>JANBXA010000642.1:13918333-14590000 GCA_030556225.1 Cricetiscus sungorus
CAAGAAAGACAGACCAGTCCACAGAGGAATCAAAGTAACAGTTTTGTTGGAGTGAACAAATAGCTCCCTTTTGGACAGAAGAGGAGCAAGTGTCCATTAAATCTGCTCTAGTTGGGTGGATTGTAGAGTTCTGGGCTCCTCTCCTTCCCCCATTGCTCCTATTTAGATTCCTGCCCCTGTGCCTTCCTGCACCTCCCTTCATATGTCTTCTGAAAATAAGAGTCACTGTCTTAAGGGGCTTACTTTTGCCTGACCTATCTACCTATGACTCTCTAACTGCCTCAGTGGGGGAACAGATTAGTTTAGCTTCTGGTCCTGTATATCCCCAGTCAAATGAAAACACACACCAAACTGCTTAAGTGGCAGTTGCAAGTCCCCCCAAATGGGCTGAAGATAATAGTGAGGACCCCTCCCCCTTTTCTTTTAGGGTTGGTATGGAATGTACTCCAATACTAATCAGCTTTGTGTCTCCATGACAAGAGTCCTGACAGAGGTTTTATGGCTTAAGCTCAAGATGGTTGGCTGCATTGCTTTGAGGGTAATGGTGAAGTTGGTGAGAGTGAATGTCAGAAGAAACACCTTATTTCCAGCCATCAAGCAGTGCAAAAGACCAAGACACCAGAGCCCTACATTCTTTTCTAAGAGTACAACCCACATCTATTGAATATTCTTCCTCAGAGCTGCACCTCTTACATCAGCCTCCCATCTCACCACCCTTAGCACCAAGCATCTGCACAAGGCCTTTGGGGATTGCTATCAGTAGTGCAGCTGGCTTTTCATTTTAGGCCTGTTTCTATGGGTTGGCCAATGGTTGCCCTGGAGTTTGTGAATCCCATCAGTGTTGTAAAGACAGACCATTTTGGAATGTGGGAGCACCTGCACATTTCTGGCATTTCTAGGCCTTAGAAAACAATATCACAGAAACTGTTAGAATTTTAATGCTTCAACAAAGCCCTTAACTACAAAACAAAGAAAGAAAAGAAAAAATAATATTTCAGAGCATTGTGCCCTGTGTGGTTTCAGAGACTGATTTAATGGGAGTAACAAGGGAATGAGGAAAGGTCAGACACACAGACAAGTGTGCTATACAGTTGGGATCAGAAAGACTATGCTTTCTCCAGAGGGGGAAGCACCAACTACACCCAGAACCTCAGCTTACTTATTTTATACATTTAAATCTGGAATGGGTGTATTGTATACAAAGCAACATGGAGGTAGGTTTAGCTGATCTTGATAGGAGGTCTGTGTAGGGGAGCAGTCTCAAACTGAGGAGGGAGCAGTAGTTGATAACTTCTGCACACATGATCAGTTGTTCATTGACACTCCTGTTTGGAGCAGAGGGAGGCTTTGCCCCTCCCATCTGTGAGGCACTGGGATGATTGACATGCTGTGCTTGTGACAACAGCACACGATTCCCTCAGGACTTCATCTTCTCCTCACACATTTAATCAGGGCTTCCCCAGCTTCCCATACCAGAACAAGAGAAAATTAGGAAGCAAGAATAGATTTGGGACACAGAAAAGTTAATTTCTTTTTGTTTTGATCTTAGGCAGGGTCTCACCAGGCAGCATGGCCTCAGATTTGCTGTGTAATTCAGGATAGCCTTGAAGCTGCAGCCATCTTCGTGTCTCTGCCTCCTGATTTCTGGGAGTACAGACTTGCACTATCACACCTATTGAAAATTTAAATTTTGATACATTGAATGTGTGCTCAAATATAGAAGAAAAACAATAATATTTGGAATCAATTTCCAAAAAGTGATGAGACACAAAAATGATAAACCACAGTTATATATTTTAAAAGATTTGCAAAAAACAAAAAACTGGATAGAACTAAAAGAAACCATCCTGAATAAGGTAACGCAGTAACAAAAATACAAATATGGTATGTACTCACTCATATATGGATTTTAGACACAGAGCAGAAGATTACCAGCTTACAATCCACACCTCTAGAGAAGCTAGGAAACAAGAGAACCCTAAGAGAGACATACATGATCCCCCAGAGAAGGGGAAAGGAACAAGATCTCCTGAGCAAACTGGGAGCACGGAGGGAGGGGAGACGGAGTTAGGAGAAAGAGAAGGGGAGAAGAGGAGGAAAAAGGAGAACATGAGGGAGCAGGAAGAATGAGTTGGAGGCAGAATAGAGGAGAATAAGAAAAGTGATAGCAAATACAGGGAGCCATTAATAGGTTTTAAGAGAAATCTCTAGCACTAGGGAAATATCCAGAGATCCACAAAGATGACCCCAACTAACAATCTAAGCAGTATTGGAGAGCCTATCTTAGATGCCCTTCCCTGATACTGAGATTGATGGCTACCTTATATGCCATCCTTGAGCTTTCATCCAGTAGCTGATGGAAGCAGAAGCAGACATGCACAGTTAAACATTGAGCTGAACTTCTAGAATACAGTTGCAGAGAAGGAGGAGTGATGAGCAAAGGGTTTAAGACCAGGCTTAGAGAAACCCACCGAAACAGCCAATCTGAACAAGGGGGAGCTCATGGACTCCAGACTGATAGCTGGAAAACCAGCATAAGACTGACCCAGACCCTCAAACATGGGTCTCAGGAGGCCTATGTAATCTATGGAGCTTCTATTAGTAGATCAGTATTTATCCCTAGCATATGAATGGACTTTGGGAACCCATTCCACATAGAGGAATACTCCCTCAGCCTAGACTCACCAGGGAGGGCCTGGGCCCTGTTCCACATGATATGAGACTTTGAAGATTCTCCATGGAAGGCCTCAACCTCCCTGGAAAGCAGAAACTGGGATTGACATGAAAAACAAAAAAGCTTGTTTTATTATTTAAATTAAAAAATAAAAATAATTTAAAACATATGAAGATGATATTTTTTAAGATTTAATATTTTCAATACTCAAAATATAGAATATGACATGCTGATTGACCCAAGTGAGAGGGTTTATTGCAGCTCATTAGTCATAACGAGAAACAGAATAATGAACATGTCCACTAGTAAAGGAATAGGAAAACTTTTTAATAGAAAAAGGATTTAATAAATCCTCATTTACTCACATGGAAGAGTATCCTTTAGGTATTGAAATGGTTTGAAAGCACATATTTATTCCCAGGGGCATGTGCATGGCATAAGGGTTAATTAAAATGCAATAGAAAACTCTAAACTTCAGTTATAAAAAAATGTTTAAGTAGACATCTATAACAACTTGAAGCAAATCCTTATGATGGTAGCCACAGGAAAAATTCTGACTCATAAAGCAATAATGGTGCCTTTAACTTTCTTCTTTACACTTTGGAAATCATAGTTATATTTAAAATGTCATAATTTAAAGAGAAAGTGGTGATCAGTAAATGCCTAGAATGGTCATTAGTTCTACTGCTTTACAAAACAATGACAGATATTCACTAAGAAAGATTTAAGATTTTTGATTCAGAGTACAAAAAATGAATTTACTTTATTATACAAGTCATCCTCATTTTACTCTCCCCTTTCTCATATCATTATTTGTTTCTGGTCTTTTTAAAGATTTATTTTTAGATTTTCAAATTATATGTATATGAGTGTATCTGAGTACAGGTACCCAAGGAGCCAGAAAAGAGAGTCAGATCCCATGGACTTGGAGTTACAGGCATTTGTGATCCACCAGATGTGGGTGTTGAGGACTGAACTGGCTTCCTCTGAAAAAGACGGAATGCACTTGTAATCACTAAACCATCTATCTCACCCTTTTCTGGTTTTAGAGACAAAGTCTGATATAACCTAGGCTACCCTCAAGAGCTCGGTGTAGCTGATGACAGCTTTGAGCTCCTAATGCGTTTTCCAACTTTCAACTACCAGTCACTTGTTCATGCCCCCATATCCTGCAAAATATTTTACATAAAAGGTGTGTTGGGTTTGGTAGGGTGGAAATTACTAGTTAAGGAAATATTTACAATTACTGTGAATTTGCTTGGTCTATAAGAGTTGGTGGAGAGGGGACACGCTGGGAATACAGCTCAGTGGTAGAGTATGTGAGGCCTGAGATTCAATTCCCAACATTGAGGGGGAAAGCTGACATAGTTCTTCCCTTCCACCCTTTAGTTCTTCAAAACCTATTCTTAAGTTATCTGGCCACTGCATTTAACTACCCCCTGAGATAATGTGTGTGCATATGCGTGCATGTATGAGTGATGAGTGTGTATGTGTGTGTGTGTGTGTGTGTGTGTGTGTTATACACAAGTACAAAAGTGGAGGACAGAAGTTGACAATGGTATCTTTCTCCATTGCTTGCAATCTTATTTTTTGAGGCAAGGCTGCTCTCGCTGAACCTAGGGCTTGCTGATTGTCTAGAATGCATGCCCTGCAAGCTCCAGGCATCCTCCTACCTTCTATTACACCCAGGTTATGAAATTATACCAAGTGCTAAGATTTTATATGGTTGTGGAACATTATTTTAACTAGGCAAAGATATGTTTATGCTGCAAGACATTACTTGAACTACGTGAAGGTGTGTTGCATTTGTTTCTGCTGTCTTTGTTAGTGATATAAAGATGTGTTACATTTGTCCTGCATTTGTTTAATTATGTAAAGATAGGTTGCAAATGTTTCACTTTACCTGCCAAAGGTGCCTGATTGGTCTAATAAAAAAGCTAAATGGTCAATAACTAGGCAGAAGAGGGATAAGCAGGGCTAGTGAGTAGGGAGAATAAAGAGGAGGAAGAAGAGACTAGAGGAGAAAAGAGAGGGACAGGCCCGGGGTCAGAAGCCAGGCATCTGCCAGCCAGACATGGAGACAGCAGGAAAGTAAAATGTGCAAAAAGAAAGATAAAGAACCCCCAGGCAAACTGTAGATAAGGAGAAACAGATTAAAATAAGAGTTAAGATAGGTGCCAGCATTAATAATGTATAAGAAATCTCCATGTCATGATTTGGGCACAGGGTGGTGGACCAAGAGAAAGCACACACATGGGTACTTGTGATTTAAACTCAGATCTTCACACTGACTTGTCAGGGGTTTTGCTGATGGAGCCCTCTCCCAGCCCAACCCCTGAGTTTTCTTTTTGAAATAGGGTCACAAGGCCTGAATGGCCTTGATTTTACTAGGTAGTCAAGAAAGATCTGAACTTCTCTTCCTCCTCTGCCTGCCTTCCAAGTGCTAGGAATATGGGCATGTGCCACCATACCCATGCCATATCATTTACCTCTTTTCTGCTCTCTTCTTTTTCTTTAATACAGAGCATTTTATAAACTTGCATTTCATCCTAGCATAGGACCACGCTAATCTTCAGTATTGCTCCAATACTGAAGGTATTGAAGGTATCTACTATTGGGTAGATAGGATATCCAATCATGCAAAAGGCATGCTTTTTATGGTAGAAAATGTTGATTACTGTAGGTTAAAGTTGTCTCTATCTCATTTGAAATAACATACATTTAATCACCCTGTGCTATTTTTTTTTTATTTTTCCATTGTTTAAAACATCTGGTTGATATATAACTCTGGAGCACATGACTCATAACTCAGTTCCCTGGAAGTGTCGTTTAGCCGTAGTTGGATCTGGTTATAGTATTTCATATCATTTGGCAATTTGTAACATTTGCCACAGTATCTCTAATCCTCTTGGCCATGGTGTTCCTGCTCTATCAAGCACAGGGCATGTCTGGCCTCACCTGGTATCTGGGCAGCCTACAGTTGTTTGTGTGGTGGTTTGAGTAAAAATTGTTGCTCATAGTCTTGGCTATTTGAACACTTGATGCCCACAGGGTTTGGGAAGGTTTAGGTGGTACAGCTTTACCAGAGGAAGTGTGTCATAGGGGGCGGTGGATGCTTTGAGATGAAAATGTCTTGCCAACCAACTTCAAGTTTGTTCGCTCTGCTCTGTGCTTGTGGTTAAAGATGTAAGCTCTCAGCTTTCTTCTCAGGCCACTGTGCCTGTCACCCAGTGCCATGCTTCCTGGCCATGATGACCTTGACCTCTTGCCACTGTGGAATCACAACCAAAATAAATTCTTCCTTCTCTAAGTTGCTTTGGGTCATGGCCTTTTATCACAGTGAGAGAAAAGTAATTAAAACAACGAGTTTTTACTAATCCTTTACTGGGCATGTGTTACATATAAGGCTGTTGCTCTGAGAACTTGAATTGTGCTAATTCTTGCAACTCCCAACACCTTTGTGAGAGAGGGAGGTACATATAAGGGTACGGAGGGACAGAGAGCTTGGTCACCCTGCCTTCAGCCTGTAAATGTCAAGGTAAGAATGTACCTGACCCTGGGTACTGCCCTCTATTGTCAGGTCCCCTCACACTGAGCCTGGCCTCCTCCTGAGCCCTGCCTCAGGAGGAATCTTCAATGTTCCTCTGTAGGCCACAGGACTTGCCAGCTCTTACGAACTTGGATTCAGATGCTGCTTGGAGGCTCCTGAGCCTTTTACCCTCTCCCCCCAGGCCAGATGGACAACAGGCATGAGGGACTTGTAGGGAAAGAAGAGAGCTTAATACAGTTGACTAGAGCATTCCAGAACCTGCTTGTTATAGACTGAACTCTTGTTTGCTCCAATACTTACATGATGAAGTCCTAGCTCCAGTTGTTAGTATCCAAATTCCAATGTCCAGTGTTGGTATTTGGAAGGTTGTTCTGTTTCCAAAGACTTGGACAATAAGCTCCAGGCTTAAGGAAATAAAGCCCAAAGCACTCAAATTGTCTTCAAGTTGTTGTTAATGTCTATATCGTATTGCAAGTAAAGAGCTCTGAGAGAAAACAACAGAAGCAGGAATGGAATAACCCACTTCTTCCTAGTGACTGTTCTCATGGCACAATTAAGTGTTTGATCACGTGGTTACAGAATGATGTCTGTGTTTACCTATGGGAGTCAGGAGGTCAAACAGAGCCTTTGTTATGTCTTCATTAACCACACATCTACAGATAAGGCTTTCACCAAAAGGCTCAGATGCATGTTAACTCTGCCCAACTTACAAAATCACTAGGCTGTGGTTTCTGTTTGGAGAAAGAGAGGGAGGGAGGGAACAATGGAGGGGAAGGGAGAGAGAGAGAGAGAGAGAGAGAGAGAGAGAGAGAGAGAGAGAGAGAGAGAGAGAGAGAGAGAGAGAGAGAATAAATTCTGTACTTGACTGCTCATCCCCCAAGCCACTTGGATCAGGAAGCTTAACACAGTCAAACACAAAGAAATGCAGCCACTCTGGGGACTTATCTGGTTTTTTTTTTTTTTTTTCTGCCTTGTCACCCAGAATGTGGCAGAGGAGGGAAAGGAAGGGATCTGTTAGTCACTTGTGCTATTTATAAGGTCTCCAGGAAAAGCTTGAGATAGTGGGAAAATGTCCTTTTCTTTGTATTTTTCATGTAATTGTTTTCCTAGCCTCAGTGTCACAGAAAATCCAAAGTTGGCCATATCTAAAGCAGCTGTATAACTCTGGTTTTGTTCCATTCATCTTCCTTTCCCCTTTGCATGCTCAAGGTCACTGTCACAAAATATCCCAAACTGTCACTGAAGAGGATTCCTGTGCCTGACTTGGTTTTGTAACTAATGATCAGAGAACCAGAAAAGTCACTCTTAGCCACTTTCAATGGTGAATAAGAATGACCCAGCAGGGGCTGGGAACATGGTTCAGTGGTTAGGAGCACTGGCTGCTCTTCCAGAGGACTAGGGTTTGACTGCATCAGACAACTCACAAATGTCCATAAATCCAGTACCAGGTGTCCACACACTCTCTTCTGGTGTTTGCAGGCACCAGACATGTAAGAGTGGTACAGACATACATGCAGGCAAAACACACAATAAAATATTAATGAAATAAAGTAATTAAAATAATAAAAACCCATAGAATGTGCTTAATAGTAGAAAAAGCTCAAGCCAGAAGACCCATTTTCACTCTGGTAGATTTATGAAAATAATTTTAATCCAATGAACTTTCCCCAAAAGTTGAATCAACAAACAAGCTGAAATTCTGAACAAGTCATTTCTACCTTGTTACTTTGTTTTGCATCCGTGACGCTGAGGGCCAACCCTGTCATCACACTGTGTCCTTTCCCCAAGGACAAAGGTCCAGAGGAGCAACATTTATCTGAGTTGGCATTCAACAGCCTTCTGCTCCTAACAAGCTGCCCTCGACAGTCTCTTTGAATCTGGTTCTTGGGACCTTTGAAACTCTCTAGGTCCAAGGCTAAGTACTAAAATACATTATGGCTGTCCACTGGTCCTTTCCTCCAGAGATCCTTGCCAGAGGCCCTGAGGTCCCGTGGTGCAAGGCATCCCATTGAAAGACAGGGCACCTGACTGCTTAGTCTTCAAGTGACTTTTGCTCCTGTCCTCTCCGAGCTCTGCCTAAACTGCCGATTCATGAGGAAAAAAAATAAATAAATAAATGAAGGATATTTTAGGCCAGTGAGTGTTGGGATGATTTATGAGTACGCAGTGATAAAAGGCCAGAACATAGGGGCAGTGTTGGGCAGGTTTTGAGATGATTCCCAAAATGTCTTTCTAAAATTAAGGCTGGGACACAGGTGCCTCCGGCACAGCTGGAGTCTGTGTTGGTCTCTTTCAGGATCTGCTGTCCCTCCGTCAGTTTTGTTTCCTTTAGAACGATTTAGAGATAGGGCATTGCTTCTTTTGTGAATTTAAATCTGGTGGAGACTCCGAGGCAAAGTGTCGCTTTAGTTTTGAGGGAGATCACTAGCAAATGGAGGAGCTGCACAGACAGTCTTTAACAGTGCCATCTTTGATTTACTGCTTCCGTCGAGAGGCATCCAGCGCCATTACCGTCAGCACTGGTTGCGCTTGTTAGGCAAACCGGTGAAGGCCCTGCGCTGAGCTGAGCTCTAGCTGTGAGGAACCTGGACTGGGGACCATGCTGTGAAATCTGGTAGCTTTGCTATGCTGAGCAGCTAATCAGCTCAATGCTGGCTCTCTGAACACTGCCTGCCACTTAGGGTGGCTGTGAGATTCAAAGGGAGACAGGATACCAACAGTAGAGAGTAGCACAGACTAAGTCCCCTTGAACAATGAAGGTTATTCTTATATTTCAGATACCAGGTCTGCCATCCTCTGTGATTTATCCTAAATTAAGCCTTTGTCAGTAGAATTTAAAGCACAAAGTCCATATGAGCAAGTCCACACCTAAGGGAGACTCCTTTTGCTGTAAGCTGTGGTTCTTGCCTCTGCCCACATTTGATAGCTTTGAACACAGTAGGTTGGGGCACAGTGGAGGCTGTAACACCTCTAGTAACAAGAATTTTGCAAGGAGTGGGAGTTAAACATGCCTTTCCCAGATTGCCAAATTCCATGCAAATTGGGTTCCCATGTGTTGTGTTTAAAGGCTTTAAGCTGTGGTTCTCAACATAAGGGTCAAGTGACCCTTTCACAGGGGTCTCCTAAGACCACCAGAAAACACAAATAGTCACATTATAATTCCTAACAGTAGCAAACCATTTTATGGTTGGGGGTCACCATACCATGAGGAACTGTATTAAAGGGTTGCAACAGTAGGAAGGTTGAGAACCACTGCATTAAGGGGATCTGTGCATGTCAGGGCTTGTTTTTGCTATATAGTCTTTCTACAGACAAATATGACAGGGCCTGTCGAGCTTTGCTGGGGATGCCCAGTATTTTTCCAGTTTGAGAGGCAGCTGGGGAGGCAGTAACTGCATGGGACACAGGCAATGCCTTCCCCTGACCCAGTTGTCCCCCCCCCCATCACATCAGTGCCCCCTTCTCTGCACTGCTTGCTTCCAGCTCTTTTTCTTGCAGAACCCTGACTGATTCCAGCAGGAGCCACACATTTGTCTTCCCCACAGCAGCCCTCTGCTAAGTGACTCATTCTTCCAACATACTTCTAGTGACCTTACTGTGCTTCTCTTGACAATGTGTACAGCAAGGAAAAGAAAAGGCAGTCAGAGGTGTCTGAAAACAGGTTAAAGACAATTCCCTAGAAACGCTAGCAAGCTGGGACTGTTATATCTACAAGGATGAAAACCCACATCCTGCAGCATCATGAAATGGGCTGTGTTCTGGGTAGTGGAGACCATTCGGCGTGGCCTTCAGCCAAATATATTGTCAGATATTTCCACAGTACTGAGAAACTGGCTCTCCAGTAACTATCATTTGTCAAAAGGATTTCCTTTACAGGGGCACACAGGGCATCTCTGAGACTATCCACTGGCCTTGGACCCTTTTCCTTGCTGCTTTCCTCTGCTCAGGCCAAAAGGAGAAAAACAACAATAAAAAACATACATCCCTTCCTGTGGTAGTTTGAATGTGATGTTCCCATAGTCTCAAGCATTGAAATACTTGGTCCCTAAATGATGGCACTGTCTGAGAGGTTTAGAAGTTGGAAGAAGTCTGACAAGAGAGGCAGGATTTGAAAGTTTAGAGATGCTTACTGTCTCTAGTTCGCTTTCTGTTTGGTGTGTGAACTTCAGGGAGTCCCCTGCTGCAGCTCCAGTCACCAAGTCTGCCACCTGTTGGCTCCCATCTGCCATCCTAGACTCTAAACCTCTGAAACCATAAGTCCAAATCCAAACCAACTCTTTCCTCTAAATTGCTTTGGGCATTATGTTTTATCATAGCAATAGAGAAGTCACTAATATACTTTATAATTTTCTTGCCTTATTGGTGATCACGTGATCCATGTCTAAAAGAACTGTGCACGAGGTAAAATCTGTCAAACAAACAAACAAAAAAGGAATGATGTAATTAGCCCTGTCTTTTGTATTTCATACCTTCAAAATAAGTATGTCATGAAAACTGTAGTATTTTGTGATCAGGACTTGACAAACCAACTCATCAAAGATTATAAAGACGGAAGATACAGTGACTTTGGTGTCACTAAGGATCACCATCTTCCCTTGGTGTCTTACCCTGATTATTCTCCTTAGAGGAAAATAACATTAATAAATACTTGTTTGTGTAAACAAGTAAGTGTTTGTAAGGTATTCTATTTCTTGTAGCCCCATTTCCAGAGAATATAGTTGTGCCTTGGTATCTCCTGGAATTGGTTCTAAAATTCTGCCCTGCCCAACCTCATTGGTAGCAAAATCTTTGCATGCTCAAGTCTCTTCTATTAAGCTGGGTCATGTGATGGCATGATATAAATTGTGCATATATTCCCATGTAAGACCCTCAGAATGAGAAGTCTCCCCATTTTGGTCAGTACCCCCAAGAACTCAATGTCCAGTACAGTTGATGCAACACACAAGAGGCTTTAATGAACGGGAAAATGTTTGTGCAAACAGGCTCCCTCAGCACACAGGCTAGAGAAGCAACATTTTATGGGTGCGGGTACTTTTAAAGGAAAAAAACCTCAAGCTTAGGTTGGGGCTGTGACCCCCTGTCCATTGAGTATGTGAGCAGAGACCTGGGTTCTCCCCCTTGAGGCCGGATGGTCTCACTGTCAGCCGACCTTAGGGCATGTTAATTAATCTTGTCTGGTCAAACCGGAATTGCAGTTATCTCTTTGTTTCTTAAGGACTCTGTTTATTACCTACTGACACACTGACAGGAGGGGCAGCAGTGTGAATTCTTGGTATCCTGCTATCTCAGGGCCTTGTGAGGGAAAGTTGCTGGTGGTTAGCAAATTCCAGGTAACTGATAGTGGTCTCGGTTAGCTTTCCAGGTAGGACTGTCCTTCATTTTAAGTGGGGGGTTTCCTTAACTTTACTTTTGGTCTTTCACCCATATGCAAATCATCTCTGGGTCATTTATAATAGCTAATGAAATATAAATGCCTGTTAGTAAGCAGGCTGAGTTCTCAGGGTTCCGTGACAAAGAAAAGAGCCTGTACATGTTCAGTACAGATGCTTTTCTAAAAACAGAACATTTCAATTGGAGGGTGCCTGAATCCACAGCCGTACAGCCCACACCCTGGGAGAGCTGACTGCGTATTATTTATACCACCCAGGGTTTTTTCTTAGGAACACAACAAGACAACTGCTGTGAAAGTACATTGAGCACCATAAAATCAGAACTAATTTTAAAGTCTCATTTTAAAGAAATTGATGGTTTTCTGAGAAACTTGGGATGGGGGACGTTTCAGAAGCATGTTGAAACGGGATGTGCCAAGCACTGCTTCCCACAGCAGAGGAAGGATGCTGCACCCCTAAATCATTAATAACCAGTTAGTGCTACCAAAACGCTTGGCCATCATTTGATACTTAGTCCTCAGGAACTCTGCAGCAGACTGTAAACCTCATCTAACAATGGAAGGACTGAAAACAATGTTTTTCAAAGGCTCTCTCAGAAATGCCACTGGCCTGCAGCAGCAGACTAAACTCAAAGAACTTAGCATGCCCTTGTAGTTGGCTGTCTCATATCCATCTGATCTGACACAGCCCAAGGAAGCACAATATTAAAAAAAATATCTCATGTGTGTATCTAAAATAAAATTGAGACATATGTGTCAAATGTTATGATGAAACCCATTATTATATGTAATGATAATAAAAGATGACAAAGAGGAAAAAAATGGTTTCTTAATTATGGAGATAACTCCACCCAATATAACCTTGGTAGAAGTGATGTCTTATTTACTGTTTTCAGGATATACCAAGTAACTAGAAATGAAATGTTGCTCTTTGATAATAGGTATTTTCTAAAAGTAGAAAATGAAGAAAATAAGATAGCTTATTGTCAGAACAGAAAGTAGTGTGCTCTTAGTTTTAAACAAACAACAAACTTCAGAATTAGCTCTCACACCTGTAGTTCCAGCACTCCAGAGGCTGAGGAGAAAGGATCATGGGGGGAGTCCCTGTCTTCAAAGGTGGAGAGAGGTAGGCAAAGAGTTATTTTTGATTTTAAAATAAAAATGTACATTTACTCATTTACTGCTTGACTTCAAAATTTAAGCCTAAGGACAAGTTACTGGGGAAAAGGATTTCTAATTTTGTTTCCACAGAAAATGAAAAGCTGTGGATTCCTTCCAGACTAATGTAGTTTGATCAAGCAAGATCCCCTGAAGCAACATCAATGGGACAATACAGCCTTGCAGACCACTACAGCCAGGATATCTGCATCTTCTTAGGATTCCCCCATGACAGCACCCCCTACCAGCAGGAAGCAGTTTGGAAAGAACGACACCCAAATTCCCAAATATTGTTTATAAATGTTGGTTTCATTAAAAAAAAAAAGAAAGTCTTTGTATAAATAAAAAAAAAGTACATTTACAAGTGCAGTGCTCAGAAAACTCCTGTGCCTTCCACCCCCCCAAAAAAAAATTTCTGGAAATTTAATAATGTTCTGTGGAACATTATTAAGGAAGTGTGGCCTTTAATTAATGCTTATATTTTCAAGAACAAATTCATACATTTCAAAGCCTTTTACCAAACTTTGCACTAGTAAGATTTACTTGATATGAGTCAGAAGGGAGAAATGGGGGAAGCACAGATGGAAACACAAAGAAGCCTTAATTAAGCAGGCCTCCTTGCTGCCTTTGTTTCCAAATCAAGAGGTGAGAGCCTCCTGTCCCTTGTCCCGCTCCCTTGTCATGAGAACTTGAAGAAGTCACTTCCTTTCCACATTCAGCTCAGATGTAATGGGCACAATGGTGAGTCTTTTCCTGAGTGGCATTAAAGGAGATGAATAGCAATGCTCATTGCCTAAAAGGGCCTTAAAGTAATCACACAGGCAAGCAAGGGCACACTGGACACCTGCTACAGAAGCTGCCACCTAGCCTGCTCTAGGTGGCAGCAAAGGTGGTTTCACTCTCAGGATGTCACTGTTCCAACTAAACCTACTGGGTTTAAACTATTGTCTAGGCATTTCTTCTTAGCATGCTAGAGTCTGGCAGAACCTGTCTTGAGTACGTTTTGTAAAAAACTAGACACAGATCAGGAAGAGCAGAGAGGACAATTGATTCAGCCTGTCATCAGGGCAGTGATAGTCACTTGCCCTTATGCAGATGGCACAGCTGCATGAGTTTGGGGAATGAGGAGGCTACTTGGTAGCAAGCAGAAGGTCATCTCCGAGCAGAAATCTGATGTCGGGAGAGCATGATAGAGCTTGTTGAAGACATGCTGTCTGCCTTGGAGGCAGGTGGCTGACCCGAAGTGTGCCTTACTGAAAGTAGGTAGAATTTGGAACTTGAGTTACTGGGAACAGGACATTCCTTGAGAAGATGAGAACTCTGTTAGAAGTTTATGTCTCCAAGGCTGGATACATAACAGCGTGTATGTCCATTTTCTAATCCCTTTTGAGATTAGATTTTGTGATGGGGTACAACAGCAGCACTACAATCTTGCCTTCTAAATACTCTTACTACCCAGAATGGTTAGCGAAGGATTGAATTTTCAAAGGTCAAAATCTCTGCTAATACAAGCATCTGTCTCTCAGTGATCCCACAGGGAGTCTAGCCTCTCTCCAACACAGATAGACAGAAATAAAACAGACAGTTGAAGAAGAGGAGACATTAGGCTATCTGTGGAAGAGGGGCAGGAAACCAAGAAGAAGAGGAAACCAAGAGGAGAGAAATGAGAGAAAGCAGGAAGCCATGTGCGGAGAGGGGCAACTGCAGAATCACAGGGACCCCACTCAGTGCTGGGGTGGTTGATGTTGTGGAATAGTTGAGCACTGTGTGAAGATGTATTGCTGTGATTGGTGCAATAAAGAGCCAATAGCTAGGCAAGAGGGATGGGCAGGACTTTTGGAGACAGAGAGGATTCTGGGAAGAAGAAAGGTAGAAACACCAGGATACCCAGCAAGCATGATGTGCAGGAGGAGAGGTAACAGCCACCAGCAGCACATGGCAGAACATAGATTAATATAAATGGGTTAATTTAAGTTTAAAGAACTAGTTAGAAACAAGCCTAAGCTATAGGCCAGGCTTTCATCATTAATAAGAACTCTCTATGTCACTTTTTGGGATCTGGTGGGACAGAGACTCATTACAGGTGGATCTAGAACTACAGCCAGAAGAAAGAAAGGGAGATTTTCCCTTCAGGAGAAATGGTTCAGAGAAAGGAGAGTGTGCTATTTTTGTTCCAGATGGCTGGAGTAATTAATCATCTCCACGTCAATTGCGTTAAAATTTGTATTGTCCTGTGGTCAGAACCACAGCGAATCATACTCCAAATCAGTGATGGGCTTTAGTTGAGGAGGGGAAAGGAATAAATGAGAAGGAGGGGAGAACATACCAGCCAGGTGTGATGCTTCAGAGAACCTCTGGGAAAGGTGAGCAGCACCGGGGAGGAAGGCAGGTCTTTACTGTGCTTTTGCCCAGGAATGGAAGGGAGGGGAGGAAGAGCAGGAGAGAGAAGATGAAGGAGGGAAGAGATGAAGGAAGGAGGAGATAAAGGAGGAAGAAATTAAAGGAGGTAGGAGCTGGAAGAGGGAGGGAAACAGAGGAGATGGAGGAGGGAGGGAGGGAGAAGGATGGGTGTGGTACTATACACCCAAACTCCTTCACAGGAACTCTATTTGGCTGTACCAGGCTAATAATGAAGGAACCAGCCCCCTGCTTTAGCAGCCATAACAGGCTATAGAAAAGATGCAACATGTGCTTGCCTGACCTTGCCCCTCCTGCCCTGGTCACTAGGAGGTCAATACCCTCCTCGTGGCAAGGAACCAATCAGACATTAGCTGGCAGGGCTATGCTTTATATACAGAGACTTGCAGAGCATAGCAACCGCCCTGGGAGGGCCTATAGGCCATAACAACCAGTTGACCAATCAACACAAGACAGGTCGTCCAAGCCCAGAAGCTCACCAATCCTGAAACCGTTGCATACCCCCTAGACACTCCCCTTATGCTGCCCTATAACTTCCCCACCTCCTGGTGTCTCCTGAGTCCTTTTCCAGCCATCTGCTGCCACGAACAGACTGAGGACTGAAGAAGAGTTAATGAAGTTAGCGCATTCAACAATAAAAGACTCTTTGCTTTTGCATCAGAATGGATCTCTTGGTGACCTTGGGGTTCAGAATTTGGGCACAGCAGCAGTAAGTAACTGACATCTGGCTGGCTGTGATTTGCATATGTCTTTTTTTTTTTTTTTTGGTCCCTTCTTTTTTTCTAATGAGGAAGTCATCCAGCAGAGACAACTCCAGTGTCTGGGGTTCCTACATAAGCAAATTGAAGCTGACTCTTGTCTACACAGCATAATTTAATTTGAGTCTGCCCAAGCAAATCCCGCCAACTGACCTCTTGGAACTCTACAGCTTAAACAATCAAATATTTTCTGCTTTGCTTCTGCAAACACCTTATGAGTTTCCCCCTCATGCCTCTTGGCAGAGCCTAAACTGCTTATGCTTTGGCACAGCCCAGCACTTGAACTCTTGTCTGATCAAAGGGATTCATTAATGGTTAAGTGTGCCTAAGTTTCTCTTAACAGGGGTTATTTTTGAATAAACTGTTTGGACTCCTTGGAATTCGAACCCCATTTACTTTATAGCTCAAATTGCTATTGATGCATCCATCTATCTCACTAACTCTTAGAGCCATGCTTACCAATCTTCCACTACGGTTAGAATCACCCCAAGGAATTCTCATACCCCACTGTTAGAATAAGGCTCATGAGGGACTTGGCAGATTCCATAGCCGGTAAGGGTGATCGAGATGGGGGACAAACATGCCAGGAAGACAGAGCTTAGTGAGAAGTTTTATCAGAAAGGGAAAGAGGTGGGGGGAAGGAAAGAGAAAAGAGGTAAAGAGACACAGAGACAGGGAGAGGACAGAAGAGAAGAGTGAGACAGGAAAAAAGAGGCAGAAAAGAGAGCGTAAGTGGTCAGGGGGTCTTTCCTTTATAGGGGTCCTTTGCACCTGGACTGACCAGAGCACTGCCTGAGTGCATTCTGCCATGTGACAAGGGCAAGCCAGCATAAAGCCCGAGTCCTTACACCCATGGCACTCACCTGAGCTTCTGGTGCAGGCCATCTGAGATGACGAACCAATCTATCAATCAGTCTTTCTCTCCAAATAATTTTTTGTTTGCTATCTCCAGGGGAGGGATTTCTTTTCTCTTTGGCCCCAGCCTGTGACAAGGCCAGGGAGTGAAAATTCAAAGTTATTCCCGAGAATAGGAATATATCTGTTTCGGGCACTGTCGGCTTTAGTGGTCTCTGCAATTTCGTGTAGTTTGATAGTGTTCATGATCATGGCTTCTCGGACCAGCACTGACTGCTGTCCATGTGAGTTGTTTCTGCCTCACAATACGAAAGGTGCAGACAGGCGACCATCCATGCTGGCTAGTTTCTGTCTGCTCCACACAGCTACAGTCATCTGAGAAGAGGGAACATCAATTGGGAAAACGCCTTGATCGGAGTGACTGTTGCAAAGGAAAGGAACAGCATCTTTGTCATTTTCTCAACGAGTGGCTCAGTAGTTAGTGGCCCTTTCATACTGGCCGGAGGAACGGAGTGCAATCCCTATATCTCATAAGGTGGCAGGGGTTAACTGACTCTAATGAGGTCATCAGGAGGGAGGCATCAGGAGGGAGGCATCAGGAGGGAACCTACTCCAAAGAGTTGTCCTCTGACCTCCACACATGCACTGTGGTGTACGCACATCTGTGTTCACACACATCCAAACAATAAATAACAAAGGCCATGTCCAATTTGAGAATAGGAAGATGCTAGATTAGGGTAGAGATGGGCAAGAAAGGTGAAGATGTGATGATGGTAGCAGGTGACTGTGGGACTTGGGGTGGCAGGGGGAGAGGCGGAGGGGAAGGGGGTGCTTTGAGAGTTGTTTTCAGAATGAGGCTGCTCTGCTCTCCTTGATAGGGAGAGCAGAAACTGGGTGGAGAGCAGAGAGCTGCAGGACAATGAGCAATGAGCCCCCTCTGAACTGGAGGCAGGACTTTGCAGCCCATCCTCAAGTGCATTTTCCTGACCACCCAATGCTGACCACCCGGTGTGACAACAGAGGCTTGTCCATCACTGAGCTGGCTCATCAGTCTCTGGGATGGGGGATTGCTCTGAGAAAGATGGAGTTCACTGTGGTGGGAGCAGTGAATGGAGCAAGGATGCTTAATGTTTGGGAATTCTGAAGGTATTCTGTCCCAGGGAGAGGGTCATTGACAGTAGAGAGTCATACCTTGCTGAGAGGGATGGCAGGTAGGTTTAGTCTCAAGCTGAGGGTGGCAGAGCTCAGAAGGAGCAGAGCTGAGTTTGAACTCTGATTGGGAAGAGGTGGGCAGAGCAACCCTGCTAGAGGGACCAAGGCCATCTCCATTCTCAGCCTGGGTCTGCTCTGAACTCTGCAGTTCTGAAGTTTCACACCACCAGTGAAGGGACTTCCTCTGAGATCTACGGTATCTGAGCAGCAATAGAGTATGCTTGCTGTGTGTTCATAGCATGGAAGTGTTTAAATACAAGATCGCATTCCAAGGATAACAATTACATGGTTCAGAAAAAAATGTTGCTAATTCACAAAGTGATTGTATTAATTATTTTATCCATATGAAAATAAAAGGTTTCTGTGATGTTTTGTAGGGCAAGAACTAACTAACTAACTAACTAACTAACTAACTAACTAACTCAGAACTAACCAAGGAGATAAGTCACTTGAAACCAGCCTCCCCAACCTTTCCTCTTCAGCTTTAAAACTTCACATTTAGAGTATCCAATAAATCCTTGTCTTCAGATGGGTCCTGGTTTGGCCCAGTGAGAACACTTTCACGTACTCTACCCTCTGAATATAGATAGTCCTTACAAGGAAGCTTATGACCCTATGGCCCTGTTCGATCTCCTATGTACAGAACATGGTCTCAGTAGCACTGGACTGCGTTCTATGCTAAAAGATTATATATATTATATGTATATCATAACAAAGGAGGGCTTCTGTGCTCTCTGTCTCTTTCTCTGTCTCTGTCTCTCTCCCCGATTTCCTGACTTCTCACGTATGAACAGGCTAGCCTCCATGTCATCAGGTAGAGGGGCTTACCCAGGCAACATCTTTCCACAAGCAACATCCATCCTAGACACTGTATACAACACAGGGCTTGTGTCTGCAGCCAGGTGCCTAAGTAAACTCAGACTCTTAGACCCAGGTGTGGATGTACCCTCAGTGTGAATGGGCAAGTTCCAAAACAAAGAAAACTTCCAGTCTAGGCTTTGTCCCCTGCTAATCTAGTAATACACTTGCCTGTCTGTCCTCTGAGTGGTTCCTCCATTAGTTAACATACTGGAAGGCAGTGGGAGTTTTACATTTTTGGTACTTTAAAATGTAGCTTGGGGAACATGACCACTTGACTTGTGAAGGTCTTATGTGAGTTGTTCCAGTCTCTGTGAGTTCATATGTGCATCAATCCTGTCATCTCCTGAGGACACTGTCTCCTCAGAGTCATCCACCACCCCTGTCTCTGGGCTTTTCTGCCTCCTCTCCTGCATACATCCTTGAGCCCTGAGGAGTGGGGCTCCCGTCTAGAACTGAGTGCTCCTACGTGTCTCACTGGCTGCAGGTTGTCCAGTTGTGGCTCTGTGTTAGTTCCCATCTACTGCAGGCAGAAGCTTCTCAGATGTGGGCTGTGTGAGATATTGATCTGTCTCAATGCAGTGTGGACACTGGGGATTGCTGAGAGAAGGGGTTTTCACAGGTCGGTGGCTGACACAAAGGAATGAAAATGACTAGAAGGGAGAACAGAGAGTCGGCAGAGGAGAGTAAAATGTCAAATTCTTGAAATTAGATAAACTAGAGAGAAAGGAAATATCCTAGCTGCCACTGGGAGGAAGGGGACTTCAAAGGTCAAATAAAGAAGGCAAGGCTGGGTAGTGAAAGTTCAGGTCAGACCAAGGAAACTATGGAGAAAGTACTTGCCTTTTACATTGATCTTATTGCAATTTTTCACCTATGGAGATATTCAAAACAAGTATTAAAAAGAGAGTAGAGCAGGACGGACTTCCATGTGTCTATCACTCAGCTTTGGCAGTTGTCAACACAAATGCCTATGCCTGTGCACTCCTCCAGGGCCTCCCCTGAGCACCTGCTGGACTCCTCCCCTGAGCACCTGCTGGACTCCTCCCCTGAGCACCTGCTGGACTGCCCCTTCTCCTAAGCAACTTCTGGACTCCTCCCCTAAGTACCTCTAGACTCCTCCCCTAAATACCTTCTGGACTCCTCCCCTAAGCACATGCTGGACTCCTGTTCCTGTTGAAACACCCTGAAATTACTTCCAGACATCTTGTGACTTCATCTGAGTTATCTTAAACAAACAAGTCGTGTGAGCTGTTTTTGTTTGATTTGTGTTTTTTGAGATAAGGATCTCACTACATAGCCCAGATTGGCCTCATGTCAATCCTCCCGAATTTAAGGGGAAAAAAAATAGCTATATTCTTATTTCACAATTAAAATATTAATAGACATATGTCTGTTTCTAACTTCTCTAGTTTTATAACTAACACACATATATTTCTCAGTAAATATAGATAATTAGATTGTGTGAATAAGGAAAGTGTTCACATTGCATATGGTTGATATTCCCACTACATTTCTTTTCATCTAACAGCTCTACCCCATTTTGTCTGTATATTAGTCAAATTTGTCAAAGAAGCTATTGTTTCTTTGAATTTAACATTTTTTTATCTTATTTATTTTTCTTATTTTACATATCAATCTCAGTTCCCTCTCCTTCCCTCCCTCTCTTCCGCCCTCTCATGCCCCCTGACCACCCTCCCATCCCACCCCCCCACTCCACATGTAGGGTGATGTCTTCCAGGTGGGGGTCAACAAAATCTGTCAAGTCATTTGGAGTTGGGACTAGGCCCTCCCTCCTGTTTCTAGGTTAAGGGAGTGTCCCTCCATGCGGAACATGCTCCCAAAGTCCTTTTTTTGCACCAGGGATACATCCTGGTTCCACTGTCCAAGGACCCTTAGACTGCCCAGGCCTTCTAACAGAGACCATGTCCAGGGGGTCTGAGTTGGTCCAATGCTGGATTCCCAGCTATCAGTCTGGGGGCCCACAGCTCCTCCTTGTTCAGGTCAGCTATCTCTGTGGGTTTCTGTAGCCTGGTCTTGTTCTCCCTCTCTGCATCTGGATTCCAGGAATTCCGCTCAGTGTTTAGCTGTGGGTGGTATGATGCTAGTTCCCAGGTATTGCACTGCTGGATCTCTGAAAATGGTACCAGGTATGCAGTGCTTGCCTGTTTGGTCCCAAGTTCATTTGTCCCCCTGCTCCCAATTTGTTTCAATTCCTCCCGATGTGCTTAGAGCCCCACCTCCCCACCTAGCTCCTGCTTGTGAAATAGGCATGCAAAGCAAATCCCATTGTGTAAACCAAATCACAGAGCACCCACTTTGTGTCACTGCGATGCCCCTCCAATGCTCTTACACAGACCAAATTTGCACACCCCCTCTGTTAATGTAACTTTTCTCAGTAGTTACAGTGGGTTCATTTCATAAACTTCAAGGGGGTGGGGGGTTGTTCCCTTCACTGTTACAGTGGTTCAGACCAACAGGCTTCAAGAACAAATAATCAAGAACCCTTCTGTTGCTATTTGCACATTTCCACAGTGGTTGATGCAGGATACAACGTTTACCTATACTTCTGATCTGTTGGAAGTGGCATTGAATGTTTTGGCTTCTAATTTTGATCCCTTGGAACAGGCACCATCTGAGGGGATCAAGGTGTCACCCGAATGAACTACTCTTTGACAGAGGTGAGTTGTCTAAGCTTGCAATCGAAGACTGAACCTTTTCCTCACATTATTTAGTCAACAGTGGGTAAGCCTCTGAGGCTAAGGGTGATGAGTGCAGCCCCAAAGTTCTTTCTCTTTCCTGTATTATCTTTGTAGGAGGCCCTCTTTTTAAAACAAGCTGAACACAGAAATGTTGCAGCCATAAAATAACAACTGTGCTTTAAAGAAATAGAAAATTAGCTTTAGGCCTACTTGATGTAATATCACACACGTGTGATTCTAGCTTCTGGGAAGCCAAGCTAGGGGCATTATGAGGCCAGTCTGGGCTGTGTAGTGAGTTCCAGGCCAACCTGGGCTGCAACCTAGGGAGAAATCTCTCTGTCTCTTTCTCTGTCTCTCTCTCTCTCTGTCTCTCTTTCTGTCTGTCTCTCTCTGTGTCTCTGTCTCTGTCTCTGTCTCTGTCTCTCTCTTTCTCTCTCAAGAATCACAAACAGATTTATTCTGAGTCAGATGGTATAACTGACCATAGCTTGGAGATATAGATTCAAGGTTCCTTGAAAGACATGGTCCACTCTGGAAGAATAAATGCAAGTCACAAATTCATGAGCCTACAGGATACCCTTGAAGGTTACTGAGTTAGAAACACTGCAGCAAGGCAGGAAAATCTCTTTTACCACATTTTTAGTTTTAAGGTTGGTGGAGAGTAGAGCTTCTTTTAGATTAATGATAAAACCAAGAGCTGTACCTTAAAGTAAGGGTGTTAAGTCAGAGGCGGAGGCTGGCTAAGGGGGGCAAGGGTCCATAAGAAAGGGCTACAGCTAGCCCAAGATAATTCTAGCCATTGCCTTGCAATGTCCCACCTATGGCCTCAGTGTTCTGCCCAGTCCAGGGACAGCAGCCTGCAGTAGAGCATCAGCTCACAGAGGGCCCTGCTCTGCAGTCTGTTTTATCGTGGCAGGTGCATCTCGGATTGCATGGTCCTCAACCTCCTGGCAGACCTGAAGTGAGATCACCACCAGGCCTCTGCTCTGCTCTAAGCCACAATGCCAAACAGAGGCCACACAAAGTCTGACATTTCTTCAGTTGACAGTGGCTGGGGAAGTAAGAGATCTAATCTGCTGAAGCTCTAGGAGGACAAGTCCATTTCTCACATAGAGATAGATCCAGCTTAAAGACTACATTCTGGGGACCCAGTATTGTTTGAATCTTAAATCGCTGATAATCTTTTGGCTCTGCTTTTTTCAAATTCAGGGGTTGTCAGAGTGATAGTATCTTGATAAACAAGGTTGAAATAATTTCAAAGTACAGTTCGGAGTAAACACTTGCTTTCAAAAAACATTCCTTATTTAACATTCTTACTTTACAGACTTAAATTTAAAGCCCACCGAACTGAAGAAATGCTATTTAGATTATCTTTTAAGAAAGGATGCAAAGGACAAGCAAATACTCATAGTTGTCCATGTTTTTAGTGATTGTGCTGGGCAGAAAAGCCTTTCTACAGCTGCCATGGCACAGTGTTGTCAATGGTAATTTTAAATTAGGCGTTCAGGGCCTATGTCCCATCAGACAATTCTTTCCAATAAACCCCAAGTATGACTGTCTCAAAGATTTGAGTTTGAGTTGACTTAGGCAAGACAAACAGGCAGCTCTGTCGTAGTCTGCTTGGAATTTACACTTCGTCTTCAGACACTACGTCCTTGCATTCCTGTGATGAACTCCATCCTCTCCTCTCATGAAGAGAGTGTGGGTACTAGGGAGAGGCAAGGAGCTTGGTACAGTTCTTTGTTGGTTTATACAAAAGCAAGCTAACTTACTTCCCCCTTTCCTTCCAGTTTCTCCTTGTCCTTTCCTTATTGAGATCTGTGTTTTGTTCTGGTTTGATTTATTGAGAGACTTGTCTTCATCTGTAGCTCAGAGCGGCCTGGAATTCACTATATAGCCCTCATATTCATACCAGTTTTCTTCCTAAGAGGTGTGATTTCAAGCTCAAGCTGCTACTCCTGGCCATATGGAACTGACTTAATCCAAGTCATAGGGCAGTTTCTTTCAGGAAGGGAACTGGAGTAGTTAGTGGGGAAGACCAAGGGTTTAGGTTTTACAGAAAGAGGTGAACGTATGTATCACATGGACACGAGAAAGGAGAACACAGAAAGGGAAGTGCTCAGGCTTCTGGCTGCAGGGTTATTCATCCTGGCTACAGAGGTTCTTTGAGTCTTGCAATGTGGCTCCCCTTGTTTCCTCCCTGCCCCCTGGTTCCAGGGTTCCTACTCCATACCAACCCGGAAGCCTATAGGGTTCAAGGTAGTTACAGCTACTAGGGCTAGCCTATACCCCTCTGCCTTGCCTGTAGAGACAAAACAAAAAGAAGTCAGTGAATCAATTTTCCCTTATGACTGGCCTCTCAACAGGTACAGGACAGAAAGAGGGGCCAATTGGGCCAAAGCTTGTTTTTATTAAAGAGACGTCCTCTAGAGGTTAAGGGGTACTATGGTATAGGCAAAAGGGAGGTGACTGCAGAGAACAGGTGAGAATGGACAAGATGGCAATCAAGGGGTGTCTGTATGGGCCCCTCCACATTCTTGAGGCCTTGGATAGAATGTCATTGCCCCTTTGATGGCTTGGGCACAACAAGGCTAAATGACAGGCACAGTGCCAGGCTTACCTGGATCCGCATAGAGCTTAAAATAGAATCCTTCAATGTCTCTTCTCGCTGGCTGGCCTCCCTTGCCTGTGCTTGCAAGCCTCTTATAACGCCAGCGCTTACTGCTGACTGTAGATGCTGTAATACTGACTGGGTGACACTCCCTCCCATGTGCAACATTTGCTCCACCCTGCCTCACCCTGGCTGCACAGGATCCTCTCTTTGATTCTTTCTCTCTGTTGGGCTTTGTGGACAAGCTGAGACAGGACATACTGACGCCAGTAATCCAGGCAGATCTGTCCTTTCTCTTTCCTATCTCATGTGCATGAAGTTCATATATATATATGTATATATATATATATATATATATACATATATATATATATGAAGTTTATATATATACACATATATATATGTATATATATATGTACACACACACACACACATATATATATATGCACATATGCTCATTTGCATGTAGCATCTTTGGACGAGCACCTTCAACTCAGTTCCCTATATATTTTGATACTGGGATTTGAAAGCATTTAATAATTTCTCTTAGGGCCATGTTTTGCATTCAAGGACCATGGGAGCTAGTTTTTTTGTCAACTGGACTGGGAAGCAGAAACCTCAGTTGAGAAAATGCCTCCATTAGATAACCTGTAGGTGAGTCTGTGAGGCATTTTCTCAGTTAATGATTGATGATTGGTGCTTGATATTGGAGTACCCAGCCATTGCAGAAAGGTGCTCCTCCTGAGCAGGTAGGAGGTCCTGGGTGATATGAGAAACCAGGTCAAGAGAGAACAAGCCAGAAAGCACTGTTTCTCCATGGTCTCTTGATGGGAGATGTTATTCTGTACATATGTTTCTCATACTGGTTAATAAAGCTCTGTGGCCAATGAGATAGCAAGATAGGCGGGGCTAGGAGACAAGGAGGAAAGAGGAAGTAGGGGGGAGGAGTCGAGATGTAGCCCAGGGAAGAAGCAGGACACCTGCCGAGGCTCCCCGATAAGACGACCACATGGAAATACTTAGATAAGTAGAAATGGGTTAATAATTAAGGCAGAGCTAGCCTATAAACAATAATGGTAACTGGCCAACAGGATTGTATCAAATACAGAGTCTCTGAGTGTTATTTGGGGCTGGTGCGGCTGAGGGCCCAGACTTGCGGCAGGACCAGGAGGCCGGCGGGGAACAACAGGCCGTAATAGTCTCTGCATTAGTTCTTACCCCCAGCTTCTTGCCTTGAGTGTCCGCCCCAACTTCCTTTTATGATCTGGATGTATGAGCCAAACAAACAAACAAATAAACAAACAAACAAACCCTTGACTCACAAGTTGTTTTGGTCATTGCAATAGAAACCAAACTAAGACAAAAGAACCTTGTTTGGGGTTCTACCCCGGGGGTTCATGGAAGAATGTGACAACAATTTTACAGTTGATAATCTTCCTTCTGCGGATATCTATCTCCTGTTACTGCAAAGTAGGATCTGGGGCAGGCATTCCTGGGTTCTTGGCATCTTACCCAAAGTACTGAAGACAGGGTTCACACAGATTTACAAAAGAAGCAAGGTAACTTTGATTAGAGCAAAGGCATACTGCTCCCTGGAGAGGAGACACTGTCAGGATTGACAGCTGACCACATGAGTGACAGTACTCACGAGGGTCAGAAGAAGGGCCAGAGGGCAACTCCTTTCATTCTGTGGACCTAGGGAATTGAACTCAGGTCATCAGGTTTGGCAGCAAGCACCTTTACTCACTGAGCCACCTTGACAGCCCCTTCCCTTCTTTTAACAAATGAAATTGTAAGGTCTTTCCAGAGGTTCCTTGGGTGGGATTGTAAACTGGTAATGAAATAACAAACAAATAAAAAGGGGCCATGGAGCTGAATAAGGGAGTTAAAAATCTGTCTTTTACTGTAAATGGGTTTTGGGGATCCCTAGCTTTGGTAACTGGGAAAGTAGAAAGGCCATGTCCACGTAGGCCTCAAGGTAACACCTTTCTATTATAATGTCCCCATTTAAACACCTATGGAACAGGAATACTGTCTCTGTCCACACCTTCCCAGTGACTGCTGTTCCTGGGCTTCCATTCTCCACCCTCAGCTGCCCTGAGGCTTTTACCAGACTTCTGGGTGATTGGCCCCCTTCCTCTACCCAAGTCTCCTTAGTCCTACGCTGCCTGATATCAGCATAGTTCAGAGATTTTGAAAGCAAACTCCTTCTCCTGCACTCGTCGCATCCCTTTACTGGATGGAAGACTGAAGTGGATGTGGCAAGACAATCAACCAACCTGTGTTTTCTCAGACGGAGACACCATGAAAGGAGACAATGGTGGCTTAAAAAGCAGCAAAACAGGAAGCTGTCAGGTTTTGGATGTGTACTATCTGGTAAATCTAATCACTCAACCTGTGGGGTTGCTAAGATCGAAGGTGAGGCTGCTGGCAAGAGCTTGCAAGCAATTGCTGACAGACTGCACAACATCTTGAATATTAGTCATGGCAGAGATGACTGCCAAGGGGGAGGTGCGTAAGAACATCTGCAATGCACACAAATGCCCCCTGCCAAGCACACAGAGAAAACCAGCTCCACAATTCATAAGCAAAGAAGCCGAGGCAGGGGAGTGGTTGATAAATTCTCCCAGAGTGCAAAACTAGCTTTTTGGTGGGTTACCTTCCCATAGCTATGTAGCTCAGGGAGACCTTGAATTCACATTGATTCCCCTGCCTCAGCTTCCCGAATGCTAGCATTCCAGGCCTGCAAGACCATAAACTGGCAATTCTTAATGTTGTATGTTTGTCCCAGAGCCTTTAGTGATGTGCTTGGATTCTCTGAATTCAGTGAATTACACGATAGAAATGGAGACTTAATTCAATCAGAATAGAAACCCCAAGTTAGCACTCCTCCATTACCACTACCCGGTGAGGTGCTGGGACTCCACAGCATGTCTGGCTGCCTGGGACTGGCTGTGAACAGTAAGGAAGTGCTGATGTTTACCAAGGACAAAGAACTGGAGATACCACTGTCTTAAACACCTCCCTCTCTCCTCCCTCCCTCCTCTCCTTCCCTCCCTTCCTCCCCCTTCGTTCCCTTTCTTCCTTCCTTTCTTCTTTTCCTCAACATACCCAAATATCATAGAATTGGCCTAGAATTTTCTTTTTGATTATTTTAGTCAAAGGTCTATGCCGTGACTAACAATTATAAAAAGTCAGAGGATCGTGTTCCAGAGCTGTGCTTCTCCATTTAAGAAATAGTGCTGTGAAGTTGTATCTGTCCATCCTTATCCCGTGGGAGGTTCTGGTGGGAAAGGGGAAACCTGAGTGCGTGGAGGTCAGGGTCTGCACTTGCCCTTTTGAATCTGGAAAATATTGATGTGGTGAATCGAGCTGTTTTATTATAAATCTACAGTTTGCCAGTTATACAGCCTGAGAAATGCTGGAAACAGGAGGGGCATAGAGTCTACATATCAGCCTCCTGCTTGCAGGTTTGACCTCCGTGGAAGATCTCTTCCCAGAATGAATCATTTACAGACAGAGTCTTTGATGGTAAAACCATCCTCTAGAGTTTGAAAAGAGACGAGGCTGCTTTAAGAGAGAAACAGGAAGTTGTAACTAGAAGCCCTCTGAATGCTAAGCCATCTAACGCTTTCAGTGAAGTAGCAACAAAGTAGCAGGGTTTATTCTGAAATTCCGTGGCTGCGGATCTGTCCTGGGCAAACCTCTTCAAAGTGTTCATCCCTCACCCAGGGATTTCTGAGCATCTCGTTTCAGCGAGTGGAGAATGGCGGGGCAGCTTCGGTTTACATCAGGCAAGGATGAAGATCACTTCCAACACCAGGGAGCCGTGGAGCTGCTTGCCTTTAATTTTTTGCTCATCCTTACCATTTTAACAATCTGGTTATTTAAAAATCATCGATTCCGCTTCTTGCATGAGACTGGAGGCGCGATGGTCTATGGTGAGTGTGTAAATGGTGGGATTGATGTGGAACTTGTTGCCCGGGTGTAATTAGAGACTTGTGCTCAGATGGCAAAGTATCGAAAGTGAGGAGAAGATGCTGACTGAAGTGACATTAGTTCGATGGGAGGTGCTGTGATGTTATGAATGCTAGCCTCTTTCTAGAGGAGCCTGGTCACAGAGCGGCTGTCACAGTCACGTTCTGAGGCAGCACGATGTGAGTCTGTTGACAACAGCTGCAGTCCTTTGTCATGCAGGGAGTCATGAAGCGCTAGTCTCATCGGGTGATAGCAATGTGGTCAGAGCAGCCTCTATCTCAGGCAGCCAGGAGGACTGTGCAAAGTTAACCAAATCTCTTCAGATTCCCTGAAGGAAATACTCTTCCTACTGTTGTCAAGAAGAAATGCTTGTAGAAACAGATCCCACTCGTTATGGGGATAATTGTGTCAAATTCCTTTTCAACATATGAACACTGTTTTAGCTTCTGATAATAGAAGTGTGAAACCAAGAATTTCCTATGCAATACTCTTAGCCTGAGTTCCTATGATCTTGTTTATAGTACTTATTTATGTTGTCACGCTCTCACACATTCTGCTGCTTCTGCTTTTTTTTTTTTTTTCTTTACTTTTAGACAGAGTCTCACTCTGTAGCCAAAGGCTGGCCTCACACTCACAGTGATCCTCCTGCCTCAGCTTCCTGAGTGTTGCAAGAATAGGTGTAAGTAACCACACCTGATTCTTTAAACCACATGGAAAAGTGTTAGTTTAAGGTTTAACTTTCCAAAGTGATACTCTTTCTGTGCAAGTTGCCATGTCGTCATCCATCCTTTTTGGAAAGTTTAACAACAAAATGTGATTATGCAGTCTATACAGACTGGACTGGATTATCTAGTTTTTTTAAGGTAAGATACAAGGCACCAGTACTAAACTAGTACTAAGACTGTTGTCGCAATATCAACTGGCTTCACTATCCTTATCCCACCAAGCGAAAAATAACAACTTTGAACACAATGCTAAGAGTCTAGGGGGCTGCCAAAATGCACAGGGAAGAACACACCTTTGGCTTTGCGTCATTTCAGAAGTCATGAGGTCCCTTTTATATGCCTGAGGTCCAGGGAACAAGATAAATGTACATTGCATGTGTTAAGCATGTGCTGCTCTGATGTAAGCATGTGCTGCCATTAAGTGGAGCATGAGAAATCCTATCCTTAACTAGATCCGCTTCGAGACACCTGAGCCATAGCACAGACTTTTAGGGTCAAGCAGTGTAGTTTGTTTTCAGGCAGCCCATTCAGAGCAGAGTTAAGTTCCTTTGTAATGAGAGTCACACAGCACATAGCAGAACTTTTGGGGTAGAGGTTGAACTCTGAAGAGAGGTATGTACACAGAAAGGTATGGCATTTTCAAAGGCAGAGAGCCCAAAGCATGAGTCATTCTCCCTTTCTCCATAATCGATTAACCAGAACCTTTCTCTGTCTTGGATAATAAATAATCAAAAAGATACAGGATGTAATCTGAGAAGCCAGAAACAATGTCATCCTTAGCATCAAGTCCAAGGGCTGTGTTTACCTTAGTGACACATCACAGATTTAAGATTAAGTCCTTATTAGAGAAAAGATTAGAGAAAACCCTACAACCTTAAGCTTTCTTGAATTATAGCTATTGTTACCAATTTCCTTCTCTACTGTAGGGATACTGTTTTATAAAAGTAGTTAGAGTTGACAATTAATTTTGATTAAATTTTAGCTAATACTTGGGCACACAGACCCTCCCCAAGTTGAACATCTGGTGCCATGATCCTCTGAATGTATTTTCATTCATTTCTAGCTGTTATTGAGGTTCTTGATCATTTTCCAGGCTAGACTCCGGAAGGAATTCATCAGGATGGACTCCACATTCTTCTTCCGGTTCATTGAAAGTACTGTGCCTGAAGTGTTCTGTGCTTTTTGCCAGGGATATAAGGAAATAGTCAAACTAAAACCCAGGAAAAAGTTGAACTCCAAGAAATACTTCTTAATAGTAACGGGGGACCCCAAATGCATTAGTTGCCCATGTTTATAAATGAATATGAAATTCGTACAGTGGTTTGGGACCTCAGCAAACTGAATCCTCATTTTTACAGAGGAAATGGGGCTTTTGGAGGTCACAGTATTAGTGTTGAGCTGGGGTTCAAGGATGCTAAAGTAGTAATAAGTAAATCCTTCAGTAATATTCCAGGGACTGGACTGTGTGTGCGTGTGCGTGTGTGTGTGTGTGTGTGTGTGTGTGTGTGTGTGTGTGTGTGTGTGTGTGTGTCTTTGTGCGCACGCACTCCTGCAGGGGGTGGGTGGATGGTGGAAAAATACAAAAGAGCAAACACCAAATATATGCTCTGGCTGTAAATGCTTTAAGAATTGGCCATATAGTTGCTGGGTTTGTTTTTGTTTGTTTTTTTTTGCCAGCAGGTCTGACAAACTGAAATTCAATGTTAAACCTTTTTTCATCTGAGGATGGAAGGCATATTGTTTCTATAGTAGTCTGTTGAGAGGCAGAATGAGAAGCAGTGGAAAAAGAAGATATTTTAATTTTCTTGTTCTATGAAGACGAACATTTTATAATAAACTGCAGCACCCTCCATCCCCCGCAACAGGCTTGCTGCCTTAAAGTAGACTACAACAATTCTCTCGACCCTTGAGGCTTGCCACAATGTGCCTCAGAGAGTGGCCTTTTTCTTCAGGCTTATCAGTGAATTAGAATAGCAACCCTAACTTTTCTGCTACAGCTCTTTCCATCCTAGGCTGCTTGCACAACCTGCCATTCCCTCCTACACTGAGACCAGTATTTTCTTCAGGGCACCACATTCCCTGTATTCCCTCAGCCCAGTCCACCACCTGCCTCTCTACAGACATCCTGTGACCTGTGCTAAATGTCCCTTAGGAGATTCAATAGATATTGATACATTTAATCAGTGTACTTGGGGATCCAATTTTAAAAATATAGGGGTCAGAGGCTCAGAAAATGAACAGTTAGAGGATAAATAAGGGGCAATGTGACCAAACAGAATGTTGAACAGTTCTTTCATAATTATTGTTAGAAACAATTTTCAAGTTGTTAACCTTAAAATACCACATGCAGGGTTGTAGGGGCCAAGGAGTTTCCTCTGTGTTGATTGGAAATAAAACCAAAGATATAAATACAAGTAATTGCTTACACACAAAAAAAAGGTCTTCTCTCATTATTATGGATCATGGAACCCTTTTAAAAATTAGCAGTGTCATTGTAGCAATATTTTTGTTTCACCAGGCACAGTAAAGGGTAATTGTCACTCATGACATCCTATGGCTCTGGTTATTTCAAAATGGAAGAATACAAAGCAGTAATAATCATTTAAAATGGGCTAAGAGCCAGAATGAGCGTTAATGGTCAAAATATTGATTGACAGCAGTTGGAACACTTAGTGCTGCATATTGGGGTCTGGAGTCATCGCCTCAATGTTCATAAAATAGCACTTGCTTTTGGTCCCTGATAGCATCAAAGACTCCATTGTATCTCCCTGGGGGCTCCCATATCCTGAAGAACATTTGTAATGTCATACCTTTGAGAGCTGGGATTTAAGATTAGGGACAGAACAATTTAAACCTCTTAAGACTTCTGTCTTTGGTTTTACAGTCATTCAATTAGAGACTGTCCTGAATTCATGTAGAAATTTGTTCATGATTTAGTAGGAACCAAGGAAATTCCAAGCCTCTACACTTAGACGTTTGAGTTCCTAACAAGCTCTGTCATATTCAAATGTTTTCTGATCCTTTAAGAGTATTATTAGCTAAAATTTAATAGACCAAGTTAATTTAATCAACAGCTAGGTTTTTTTTTTTTCAGGTTTAAAGAACTCATAGTCACAAAACTGTCTTTCCCCAAATCTTGTGTAGGTAGCCCTTCTCAGAGGTTCCAGGAGAAAATGGATTGCTGGTCCACTTTTGCTCTGACCTGGATAGCCTGTGCCCCTGATAGCCAGACCCACAGGGAATGCTCATCACCACTTCCCCTTGGCACCCACCTGAGCAGACCTTCTTAGGCTCTTTGCCTGTTGAAAGCTGACAAAGCACCCTTGCTCTCTTTGAGGGTTACCGCTTTTCAGGCTGTTCCCCCCCCCCTCTCTCTCTCTCTCTCTCTCTCTCACTCTCTCGGTAGTGGGATGTATTGTTTTGTTATGTGACTTAATTTGTGATCTGATTTTTCTCATTCCTGAAATGAAGAGGAAAGGAACTCCTTTCTAGCTTCAAAATTTCTCCAGATTTCAAGCCCAGACAGACATTAGTTAGACATCTTGGCCTTACTTCCGTTAAATCCAGTAGCTTTCTTTGTGGAAAAAAATAGGCAATCATAACATCTAGTCCTTTCTCCTAGACACAAGTTTACTTAGTAGCATTGATTTATCACTCTTAGTTCTTCTAGACCTGCTTTGATTTTTAATTGGGTGCTTAGTAAATCTTATTGAATTTCTACCGGAATTCCTCGCTAGGAAGCAACTCCATCAGAGCACTTAGGGCTGGCTGTGTGCATCTCTGTAGGTCCCTTTCTCACCAAACCAGACTGCCTCTGCCTTAACCTAAAGAATCTGTAGGTCAGGTAGTCAGGATTAAGATTGTCCTTTGTGCTATAAAAAAGCTTGATTTAGGCACTTCAGAGATCTGCCCAAGATTTTCCACACTGTATGGCCTCTGCTAAATTAAATAAGTAGAGGAACTGAATCAAAGACTTTATTCTAAGTAAGGTGCTATAATGAGGCATACTGTAATCCTAGCATTCGGAAGGCACAGGCAGGAGGATCAACACAAGTTCTATTTCAAGTCACCCTGGTTTGCACAGTTAGTTATTGGCCAGTGAAGGCTATGAGCTAGACTCTGCTTCAAAAACCAGAGGGGAGGGATTTCATTTTTTAAGTAAAATAAGCTCTGTATGCTAAATAAGCCGGTGTATCCTGCTATGGTTCTGAAGCTCCAGCATTCCCCAGCTTTGGCCTGGCTGCCCTGGTGCCTCTTCATTGCTCCCCTCAGGTCTGGAGGGTTCCTGACAGTGCACACCAAGAGAGGGGTTAATGACTCAAGCTATTTATGAGCTATTATCTAGAATCTAATTGAACTAAACTCATATGACTAGTGACAGGGAATATTCATATTTGTTATCTCAAAGAGATGATATATAGCAAAAACTAGCTAACAACAAGTAGAATATATAATGCAAAATTTACAGCCATAAGGACTTTGCACATATTAACCCATTTAATCCTCACAACAGTGGTTTTTATTTATTTATTTTTAATTTATTATTTTTCTTATTTTACATATTGATTCCAATTCCCTCTCGCCCCCATCCTCCCATGCCCTCCAACTGCCCCCCCATTGTATTCTCCACCCACTCCACAAGGAGGGTGAGGCCTTCCAGGAGGGATCAACAAAATCTGTCAAGTCATTTGGAATAGGGTCTAGGCCCTCCCTCCTGCCTCTAGGCTCAGGGAGTTTCCCTCCATGGGAAATGTGCTCCCAAAGTCCTTTTGCACACCAGGGATACATCCTGGTTCCACTGTCAGAGGTCCCTTAGACTGCCCAGGCCTTCTAACTGAGACCCACATTCAGGGAGTCTGGGTCGGTTCAATGCTGGTTTTCCTGCTATCAGTCTGGGGGTCATGTGGTTACTCTTGTTCAGGTCAGCTGTTTCTGTAGCTTGGTCTTGACTCCTTTGCTCATCACTCCTCCCTCTCTGCAACTGGATTCCAGGAGTTCAGTGTTTAGCTGTGGGTGTCTGCCTCTATTTCCATCAACTACTAGATGAGGGCTCTATGATTGCATATATGTCAGTCATCAATCTTATTATCAGGGAAGGGCATTTAAGGTAGCATTTCCACTGTTGCTCAGATTGTTAGTTGGGGGTCATCCTTGTAGGTCTCTGGATATTTTTCTAGAGTCAGTTTTCTATTCAATCCTATAATGGCTCCCTCTATTATGGTATCTCTTTTCTTGCTCTCCTCTATTTGTCCCCTGACTCAATCTTCCTGGTCTCCTCTCCTCCCCTACAGTCGTTTTTAGATAGGGAAACTGGGACAATAGAGAATCAAGTAACTTGCCCGATGGCACACAAGTACTAAAGGTCAGGCAGAGCTTACCAGTTTGGTTCTATGTGGCTGCTAGGTATCGTGTGTGTGTGTGTGTGTGTGTGTGTGTGTGTGTGTGTGTGTGTGTGTGTGTGTGTGTGTACATAAGCATGTACATGCACACACAATTGCACAGAGAAGAGGTCATTGAGTTCATGCTACAGATGAGGAATCTAATACTCAGAGTCACAGAGTAACTGGTAATTTCAGGGCTGTGTTTCAAACTCAGGACTATGACACGAGTGCTCTTCTGCCTGCCCTAAGTATTCACTCTAAACTAGGGTTTATTCTGTTCCAGGAAATCCTGTGCTGCCTAGTTTTATGTCAATTTGACACAAATTAAAGTCATCTGAGAGGAGGGAACTTCAATTCAGAAACTACCTCCTTAAGATTAGGCTGTAGTAACCCTGCAGGGCATCACCTTAATTAGTGATAGACTAGACGGTGGGGGGTGGGCAGCCCAGTGTGGGTGGTGCATCCCTGGACAGGTTGCTCCTTGGCTCTATAAGAAGGCAGGCTGAACAAGCTGTGGGAAGCAAGCCAGTAAGCAGCACAGCATCTCTCCATGGCCTCTGCTTCAGTACCTGCTCCAGGTTCCTGTTCTGTTTGAGTCCCTGTCCTGGCTTCCTTCAATGATGAACAGTGATATGACAATGTAAGCCACATAAACCCCAACTCCCCAAGTTGCTTTTGTCATGGTGTTTCATCACAGAAAATAGAAACCCCATGACAGTTACCTTTGGAAGTTTACAAAGTAAATATAAAGAAGCAGAGAATTAAAAACTGTACCTGCTACACAGAGCTGGTGGGAACACTTGAATGTCTGTACTCTAGGGTTTCGGTTACCATTGTGTTCTTATCAGAGTATGCTCATTCAATCACTGGGAGATTGTTGTAGACAGGGGCAGGTCAGTTCCTTTAATTACCAGAAGCCTCAGAAATGGTAGTGTCCAGAGCTAAAAGCCCAGTGTAACCCAGTAAATGCAATACTGAGACATCACATTTATGCTAACCAGCTGGAGCTGACGTATCCCAGGGAAAGTGGATACAGCTGCCGAAACACCTGCCCACACCTCTGGGGTAGTTACCTTGTTAGTTGCCTCATTTGGGCTTTAAATACCTGTGGATGTCAGAATGTGTGTGGTGGATGCTTTACATAGCTTGAGAGTAGGTTTCTGTGAATCAGAAAAAATGGGCTTTCGCCATATGTGAGCTGGACTGAATTTAAGTTTTCAAAGAATCTGGATGATGATGACTTTTATCTCAGCAGTCTCAGAACCCTAAGAGCTTCATGCTGAGTTGACACTGTTGATCTTGGTAGAATTCCAAGGCTGTAGTCTCAATCTTCTTGGCTATTTATGGGAACTACTGTCTCTACTATGTAGTGCTTCTTATGTAGTGCTTCTAACAGCCTGGGTCCTGCACTAATAAATTCATCAGCTAAGGAACAATGAATGACCAAAGGCAGGTGAATATGAACAAAACTCTGGGCTGTGGCCCAGCAGTTTGTCTACAACCTTCTAGGTGGCTGCCATGGATTCACACTCTAGTGTTTCACTGGGAAAAGAATTAAACAGGTAGTTGCTGATTTCATACTCTACTATCTTTTCCACCCCACTAAGATGAAAACCATTTCCCTTCTAGGAAGCGCCTTTCACTGTCCACAACATTATGCTGCTAGGAGGAAAATGGCAGATTTTGTTGTATAAATCTATGAAGTAAGAAACCATTATTTAGCCAATATATATCTAATTAGACCCTCTTGTCTACAGTTCTGCTGGCAGCCTCTTCGGGATCATGAGGAAGGATGTTGACTACAAAAAGATGATGCCTGAAGTAGTTTCCAAAAATAATTAATCTATACTACATAATAGGAATCCTCAAACTCAGAGGAATGTGTGTGCTGTGTTATAGATGTGTATGTATGCATGCATGTTGTATGCTATGTATGTGAACACATGTCTGCATGGCATATTGAGTGTTATGTGGACCAAGGATGGGTGGTGGACATGAGGTATCTGGCATTTCCCATGGGACACTTCCACACAACGATAAATATTTTGAAGTTGTCCTAAGGTGAACAGCTTCATGGATGGCTCTCCATCTGGGTGTACATGAGACGCTCAGGCTAGCAGGTGCCACACTCTAGTCCTGAAATCATTATGAAACTATTTTCTCCACCAGGCCAAGTCCGTAGTGAAGAGCGTGAAGCAGTAATTGTGTCCCTTTTAGCAACACCCACACTCTGCTTTCAAATGTAGAAGGTTTGGGGGGTGGCAGGGGAAAACAGAAGACTGAAATGACAGTATTGTATAAATAGATACTTTCCTTTTCATCCCTGACTAAACATGGGTCTAAATCAAATCATTAAACAGGAAATTGTTAAAAAATGGATTTGGATATTGACATCCGAATCTTTGTCACCTCTTTTAATCAGTGTGAGTGCCAAGACTTTGATATGGTGAAAAGAGAATAGATAACTATAAAATAAGAAGTTCATCATATTGGAGATGTAGTTAAACTCCAATACTTGTAAATGCCAGCTGCTTGGCTTTCTTAGACTGGCATGCTCTTTCTTTTGCTATCACCCTTATTGGTCACCCCACCCACTGCCTCATTGCCTTGTCAGCAATCTATTCCTTCGTCTATGCCTTGCCTTGTCTCCTCTTCTCTACAAACTGAATTCATGCACTTCCTTAAACTCCTTGGTGAGGCTTCCTGAAGACAGAGTGTCTTTCCTGCCAGGTCCCACAGCCCTTTAGGCCCAAATAGACACACAGAGGCTCATATTAATTATAAACCGTTTAGCCAATGGTTTAGGCTTTTTACTGGCTAGCTCTCTCTTAATTATTAATCTATGTATTTCCACATGGCCTTATCTTACCTGACAATGCCTGGGCATCCTATCTTCCCAGTAGCTACATTGCATTTCCTTGGCAGCTCATTTCCACATCCCTCTTCCAGAATTCTCTAAGTCCAATAGCCCCACCTTTACTTCCTGCCTGGCTATAGGTCAATCAGCATTTACTCATCAACCACTAAGAGAAATATATACTCACATCATACAGAAGGACATCCCCCATTAGCTTCCTCCCATGCTGTGAGGATGAGGCTAGTTGATCTTTACTTACATTCCCTGGGACTTGACACATTATTTTTTTAAATAGAGTTTTAAGACACATTCAGGACTGGTGATGCACCTCAGTATCAGTGCTTGCCTGGCATGCACAGGACCTGGGTTCTATTAAACAACAAAAGACAGAAACCCTGACCCCTGTTCTCCACCCCCTATTGTCCTCCCTGTCTCTTAAACTTTTCTATGAAGCTCCCTGGCAGGGTTCCCTTCACTTGTTTTTGGCTGAAATAAGGTCACATAAATATTCCAGAGCCACTTGTCAACAAGGGGAAAACTAAGGTGCCTTGAGCTGAGGGTGAAGTCAATTTACCTGGAGCACTTGGCTGTGTGGGGGAGGGATGGGGAATTGAAAAAAACAGGGCATCCTCTATGTGTGGTGTGTGTATTTGTAATATCAGCTACTGGTGAGGGGCTGGCGGGAGGATCATGAATTTGAGACCCTGTCACAAAACAAACAAATAGGACTTTGAAGGTAGAGAGAAAGCTAGCAAAAACTACGTTTTACCAGACATATCAGGTTGAGATGCTTAGGGATTCATCTACTTGGTTTAGAGAAGGGGCAATGTCTTCAGCCAACACATGGAGTGTAACACAAACAGTAAGAACCTGGAGACTAATATTGGGGTTCAAGCTGATGATCAGAGAAGAAAGCAGCCAAGCCAGCAGAGCTCTTACCTCTACCAACACTGGTGAGAGCCTGATCTCACTGTGGCTGGAGACTCATTGTCAAATGAATCCAGACTGAGACGTTGAAATCCGTATATACCTCTCTAGTGCTGAGGTTAAAGGCATGAGCTCCCAAATGCCAAGATCTCCTTTGTGTGAGCTGTTTCTTTTAGACTGATTCACTCTCGTGTATCCCTGGATAGCCTTGAACTCAGAGAGATTCATCTGCCTCTGTCTTCTGAGTCCTGGGATTAAAGCTCCTATGGCTGTGGCTAGTATTGCATTCTGATTCTTCAAGAAAGTTTTATTAAATCACAAACAATATAGTACCACAATGGAGGATCAACTCCCAAACTCGCTGTCTTGTGGTCTTCATGTATTAGCTGCGTGTGCATTAGCTGCAAGAACTTCCAGGTTCTTGTAGACTCCATGTAGCACTTGAGTGAATGCTGTGCAGTAGTCCATAAATCTCACACCCACTGCTGAGCAGGCTGTGCCCTTCATCTCCAGGGAGGCGCCACTCCTACACATCTGAGTGCCTTAAACTCTCGGTTTTCCTGCCTGCCTCTCTCGAGTTCTGGGATAACATGTGTGTACGGTCACACACCACTCCCTCCCTCCCTTCTTCATGCTCTGACATGGTGTATCGGCCTGCCAGACATCTGTTAGATGATAGAAAGCCCTTAAGGACAGGAACATCACAGCATTTGTTGAGATGGTCATTCTCTGTGACATTTTAAAATCCCTAGGACTGGTGGACCACTTAGCAGATCCTTTCCTCCTTCACTTCAACTGGAAAAAAATCCAGCTACGATGATGCCTAAAGTATGTGTCTTTTTCTGGAGGTAAGGGGATGAATCACAGCATCAAGCCTCTGCCTTAAACAATCTCATTGTGTACTGGAGGTCTGTAAAGCCATGCTGAGAAATGTGGGCTCCCAGGAGACCAGTTCCCAATGCTGTGTGGCTGACACTGTGAGAGCTGCACTCAGGTGAGGGAGGTCTATGTGCACGGGCTCCTGTAGAGAATACGTTTGCCAAGATGAGGCCAAGAGCTTCCGGGTGCCAGGTGCTCTGGGAATAAAGCTCTGTAAGGGGATTGTGTGATGCTGACGGAGGTCAGGGTTCCTCTCCCTGCCCTAGGTGTTTAGACATTCAGACTTAAAGGGGCCTCGATGCTTCCTAATTAGAGACTGCCTGAAAAAGTGATGCCAGCTCCTGCCAAAGAAGTGGGGCTCAGAGAAGTGCTCTGAGTGCTGAGACAGACCTAGGTTGTGGTTGTGCGCTGGAAGGTGGTCCCTTAACTGAGTGGGGCAGGATCGCGGCTTTAATTGCCTGATTTTCTTGTTTTGCAATGGAAGTAGTGCTGTTCTTGTGTTTTGCAGTCATGGTGGCCAGCCTGCCATTCATCTGTGATATGGTGACTGTCACTTCCTTTATCGTGTACCTTTGTGTGGATGTGAAAACAATCCCTTCCACTCAGAACTTTCCTCCTCTTGCAGTCCCCCTGAATCTCTCATCTACTCCCATATAATCTTGCCAGTGCAGCGTGTGTCAGTTCTCCACTCCATCTTTGTGTCAGCATATTCCTAAAGCACTGAGTTTGCCTGTGAAAAACTGTGGGAGGCTGCGTCGGAGTGCCTGGCCTCTGACAAGCAAGGACTGTCCAGCTGCTGTTCCTGCAGCATGGGTGTGCTAGCCATGGTGCCTCTGGAAACTGCCAAGATTTGATTCCTCCAAACACTTGGGGTTTGGAGCAAACCAGAGCCAGAACCTTTTGGCTCATATGTTAAGTTGGCTCCTCTAAGAAGGAAGTGCTGGAAGAGATTAACTCTGGAAAATAATTTACTATGAGAAAATTCTTTGAGAGAAAATGGGGAGGGGTATGAGAACTGCAGGACAGCTGTCTGTCTTTGATGTTGAGCCGACATTTTTGGAGAAAGGAAAGGAAGAGAGGTTGTATACACTGCAGTTCTAAGAGAGGTCTGCCAAAGTCATGGGGTGATGGCACCCATGGCTGTCCTTCAGAGAGGTCCCTGGCTCTTTGCCTTAGCAAACCTGCTGGGTGCAGACATTGGCTATGCACAGGGCATAGGATGCCTGGCCATGAGTGTACAGATAGAGCCTGGGCCACAAGTGCTAAGCCCATGCTGACTTCCCTCCTCTCGGGAGAGCTGCATTTTCATAGGTAATATGTCTGCTTATTTCTGGCTACAAATGCCTCCAATTACATCAGGGAGTTTCTTCTTGAAGTCTGAGACCCAAGCTGGTGCAGGAGCAGGTAAGACCATTTAGTTTTGGGGGCCTTATGTGAACTCATTCATACCAGTGAGTAGGCATTTACTGTTGTGGCAAGGGCTTGTTTCTTGTGCTTGGAAAATGATTGAGGGCAGACACTTTTTGTTCCTTTCTTGTTGTTATCTCCTTGAGTGCATTTTTCAGAACTAACTAGCTTACCTACTGGTAGTTTGAAATGGTATTAATTTAGGTTCTTTCCATTCAGACCCCTGCAGATTCTGTCTTGTGCTTCCTCTAGTCTTGTGTCGTGGCACTGGCTGACTCACTCTTAGGAGAAGAATCCACAGAGTAATGATCTTCCACAGACACCCAGATAGCATGAGGTGTGGGGAATGCATCCTCTACCCCTCTGAAAGTGGTTTATTATAAGCATTCAGTATGATGCCTGGAAGTTTCCTGCTGTTATGTGGGCTGGTAAGACTTCATTGCTGTGGTAAAATGGCTGAGAATACAATGAAGACAGCATTTATTTGGGCTCATGGTCTCAGGGACTTCAGTCTATGGCTGCTTGGCCCCATCTCTGTGGCATGACGTCATAGAGAACATGATGGAGGTAGAGGCACAGTGTCTAGAGCTCTCATTTCATGGCAGGAGCCGAGGGAGATGGGGACAAGTGCTAGGGAATTCCCCCAGTGACCCTGGTCCATCCACACCTCAGTAACTGAACTCAGCAGCTAAGGACAGACTTTCAACATGGGAGACCATTTCCATCTAAACCATAACACTTGTGTGTCATTTCTTGTTCATAAAGGTTGTGTACAATGTTTTTCTTATGGAAGAGAAGGTTAAACTGAGGCAAATGTAAGTGAAATTTTAAAAATTCATCAAAGAAATTGGTTGATTTGTTTTTATAACCCCTCTAATCAATCCTTCACGTATTTGCCCAAGTGATCATTCTTATATAAAAATCTAATTATTTTACCATCTTGCCCAAAATTTTCACTTGCTCTCATTACCACTGAATTGAAAGTCAGTCTCTCAGTATATCAGAGAGGTGCCTTTTGATCTCCTCTCTGTCTGTCTCCCTTCTTCCTCTCCCTCTCTCCCTCATCCCTGTTCCTCCCTCCTCTCTTTCCCCCTTCCCTCCTTCCTTCCTCCCCCTCTCTTTCCCTCCCTTCCTCCTTCCCCCCCTCCTTTCCTCTCTTCCTCCCTCCCCTTTTCTTCTCCTCTACTTCATGCGTTTATTCTGGACCACAAGTGACTCCCTCCCAAAAAGCATCAGATCTCCTTTGCAAAGTCCCTTTGCAGCGACACATTGTCCTAATGAGGTCATCACTAGAGATTGTGAACACAGAAACATGAAGATACTAGCCATTTATACAACAGAAGTTACATTTTTCTCAGAACGGCCTAACAAAGGCGCTCCTGGCTGGCAGATGGCCCCCTCACACCCCCACGCTTCTGGTTTCTCAGGGACCTAGGCTCCTTCTGACCAGTCACATTGTCTGCCTCTAGAGTCTTTGGCTTCTTCCTATGCAGCAAATAAGGGAAGGAAAGGAGAGAGAAAATTCACTAGATATTCTCTGGCCCAACCTAGAAGTGAAACAGCACTTTTGCTTACGTGTTATTGATGAGATCTGGCCAGAGGCAAAGCAGCCAGGAAACAGGCCCTGGCTGAGCAAGCACCTCCCAGAAGTTGTGCTGGAGAGCTTATATCCGGATACACTTCTACTGACTGTGATTCCCGTGGCTGCCCAGATGTGCAGCCCAGATCCCGTTCATCCTCTGACCAGCTCATGGAGATAAAACTGTGAGCCCTTGATGCTCTTCAGGCTTTGCACTATTCAGTGCCTCTCTCTACAACAGCATGCTTCCCAGCTGCCCTGGCCCACGGTGTGCTGTCTTAGAATTTTCTGCTCATGAATCTTCAACGTATACAAACTCAAGCTCACCCAGGCCCAAAATGATATTTTTATTTTGGACCTATAGATTATGTGGAACACAATATTGAATGCAAAATATCTCAATGGAAAAATGGAACACTGAGCTGGGTAAGGCGGATCATACCTGCGATATCAGCACTGAGGAGACAGAGAAAGGAGGATCAGGAATTTAAGGCTATCTTTGGCTACATAGTGAGACTAAGGCCCTATCTAAAAAATAAAAAATGAAATAGTAACAAAGATGCAAAGAAAAGAAATAATAAATATTACAAAATTATAGCATTCACAAACAAAAGGCAAAACGAGGTTCAAAGAATAAAGTTGGATTATTTCTCCCAGACACATATATCAATCCAAATTTTAAATCAAAAGCAGTTTTGGGTCTCTAAAGCTCCTTTCTCCATGTTTATTAATAAATTCAAAACTTTAAAGTTTGTAGTGATGGAGGAAGTACTACTGTATATATGTTTCTCTTATTGGTTGACAAATAAAACAGTTTGCCAATAAGGCAGGAAGATAGGCAGGACTAGGAGATGAGGAGAATTTTATGAAGGTAGAAGGATATAGTTGCTGTGTAGCCACTGAAAGGAGAAACAGGTCCGGACATTCTCTGGTAAGCTGAGACCATGTGGAAATACTTAGAATTATAGAAATGGGTTAATAATTAAGACAGAGCTAGCCAATAAGAAGCCATAGTCATTGGCCAACAGTTTCATAATTAATATATGTCTCTGTGTGTTTATTTTGGTGCTCAAGAGTGGCTGGATCTGATGGGCCAAGAATCTCACATAACAAATGTCCTACTAGAGTTTAGAAGCTCAGAAGTAAAGGATTGGTCCCTTGGTTGCTGTGTCGTGAGAATACATGTGAGAATACATGCAAGCAAAACTTTAACTGGAAATGGTGTGAAAGGTTAAGAAAAGGTATCTTGCTAACTGGCAGGAAGTACAGAACTTGGTAGCTGGAGAGGAAGCTCAGCGATGTCATTCAGGAGCCGAAGTCCATCTGTACCTTGGACCTATGTCCTTAGACCAAATCCTTTTTGTGTGGGTTCCAGATACCTGCCAGTAAAAATGGAGAAGCTATTGCTTTGTCATGCCCTCAGGAAGAGAACAAAGCTATCTCTCCCCCAGGCCTGAAGTATAAATGAACCAATCATGTCAATGAGGACAGTTCTTTACAAGGCAGACGTTCCCCAGTATCCATTTCCTAAATAACAGGCCATTCCAGGCTGATCACAGAGTAAATGTTCTCTTGAATATTTTGAATGGATAGGAGAAGTGGGTACCTCCCTTCCAAAACTAGGGAGAAAAACAAAAAACAAACAAACAAAAAACAAAACAATGGGAATATATTCTGAATACTCAGGCAATAGTGTCCACGATTTATTCCAGTAACACCATCCAATGAGTTAGTGTCTGTGAGTGAGTGAACAACTTTCAAACCAAGCAATGGCCCTGTATTTCTTCATGATTCATCTATAAACATTTAGGTCACTCAATTATGGGAGATTTAGGTTGCCCTCTTCCACTACAATTATTTGTTCTTTATTTTAGGTCTCATAATGGGGTTAATTTTACGATATGCCACAGCACCAACCGATATTGAGAGTGGAACTGTGTACGAGTGTGGGAAATTGTCATTCAGCCCTTCAACCCTGCTAGTCAACATCACTGACCAAGTTTACGAATATAAGTACAAGAGAGAAATCAGCCAGCATAACATCAGTCCCCACCAAGGCAATGCCATCCTGGAGAAGGTAAGGGCCCTGTCTGCTCATGTAGCTTCACTTTTTATAATTGATGGCAACATATATAAGCTTCCCCTACACCTGCCCTTTTCAACACTGTAACACTGGGGCATTTAGTTGACTATATAAACACAGTTGTCAGTATTTTACATAAAATCTGGAAAAGGATTTTAATGTAATTCTCCAGCAAGCCAGAGCTGTATTTAATTTCCTTTAAAGATAAAATCTTTCAACCATTTTTCATTCTTGAGATGTATCCCAGTGTTCATGTGTGTGCTTTTAGTGTTGTACATGTTACCAGCTGGCAATTTGGTTCAAATCCCCCAAACCAAAGAGAGAAATGAAAATGTTTCCATTTGTGGACTTTGATTAGGATGGCTTTTGCTGCCAATAAAAGGCACTGGTTGTTGGTTGCCTGCTTATAAACACCCTAACCAGAGTCTGCCCAAGAGATCTTCACCAGGGTGGTTTAACTAAGGAATTTTAGATTGAACATTTACAAAATGATTTATATTTTAAAGACTAATTTCAGACTTGGGATGTAGTTCAGTGATAGGACATTTGTCTGTCATATGTGAAGTTCCAGTAACAGAGAGAGAGAGAGAGAGAGAGAGAGAGAGAGAGAGAGAGAGAGAGAGAGAGAGAGAGAGAGAGAGAGGTTGTACTGCACATTTGTGACAGCATAGCTACTTTGGCCACTAGCAAGAGACCATGCTCCCACTGAAAACACTCAGGATGAGGACTCAGCTTCAGCACTCCTTTGTGTTACCTTGTGTGTAGAACATCACCCTCAAGATAGCAAGTTTCTGTTATCAACGGATGCCTGTAGTAGGAGCCAGAAACTTGCAGGAATTACTTCAGAGTCTTTGGGTCAGAGGTGAGCACTCTCAGATTGAATGGTAATGCATTTTATCACTTGTATCCCTTACAGACTTAACTTTCTTATTAAAATACATTTCTAAGCATTGTAGGGAATGCACCTTAGTAATCTAAGAACTTGGGAAGTGGGCACAGGGGCATCTTTGAGTTTGATACCAGTGTGGTCTATAAAGTGAGTTTCAGAATAGCCAAGGCTATATAGAGAAACTCTATTTCAGCAAAACAAAACACGAATAACAAAAACATATATTTCAGGCAAAAGGGATGGAAAGATTTCCCATTGCTTAAGGCTGCTTGCTCCTGTTCCAGAGAACCCAAGTTTGATTCCCAATGAGATGGCTCACCATTGCCTGTAACTCCAGCTTTAGAAACCCAGACAGTCTTCTGGTTCTGTGTTGCACACACACACACACACACACACACACACACACACACACACACACACACTCCCAATTTTGAGAGGGTTTTAGTTTTCTCTTTTTCCCTTTACAAGATGATTGACTTACAGTTTTTTCTTCATTATCTTTCACTAGTATTAGGTATGAAATAGGACTTGTTAGGACTCAGGAAAGTCAAATTATAATATTAAACCAAATTACACTTAAGTAGATTTGAGCACACAGCAAGGAAGCTAAATAATACACGTCTGTATAAGTGGAGCAACTTCCAGGATTTATTTTTTTGAATGATCTCAGTCATAGGATTCTCTTTATCCACAAGGATAATAGAAAATTATTTACCAAAAATAATTTGGTATAACTTTGTTAACAATACAGGAAATTAATTTTACAATACTTCAGTTTTGTTTATTTATTGTGAGCCAAGGTCTGTCTGTATACCCTAATGTTTCCTTGAACTCTCTACCTTGAATTAGCCTTAGTGTCCCAGGTGCTTGACTCCCATGCATGTACCCCTGGTCAGTTACATTTGGCATTTCCTGGATATAAATTACTTCTCTCCGTCTGCTCCTACCCAATTTTGTCTCTATGTCTACACAGCAGTACTCCAGACAGTTTGATTCTCCAAGGATGCTGGAATTATTCCTGTTGCCATAGCAATTTTGTTCTCTAGCAGGACTGGCCATAAATACCTGGCCAGAAATTTTGGTACTGTGTTACGATATAGTACTTTCTTTATCAGCAGCCATAATCAAGTATGTGCTTTTGACAACTTAAGGCAAGAGATGAAAATATTTCTTTCAGCTGGTGTGTCCCTAGGGCGTTTTCTCGACATTGACTAGCTCAGGAATCTTATGGATACACTTCTAATCCATGAGTTTGAGTCAAGGTCAGCACTTGTTCTTCAAGAGCCTTGAGTGTAGTTGATGACTCTGTGCCCAGTACAAATACTCCCATCGCTGCTGCTGGAGAACAAGCTATCTCCCAGAGCCCTTGCTGCATTAGGTGACTTCAAGGGGACTGGATCTTGCTCTTAAATAATTGGAGTATGACTTACTCTGTATTTGTTGCTCATGTGACAACATGAGCACACCTTAGGTTTGTAGATATATACAGTCGTCAGCTTGGCTTCCTCTTGACGTCTCTACTGCGTGCACCATTTATATCAACCAGTTAATTTCTGTTAGAGGAAAGGAGATTCCATAAAAGAATCCATTCATGGAAGATTTATAGGGAGATAACATGGATCATACAATATGTCATTTCCCCTAGGTGCATTTAAATTACTGTAGTTCCCAACTTCCTTTTTAAAAACATATTTTAAAGATGTATCTATTTAATATGAGTGTTTTGCCTTCATGTAGGAATACACATCACATGAAAGCCTAGTGTCCGCAAAGTTCAGAAGAGGGGGTTTTATCCTCTGGAACTGGAGTTATTGATAGTTGTGGGCTGCCAAAGGGGTGCTGGGAATCAAACTGGGTCCTCTGCAACAGCAACCAACTGCTCTTATCCACTGATCTGTCTCCTTAGTTCTCTAAACTTTGTTTTTAAGTGCTACATAAAGCAGAAAATTGTATATACCAACAGGGTATCATGTGATGTTTTCATATACATGCACATTGCGAAATACACTTAAATAACTCTAAAAGTGCCCATCATCTCAAACATTTATCATTTCTTTAAGCTAGAAACAACCAGAATCTTGTTTCTAGTTTTGTATACTGTGCAGTATGTTACTGTTATTAATAACATCCCATGGAGTGAGATGTCTTTTTTAAAAAAAATCTGGTAATTATTTTATATTATGTGGATATGAGTGCAAGTGCCCTTGGAAGTTAAAGATCAGAGATGCTGGAGGCCCCTGAAGGTGGAATTGCAGCTACAAGCCACCTAATGTGTGTGCTAAGAGTCAACTCCAATCTTCTGCAAGAACCGCATGCTCTTAACCGCCAAGTAACTCCCTAGCTCAAGAAATCCTTAACCCTGTCTTACTGACTTCGCACCTGTGATGATCAGTGTCACTTGCAGCTTCAGAGGGTCTGAAATCACCTGGGATATGATCTTCTAGGCCAGTGCTTCTCACCTTCTGAGTCCCAATCCCAAAAATATGTACATTACAATTCATAACAGTAGCAAAGTTACAGTGCTGAAGTAGCAACAAAAGTAATTTTATGGTTGGGGTGGTCACCACAACATGAGGAACTATATTAAAGGGCCACAGTATCAGGAAGGTTGAGAACCACAGCTGATACCCTACAAGATGACGTGATCCTTAGGTATGACTCTGAGGGCTTGATTACATTAATTGAAGTAAGGGGATCCAATCCTGGTCTTGGGACCCAGACTACATAAAAAGGGAGGAAGAAAGCTGAGCACTCACGCTGTTTGCTTCGCCCACTGGTCAACCACTGACCCTCCTTACCCCCAACTCTTCCCAGGCTTTTCTCCTCATGTCTATGAGATCAACTCTTATTCTGAGGTGAGGAGACTAAGACTCGTCTTGTAGGATTGTTTTCGTTTAAATGAGACGTTGTTCAGAAAGCACCAGCCTTTACACCATACTGTTCTCACTGCTTATGCTCTTCCTACCTGCTATTGTCACTTCACTGCAGGTATGATTCAGGGTTATTAACTTGTGAGGCTGGTTTATTCCACTGGGAGAGATATACCACACACTAGATAGTGAACTTCGCAAGGGCAGTGACCATGCCTCTCATTGCCCAGGGTATCCTTACAGCCTGCCATGGTACCTCATGCTAAATAAATACCTGGTGAGCAAATGAAGAAATGGATAATTGAATAAGTCCAAAAACTTACCAATATGTACATATCTGGAGAAAAATGCAATGTTTCCAAATCACCATTCTGAATTTGATAGAATTATAGTGTCCTGGATGCTAAATGTTTTAAATTTTTTTAATTGTCCTCTCACACTGGTTGTGCATATTCAGAGAATAAACTAATCAGTGTCTACAGAGATGACATGATGGGCCAGTGCCAGTGGGAAGAAGCCACCCTGAAACTCACAGCACTTGATTCTGAGTCCCAACAGTTTATTGTACCTACACACTGATGGGGCTCTCTGAAAGCCCACAGAGAAGAGGCTGAAGCCCAGGGAATTTCAGCTTCACAGGCAGGAGGAGACAGGCAGTTCTGGGGTACACTCATACATGCCACACAGTAGGACACAAAAGCCACCACTGGGCCCCCCTGAATCTCCTTCCTTCTTGGCATGTGTTACAATGAGTATTCAGCCTTTGTGTCTACATATTAGGATCTGATAGTCAGTTTTACTCTTCGAAGAATGGGGTTTAATGATTGGGTGAAATGCCAAGGTTTGGGGGGACAGGGAGAAACCCAATGCTATGTCATCACGTCATAGAAGGTTTTATTGGAGCACACACATTTCTGGTCTTGCTAGGTGCTGGCAGAGCTGTGTCACCACCTCTCAGAAGGCTTTATAGGAGCACACGCGTTTCTAGGCTGGCTAGGCACTGGTGGTGCTGGGAAACAGAACACAGCTCTGTGCCTCCATACACTCCTTCCAATAGGGAAGTAGAAAGCTGGAAAATTGAAAACTACTGGCATTTACAACAGCAGAGATGTGCTGTGTGCTTACGCTGCATGTAAACCTCAGGAAATACCATATGCTAAACCTGTTCTATTCATGCTCAGCACAGGTAAAAGTGTAGGACAGGAAATGAGTGTCTTAGAGCTGAGCAAAGATGGCATTGCATATGTTATGAGTAGATGTGCACTCAAACAGTGCTTGTCCTGTGCTGCTCTGTAACTTACCTTTGATTCTCTGCACCACTTGCCAGAGTTGTTCTGTGGCTCCTAAGTGTCTCATTTTAACCCTCCGGGGCCCATATTGTGCAATATAATGGCTTTACAAATGTTAATTTGTTAAGTAATATTTAGAACTAAACACTCCTGCCTTTCATGTAAATAAAAAGTTTAAATTTTTCTTTTGTAAAGCAAATGGAAATTTAAATTAAAATAAAAAAATAAGTAACGATCCAAACATCAGGGATGGGGATTAATTTGGTGCCAAAGAGCTTGCCAAGCATGTGAAGGTCCCAGGTGTGATTCTAGTAGCATCTGAAGAAACAACAGCGGTTGTCTATTACTAATGTTTCATTTATTTATTCTTTAGTATCAATGAACTGACCCCCCCACACACACACAGTTATGCTTCTGAAATAGAGATGATCTCCAGAGGTATACAAGTAAGCCAGAGGAAAATAGAACTTGAGTAACACTGAGGCAGTGATACTGAAGTGTGGGCAACAAAGGGAGGTTGACCCCCAGACACTCACGAGGGGCTAGTGTCCCCGGTATTAGGACTGATAGGAAGGACTACAAGCATCCAGATGGGTTCTGGATAGAGTAGTGTGGGAGGATGGGGTAAGGGTGGGGAGGCATTCCAAGCAGAGAGCAGGACATGGTATGCAGGGGGGTGGGAGAAATAACTATTCCAGGAAAGGAAACATGTAGGATTTTTGGAAGTGTGGAAGACTAGAAAAACAAGGGTGGAAATGAGGGCAGATCTCTACTACGGAAGCCACTGCATGCTAGGTTATGTGTGCACTCTTGTTTGTAGTCAGCAGAGAAGGGGAACGCTAGCAGAGGTGGAGGGCTACTCAGGCTGCAGCAGGCAGGAAATAAAGCAAAAGCAGGGACAGCACTTGGGTGGTGGCTCTGGGACAGGTGGAGAGGTAGGACAGGTGGGGTTCCGAAGAACTGGGCATGAGTAGAGGAGGAGCTACTCGATGTCCCTGCATAAGTGCATAGAAAGGAGGGGTGTAAAGAAATGGAGGACTTTGAATAGAGGACAAAGAGTTGGATTATAGAGGAAACTCACAGGATAACTGAAAGTGGTGAATACATCAATGTGTCTGTCTCATCATTAACACATTCACGTGTAGTAGTAGCACCTTATGTATTTACACTGGTGAGTAGTGCATTTGGCTGGAATGTCATGCACATCTAGTATATTTTTAAAGAGTTGTCAGCACAGTTAAATTTATCATTCTACCCCCCCCCCATAAGTCAGATGACTACAGTGAACTGACAAAGGAAACTCCTCGGTGAAAATTTTGCTAAGTCTTCACTTCCTGTTTGAAAAGTGACACTATCAGTTGGTGAAGGGAAGTGCCTTTGGGGTGCTGAGCTATAATGTCCTATTGTTTCAAAAAGGAGAATCTGGGCCTCTCCTAGCAGGTCACAGAACATGACTAATGTAACCGTGATTCTCAAGGATGATTTAAAGAAATGTATGGACACAGCTAATTGTATGACTTTAATTCGGTTGTTCCCTTTAAGCAGATCACTTAATTGCTTTTCTCACTGTTCAATTTTCCCCTCTGATTCTCACGTTTATCTGTGAGCCTGCTGTCTTTCACTCCACTTGATGAGTTTTTTGCACAGAGGTCATGCCCAGAGCTCTTCTGGCAAGAGGAACAGTTTAACTAGGAAAAGTGACTGGGCCAGGAGATAAATCTGTGCAGTGAACACTGGAGCATTCTTGGGAAGGATAAAGAGGGGCTAGGGGACAAACTCCCTTAAAGTTGTCTAGGCATGCTGGGAGGAAGGGAGGGAGCCTCCGGGTGATTAATCAGCACCAGGGTTTGGACAAGCATTGGTGGGTAGATTTTTATCCTTCATAGTCTAAAATGAAACAGGTGTGGTCATTTGTGCTTCTCCAATCTAATGGTCTTGGCTGTACTGCCTAAGAAGATCCCAGTGCAACCCCAGCTTGGCAGAAAGGGCCATGGAACTGCCTGGACACTCAGCTGCTTTTGTTATAAACCTTAGTTAAGACAACATTTGCTATAAATAAGCAAGTTCGTTTATAAAATTTATAACTGGTAAATTGTTATAATGAGGCAGCCCCTTTGGGTCGGTGAGAGCATCAGATGGTATCACCTCACAATGGCAAAGTGTTCAGGGAAAGGTCACATCTCAAACAGGAACAAGGGTGGTGGCTTACAGCCAGGCTTCCTCTTCTGCAATATCATCTCTAAAGAACTCAAGGGGATTGCATGAGAATTCTCTCAGGACCCAGTCTCTACCTTCCAAAGGGTCCACATTCTGTCAACGTCAGCCTGGAAACCAGCCTTCAGTCACAACGTGACCACACCCAAACCATAACATTAAACAAAACTCCTAAGTAAAATGCTCTGGAGAACCTAATATAACCTTGTTGGTTTACAAATTATATGCAAGCAACACTCTACATTATAACACATATATAAGAGTAGAAATCTTTAAGGATTAGCCAAAAATGAAATGCAACAGAGATCTCCTCTCATCACCACTCCCTAGCATATGGGACACCTTACTTTAGGGACCAGCACAATGTCACCCATTTTATTAGAACTGTGTTTTTACTTAAATTCGTTCTGTATTGGTCCATTCTTTGCATTGATAATGGAACACCATCAGACCAAGTGATATAAATGAAGGTAAACTTGGCTTGTCTATCTGAAGGCTAGAAACCAAAGGTCAAGTCACCCATCTAGTGAGGACCCTTCTCACAATGTCGGCATAGAGGAAGTCATCAAGTGGTAAGAGCAGGAAGAGGGGGAAGGGACTAAAACTCATTCATCTTCCTGGAACACACTTGTTAAGGTTTGAATCTGGAAGGGTCCCCAGAGGCTCACTGTACTTGGGCTTTTCTCTTTGAGGCCCCTCCACCTAACTCCCAAATAAATATATGGAAACTTATTCTTCCGTATGAATGCTGGGCCTTAGCTTAGCTTGTTTCTAGCCAGCTTTTCTAATTTAAATTATACAGTTTCTCTTTAACTATGTTGTGCCTCTGGGCATTTTGCCTTTCTTTACTCCATATATCTTGCTTATCTTCTTACTCTGTGGCTGGCTGGCCCTGGTGTCCTTCGTTCTCCTTTTCTCACTCCTTATTCTTTTTCTTTCTTCCTTTCTTTTTTTCTTTTTCTTTTTCTTTTTTTTTCTTTTGAGCCTAGATTTTTCCTATTTATTCTGTCTGTTTGGCAGCCCTGCCTAGCCCTTTCCTGCCTAGCTATTGGCCATTCAGTTTTTTTTTTTTCTTTCCAACTAGGCTCTGCAGCCCTTTATTTCCAAACAAACACACAGAGGCTAATAATAATTATAAAGTGTTTGGATTGGAAGAACGACGCCATTCAGATGTTTTAAGCAGGCAAAGTCACACAGCTTCACACAATTAAACAAATGCAACATTAAGGAATGCAACACACCTTTGTATCATTGAACAAATAGTCCGCAGCATAAATGAATGTAACTCATCTTAAACTAATAGTTCACCACAGCTTACCACTTCTGGCTCTATTTTGAAGGCTGAGGAGACTTTACGAGGGCAGGGCTGTCCCAGGCTGATTTTGCTGCACCTTCATCTGTACCCCGCTGAAGAGCCTCATGCTCTCTACCATACTGCATCCATGCCTTCCTCTCCATGACAGACTGAAATCTCTTATTGGCCACAATATGTCTTTCCTCTATTAGGATATTTTAACATAGATACAAAAATAACCAGTACTACACTCTACAGTAATCCACTCCTGAGAACAATGCCAATCCATTCTTCGGATGCATCCCACATGGGCTCAACATCTCCTCAAGGCCCCACCTAGCCTTGAAGTTGCATCTGGATTCAGTTTCTAACTCAGAGCACCAGAGGACATGTGAAAACCACAGCAACTCCTTCAGAAATTCCACTCTTCGGCAGTCTTCTATGGATTCTGCCTCCACAGCAACAAGTGTGTGTGTGTGTGTGTGTGTGTGTGTGTGTGTGGCTTGGGATGGGGATATTCTTGGGAGCAGATAGGCCTTTGAGGAGTGCATGTCCCCATCTTAAATGACATGCCATCACATTGCTGAATCGTTATTTTGTGTCACAAGCCCACAGTCTCAAGCCCACCTTTCATTCTCCCTTTGCAGTTAGTAGCAACGTCCATTTCCCTCTATGATGCTCTGATTAATGTCTCTCCTCCCCCAAAGCCTCCAGGAGGTCAGGGCCTAGATCTGCTTTCTGTCACATCGTGTTCCTGTGCCTGTCACATGGTGGGTGCTCAGTAGATCTTGGCACATGAATAGTTGGTACAAGTAAGTATCCATCAGTTTCTGCTGCGAGTTGCCATCTGTCACTGCTGTGGTGTCCTGTCTGAACTGATGGCTGTTTTGTACTAAAATGTGTCATAGGTTTTTCCTTAGGGCAAAATACACCAGCTCTGAAATGGTTCTTGCTACTCAGAGGCCTAAAGTGCTACAAGCTTCACCTCCAAATATTCTGACAGGGAGATATGGGGGCTGAGAGACCAAAGAGATGGCTGAGAGTAGGGCGTATGGAAGTAGCAGGGGAAGAAAGAGGCTTCCTATTAGATGCTGAGTCTCATTACACAGAACTGAAAATGGGTCTTTCGCGTCTTCCCCTTTGCTTTGCTCCTTCCAAAATACTAAACTGGCAGAGCTGCAATTTCATCATCACTGGACTCCAGGGAGCAGTTACGTAAAGCTCGGCCCCACAGCACTCCCCACTTTTCTCCTCAGGCCACCTGCCACGAGGCCCTCCCTAATAGCTTGCACAGCTGGGGTAGCAGACACAGAGCAGGCAGAACTGAAGGATGCTGGTCAGGCAGCTGGGACCTTAAGCTGGGGTGGAAGATAAGGGGCCACTCCATGGCTCCTCTCATGCCATTTCTTTTTGAGAAAATATATTCACTTGTTATTTATTATCATCATCACCGTTGTTGTTGTTAACGGTACTCCCATTGTACCCACAGGCCCACACATGCTAAGTGTGCCTCCTCCAGCAACTCTCAGATCATTTCTCACAGCAAGGCCTGAGTTGCTGCAGTTCTGCCTCAGGCTGAGCTGGATACCAGAAGTCAAGTTAATATTGCCTTTCCTTTTACCTGTTGTTACTGAGTTCCCAGAGAAGCCTGGGCCCACAGCACGGGCTTGTGTGGTGAGCAGGGTGTATGCACCTGGAGGTTTCACTTATGACCCGAGGAGGAAGAGGCTTGAGGGCAGAAGGATGCGAGAAGAGAAGCAGCCCTGGGATGTTGCTGTCTCCTCTGATGAAGCTGTGGTTCAGAGCCAGCCTCATCTGAACCATGTGATCTGGCCCCTAAAGGACCAGACCTTTCAGTGCCTGGGTAGGAGACGCTCTGGAAAGGTTGTGACCTTGGGAGTCTTGGCTCTGTAGTCTTGGCAGTCCTTTGAGGAGCTGGATCACACCCTGGTAGCAGGAGCATCAAGGTCTTCATTGGAGTGACCTCTCATCTAGATGGCGCTTCAGAGTGTCCCAATTCTGACCTCTGCAAGCTAGATTTTATGTCCCCAAGCCACACCTAAGTTAGTTAAGACAAAGTGGAACTCAGGAGGCCCCACTGGAATATAAGACTCTCCCAGCTCTTGTGAGCTCAATTTCAGTAAATTTTCAGAATCTGACAAGCCAATTGTTAAACATGACAGCATGAAATGGGTCACAATAAGAATATTTATGCCACAGGAATCAGGAAATGTTTCAAACTGAGCTTGTAAAATTGTATTCCCCCAGGAGAGGTGATTTGCCAGCACAGAACATGTGCTTAAGTAATTATGTTTTATAGGATAATTGGAAGTATCCAAACATCTCAGGTTTTATCTCTCTAAAAAGTTCATCTCCCCCAATGGCTGCCTCAAGACTTCCCTGCCAGATAGAGCCTCACACCTTCAGCCCAAATTCTAGGGCCTCTAATCCAATGAGGAAGTGGTTCTGTGCCATTCAGTCGAACTCAGGAGTGAATCTTATTTGGCCACTCTCAGGAATAGGACCAGAATGCAAATTTCTCTGGGCAAATTTTCCCTCATCTGTAATGTAGGGGTTAGTGCTACCTACAGCAGAGGTTCGCTCTGCAAAGCTAAATGTGAAAACAAATGTTTAATGTCAGACGTGTTGTAAATATTAGTCTGCTTCTGTTTCCCATTTCGGAAAGATTTGCCCCTGACAGGCGTTTATTCCCTGAGAGAGAGAGAGGTGAGGTGGGTCAGTGGAGGAGGTCTGCTGCTGCTGTGTGTGTGTGTGTGTGTGTGTGTGTGTGTGTGTGTGTGTGCCATTTTTAAAGTGAATGCACCATTTAAAAGCACATTGCCTCATTTTAATCCTACTTCCTGCTGTTGTCAGCATGCTCTCCTTTCCTCCCACCCCCTCCATCTGCTTTTTGCTGACTCAACCCTTCCTAGTCCAGCTTCCCCAGGCCAGTTGCTCCCTGATGAGGTCTAAGATGGGGAAGCAGTGTGTGCAGATTCATAGCTTAGCCTGATAAGGATAACAAAAACTCGAAACAGTTGCTAGGCTTAGAAAGAAATGATAGTCTGTGACTTCTCTCCCCCGCCCCCAATGTCTGGTATGATGGAAACATGGTGTCTTCGGTATCAAGCTTGGTCAAGAGTAAGATCAACTCCAGACTGGGGCAGGGGGAGCATTCACTCTTGATGGAAGAATATATTGGGTGCATAGGTCTTGAGAATTCTCTGTGGGGAGGTGGGAGAATAGGCCCTTCTGCCCATCTGCTCTGTACTCATCCATCCTATGCCAGTCTTAGAATTAAGCTGCCCTGTCATGCCATTTGCTATGGACTGTGAGGCATGGCCACCACTTCATGAAGGTCAGGCCAGAAGAGGTCCAGGTGTAGAGAGGGTTAAAGGGTCAGGAGTCTTGGAATCCAGAGTCAGGCGGAAGCAGTTGTCACCTTTGTCTCACAGGCTGGAACTGAGAGTGAAGGGAGAAACCATGTGTGATTAGGAGAGGTCGAGAGGCATATGTGCAGCCAGGCCATGTTATCTCCTCAGTCTAGAGTCACAGAGGTGACATGGGGAGTAACCTGTGGGTTCAAGAAACCTAAGCAAAAGACAAGAGTCTCTGCAGGCTGACTTGATGCCATAGTGCTGTCTGGAATGACTAACGCATGGCAGGCAATGAGAGACACGTGTAGCCGTGTACTGTGTGACTTTTATCTTCTTTAGGGGACAGAATGGAGACTGGCTAAGAGGCCAGTCCTTGAGCTGTATGACTTTTAGTTCAAATGTTACTTTACATTGATGTGATTTAAGGAATGCTAGCTAAACTCCTTAAGTTCAATGTCCCTATTTGTAAAAATAACATATTTCTTCTTACAGTGCAAGGCCATTATGAATTACAAATTTAAAAAATACATGCGAAGAACTTAAAATAGAGGCTGGGGTTTAGTAGGTGCTCACTGTTTTGACTGTTCTTTCTTCCTCTAAAGTCACTTTTGCTGTCAATCACACAGTTGGAATCTAAAGGTTGAGTCAGGCCATGTTGCTTACCAGGTATATGATTTTGGGCAAATCACATACCAGAGCTTTCATTCCACATCTGTACAAACAAGGCATTCACATATTTACCTGGAAAGGCTGTTGGGGAGAAAAACAGAGTTGCTATGTGTGAAGGAAGTATGAAAACCAAAACTGCATCATGGAAATGCAATTTGTTATGTGTGTTGGTTCTTATGAATTGACAAATGCTAGATACATGGGCACTCTCTTCTTTCTTCATTGTTATAATTTGTTTGCAATGTGTTGAGTTATTATTTGTGACATGAATTTGTGACATTTTACTATGACTTCCAGATAATATTACAGAATGCCTGTTTTAGATAGAAACATATATTTTGAAAAGAAGGAATCCAAATAATTCTACAATATTATACAACCACAATGGAAGTTTTCAGATATCCAGGCTATCTTATCATTGTGTATTTATTTCTAGGAAGTTTAGACAGCATCTAAAGCTTTTCACCTTCCTATGCTTGATTAAACTTAAACCTTTTCTCAGATGTTTAGAAACTTGAGAGCAGTAGATGAACTCCTGTTTGATATTTGTGTTCTTTTAAAATTGTTGCTGGCATGAGTGATATTTTAGTGGATGCCATCTATCCAAAGCCTCCTCTATATTCTGCAGCACTAAGTGGGCCATCTTTCTGATGGCAGACATGAAATATTCATTGAAATAAGTGCTTCCTGCATCTTTGGAAAAACACTAGGCAGTGACCGCAAATCCAACAGAAATCAGTGGCGAAAGGAAGAACCGCTTAAAACTAGGGCCTTTCCCTGTGACAATTGTCTCTCCATATGACAGAAAGACAATTACCAACTCCCCACTTTATGTCTGTAACATATAAATGTCATGAGAATTAATGACCTAATTGTAGAATACACAAAAAATGGTGAAATTGGGGAGAAAATACAGTTACAGTTTCAGAATATTGGAAAAATAAAACCATCTCAATAACTCAAAAATATAAGAATGTACACATTTCACAACATTAAAATTACTGTCAACATATCACAAAATAAGTTTTTGAAGGAGATAGTACAACTAGAAGAATTTATTTTAAATATAAATAACCAAACAGAATTGTAACCAGATTCTGCAAATTGACTGATCAACAAGGAAACCCAAACTGAATAAAAGATATGATCAAGAATTACCCTGAAGAAATGTTGTAAAAGCCCAGCAAGCAAAATAACTATACTTATTTCATTAGTAAAGAGAAACAAAGTAAACAATGTGATGTTTACTATTAATCAAATTGCCAACAAATTAGGAAATTATCAGTCATAGTGTTGGCTAGAATGTGAGAAAATAGTCTAAGAATGCCCTGTGGGAGTTTAAATGGCTGAAACCAGTAGTAGCATCTATAAAGAGGCAGTCTACATAGCGTCCAGTTTAACAGTTCACAGCTAGAAAGGCCTTTGAGTGTATACAAAGACATAAGTACATGAATAGCTAAGTCAGTATTTTGTGTTGATGGAAGATGGACGTCAATCTAACTGTCCATCAGAGAAGAAAATCTGGATCCAGTCCTCCATAGAATGTTCTAAGACAGTTTAAGCAAATAGACAAGATCCATGTGTGCATTAGTACAGATAAATTTAGAAACCGATGTCAAATGTCAAAGTCGGGACACAAAAGGATATTTAATAAACCCCTACAACATAGAATATGCACAGTAGCGATGATTGATTATGGACACATCTTACAGAATGAAAGAAATAGCTGAGGAAGGAAAGGACACTAACTCCTGCGTGTGCCTTGCTTCCTGTATGAGATGAAGATGGGCTTCAACCAGGCAACATGTCACTTAAATTTTCCAAAGTACCAGGGGCGAGTTACATGCCTGCCATCCCACCGTAGGACTTTAAAGGTTGACATAGGAGACTTGCTGCGAATTTGAGATCAACCTGGCCTGTGTAGTGAATACCAAACTACCCAGCTCTACATAGTCCTATCTAAAAGATCACCACCCCATAAAGAATCTTTAGAAGTAAAATTAAGAGCACATATAAAATAAAGGATAATGGTTTCTAGTTTAGAAGTTTCAGGCCCAGTACTGCCCCCCAGTGGCCAGAACTTGACATGTATGCCTTGATTGCTCCAGGGTTTAGTGTTAGTTCAGAGACTCTAATACATTTTCTCAGAGGAACATTTTGTTCAATAAAAGCTACACAGCCTCACAGAATACAGAACAGGCAAAGTCAAACTGCTTAGGCAGGAAAGGAGACTGGGCCCAGGCAGGAAGGGAGGCTGGGCCCAGGCAGGAAGGGAGGTTGAGCCTAGGCAGGAAGGGGGACTGATCCCTGGCAGGAAGAGAGGCTGATCCCTGGCAGGAAGAGAGGCTAATCCCTGGCAGGAAGGGAGGTTGAGCCCTGGCAGGAAGGGAGGTTGAGCCTAGGCAGGAAGGGAGACAGAGACCTGGCAGGAAGTGAGGCTGAGCCCCAATAGATGCTGGGCAGTCACAGGACAAACACCCTACTCCCATTGCCTCTTATGTAATATGGCTCCTGTACAGACCCTTTCTCTGTGTCCGTCAACACTCTCCTATGTAAAACACACCCTAACTCTCTGACAAGTGCTGGCTACATTTAAGATTTAAAGGTTCTGCGTAAAAATCTGGAGACATGGAAGAGAGTTTTCCACACGAATAGTCATCATGTAATGCGGCCAGCCGCAGTCTTAATGCCCAAGTAAGATTTAGAGACGGTCATTCATCATTTATTTGTGCTGTTACTTTTACTATTTGTTTCACTCCCCAAGCTCATTCAACATCTTAATTTTACTTTACTCCTCTGTCCATCCCCCATTCATCTTTTCTTTCCTGCTCATCATCTTTGTCCCTTTATTCTGCTCCTCCTTTCTCCTTCCGTTATATCCAGTTATTTCCCAGGTCCCTAAAGACATGCACTCCCTGAGAGAGTGTACCTGAGCCCACTGTGCCCGCATGCTCAGCACACACTTCTTCCATAACCCCTGTACCCACATATTCCTTCAAATCAACCCAAAAGGATCACCATATGGTTCCAAACTATGAGACCCTGATCTTCAGATCGCAGTTTCAGTACCTGGGTATGGTGGGGGGAGTCGGTCCCTTCCCAGTCCATCTCAGGGACCTACCCTGAGCAACAGCACAGTTCAGTTTGAACGTTTGCATTCTTGCCCCTGTCTGAAGTGATTGAATTTCACATACGCAGTGAATAGCTGGGGGAAATGTGTCCCAGATGTGGTGCTAAGAAATTATTCAGAGAATGAGGTTATGTACACAAAACCCCAGCCTCCCCGTGCCTCTGTCACTAATGCTGGTACCTGCATCCCGCAGCCGCAATTCTCTGGAGCTCTTTATTGTGCTCGTTTGCAGCTGAGCTCTGTGTATCTCTGCCCACCATCTGTCTCTGTCTATGCCTGTCTCTCTTTGTGTGTGCCTGTCCCTCTGACTGTGTCTGTCTCTGTCTCTCTGTGTCTGTCTCTGTCTGAGTATGTCTCTGTCTGTCTCTGTCTTTGTGTGTGTGTGTGTGTGTGTGCGTGTGCGTGTGTATCTGTCTCTTTCTCTCTCTCTTTCTGCCTCTCTCTGCTCTCTCTTCCCAGCCTCTCTTGTCCTCTACCTTCTTCTCTTTTCTATGACACTCACTCTCCAGAGACCCCGCTTCACTCCAGTGATTAGAGTGTTTCTCCTTGGTCTTGACCTTTCCATCAAGTACACTTCTCCAAGTGTTCCAGACAGTCAGACTCAGTGTGCTGAAGCTCCCAAGGTCTCCAGGGGTCCTGACTCTCTTACCCACAAGCAATCAGCGGCTCCCCAGCCACATTCTCTGTCACTCATCCAGGTGTGAAAACATAGGTCTTCTCTTTCATTTTTTCCTCTCTATTTCAACCTTAAGCCCTGCTAATCCTCCCTGCCATATGTCTGGTTTATTTTAAGCAAATCCTTGTTGAGTGAATAGCTGTGTCCTGGGTTTGTTTCTTTTCATTCTGTCACAGCCACCTCCTTTAGCACCTTGTGCTGGCTTTGGTAACTGTAGCCTGTCAGCATCTTTCTTTTACCCAGCTCAACTTTGATGTCTGCAAACTAATCTCAAAGGACTTATCATTCAAAAGAGGAGAAACAAGAAAACATACTTTATTCTTTGAGTAGGTGAAACAGTCACAAGACTGATTGAAACAAAAAATTGAAACATGTATGTGGGGATGTTGATGCATCCATTCAGTGTCTCTCCTGTCGGCCTCATCCTACAGAGAAGTAGATGGGAGGTCTGAAGGGTGGAGATGGAGATTGAGGTTAGTAAGGAGGGATTCAGGGATAGAGTGGGTAGAAAGAACAGCAAAGATGGGGGACCTACTTGAAAGGCGTATTTATTACTTCTCTCTGTATTCAGTTGATTGGAATTCAGACATAGACCCTACCTGAGAGCAAGGAAACAGAGGAAACAGTCTACGTGCCTGTCTAGGACAAAAAGGAAATGGCGTGTGCGAGTCCTGGGCAGTTTCAGTGACATCGGACAGGACATACAGCTCTGTCCCTTGTCCTTTCGAGTTGGCAAATGGCAGAAAGCAACTTTATCCATTTATAGGCTGCTTCCTTAGCTTTTCTACGCATGCATAGTCACATCAAATTTCTGCTGCAGATTATATCCCGCCATCTTCTCTGCTCTTTCAGGAAAGTCTATTTGCATGAGAAAAAACTCTCAGATGAAATGTTGCCAAATCAAGTAGTATAGAAAGTCTTTCCATAGCCATTGTCAAATTATACAAGTTTGTATTCCCAATAGCCATTTGGTGTTCGATCCTGTTTATAAAAATGTCTTGAATGAACAGAGTTCAAATATATTACCAGGATTTGAGAGAGAGAGTCTAGGCTGGCACTGAGGCTCCCTTCCCCACCCCTCTGCCTTGCTTCTGTCCTGTGGGTATGCCGTGTGTCTCCAACCCCTAGCTCATTAGCACTTTCTTCCATTTAGATTCAGACGGCTAACAGTCAGAACCCTCCACATTCACGAATCCTCTGAAGCCACCAGCTTGTAGACATTGTCCTACCCAAGGTGATAATGAGAAAATGGGACTATGAGAAGCTGTGTAGGGGGACCATGGTCACCTGATTAGTGTCATGGCACAGTCTCGTTACATTTTGTGAGTCTGTCCTTTCTCTCACTTCTGTAGTTCAAGCCAAAGTCAAGCTGGGAAAGAACAAGCATAGCCAAGAGCCACCAGCAGATGTGTCTGTGGCTATGTGCCCCAGGCCATCCGAGTTTCCTTCAAAGTCTCCTATTTGCATTAAATATGCTTGCAGATCATGAATTATACTCTTTAATATATCAACTTATTTTAGTATTTAAATATATTTTAAGTTACTTGCTACCAGCTGTAATTGAACTCCCAGAAGCTGCTTGCACTACCCTGGCCCATGGAGCCTATAGCTGGTGACTGAGCATGATTCTGCATGGAGGGGGCCCATGGATAGACTCTTATCCCTACTGCAAATCCCAGCTCATCCACTGTTTTGATAGCAAGACACCATCCCAGAGTGGTGTCTCTGTGGTAGAGAACTCCAAATTACAGTTTATCTAACAGCTTTATGTGGCAAGGTATACAGTTTGTTGCCTTTCCTTTATAGCCTTTGTGGAATCAATCTTTCACACACTGTACCTTCATATTCCTTATAAAAAGAAGCTTGCTAAATATCCAATGACTAAAACATTGGAGATGACCAAACATGACATTTTGCTAGCTGTTTTTACTTGTCCAAAGGAACCAACTATTCTCCGAATAACAAAAGCCTAGTTCTTAGTCCCAAATCTTTCTTATTTATACGAAGTTAATTCCCTTGGGAAGTATGCATTTAGTTGGCCCATACATATACATTCAATTCCCAGTGACATCCCTGTCATGTTGACTGACACTGGGCATGCCATTAATTTCCTCTTCTGTCTTTGGAAAATACGGATAATTGCATTTGCCAGCTACCAGTCAGGAATGTTGTCAGATCTGATGAAATACTGTTTTTAAAACAAATCTTTGAAAGGACTAGGCCACATCAATCATGGTCTTTTGCCAGTGTGGTTACTTTACTGCTTGTTTACTTAGTAGGTCAGTAGAACACTGGTATTTCTTCCCAGACAAGTCATATTGAGTCATTGCATACTCAAGCCCAAATATATTTTCCTATCTATAACCTTCTGAAGCCTCAAGGATTAAGCTTGGAATAGTCTTTCTGCTCTTGGAAATTTTCTAGTTTGTTATCATATGTGTGGGATGTTTCTAGTTAAATACTGGTACATATACAAAATAGTATTTCAAATACACTCTACTATTGTGAACATGTTGATACTTACTTTTCTCTTATTATCTTTAAGACTTAATTCTGATTTTTAAAAATCTGTTTTCTTGAAACATAGTGCTTGTCTGTTAGAGTTTCCTGTCTGTTGTTTAAATCAGCCACATCTTGAAGAGTGAAACAAGATATTTGAAAACGTAAATGGTGTGACTGTGGAATCTTGCTAACTGTGCAAATATTAATTTGCTATCTGATTGCCACTAGCCAGCCACCAGCGTTAGAGGTAAAAATTCAGTCCTTCAGTTCAAGGCATGTTTCTTCTGATCTGATTTCTGCTCACATAAAGTTGTGATGGGCAGGGTCTGATCTGTAATTTGTGTCTTGAGAGATGTATGTAAATCCTTTGACTGGGACATTTGGGCTGTGCTCTCTGCTCCTCTTCACTCTCTATTCAGGGACCCACCCCTCCCCACGCCCCAGTATTTTAATTTTAAAGATCAAGCCTTACAATCACTTCACTACCAAGGCCATGATCAGAGCACAAGTCTGAGGGAAATGACACGTGGGATTTCCAATGGAGACTGGGACAGTGGCAAACCCAGCAGTTTCTGAGACATAGTCTGGATTGGAGTCGCTCCCAGAACTCCGATTTAGCAGCGACTAAGCCGAGAGCTAGGCTGAAAGGAACACAAATCTGTTTGTATACACGAATAAATCCCCCTGTGCTACATGCCACTCTCAGCCTGTCAGCTTCGTCTGGCTGCTCCAGCCATGTGTTGGTTAAGACGTGTGCAGGGAGTGGGCTCTTCTGACCATTGAAAAGTCCTGCTTCAACACTTAACCCAGGGTTTCTGCAGGAAAGCTGCAGGGGCACCGGTGTTCCTGTGAGGAGGTCGTGCCACAGAGCTGCCTCCTTCCAGATGTTCACAGCTGTATGCTCACCCCTCCAGCTTCAGCGAGGCTCCTCTGTCTGGAGCCACTCACAGCTGTCCCCCTGCGGTAGGGCGATGGTGTTGCTGACCATCTCAGGAAGAGTCAACCTAGAGCGAGCATTGTAATTTTCACCCACACTTCACACCGATGTGGAACGGTCAGAAAATCCTGAAAACAGGAGGTTTTCTGTTGTGGTGGTTGTTTTAGTGTAGAAATAATGTTCCCCACGTAACAGCATACCTGCTTGTCTGGTAACAAATGGTCAGCCCTGGAAACATACATGCAAGTAACATTATACAGACTGAGCATACTATATTTAGAATATACATGTATATGTATAGATTCATACAATAACAATTAATGAAAGAAAAAAAGGCCATGAACTTGAAAGCAAACAGGAAGAGTATATGGGAGGGCTTAAAGGAAGGGAGAAATATAGTTTTATTTATTTGTTTTTATATTTGTGTTATATTTTTGATCTTTACATTATAAATATAATTGTATGTATATTTTATATAAAATATATAAATATATTTATAAAATACTTTATGTTTTTGTACTTGTAATTATATTTGTTATTACATTTATTTATTTAGTGTGTATGTGTATGAACATATGTCACAGCACATGAATGAAAATCAAGCACCAACTTAGGGAGTCAGTTTCCTACTTTTACCATGTGCATCCTAAATATTGAACTCGGGTCATCAGGCCTTGCCAAAGACACCTTTACTCACTATGCCAGATAGTTTTACATCAACTCAACACAAGCTATAGTTATCTGAGAGGACAGAACATTAATTAAGGAAATCCCTCCAAAGGATTGTGTTTTAGAGCATTTTTTAGATTAATGATTGATGCGGGAGGACCCCGTCCATTGTGGGTAGTGCTATTCCTAGGCTAGTGGTCCTGGCTTCTATAAGAAAGCAGGCTGAGCAGACCACGAGGAACAAGCCAATAAGTAGCATCCTCCACGGCTTCTGCATCAACTGCTGCCTCAAGGTCCCTGCCCTGTTTGAGTTCCTGTCCTGAATTCCTTAGATGATGAACAATGTTGTGGAAACATAAACCAAATAAAATTTTTTCTCCCCAAACTTCTTTTGTTCGTGATAACCCTCACTAAGACACCCAACAAACTTTCTTACCAGCCCATTATTTGAAACTCCTTAGCCTCAGATTTTATTTTATTAGTAATGAACACTTACAAACTGCTAACTGCATACCAGGTAATGGAGTAGGGCTTTACAGGTGACATCACTTCTAACTACCTTATCTGTATACAACATATTATTGTGTTTGTTGTACAATAAAGAAATCAAGGCACCAGGAGGGTGAACATCCATCAGGCCAAAGAGATGGGATTTGGAGCTATGTATGCAGCATGGCTCTTAGTGTCCACACTCTAAACTCTCCCAAGTAACCTAGATAATGAGGATTCTTGATCATAAGAGACTCAGGGTTGAAGTGGGGCCTTTTGTCTTACTGCCTTGATTTTCATATATTGAAACTCACAAGTTTGAAGAATAAAAAATGAGAGTATAACATTACTGTTGTAGAGTCTTTTACAGACTTTCTAAAGCAACAGGAAAATGTCTTAAGAACCAAGAATGAATTATAAAGCCCAAACCCTGTTAGAACTGGACTAACTTTTTGAAAATAATGGGTAGTTTGTTTTACTTATTGGCTGAGCATCACCAACATTACTTTGTGGAAGTTGCTGCCTTCAGAGCAATGAGTTTAACTGTGTTCACATAATGTGAAATATTCTCTCTCTCTCTCTCTCTCTATATATATATATATATATATATATATATATGTACATATATGTATATATATATATATATACATACATACATACACACACACACACACACACACACACACACACACACACACACACACTTAGAGAAGAAAATGTGGGCCTAAGGCTTCCATTGCTCCAGAAGCACAGAGTCCCAGAGCTAATTCTTCCTTTCCTGTCTTCCTTACCACCTGTTTGCAACTGTCCATCCTGTCTCCTAGCACATCCAGAAGATGGTCTCTTTTCCCCAGCATCAGGTCTGGATTCTGCAGCTGTCACCAACAGCAACTCTTAAAGCAGCTGTTCTCAACCCAAGAGTCACACTCTCTTTGAGAATCAAACAGTATTTTCACAGGAGTTACACACATTATGACTCATATCAGTAGCAAAATTACAGATATGAAGTAGCAATGAAATAATTTTATGGTTGGGTCACCTCAACATCAGCACTGTTTTAAAGAGTCATAGCATTGGAAAGGTGGAGAGCCACCGTCCTAAAGCATTAGGTTAGCTCTATCTCATTTGTGTTCCAATGTTCTCCTAGGACTGTTTCTATCCAGACTCCTACAAGTCTAACACTGCATTTCTTTGGTCTCCTCAGCCACACTCCCACTTGGCTTGCCTTGGCATTCTGCCCTCTGCCTCAAATCTCTGCAAGTGTTATTCTCTTTGGCTGGGTTTTTCTGTCTTCCCTGTGTACCTTTTAATAATTTTTTTCTATCAGCTTGAATGCTACCTCCTCAAGGAACCCTCAGGAGGGAATCCTGGACATCATAGCCTGGGTCATTTTCTTCACAAAATGTGTCCATTGGAAAGCTTGTTGATCAGTTTAGCTAACAAGGAAGTGATCAGTTTTGTCTGTCTTCACACCTAGCAGACAGCTCTAGAGCAGGGTTCTCAACCCTCCCAATGCTGAAAGCCTTTAATACAGTTCCTCATATTGTGCTGACCCCAACCATAAAATTATTTCATTGCTACTTCACAACTATAATTTTGCTACTGTTATAAATTGTAATGTAAATATCTGGCATGAAGGACATCTGATATGTAACCCTAGAGAGGCCTAGGATAGCAGGTTGAAGACTACTACTGTGATCTTAGTCACATCGCTTCTGCTGTCTAGTACAGGACTGCAAAAAGGCCTTTAAGATGTGTGCAGACAAATCAATCTTTCATTCAACAGTAACACTGAAAACTGTCTCAAGTCCTGTTGTCAGTGAACAGCAGCACCCTTTGTTTATAGCTCTGATGATAAAGTTCCCCCAGATCATGATGAGCAGAGCAAATCTAACTAATTTATGATGCCAAAAGGTAAGTATTTTAGCATGCAGTATGTGGAGGAATGATAGAGACAAAAAGACCTTTAAGGCAGAAGCCTGCATCCAGAGTTCCAGCTGTCTGATCTAGATTGGCTGAGACATTTCAAAACCTCGAAGCCCCATTTCCTCATCTGTGAAGTAGATTTGACATTTCATCTCCAGGGTATTGGGGAATATCCCTTTATACTGTGTGAAAATGTGTCACTGTGATTGGTTTAATAAAGAGCTGAGTGGCCAATAGCTAGACAGGAAGAGGTTAGGCGGGACTTCTGAGAACAGAAAGGGCTCTGAAAGGAAGAAAGGCAGAGAGAGTCGCCAGCCAGTCACAGAGGAAGCAGGTCAGGAAGGATGGGCTTAAGGCAACTGAACCATGTAAAAGAATGTTGATGACTAGAAATGTGTTAATTTAAGTTATAAGAGCTAGTTAGGAACAAGCCTAAGCTATAAGCCCAGCTTTCATAATTGATAAGTCTTCATTATTTAATTAATTATTTAATTAATTAATTAATTAATTTTTGTGGCCTGGCAGCCCAAAGAAAAATCCATCCACTCTAGGGCCTACTAGACCTCTCAGAATGAATAGCATAGTGAAGAGTCACAGAAATGCAAGGTTGCCATCTCCGTTTCCTGTGGTGCTCAATGAAATGTCACCCAGAGTATATACCACAGTGTTCCTCGGAATGAATAGCAATTGCCAAGCTGACTTCTCTTCCATTATTTCTGTGTTGGCTTTTCTTCAATTTCTAAGGTATTTGGTCAGTTGCTACTGGTAGTTATGCAGTACTGTGAGTGCATGTGGCCCAGAAGTGAGAGAAATGAGGACTGTTCTCTTGTCAAAGGTCTCCCAGGTATTCTTCAGTCTGCCAAAAAACTGCAAAACGTATTTGACTCCCATCAAGGAGTAAATTATATATGATGCGGAGAAACAAATAAGGATGCGCTCTGAGCTGAAGATGTCTCCCTTTCCCTACAAACTGGAATTACATGGGCGATGGGGTGGCTAAGGAGGGAAAACTAGTAGGGTGTGACTGAGGGCACAGCTGTGCAGGAAGCAGCTCTGCCAGCCTCCCATTTTATGTCTGTAGAGCATGTAAAACACTCTGCAGCAAGCTAGGCTAAAAAACACGCCACAACCTCCATTCCTGCTGGATGGAGGGCTTGTGTGGCTCCAAGGACCTATAACTGATGGGCTCAGGAAAGTCACCCACTCAAAAACAGCCAATCTTTGACCATCTTCATCCCGCGGTACCCTCTAGCACTGATGTAGAATGAGAAGCTGAACTATCACATCCCAGCTCTCATGAGCTTGATAAATGGATGTTGGTGGAGAAAATACCATAAGAACAAGGCCATGGGGTTCAGGCAGAAAACTGATAATGAATGTGCTGAATAGTTTTATGTCAGCTTGACACAAACTGAGGTCATCTGAGAGAAGGGAACCTCAATTAAGAAAGTACTTCCATAAGACTGTAGGCTGTAGGCTAACCCATAGGGTATTTTCTTATTTAATGATTGATGGGGGAGGGCTCAGGCCATTGTGGGTGGTGTCATCCCTGGGCTAAATTTTATAAGAAATCAGGATGAATAAGTCATGAGGAGCAAGACAGTGGGCAGTCCCTTTCCATTGCATCTGTATCAATTCTTGCCTCTAGGTTCCTACCCTGTTTGAGTTTCTGTCCTGACATTTTTCAGTGATGAACAGTGTAAGCCAAATAAACCCATTGTACCCCAAGTTGCTTAAGTCATGGCATCTCATTGCAACCGTGATAACCCTAGCTAGGACAATGTACCATGGGGCTCTTGTGGAAGCCAGGAGCAGAGATGACCCGTGTAGATGCTCACAGGGACAGGAGTAGTTTCACACTTAATGCATGCCTTGCTGGGGTATAAGGCAGGGCCAAATTTAGCAGTTCCTACTCATTCCACCTTCCCTACCGAAATATCAATTAGATGAGCAGAGTTGAAACTGAGCATGGAGAAGAGAGAAGAGAAGGCCTGATGGTAGTCTCGCTGTCCCAAAGTGAAAGCCACCGAGTTCTTGAAAGGCTTTGCTGAACATTACTGTCCCTCACTTGTGATGGGGCCAAGTGTGGCTCTTTCCCTTTTAACAGGTTTGACTCTCAAAGGTAATTCTCTTTTCTTTTCAATTGAGTAAATATGTATGAGCTATGGTCTAGGCGCAGGAAGTGACCGGCGGAGTTGAGATAGAATTGATAAGACATCACTGTGATCCTGGATTTAACGGAGAAAACAGAGCAAGCCAGCCATCACTCAGAGTTTGTCAGAAACCATGCTATTAGGAGGGGCCAAGGGCTATGCCAAGAGAAGAGGCAGCCTGGGTGGAGTGGTTGGGCAGATCAACAGCAAAGCCACTTCTGGGATCTGCCTCAGAGAGGAGTGAGAGAAAATGAAACAAGAGGGAGATTGGGAGATTGCAGGTTATAGTGTGAAACCTAGGCATCAGAGGGATTTGGATGAGCATCCTAAAGGTGTGTGTGTGTGTGTGTGTGTGTGTGAGAGAGAGAGAGAGAGAGAGAGAGAGAGAGAGAGAGAGAGAGAGAGAGAGAGAGAGAGACAGAGACAGAGGAGACAGAGACAGAGATGAAGATGAGGATTAGTGTAGGATAGTTTTAGAAAGCAAATGGGCTCTTTGCAAATTGTCAAGTGCACAGCAGATATTGGATTCAAGAATTCTCACACCTCATTTCATTATACTTCACATCAGTTCATACTTTTTTGGCTGAGTTTATTTTAACACAAGTAAAAAGCAATGTATAAATGCTAGAAAATGCGTTTTCATTTTCACATGTGTTTTCTTCAGTTTGGGAATATATTTTTAAACTCTGGAGGAAGATAAAATAGACCAAATATCTAACTATTTTTTATTTTGGAGACACTTTAAATCTTTGTCAACAGCTAAAAACTTGAGCATTACAGCTTTCTGACCAATAAAAAGTGAAGCATAATTAAAAACACACTTGAGCTATGAAGAACAAACTGTACACGGTAATGCCTACCATATAATCCCAGTACTAGAGAGGCTGAGGCAGGAGAATTGTGAGTTTAAGGTTATTCTAGACTATATAGTGAAAACTAGAATAATAAAATAAAATTAGGAATGACTAGTCAAGTTAAAAGAAAATTTTCTCCCTCTTTGAAAGATTTCATTGATATTTATTTGCTGTTATTGTTAGCAACAGGATGAAAATACACATTTTAGATTTAAATATTATTTTACATGATAGTGTATTTATAAATTTCTAATTTTATATTTTTATTTTTTTTATTTTTTAGTAGCACATAAATATCACATTCATAAGACCTTTGAAAAGTGCTATATACCTGTTTTGTAAACACATATCTAATTTTAAATTTGTCTTTCTTTGGCAGATGACATTTGACCCAGAAATCTTCTTCAACGTTTTACTACCTCCGATTATATTCCATGCAGGATACAGTTTGAAGAAGGTAATTCTACAGCGTGAACCCCTCTTTTATCACTAAGTAGGGAATTTTGCCAACATTAATGAGAAGTAGTTATATTTTATGGGATTTCCAACTCAGCAAGAACAGCATTGTGTAGATCATGCAATAAAAGTTCAACCCTGACATTTTTGGAATTCTTTTAAATCTATTAACCTGTACCAAGGGCTTAGCAATACATAGTTAATGAGCACTGTGGCTTGTCTAAAAGTGAGATACACTGTAAGTACAACATGTACATTAGATACTAAAGTATTAGCATTTGAAAAAAGAATGTAAATCATCTCAATATTGTTTTATACTGATATCGTAAAGAAACCATAGTATTAGGAATACATTGTGTTAAACAAAACATTGACAAACCCCATTTCACCTTTTAAAGCCTTATTTAATGCGGCCCTTATTTAATGTAAATGACGTATGTGGCCTGTGTGATTTGTCCACTGAACAATGATATCCTAGATGACTGTACCCCAAGCTCTCACACACTGGCTCACACTGAGTTGATCATTAGAAAGCAAAGTCAGAAAGACTGTGGTTGTCCACGGAGCCACAGTTTTCAGTAGCTGAGCCTGTGCTTGGCACAGGCTGACTGTCCATGTCACATGTTAGTCAGTCATTTAGGTGGCTAGTGCTGTGCCACAGAGCAGGGCAGAGGGAACACGCTGCTCTTCTGCTGCCTAGACACCACCTTGGGGACATCCAGGGCCCACTTTTGTTTCCCTATGGCCTGCCATATCCAGCAGCCACGTAGCTTCTTTATAACAGACCTGGAGGGGTTTTTTGTTGTTTGGTTTTTGAGTTTTGGGTTTAGTTGTTTTGTTTTGTGGACTCCAGGCTCCCTCTGGCTGTCAATGTTGGCTCTTCAGCTCTCACTAAAAGTCTGGAAGGGAGTATTCCTAAGCAAGCATTTAAAAGGATTCAGGTTAGATTTTTGCAGGTCATCCTTCCTCATGCTCTACCTCAGTACTAGGCATCTTTTCATATTTGAGTCATAAAGTTTGTTTGTTTCACTATCTACTTATATAGGATTTTAATGTTTGATTGTATCACATTCTGAAGATTTGTGATGAAGAGAATTCAGACTGTTCTATTAATATTCCATGAGTATTCATTTAAGTTACTTGGAATAGCATTTTAAAGGGTAATGGTGTTATGTCTACAAAACCCTTCTTGAAAACAATGTCTGATTAAGTAATTATCCCAGAGCCCCAACCACTCATGGACCAGCCTATTGCATCATCTGGGGTTTAGACAGTTCTATAGGTTATCTTTTCCCTGTCATCATCATCCAGATTTTTTTTAATTGCTTTTCTTTTCTATGTATCCTTAGTGGAGAAATCACCAGTATAAAGAAATCACTTTATACCCAGGTGAAGTAAATTCAGGATGACCCTCTAAGAAGCTTTTCTTACATAATGAGACAAGGGGAGGCTGTGAATGGCCAGGCTTATATTTCCTGTTTCAACAAGAACTGCTGATGTATTCTATGAAATATCTTCTGTTTCTCCACAGAGACACTTTTTTCAAAACCTGGGATCTATTTTAACATATGCCTTCTTGGGAACAGCCATCTCCTGTGTGGTCATAGGGTAAGTGACCTTCAGAGTCTGCGCTCTAGGGGACTGGAGGGCAGCAATCTGGGACCGGATCTCAGACTCCTGAACTCTTACTTCTTAGACCAAGTGTGTTTGTTTCTAGCACATCATTTTTGGGTTTGCTTCACTCAGTTTGTGTTTTCGCTGTTCTACAGCATTTCCATGCTGGGGATCTAACATGTTCGGCAAGCCTCCTGCCACTGAGTGCCAGAACAGCACAGACATATGACATCTCATCTATGTAGATTTCTTCCAGCCTTGATCCAACATTTCTGTATCTTCTGACAAACATCAGGCTTCAGAGCAAAGCAAGCTGCTACCGGGTGGCTAGATTTTCTCTGTGAGTTTGTGCTTCTGATTTAGGTGTGTGGACCACTCGGCCTGAGTTATGTGAAGCCAAATCACATTCTTAACTTAGTTTGAGTAATGTATGTGGTCTCAGTGCATTTTCCCCATCATCTTTGCAGGGCCTTACCTATATTTGACAGAAATATAACAGTAGCTATATGCCAAGGGTTTTCTTCTAAAAGGAAAATTTATAAGCAAGAAGTTTGAAACAGACAGCTTCAAATATCAGCAGAATCGTATATGGCTGGGGTGGCTTTGTGGTTGATGCATTGTAGCTCTTTTTTCCCCTCTCAATGTATTTATTGGTTATGTGGTTATGTCACTGGTCCAAGTCGAACTGGAGCACCACTGTCACATAGCTCTCCATAAAGCAAAAAAAAAAAAAAAAAAAAAAGTCCAACATGGTGAAGCTTGTCCAGTCTACTATAATATGAAAGTTCCACTGCAGAAAGATACTTAGTTGCTATGACTGTGATGATGCATCTGTCTTAAACTGTGAGACACACCAGCTCGACTTGTGATGTTTTTCATCTATCATCACTCTAACCAAGAACGTGATTCTGAGCATACACTCCAGTCATGCCTCCAGCCCTTCTCTTAGGAGGTGCTCAGTGTGTGCCAGCCAAAGCCAAGGAGGTGTCAGGGCTCGACGCAAACCTGAAAGCAGGGAGAGTCTGTACTGAACACTTGTTTAATCAAAATTAGAACAAGGAGCTCTATAGTCTGTGAAAATGTATAGCATGGTTTAGCTGCTGAAGTAGCTAGAGATTTTAGTACCAAACAGTGGAAGCTTGTGTGCGTGAAAACGCATCACATCTGGATTCTTGCGTGTTCATTAAACTGCTTGTGGCCTGACAGATACAATATGCCTTGTCCTTCACAAAGCTGTTCGAGGAGGCCTTCATGACCAGTGTGTGTTTGCAGGAGAGCGATATATAAATTTTGAGACTGGTAAAGGACTCAATGATCTATGTCATTGAACCTGCTCAGCCTGTAGAGGAGTTTGAAAAGTAATTAGGCCAGTGTTGTCATCAGTGAGAAACAGGGCCACGGTCAAGACAGAACTCAAAAGCCTAGCTCCTGACCCAATAGAGTGTGCTCTTGACTTCCCTCCACCCTATACACCATGCCACACTAACAAAGGGCTCTCAGATATATGGCCTCGTGACAGGAATTTGTTGGCTCATAGCGAACAACAGCTTGAGCACTTTTGTATTATGAGGATCTGAATTGTATAATGGATAAAGTTCCAAAATGACTAGGCAGTACTTAATTGTAGTATAATTGTTTTCATTATTGTCCTGTTTCCTCTGTACATCTAATTTTAAGTATATCTATGTATATTTATATTTTGTACTTTTATTTCTTAAAAGATCTCTAGTCTTTCTTAGATCTGGAATAGTTCACAGAAATTAAAAGGAGCCATCCATGATATGCATGAAATAGCTTTTTCCAGAATATTTCAATTTAAGAGATATGGCGATTTTCACTTATTGCAACTAAGAATTAATTTTTTGTCGGGGGAAGGGTCACTGTGTAGTCCAGGCTAGCCAAAGTTAGCCTACAATCTACTTTGTAGAAAAGCCTGGCTTCATCTTGTTGCCATTCTCCAGCCTCCCAAGAGCAGAGATCTGAGGTGTGTTTCACTGTATTTGGCTTCTTTTAATGCATGTTATATGCATAACCAGAAATTTGAATAGTGCCTTAAGGAAAAGTGTAGTTCTGGAAAAATCTTCAGAAAATGTTCTTTGTTTAAACTGTGTATAATAGGAGTCACAAAATTGTGCAGGCTGATTTCTTTTTTTATTTTTTGAGATTTTATACACAAGTACTTTATTTAATCTTTTATAACTCTCTCCCTACTCCAGCTCCTCCTGTTTCCCCCATCTCTGTCTCCAGTTCATCACCTCTTCTTTATTGTTTAATATATATACATATAAATAGATAGAAACAAACTGCTGAATCCATTTAATGTTGTTCATATGTATATGTGTTTAGTACTGACCATGGGAGATTAGATAACCTATCAGAGGCTTGTTCATGGAGAAGACTGAATCTCTTCCCCAGATGTGTGGCCTGTGAGATTTCCCCCTTTTGTGTTGACGTGTTAACTGGTGTTGTTATTGTATAGAGATTATTTAAATGACCATACTTTTGAGATTTTATGGGTGTGGCTTCTCATCATAAGACACAGCAGATGCCCTAGTCCTCTGGTTTTTACACTCTTTCTACCCCATATTCTACAAACTTCCCAGAGCCACAAGTGTACAAGTGTGTTGGAGATTTATCTTCAACCTGTGCATCCCACAATCAGTTGATCTCTGTGTTTGGACAAGTTGTAGATTTCTGTAGTGGTTTCACCTGCTTCTTTGATGAGGAATGAGAGCCACACTCATCTTTGGGTGTAAGATTAAGTGTTTAGAATGCAGCTAGAAGTTACACTGGTTTAGATAAGTGGTGTAAGAAAGAGGAGTAGATTCTGCTTTAAGGACAATGACATCATCAGCCATGCTTAGTCATCTAGGTTTGCAGTACTAGGCATTAATTCCATCCTATCCTATTGAGCTTGCCTTAACTATATTAAGAAAGTTGTTGGTTAGTCCCAAGATAGAAGTGCCACTATTATATCATTGGAATAACTTGCAATCCTGGTCACTGTTGTGAATCAAGGCTTTACAGATAGTTGGGCTACTGATTACTTTTTTCCCTTGGCATCTTGCATAGCATGTGTTGGTACTATGAGAGCTAATTCTTAGGAAGAATGCTTTTGTATAAGATCCAGTGGAATCATTCAAGTCCTGTGTATGGAGTCTTTAGCAATAGAGACTTACCTTCAAATCCTGGGAGGCAACAAGAATACAGTGTAATACCTGTATTGTTTATGGGGTGTCTCTTGGATTCCCTTGACCAATAACTCAAAAGGAAGTTTCCCATGCCTGGGTAGTCTATCTTGGAGTGGAACATTATCGCCCCAGGTGGTATAACTTCATTTGAACTCGTGTGTGTGTGTGTGTGTGTGTGTGTGTGTGTGTGTGTGTAGACTCCCATATACCATGGCACTTGTGTGGACCTCAGAGGATAATGCATGGCTATTCATTCTTTCTTCCACCATAGACTTTCAGGGATTGAACAGAGGTTGTTAGGCTTGATGGCTTGATGGAGAGCACCTTTACTCAGTCAGTCATCTTGATGGCACAAGATGCTTTTAAAGGAGCAACGAGACTGGTATTCTTTTTCATTTCTCTGCTAATGGAGAATTTAAACTACCTGCACAATACCAGAAATATTTATAGAAGAAAAACTAGCACTTTGATTTTTGTTCTCTCATGCCAGGTGCTGACATAAGCTTTCCATATATGTTCCCTCATTTTATTGTAATGATAACCATATGAGATAATCACTGTTATTACTTATGTTCATGTACAGGGCTGCCGAGTCCGAGACTTTCTCAAAACTACACAGTAATTAAATAGTAGTAAATGGTAGAGTCTACTTGACCCCAGAGTGTGCACTCTCAGCAGCCTCTTAACCTTCTAACAGTCATCGTGTTTTGTGCTGAGTTACTGCACCTGCCCAATAAACTAAATCTTCTGTGATTTCAAGTTCATACATTTATCATTATAGCTAGTGATTATGAAATATGGGTATTTAAAATTAGCTGTAATTATGATTGCATAGAGGAAATCAAACCCCCTTCTCTCACTAGAGGCAGCTAGAAGGAAGATAGAATATACTTTACTTCTTTAAGGTTACTGGACTCTTGATAATTCACCCAGGATAGCCTGTATTTATAAATATGAGGTTATTTACATCATTCATGCTAACATTACTCAGGACTGGTTTCCACATAGGGATCCTTAATATACGTAGACTATTAAGATGCACAGTCTATGAGGCACAATCCTGAATGGGTTTCATAGGGGCTTGTTGCTTCCCTCTGAATGGACATATCTGCTCACTTGGGAACCTTTAGACCCCAGCAGCTCCCCAAATATTGACTTCTTAGCCCTAAATAAGCGGCACATCAGCCATTCAGAAGTTAAATGTGAAATTGGCAGCTCAGAGGGTGAACCTGAGACTTATTCATGTCTTTAAGCTCTAACCCTACAAAGAGAACAAATTCAAGATGAGCCCTCAACTTGAGGAACAAGAACCCCGAGGTTATGCACACAGACTTCAGGGAGGAACGAAGGTCTTTAAGTTAGTCATGAATTTTTATAGGTGAGAGCCTGCACAGATTTCACCATTTCATCAGATCCTCTAGGGAGCTATAATCCCTATGAAAGAAAGAAAGAAGGAAAGAGAGAGAGAGAGAGAGAGGGAGGGAGGGACGGAGGGACGGAGGGAGGGAAGGACAAAGAAAAAGAACCCTGCTTTAAAAGCCTGGGCAAAGACAGAGTTGCAACAATTGGGGTTTTATGTATCACTGTATTTAGTTAGGATGGAAGGCTGCTTTAGACTACATGGAGAGTGGCTATAAAGTCTAGAAATACACATATTATCATTTTATCTCGTGTGGCACAGTAGCAACAACACCATAGTTATTATGCATTTTGTTCTTGGACTTGATGGCTATCTCTTCTATCTACTAAAGAGAGCAAGTACAGGGCTGTAAATCTAAAATAGCCACTCAGATTTTTACAAAATAACAGGAGAATCATTACTCATTTTTCTCTTGATGTTTCACAGTCCGGTAGGGACAAAATGAAATAGCCTTCATTTGTGACTTCTGGTTATTGAATTGGTTGTACTTTTACAATCCTTTTTTCCATTTGAGTTGTTTTGTCCATTTTCCACATTTTTTTAGAGCTCTTTGTATGAGGCATGTATTAATCCATATTCACTTATGTAGTTTGTAAGTGCATCTCTCAGGAGACATAGTGTCTTCTTGTATCATTAGCAGTTTTGTATTCCTTTGATAATCCCTTCTCTGCACTAAACCCATAAAGTACTTTCTTCTTAGCTGATCTAAACTTTTGCTGTTTGCAGCGAGTCCATTTGGGGAAATAATTTTGGTTTTGCTGTACAGTAGATTTTCAGTTAAAATTTTCACCTCAAATGTACAGCTGATTTTGGTAAAATCTTGCATTTCTCCAGAAATTTCTTCCAGATATTGTTCTTTTTATATCTTGGCTCTCAATTCTACTGGAATGATCTATAATCTATGTCCACCATGATCCACCTAACAAATGATTAATCTTAGACACCTCAGCTTCTTAGGTTGTAATATTTTATACAGAAAGACTCCGGATATACCGTTCTTTAGGAATCATTAGTTCAAATAAATTTGCTACAATATATCTATGAATATGCAAACACTTTACATTTATTAAATTGTATTTTGTGCATAAGTGTACACCTCATGGTTTTCTTAGGGACCCCCTTGCACATGAACAGGTTTGTAGCTTTGTAAGATTTGTAGCTTCAGTGGTCACCAGAGTGGTACAATTTAGACCCCATCAGTAGGAAAATAGACAAGTAAATTCAAACAATATAAAAATTCACAGCGGGGGGGAAAACAATAACATAATCTATGACAGCATAGATGAATCTCAGAAATCTGATGAAAAATGGGCACATCGAATATAGCATCATTGTTCATAACTGACGAACACTGAATACTATTAAGACACATACATGAGTACAGGAAGATATGTGTTCAAGTGTGTAGTAAGTAAGATGACTGAAAACCCAGAATTCAGTGCCATGACCAGTTTGGAAGAAAGAGGTATGGAAAGAAACACAAAGTAGAGATAAATTACAGACAATGAGCGGAGTCTTGGCTGGGTGTTACACTATCTAGTGTATTGTTATGACATATAACTTGCATGCTTCTTCTGTATAGCCTCTCGCATGTATCAATTGCATTAGAAAGAAAACAGAGGGGACAAGTGAAAGGAGCTATTTAATGGATTTACAGAATTCTTCTTCGTTACCCTGTGGTTCATTTCCAATCCTGGGGAACTATTCTTTTATTGTGTTCCTCTGTGTGTTTTAATGAGAACAGTTTGGGTTGGCAGGCAGCAATGGAGAGACACCCATCCCAAGGGAGGACTTGCCAGTATCCCAAGGTTCATTCTTCTAACTCCCAAAGCCCGTTTTCTCTCTTTCTTCCAGCCACACTTCTCTTTGTTTTTCCTTCTCTGGCTCCTTTATCCTCATCCATCTTTTCTTTGTCTCATCTGGATTGCTCTCCACATCTCTCTCTTTCTTGGGCTTCAAAAATAGCTCAGAGAAGCCGGTTAAGTCAGGCTAGAAGGCTTGGACCTCTTGGGTACATTCATTTACTCTGAACTCTGGCTGAAGTAGCTATCACCGGTATCAAGGGGAAAAACAAATATGTCCCTTCCTAGACACAGCTGAATAAGAAACATAATCTCTAATCTGTGAAGGGACAGCCCAGATGCTGACCAGGTGGTTTCTTCTATCCATATCAAAGAATGCACGGACTCCACTGCCGGCGGTAGAGAGGAGAGCAGCGTGTATGGGGAAAGCAAGAAACGGTAGGAGGAAGACACTATGCAGAACATCAGAGGGGCAATCTGGAGGTGGAAGAGTGCACATGTTGATTTATTAGTCTAATTCCCCTGCTGCCCTGGTGAAGGGGATAAGAGTAACAGGGCCTGGAGAAAAAAGAAAGAACTCCCGAGGAAAAATGAAACCGGACTCCAAATTGGAAAAGGAAATCTTGGAAGCACTGAAGCATGTTATGTAGAAGAGCTGGAGTGGGACAGGAGTCATACCTAATCATGGAAGAAACGTGTGAGAATTATTAAAGAGAATTCTAAAAGGGCATTTGCCCGAAGAGCCCTCCCGCAGAGCAATGTAGCTGAAGGCTTCTAGCTATGGGATTCCTAGTAAATGAAATAGCCCAAGCCTTCCCCTCACCCTCTCACCCTCTAGCACCCTAAAATGTAAAGTCTCATGTAACAGAAGTTTGATAGGAGAGTTACAATATATGTAGCACTGCTTACACACACACACACACACACACACACACACACACACACACACACACACATTCACGCACATACACGCACACACACGCACACATACCCACGCATGCACGCACGCACACTCAGACAAAAAGTAGAAAAGAATAAGGGAGGAAATATTCATTTCTATTCCTGCTTATTTTGATGTCTTCAAACAGCAATCATGTTTCAGCAGTTAAAGTAGGGCTCTCCTTGGTAGTTTGTGGTTCCCCCTTAAAGTCCTTGGTGCTTCACTGGGATTAGGTAGCCTAACTAAAATGGGCTCTGATGATTGATTGTGACTTGGTTATGACACAGGGCACACATGTTGCTCTGGGTAGAGCTTCAGAAATATATAGGGGACTAGTGAGTCTTCTAGGGATGTGACTGCTGACCTGAGATCTTAAACTGTTCCAGAGAAAGCCAAACAGGAATCCAGGAGTGGATATCATGTCTGTCGAGAGATGGGACAACAGACGCCTGCATCCGGACAGAGCGTTCATGTTGCCTGTTGTTCAAGGAGGCCAGAGATCATAGGTCATGACAGCATGAAATATGATGGGGAGGCAGTGCTACACCACATCTTGAAATGAACATTCTGGAGATTGGATATGACTGCTGACTGTAGGGTGGTAATTGGGAACTATGCCTTTAAGGAGCCATCCCCCCCACACACACCTTGGCAAGAATATGATGATGAGTATAAAAAAACCAAGAGAGCCACATAACATACAGAAAGTGCTAGAGTTTTGACCCTGGAGGCTGCTTAGTGGGGCTTGCCTAGAAGCTGTGTGGACAATGTTCAGGTAAAGAGAAATAGAAGCCATCATCACCAAAGAAAAGTTTTGTCTTCAACCTGTTGCAAAGCCTTGCTGGTCAGACAGAGGTTGCTGTCTGTCTTGGCCTGGCAGCTTTTTCCAAAACTCAGCAAAAGGGGGACTCCCTCCTCCTCGGCAGCACTTCCTGTTCTCTGCCTGCCTTTATCTGGAGAATGTCTCTAGGCCTGGAGGACTAAACCTTCCCTGAAAGCTGTCTCTGAGCCTGGATGCCTGATTTATCTCCAGCATGACGCTCAGAACAGTCTCTTGCTGAAAGTTTCCCCCTGGTGCACATACGTAACTAAGACTTGCACTAGGAGCTTTGCTGAAGGACACTACTGCCACATACAGAGCCTTGTAACAGGAGAGTGCCACTTAATGCAAACTAGGTGATGTCCCTGCCACTGTTCCCAGACTTTATAGTCCCTTTTCTTTCTGGAATAAAGCCAGGTTGCAGCATTTAAACTGTCTCCCCGGAGAGTGAAGAGCTGTCTCCATGGACTCACAAGCTCTCCTACCCTACTCACTTGCTTGGGCTCCCTCTCCCCTTGAGGACAGGTGGCGGGAGACCCCAAGGAAGAAGCAGAGTCACACGACCTTCTCACTGTGGGTTTGACTATCAAATACATCCCAATGTGACCCTCACACACTAGCCCTCCTCACCCATGCCTGTGTGTCCTGCTGTTACTTTTCACAAGTCAATAACAACTTGCCAAGTGAGAACAGAGTTAGTGGAAATATGTGAGAGCTATGCATCCCTTCATTGTCAAACAGCAGAAGTGACGTCAGCTAGTTTCTTCTGAGTGCTTAACTGACCACTCCGTATTTGCTGTCTCATTTTAACCTCACAATGGTCAGTACAGATAGATGTTTCTGTCGTTAGCTCCCTGTTTTAGGACAGGTACCTCAGGCTCTGATTGTTTAGAGACTTTCATGAAATATCACTGATTCTGGAGTATTCCAAGCCCATACTTGCAACTGAAATTGCATCCCTGGGCCTCCAACACATCAGCAGCATCAGGAGTTTTAACAGGCACAGTCTGTTTAACAAACATGAGCCCATGTTAAGAAGAGGTACCAAGACCTCTTCTTAACAAGAGCCCCAGGTGACTTCCACTGGCACTAAAATGTTCCACATTCCCAAATTTAACAGAGAGATTGAACAATTTCCTTAGGATTTACTAAACACAGATTATAGGCGTGGAAATACTTTCAAACAATATCTAATGCATATTATTCAGAAATCCCCAACTCAACTGATTTTATGATTTCATAGCCACAAGATTTATACCGCACATGTCTAGACAAAATAGAATATGTGTATTATACAGAAGATAATTGGTAGAACACTGTTAACTTGGCACAGAGAAGTATCACAGTGAAAAACATTCAGTGTTCTGGTCCAAGAATTTTAGCACTTCAGGTGTGGGAAGTGTTCAGCCTGATTTAGCAATTACATTCCGATGTCATTAAATTAAAATGGTCCCAATAAAAGAACTAGAAGTCAGTCTTAACTACAGCTCTGAGAGGTTTTACTGGCCTATTTCACTCATGCCTGCTAATCTTTACTGCGTGAGAGGCAGGTGGAAAGCTCATTTCCTGTGGGCAACCCACATGATTAATGGAATCATGACTGCAATGGTGACATCACTGCTCGGCATTTATAAGCAAGTGAACACTTGAAGGCCATTGCCACTAGGTGGCACATGCCTTGGGTGTTACAGCAGGTTTTTCCTCCCCGCCAGCCTCCCGGTCCTGCCGCCATGGTTCCGCCACCACGTGAGCCCCAAATAACACTCAGAGACTCTGTATTTGATACAATCCTGTTGGCCAGTTACCATTATTGTTTATGGGCCAGCTCTGTCTTAATTATTAACCCATTTCTACTTATCTAATTATTTCCACGTGGCTCATCTTATCCGGGAGCCACGGCTGGCGTCTTCCTACCTGGTTTACATCTTGAGCCCTCCTTCCCACTTCCTCTTTCCTCCTTGTCTCCTAGCCCCACCTATCTAGTTTCCTATTAGACAACGGAGCTTTATTAATTAACCAGTATGAGAAACATATTTACAGAACAACATCTTCCATCACTTGGGTTTGTGTTCCCATATGGCTCTGGACCACTTGCCTTTTGTTCGCATCTCCTGTGATCTTATTCTCTTTAACTATACTTTTCTTGAGAGTTCTGGTACTTTCTGAAGGTATTAGTCAATGGTTTTCTTGATCTACATTTGTTTTCTCTCTTCAAGTAAATTCTACCGCATAAAAGAAATGTTATATACAAAGCTGGTGTGGTAGCACGAGCCTATAAACTAGAACTTATGAAGCAGAGAGTGGAGAGCTAAGAGTTCAAGGTCATCTTCATCTCTGTAGGCAGTTAAAGGCCAGCTTGGCTACTTCAGACCCTTTCTCAAACAAAACAAAATAAAAAATGTGAGTTTCTTCCACTCCTTAAGAATTTCATGTGTGCCTTACACACTGCCTTACACACTTTCTATGTAGAAAACTCACTTGAGGCCTCAAGATTTCCCTCAAAATAAGACATTTTGTTCTGTAAAATAAGATATTTACTTCTACAAAATATCCCAAATTTTCTTTATTAGAAGTTTTGTAATTTTTATTGTAATAGCAAAGAACCTACAAAGTATTTTGAGAGATCTTTGTTGTATAGACTCATGCCAAACATTTTATTAATTTACAATTGAAACTTAAGGAATATCAAGAAAGAATCTCTACATAGAATGTTTAAGGCAAAGGGCAGATCCTAATGTCAATAATGAGCTTTAATCAGTAATAATGTATCAATCAGCATTAGGGAAGTAGCTGTAACAAGTGAACCAGATAGTACAAGATGTAATTGAGATTCAAGTGGGGGGAACTACTAAAAAAAATGTCCTAATTAATTTAAAATACGGTTCTTGTATTATAAAGGTTTTATACGATCCCTCTCAGAACAAATAGACTGTAACAGATATTTTCCACGGCACCTCCTGTCCCACACTGGTTGACAGTTGGCTCCCTTTTAGGCACATGAATTCCCCAAAGTCATTAGGCCTGTTGGAGTTGAAGCACCTCCTCTGATGGTCTTTTTCTACTTCTGTATCCTGGCACCTGGCCTTCTGAGACTAGCATTGGAAGCTGGACTCCATGGCTGCTGAGAAAGTCTCCATTAATTAGCCTCACATATATAATGATCCTCTTCTGCATCTTATACCTGCCATGAGCACCGTGCTTGCTCAATAGCCCACACTTAACACTTTAGTTCCTCTGCGTTAAGGAATTGATATTAGCTCTCCTGAGACTTCTGCTTCTTCTCTTTAAGTATCCAAACTGTGCTACTGACAGTCACGAGTAGATGAGAGATTTGCCTGAGACTTAGTTTATTGTATTGCTGATCCTTAATTAACTGTAATTCAGACCATTTCTTTAAAGAAAAAACAACCAGGTTGGTTGTACTTTCATCACTTTTTCTGTGTCATGTAATGTGGCAGTATCCTTTCCTTCCACACCACCTGTGAATTGTTTCTGAGTCTCCCGCCATTTCTGTTTCAAAGTTTAGTTGTTCCCATTGATTTTTTATAACTTGGTATTCTATCATCAAACCCTCTTCTTCCTAGGCAAATCTTGGCTTCTTCCATGTCAAGATAAATTGCCTACATGATTGTGAAGATTCTGCTGTTAATTTGCAGCAGAACAGTAGCTATTGTAGGTTTGGGACCTCCACAGAAATCAATGACCTGATTATTTCACACTGCACTGCACAGGCCTAAATACAATTACTGCCTTATCCCAGTGGAGGGGAGTTAGGAGTGCAGAAAGAGGGAAACATTATCCTAGGAGTGTGGAGAGTAAAGAGAAACTCATTTGGAAGGATATGAATATTTACTGTGCATGGCTTAGGCTTTAGGGAGTAATTTCACTTCTGGTCTCTCTGCATCTAAAGGAAGGCAGCTCAGGTTAGAATCACAGTAAAAGGTACTGTTTTCCCAGCCCTCTGCCCTCTACCCAGAGATAGTGTTTTACATCACTTATTGTATTTTCATTTTACAGCTATAGGAAACAGTCAGGTGCAACATTAATTTACTGTATAGATACAATCACTGAGGGTCAGTTACTTCCTCAAATGTTATTAATATTTGTCAAAGTTGAGCATAACTATTTGTTCAGATTTCTCGCTCTCTCTCTCTGCAAATGTTTTTCAAAGTAGTTAAGGGCCTACTCACCCTTGAAACTTGATCTTCAAATTAATCACCCAAAGCAAAACAAAACAAAATTTGAGACTTATGAGAGGTGTGATAAATAATATAACCACATATACACACATGTATATGCATCTGTGTACATATCTGTACCCAAACACAGCACTTTAAATCTTGAAACAGAATTTTAACCCATTTTATTTCAGCTGCTTATCATGCAAGCTAGGATTTGAAATTTTCTCCCAGAGAGGCCCATCTGTAAAGGACAACAAATGTTGTGAAATTGTTCAGAGCCTGGAGGTAAAACTACGAGTCACTAAGAGTCTAGCGTTGGTGATAGAACACCACGTTTTCAAAATTGAGTTCCTCTAAAGGAGATGACATACACAGAGCATGCAGGTTGGCTAACATTAACTCGCTCAATTACAGCCCAAATTACATGTTTCAGGAACCGTGCCTAAGCTTCTCCTTAGACTCAACTAACCCATTACTTCCACTGACCTGTGGCTTAGCTTGGCTACTTCATTGCATTCTTAGGGGGAAAGAAATTGGCTTTTCTGTTGGAAAAAATACAAATCACCCTAAATGTTTTCCTCCATTTCCTTCTAAATTTAACTAATTTTCCATCTATCATATTAGGAAAATACAACTACTTTGAGGTATCTTATTAATGGCTGCCAAATAATTTCCACCCTCCCTCATTTTCCCCCTCCCTCCCAGGCTTCCAGAAGGATATGTTACAAGGAACATGCTTAGCCAGCACAATACCATTCCAAAAGTCAAGCTCTGACTCTGTTCCTTCCATGTTGAAAATTCCAGTATTCAGGGAGAGTGGAAATTATTTCTGTTTTAAATTTCCATGAAATTAAAGAGATTATAGTTTAACCTTGAATTGTTCGTAGCCGTTTAAATATGCTGAAGAACTTTTGAACAGTGTTAATATTCTTCACATGATTTAATTATGAGCACTTGTCAAGGCCAATTAGAACCATAACATGAGGGGAGCTGTCAGGATCATAGTAAAACGGGCCTGCACTTAGTGCAGTGTTGTGTAGACCTGTACTGCCTGGGGTTGAGTGCTATTAGACTTGGGGGAATCACTACAATGTTGGACATCAGCATTTAGGAATATTCACAAGGATTGAAGAGAGTAATCCCTGATCTGTGAAATATAACAATAAAAACTGGATCGTTTTCTTGAACATAAAACTGTTAACACAGGACTGTGTGAGGCTGAGGCAGGAGGATGACTCAGAGTTTAAAGTCAGTCTGGGCTACATAGTGAGTTTGGGGTCAGCCTGTGCAACATAACAAGACTCTCTCACAAACCACCCCCTAACCAGAAGCCCTTTCTTCAGCATGCCATTTTATCGCAATAACTTACAGACAATATTAGCTGAATTAATTAATCCTCCCCCACAGAAGTGCACGGGAGGATTGATTCAAAGAATTCCTCCATGTCTGGTCATTTATGAAGGAAAAGAGGACACGAGAACATATTTTAGGTAATAGTTTAGAAATCACCTTTTGGTTTTAAGATGAGTAGTGTTGATAAGATGAATAAAAATATTAATTTCTCAAAACATATTTTAATTCTGCCCAGATCATCACAAACGATCTAAAATACATTTTTCAAGAAATGGCATGTTTTAAAAATATATTTAAAAAGTTATTTTAGTTTGTGTATGTGTGTGCGTTTCCTGCATGCCTGGTGCTCATGAAGACAGAAACGGGCATTGGATCACCTACAACTGGTGTTCTATATAGCTGTGAGCCACAGAATAGGAGCTGGGAATTGAACCATGGTCCTCTGCAAGAGTAGCACGCATTTAACCACTGAGCCATTTTTGCAGTCCAAGAATAGTTTTTGACTAAATCAAGACTCTTAGATAAGCTTTTCTTTCTTTCTTTTTCTGGAGTGAGAAAGAGAAAGGCCATTGAATACTTACTTAATTTCCTCTATAACTCAAAATTTTCCAGTTGGATGTGTGTTGAGGCAGTTGAATTTCAAGAAACTGATTGGGTTGAAATGAAAATGTTAGTTTTCAGAAAGAGCTGAGAGGGCTGCATTTCTGGAATGACCCTGCCAGGCTAGAGATTCCAAGAATTAAGAGCAAGCTTTTATAATGTTTGCTGAAAGTTGATAGAATTATTTTATGTCTGTTAAATATAATAAAAGCAGAATTTGGGGCCAGAGAACAGATGAAAAAATGTTAGAGAGCCTATTTTCATCAGAAACTCCAGGGTTTTTTGTTTTGCTTTGTTTTTGTTTTCTGTGTTCCCCCCTCCCTCCTGTGTGTGTGTGTGTGTGTGTGTGTGTGTGTGTGTGTGTGTGTGTGTGTGTGTGTGTAGGGGGGGGGTGTTTTTCTGACACAAGGTTTCTTTATGTAACAGTCCTGGAACTCTGTACACTAGGCTAGCCTCAAACTCGCAGAGATCCACCTGTCTCTGCCTCCTGAATGCTGGGATTAAAAGCGTGCACAATCACTGCCCATATGGGAACTCCAAATTTGTGTACCTTTTACCTTGACCATGGTGAGTTCTTTATCCCTCTGAAGGAAATTTCCACACCGAGAATAGGGTTTTAGTACCCTGAAGTGAGTTTGCAAAAATGCTTATGCTAGGAAATGTTAAATTGTACAACCTTTCTAAAATAAAGTATTAGGATGTACTCTCCTCCATTGAAACAATGTTTCTGGCATAGTTATACCAAACATGCATTCCTGATGAAAGCGAAGTAGCTTGTGATATGTCATTGGGTAAAAGCATTCTGATCTAGAAAAAAAAATACCCTAATATGAATTATAATTTTTGACATAAAATACTATTTGACTGTTCTGTTTTAATTTACAATTTAATTTTTCATCTAATAAGACAGCTCCTAAAAATCTACCAGTTTGTAGAGGCGCTAGTTGAGAAAAGTAGCTTTTAGTTTAAAAAAGTTTTCCCGATTTCCAAATTATTACGAGTTAGCTATATAATATCTTGAAATTTTGCTTTCAGTTCCCCCTTTTTGTTTAGATTTAATGACTTTTGTACAGTGGGCTCTCCAAAAGTCCTCCAAATCAGAATCAAGAAGAAATCCTAAGTTTACACAAAATTTAATTTGAGAAGGTGAGTGATGATTTTACTATTGCACAAGCATGGAGAGTTCCCCCACCTCCTTCTGTGGGTGCAAATGACAGAGAATATTAAAATTACTGTCCTGGACTCAAGTCAACACCCGTGTTTAGAAAGTAATAGAAGATCAATTCCCCCCCCCAAAGTGTGAGACTTCAGATTTAAGGAACAAATATTTAAATTCTGAGGCTGATAGGTTTTGTTTGGAATATAGAAGAACATTACATTTTCTTAGAGTTCAAGGATTTGCATATAAACCAGATTCATAGCACAACATAAGCTGGTAAATCTAGAATCTGTTTTTACGTTTCTAAAGTGGCTCAGAGTCAAAGATGATTTCGAATGTGCTCAGAGACACTTCCATGTATTATTCCAAATTCAAATCTCAAAATCTTTTCAAAGTTCTGATCACTTTGCCTGCTGGGAAGATGATGTGGACATTTTTTTTGGATAATTTTTTTTATTTAAATTTGAAACAAGCTTGTTTTACATATCAATCCCAGTCTTTGCACCCTCCCATCCTCTCCTGCCTCCCCTGCCTCCCCTCACCTCCATCCCATCCCCTTTCTGCTCCCCAGGGAGGGCGAGGCCTCTTTATGAGGAGTCTTCAAAGTCTGTCATATCATTTGGAGCAGGGCCTAGGCCCTTCCCCATGTGTCTAGGCTGAGGGAGCATCTCTCTATGTGGAATGGGCTCCCAAAGTCCATTCCTATACTAGGGATGAGTACTGATCCATTATCAGAGGCCAGTCCTTCTGACACCCACATTCAGGAGGTCTGCATCGGTCCAATGCTGGTTTCCCAGCTGTCAGGTCAGGTCAACAGGTTCTGTGGGTTTCTCCAGCCTGGTCTTGACCCATTTTCTCATCACTCCTCCCTCTCTGCAACTGGATTCAAGGAGGTGTGGACATTTTTAAAGCCCTGTTTGTTAAGCAGATGTGAAGATCCATTTTGGTAAAAAATATTTGTGAATTTCAGAGTCAGTCAAATCCTAAACATGAAGAGTGGAGTATGGGTTATATTACAATGGATGTTGAAAAGGCAGGGCAACTGTCACCAGGGATTACGATGAACTTCCCTTCCAAAATGTACAAAGTGCCCATGCAAGGTAAGTAGCCTGACTACCATGGCTGGGCAGCCATTGATTTTTACATTGTGCCCTCTGGTGGGAAACTTTATAAACAACAACTTCAATGGTTCTCAATTCCTTTGATAAAATGTTCTGTAAAATCAAACTTCAACTTTGGGGAAAATGCATGGCAAATATCAATCAATCCAACTGCCAAAATTTGCCTGGAAATGAAAGATGATTCTATGAGCTTGAAAGAAATGAATTATTTATTGTTGAGTTCGCCGGTGTTCCAGGGGAGGTATTAATTATTGACTACCTACTAAGCGCCAGACACTACATAAGCAACATTTCATTAAATCCCATCAACTCTGAGACATTTAGTCGGAGACATTTCTCCTTCATTATCCCTGTTGCTTTAGTAAGATATCTTCCCAGGGGAGCTGAAACCCTCCAGACAGCAGACAGTTGCGTAGATGGCACCAAGTGCATCTTTCTCATCCTTCTTCAAAGAAGGGCCCCGTGAGGGGCAAACTCAGCAGGGTTGTTCCCCTCATTGTGAGAACAGAGTCCTGAGATCTGGAATCCATCAGTCAGCACTGGGAATGGGAGCCAAATCCATGCCATACATTGCTGGGCAGGAGAGACAAGGATAAATGGTGGAGCTCACAGTGAGGCCAGTGATTCACTGTGAGAAAGCTGGAGAGAAGAAAACATACTGTGCTGCTTTTTTTTTTATTGCTGTCACAAAATAACTGACAAATGCAATTTAGGGACGGTTGATTTAGGAAAGGATGGAGTCCATCATGGAGGAAGGGCCTGGAACCAGGAGAGTGAGAAGTATGGTCACAGTGTTGCTTTCTTTCTTTTGTATTTCAATTAGAAACACATTTATTTTGCATGTAAATCCCAGTTCCCTCTCCCTCTCCTCCTCCCCTGCCCCCGACTGACTCTCATCACATCCCTTTTCTGCTCCCCAGGGAGGGTGAGGCCTTCCACGGGGACCTTCAAAGCCTGTCATATCATTTGGAGCAGGGCCCAGGCCCTCCTCCATGTATGTAGGCTGAGGAAGTATCCCTCTACGTGTAATGGGATCCCAAAGTCCTTTTGTATACTAGAGATAAATACACAGAGTTTCTGTAGTTAGTTGGCAGAGAGTGGACATAAAGCCACAAGTGACACACTCCTTCCAATGAGACTGTACCTTCTACAGGGTCTACAACCTTTCTGAACAGTGTCACTAGCCAAAAAAAAAAAAAAAAAAAAAAAAAATCAGTAAATCAGTGTTTAAACATGTGGGCCTATGAGAGATATTTCACAATCACATTGCAATACCAACAAGGTATGGGAGTAGTTGGGGAGGGAGCCAAGGGGGGTCCTGAAGGGCTGAAAGCATGTTGGGACATTTTAACTCAGCTTTGATACTCTCAGATCAATCCATAAGGCTCAGGTTGAGTATCTTGAATAGAATATAAATTTTTTTTTTGTAATTAGTTGTCACACAATTATAGTTCAGCTTCTGGTTTTGTTTTTTTGCAAAGTATTACTTTTTCCCCTGTTTTAATATGTGCAACGTGATGTACCTAATAAGAGAAGAATTAATACATATCAACACTTTTCATATCTGTGATAATACAGGAGGGATTCCATTCAGGCCTCACTCTCCACAAAGTGGACAATACTTTGTCCTTGGTTTACAATGACAAGACAGAAACCCAGAAAGAAAACACACGCTGCTGAATGTCATACAGCAGAAGTCAGTTAACAAGTTTCACACCATGTTCATAACCAGTGCACAATGCAACCTAAAAGTCCCTGGCTCAACCACAAAACTGAGCCCATCACTAGTGACAGTGAAGCCTCCTCCCAGACCTGTTCAGTGGCTCTTGTAAGTTCACTTAGCATCCTAGACAGCTGAACAGATGGGTCACAGAAAGTCACTGTTTCTTGCCAAGTTTGACTCTTACCTACTGCACTGACTTATATTGCGACCATTCTAGAGGAAATGAACATACTCTAAGAAGACACTTTCTCCCCCTCTTTGCCTATCGGACTATAGGAACAATAGATCCTAAGAGCTGGCTTTTTCCCACCAAGTTTCCTGCTGGGAAAAAAAGGCTGGGCTCTGGTACCAGCCAGAGTGGGAGCTTGTCTCTGAGGGAGGATTTCACAGTTCTAACTAGTCAGCACCCTGGAGGGAAGACCATAATGGTGGGTGGGACCAAGTCCTGACAGAGCTTCTTAGCTAAGGATATCTCTTGCTTTCTATTTAAACCCAAACCTCACATCAGGACCCCAGGATGATGGACTTGGGGGACCACTGGACCAGTACATTTGGCACTCTTCCCACTGCGGATACATTGAGTAAATCTCTTTTCTCGGCATTTCACCATTTAATTGGCTTTTAAGGACAGGTGACTGAGTCTAACTTGGCAGCGACAGGAGGGTCCATCCAGGCTCTGACCATAACAACTCCTTTAACACTGTGGGCTTTACATAGGAGCACAAGAAAAGTTTACCAGTTGATTGATAAATTGATTGAGGTCGAAACCCCCAGGAGTGTTGCACACCTTTCTGTCTTACGTATGGGCAATAATACTCAATGTTAAGGCTTAAAGAGATGTTCTTGGATATCCCGTCAACAAGGCATGGCTTGTGATGGTTCCTCATTTTCAACTCGATTGGATTGAGATGCAAGGCCATTACTAAAGCACACCTCTGCATGTGTCTTTGGGTCTTTCCGGGGAGGATTAGCTACAGGGAAAGACCCACAGTGATGGTGAGATCCTAGTAGACCAGTTGTTCTCAACCTTCCTAACCCTGCTACCTTTAATACAGTTCCTCATGTTGTGATAAACCCCAACCACAAAATGTGGTTATTTTTGTTGTTCCTTCATAACTGTAACTTTGCTACTGTTATGAATTGTTATGTAAATATCTCTGCTTTCTAATAGTCTTAGGTGACCCCTGTGAAAGGGTCATTTGACTCCTAAGGGGTCAAGATGCACAAGTTGAGAATGACTGAGGTAGACTACAAAGGTAGCACATGCTCTTGTTTTGGCTTCCTGGATGTCCTGATAGGAACTGTGCTGATCATCTACACCTTCCCTGACTCAATGGACCAACACCTCCCACGCTGTGAGCCCCAAAGGACCATCTTTAAGTTGTTTTGCTCAGGTTTTTGTCACAGTGGTGACCACTGCCCACTAGTTTCAATCATCATCCCGGGAGGCACGGATTTAATGGCTTGTACCGGCTGAGAGAGCTGGTGGTTCCAGGCATAAAAGCACTATAAAGATGAGCTAACAAGCACCTCTTCAGAGCTCTAAGCTCGGAGGTATGCCGTATGTAGTTTGAAATTGGACATCATGTAAGTATTTATTTCCATGGGAATCAACCGGTGTCACAAATCAAGGAATTTCCTTCCAAGACTCAAGTTCCAAGACCATTAGCAGCAAACGCCAGTCAGAGTGGAGATTCATAGACACCCTCCAGCAGTCTCAAAATATGACTTTCTAGCAGAGCCAGTGATTTGAAAAACACACTAGTTTTTTCTTAATTTGAAAGACAGAAAAGGAAAGCCAAGCAGTCAATAAATCCCACTGTGAGTCTTAGCAATGGTAATTTAAAGTATTACTTAACCTTTAATAGAGATTAAAGTCAACCCCATTTCCATATTCCCCAAGATGTCAACATCCCTTGGCTTTGCACATAGAAATACTGATGATGCTTCTCCAGCAGATGGTGGGACCACCTGGGCAGTTTCCTGTCAGTGATGTGTCTTCCACAGACTGGGCTGAAAGTCCGCTCTGCTGGCTAAGCAGCACATCACAGGAGCAGCCCCACCTCTTCCCCTTGGGTGAAAAGGCATCAGCAGCATTTAGCCAGTCCTGTGCCAGTCTATGACAGTTGGCTACCCCTGCTGCCAGGACTGGTTGTCACTTCAGACAACAGCAAAGCAGACAGAGTGCTCAGAAAGCCACACAGTAAGGACTTACATGTGACTTAATCTGGAATTTCAGGCCATGCTAACTGAATATCAGCATTCGAACACATTTTACTCCACGGTGCTGAGTGTGCAGTAAATAGACTTTTCTATATTTGCTGGGAACACGGAATCAAGTCTCTTTCCCTAGAATTATGTCCAATTGTCAGAGGCTTTGGAGCACTAGGGCATGAGGAATGGGGGCAGGCACGAACTCCAGTCTGGGTAGTTATTTGGGCAGGCTGGATGGCCTAAACTGGCCTTCAGGCCATCCATCAATCATCACACACCTCCCTCTTGCACCCTGCTTGTCCTGGCAACAAACAAAGCCTTACTGGCTGCCAGCAGTCTGGGTCATGTTGATGCCATTCTGCATCCCATGGGAACTAGTCTGCTGCTGTCTATTCCCCAGTGTGTTTGTGTGCATAAACACACACACACACACACACACACACACACACACACACACACACACACACACTGCTCCAAGTCTGCATTGCGCTACCTGCCTAGACAAGTCTTGGCTGCATTCAATGTTATGACACTAGTTACAGCTCCATCCATGACCGGCCACAGCTATGCCTATGACCATCCATCCAGGCATTTCTCTAACTTCTGCTGCCCAGCCTGCGGGATGGTCTGGAAAGGAAGCTACTTCTTCCTCTGAACCAGCTGAGGAACAGGATGAGGTCATTGCTCCAGCCCCTGAGAACTGAGGAGAGGAAGGAAAGTAGTCTACTGATGCTCTCCCAGGGATTGAAGGAGAGGAATGTGAGTGATTTCCAACACTCCCACACCAAAGAGCATGGCAACAAGCAGAAACAGGTGGGAGGAAATCGAATCTTTTTGACAAGGTCCATTCTAAAGGTTAATGAAATCCTACTATAGCTCAGGAGTTTCCTGAGGTCTAAATTATGGGAAGTAGGGATGGAATGATTCAGTCTAAAGAACAAACTCCTATTCAGAATTTCTAGGCATTTCTGAGCTTGAGATTTTAGCTTTCCTCCAATGGCACATATCCCAAGAAATTAACTTTACAGATTAAAGTGATGAAAGATTGTATTAATACATTTATGAGGTTAAGGTCAACTAGTCAAGAAATATGATAAGTCATCTATGACAATGACTTATTTATTTGATATTTGTGATGAATACCAATGTATCTATAAGCAAACACACCTACTGTATTCAGACAGCCCATTTCTTATGGGGGCTGTAGTCACAGTGAGTTCCCTAGAAATCCCACCCACCGTGGCCTGCCTTATTGCTGGACCATGGAGAGTGTGCTCTTGCTCTGCCTGTGAACACTGCCCACCCTTGCAGCCCACTAGGAGGCTCTTGTTCACCCGACATACAGGCTGTACTTCCCAAGCCTGCTCCGGAGTGCTTTGCACATCAGCACTCCCTGACTCGCCTGCTATATTGTTATGTTTGTAGGGAAGTTTGAATCCATTACGTCACATAGAAACTACCAGTTAGCATCTTTGAGATCTGGGGTCACAGGCTGCTCTCAGACAGAACCAGAGGGAGCATTTGTAATAGAGTGGGGAGGTGACAGGTCCTAGGTTTTCTTGTATTTTCTTCTGAGTTTTGTTCCTCTCAGAGGAATACCTTAGAGACAGAAAAATAAAACATTAGATGAACTAGGCTGGTATCCACAGCAGAATTCAATATGGACTTGTTTGTTAATGTAGATAAGGATTGGATGAGCCCTCCCAGGGGAATAAGTAGGAGCAGGTCTCATGTAGGGAGAGCCTGGTGTAGAGAGGGCTCCAAGTGTGTTAGGTGTGAGGAAGCCATTCATTTATCCTTAAGATTATAAAACTGAATTTTATTTTGCCTTAACTGATTAGTTTTGTATATACCTTAGTTACTAGTAATATCATTTACTAATCACAGTGTATGGAGTATTAAAGGATTCATGATACATGTTTTTACCATTCCTGACCATGCTATCGTGTGGTTTCCCCTCACTAAACAGTGGAGGAAGCCAGCTTAGAAATGTGGGTTAACTCAGCTGATGGTCAATGAGAAACTATAGAGAAACCTGGGCTCTGAGTTGCAGAGCCATGTAGGGCCTCTCCTGACAAACCAGAAGGTTTTATTTTTGAAAAACATTTTTGCACAATTATTTAATGTGTGCTTGTGTCTCTTTGTCAGTCTGTGACTGTGTGTCCCCCTGAGTGTGTCTAATTGTTTGTCTGTGACTCTGTGCATATGTCTGGTGTGTGTGTGTGTGTGTGTGTGTGTGTGTGTGTGTGTGTGTATGTGTGTGTGTGTGTGTGTGTGTCTGTCTGTCTGTGACTCTGTGTTGTATCTATGTCGGTGTGTTCATGATGAGGAATCCCTTTAACCTAAGGAGAGCTTCCTGGGGTTCTGGAAGCAGTTTCTGCAATGTTTAGAAGGGATACATTCCAATAACATGTAGGAAGTATTCCGTTAGTGCTGCCATGTCCTCCCGGAATTGTCTTTTATTCCCTTAAAACACAGAACAGTAGAACAATCAGCTAGACGTGGTGTTGTACACCTTTAATTCTAGTACTCTGGAAGTAGAGGTAGGCAGATTTTTGTGGAGTTCAAGGCTAGCTTGGTCTACATAGTGAGCTTCAGGAGATACTCTGTCTCAAAAACAAAACAAGAGAAGAGTCTTCCTTGAATTCATAAGCTGGGTCTAAAACATAGCACAGGTTATGGTAAATATTAAGGAAGCCAAATCAATTAAGTTACAGTTTTAAAACAATGCCAGATACCCACTAAGTGGTTTTTCCTGGTTCTTCATTATAATTATCATTATAGGGTTGAGGTGGTGTTGTTTCTCTGGTGTTTCTGTAATACTCCAAATTAACCAATTAGCCCCACTTGTCCAAGGACCATAACTTCTCGGAATGCTGGGAGTTGTAGTTCTTGAAAAAGAACAACAAAGTCTCATGGGAAAGTATGGTGATCTAGGAATTTTGTCCCGGACTCATGTCTCCAGTCCACTCAGGGGAAGTTCCAGGAAGTAGTCCTGACCAAAGTAAATCTTGGTCAGTGTTTAATATTTTATTAAAGCTGGCTTCAAATTTGGTTCAAAATGGTGGGTCTGATTTTTCTCTGTTGAATCTCAGGATTCACATTTCCCCTGGCTGAGAATCAGCAGGCGTGAGGAGCCTCTTGTGCACACTATTTTAGTGTCTGGCAGCCAGGGAGTGAATATGGAAGGAAAATGATGAAAAACAGAAGGGCTAGTGTGCTGGCCACGCACATGCGCCTGTGACTAACACTGCAAAGAAAGCAACTCAAATGGGAGAGACTTGGATAGGGCCTGATCCACGGGGTGGAACATCGTGGTGGTGAGAACATGTAGTAAGGAGAGTTTTTATCAATAGTGGACAAGAGAAGGGAGGGGGCCCAGTGGGGACCTTCGGTACGGTACCACATCTAAATCACACTCCCCACCTTCAGAATAACACCATTGTCTGGAAAGCAAGCTTTCAACTGATGAGTGTGTGTGTGTGTGTGTGTGTGTGTGTGTGTGTGTGTGAGTGCATGTGTGTGTGTGTGTGTGTGTGTGTGTGTGTGTGTGATCTCATATTCAAACCACGACAAGCAGAAAAATGGAAAAGCTTGTAAGAGAAAGGGAGTGGTTGTTTTTTTTTTTTGTTTTTTTTTTTGTTTTTTGGTTTCTTTTCTTTTTCTTTTCTTTTCTTGCCTTCAATTTCCTGGTCCAAAATTTACAACAAGCAGATCAACATTAGAATTTACAACTGTCTCACTTCAATAAAACTTATTTTGATCATGAAGCAAATTCTGGAGGAGTAAGAGCTAGGAAGATATAATTACTGTCTGTATTATTAATTCTAAATCATTAGGCTTCCCTGCATAATCAGTAGTTTATAAGATGGAGAGGTGTCAGAAAGACACATGAAATGATAAAGACAGTTGGAAGCTTGACATCCACATAGCCATTTGTGTGAGGAAATAGGCTGCTGTTTTCCCAAATGCATGGCATTTGAAAAATTCATGCTGTAATGAATAGAGGACGAGTTGTATGTATAGTTGAAGAAATTCTAACCCTTTTTCAGAGCCATATAAACAAATCTATTCTAAATGGTCCTTACAGAGAAGAGCAGGAACAATGCTCGCAGCCCTGGAAAGTCTACAATGTTCTTTCCATCAGTCTCTAATGCTATAGGGGAACAAAACAAGAACACCCCCGGGAGCCTCGCCGTGGAGGTTAAGAAGGCAACTTCCCACAAAGCTAACTGAACTCCTAGCCAAATGTGACAAGCAGTTAAGTTCTCCTTTAAGTTCATTTCGTTTCCCTTCTTCCCTGCATCCCAAAGGTGAAATACATGCACCCAGTGTGGGAAATTGGCAGGAAGTGGTGTTCTCCTTGTCTTTCAACCTTTCATTGCTCAATGCTGCCCAAGGATACCTTGGCATGAATGACATGAGGGTGTGGAGCCCCCGTTCTTTAGTGTGTTCCCTGCAGAATTGGGAGATGTGAGAAAGCAGGGACAAGGGGGGATGTGTTCTACAAACCTAACCACATCTCTCTCCAGCTCAGATGCATACACATCAGATTGCCCTGTATGCTACACATTCTGCTTTCCCATAGCTGGCAGCAGTTATGGATAGACCCATCACAGCTATTGCCACCATCCCACAAAGGGCTAAATTAGTATACTGCATCAGTAGAATTCTGGGACCCACTGACAGCTTTAGAACACCTCCTGTCTATACCCTCCCTTTGCAGTAAGGAAACTGATGCCCAATTAGACAAACACCCTCAGTGACAAGTCGATCAGCTCCTTTGAACCTCTGCTGAGAGTGACCCCTGCCTGGTAGCCATCTCTCATGCTGGAAACTCCATTCTCTCTCCACATTTAGCCACCTACAGTTTGACTCGCTCTGGCCTCTCATTTGACTGTATCTTTCCCAATTTTGTTTCACAAGATGTCAACTTACCCTGAATGTGGCTATTTCCTCACGTGTGTTCCCCCTGGCTTTTATTATCTATACCTAGGCATAGTTTTATGCTTAAAGTTCAGCTGCCAATCAGAACTTCCTCTGGATAACCACCAGGCCATTGTATAACACAGTGTATATCCTATGTCAGTCACACGTTGCCTCACCAAATGACAAGGGAACGATGGCAAATTGTTAAAGGTTGGTGCCATCTCATATGTCTGTGGGCTGGAGGGAGGGGAGGGGAGAAGGAAGGAACTCCCACTGGCCTAAGACAGGAAGAGCTCAGGGACCATGCAGGTCAAGGTTTCAAGCTTTACTCCATCTGATGCTTCTTCTATTGTTTGGTCTCATATATCTGACATTTGGCTGGTGTGTGACAAGAGTGGCTGTGCCACATATGTCTGTTGTTTAGTAGACTTACCTAGACCTGTTTCTTGGTGATGGCAGGGGCTTTTCAAGAAGCAGAAATGTGCAAGAATGCCTTTAAACCTTGCTCTGACTCCTCCCACAAAACCTATTGGTCAAAGCAAGCCATATGATTTAGGCCAAGGTCCAATTGACAGGGCACTTCAGAGTTAACAGAGCAAAGAGATGAAGGGTGGATTCATGAATAGAGTCATCTCACCGTATGTCCAGAGTAAAACCTCATCTGTGATATGATTACTTATTCAATCGTATTGAAAACGGCTGCACAAAGCCCAGGGTAACTTGGAGGCAATGGGTTATAATAGTGATTTATATCAGTGACCAGAAAATTCTGGTTATCGTGAAGAGCAGTCCTCAACAAGTGACAATTGTTGCTTATTTCTGCATTGAAGAACAGCTATCTGGAGATTGGATACTATTTAATTCAATTTAATCAGCAATTCTTTACCAGGTGTGATGTGCTAGTCATGAATTAGCAGCTAGCTGGCTGAGCAGCTGCAGTGTAACAAGAACCCAGATGAACATCCCTCCATCTTTTCCAGGCAGCATGCTAGCAATCTGATAGACAGACCCACTGTATTTGAGTCCCATGGAGCTGGCCTTAGGGCTCCTTCTTGTTTTTAACTGGGGCAGACTCAGGGTCTTTAAAGAAAACACTGGAAATAATGAAGAGAATGTGTGAAAATGCTCAGCCTGTCTGTATCAGAGGTGGCCACCAGAGGGCGGGACAGTTCGCCGAGCCGTCTCCCACACTGGCTTAAACCAGAAAAGGAAAGATCACAGAGGCGCTGGTCCCGCTACAAGGTTTCAAAAGGATCATGGATCTTAGAATATCTCAGCAGAGAAGTTAATATATAATAATTTAGGAAATAGACGTTCATCATTTAAAAGAAGCAACGTCAGCCTATCACGCATTTTGAAGAGAGTTCCTCTGACTTGATGCCGCGCTCCGCGGTTTGTGTGTTCTGGTTTTACAGCATTCCTTACCTTCGGATATCCACTAGGTGGCGCTCCTGAGCCATAGTCTATGGCTTATGGAGGACATGAAACTTGTAAAGCCTTTTAGTTTGCTTTTTTCCCCCTTCAATTTTCATGTTTTTTTTTTTTCTTTTTCGGTTTGAAAGATTGCAGAGAGGAATTATTTATCAGTTGGTACATTAAAGAAAATCTGGCATGTCCAAACAAGAACTTCAAAGGTTTTTAGTAGCACCTATCACAAGACTGAATTGATATGAAGGAATAGGGGTGTGAATCCCACGATGGTATTTTATTATCAAAGAGAAATGGGAAAGGGTTGTGTTTCTCTCTGTGAAGCCACAGTGACCAAACCACACATCAGCTGTTTGGACTGGTTTGTTCATGAAGCTTTTTAAAACCAGATGTCTGGATTCTTACAATGCAGACTTTCTTTGTTCAGTAAGTCAGTGGCGATAGAAACAGTAGAAAGATATCCATTTCCCTAAGATGTATAAACAAATACCTATTGCTTTGGTGGCTGACATGGATACCCAAATGCTGCTACGAGATGTACCGTGTGACTGTCAACAAAGGTTCTAAAGGAGGCCAGTAGAAACTTCTCTGGCTCCTGAAATGTCACATGGATTTCTGATTCTTCACACTGAATAGGCTTGTTGCCACCCCAACCCCAGTGGAGGGCTGATGATATCTAAGTTCATCCTTGTGGAAAAGCCTTGAGACCCAGTAATTCTCTTTGCTTGTGCCTTTAGAGCCCAAGAACACAGCCTGAGTGAGGACAGATCTGGGATCAGTTGCTTCTGTCTGGGCCCCTCATTCTGCTGGCATCTCCTCCCTGTCCTCTGACTTGAGCTCCTGTGTCACAACTCCACGCCCTGAAGTCATGGCCCTCTCTGTAATCTTGGTCTTCTCGTGGCGATAAAACAGAGCTTACAATCAGAAGCCATGACTCCCAGTTCAGGGCCAATCTGCCTCTGAATGGTGTGGCTTGCTCTTTAGGCTGACACATTTTTATCTGTAAAAGAAGAAAAATGAGCGAACTGTTCATACACACACACACATCACACACACACACACATACGTTACTGCAGGAAGCTCAGGTCAACCCATGGAAGTAATCCTAGGTGGGACCTTGTGTCCCCTCCTTCACAGAGTATGGTTCACATGGTAGTGTTGCCCTGAAGCTCATTATACAATTAATGCAACATATTGCCACGTTTTATTTCAAAATATAAAAATTGCGCTTCTATCGAGTTGTGCTATTTTTGCTGTTTATTAAGGCTCTCGTGGCATTTGCTTTCACTTAAATTGAAGTGGTTCAAATGCAAAGAAAGTCTTCTATAAAGAAACTTGTTGTTTTTGGTGTTAAATATGATGGTAGTAGCTACTGTTCTTAACCATTTTTCTAAAGCCAGTGTTTCCTGTCTCTTTCATGTGTACAGCATGGTTGTAGGCAAGGACTAAGATCAGAGAGCCTTCAGGCCTCCTTCTTTCCTATATAACATTGGGCAAGTTGTTTAACTTTCTCTACATAAATTTCTTCCGCTGTGAATTGAGAGTACCCACAGTGATGGTAAGATACAGAGAGTGGATGCTTGTAGAGCTAACAACACGGCACTCACAACACAACTAAAACATATTTGTTGTTGATATAATTATTAAATGGCACAGATTTTATCCTAATGTCTGGAGTTGCTTGGCTCTGACTCTACCATTGTTTGAAGTTCTGAAATTGCCTGATAGCAATTATGTCATCGTCCCCAACTTGGCTCATGTTTTCAGTTAACAATTTAATCCCCAGACAACTATAAGTCTGCCTGTATTAGTTGCTTTTTTGTTGTTTTGACAAAAATATACCCACAAAAGCAACTTAATGGAGAGAAGGATCTTATGGCTTACACTTAAGGGGGTACATAGTCTAGCATGGTGGGGGAGACAGAGAAATCATGGAGTTGGCTGTTCACTCTCATCTGCACTTAGGAAACAGAGTGAACAGGGAGTGAGGCTGACATATAAAGTCTCATGGCCTGTCCCCAGTCATCCTCATATTCCAGCAAGGCTATACCTCCTTAGGGTTCCACAGCTTCCCAAACATCACCATCAGCCAGGGCCAACTGCTCAAATATCTGAGCTTCTGACTGTAGCACGAATCTCATTAGTCTTAATAATAAAAATCAGGAGTCAGATATTGGGGTAAATGCTGAAAGATCAGAGAAGTAAAGGAGCCATCCACTGGAGAGACCTCTTGCCTCTACTGAATCCTCAGATGGAAGGGACAGAGCTCTTGTCCCTACAAATCCTCAGACTGAGTGAGCAAGAGAGCCTGTCTCCTCCCACCTTATATTCTTCTCTCTGCCCAGCCATATCACTTCCTGTCTTCACCTCCTTAGTTCCGGGATTAAAGAAGTGTACCTCCCAAGTGCTGGGATCAAAGGCAAGGCATCCCAAGTACTGGGATCAAATGTGTGTACCACCACTGCCTGGCCTCTATGGTTAACTAGTTGCTAGCTCAGCCCTCTGATCTTCAGGCAAGCTTTATTTGTTAGAACACACACACAATCACATGTGAGGGACACTGCACATTAAAATCACAACTCACCTCTGTTCCCCCACAGGCTCATGGCCATCTCTTGAACCAAAGTCTACAGGGTCTTCTGAGACTCAAGGCAATCTTTTAATTGTGACTTCCTGTAAAATAAAAATGTATATACTGCTGACATTCAATGGTACAGATTATACATTCATATTTGAACAAAGAGAAATGGGCATAACAAGGAAAGACTGGATTGAAGCAAGATGGAGCCAGGGAAGGGGTGGGGATCTGTCCTCCATGACTGGCATTTGGAACTTATGATGGACTCATTTCAGTTCCAAATGGCTTAAGTAGCCCTGCTACCTGTCTCTTAGGATGGGCCCACTCTGTGTATGTTGTTTTTGTCTATGGACATCCCGCTGGTTCTGGACTCTCTAATATCCCGGCATCTCCATTACAACCCAGAGTTCATCTTTATAGTTTCTCCAGTGACCTCGGTTTCTAATACTGGTATCTTTACAGGTACGCTGACCCTGCCACATATCCCATGCCCTTAATAGTTCTCTGGAACTTTGGTGTAGTGTAAGACACTATGACCTCTTCCATCTTGTGTCTTTTATGTCTGTTGACTCAAGGGCGTTGGGAGTCCCAAGTGATCAAGGGGGAGTGTTAGGTTCCAGGTCAATGGAATATTTGTTAGACCTCACAAGAAAGCGACAACTCGCTGCCCTTCCTGGTTTGGAGAAGGAAGTAGGACTAGCTATAAAGGCTCGAGACTTACAACCCATAACTTACTTCTTTCAGTGAGGCTCCACTTCCTAGAGTTTCTACAACTTCCCAAACAGCACCACCTACTGGGGAACAGGTGTTACAACACATAAACCCACATCAGACATTTCAGATGCAAATTGTAATGTTTTCTGGGAGGCTATTTTAACCTTCTCAAAACTGAAGGTTATACTTGTCATCAAGGACTGTTTCTACAATCAGAGGGTCCTAGAAGTGGCAAAGATTCTCTACTCAGAAGATACAAATAAGCACAATGCCATACTATAAGAATCATTGCAAAGTTCACTGAGAATATCATAGCATGATCATTCAAAAGTGATTTCTACCAGCTTTCACATGCTTGTAATTCAAGCACTTGGTGAGCAGAGACCGGAAGATTAAGTGTTCAAACCCAGCCTCAACGTTATAGTGAGATCCTGTCTCAAAAATCCAAACAATCAAACAAATCCAAAAGTCCTTCTATTTCTGAAAACAACACTATATAATAGATATATTAACTAGGGTTGCTTTAAATAAATCAGAACTTGGTGGAAGCTAATTGTATACACTTCAGCACCTTGGGTGAGGGCTGTTGACCAAGAGTTGGCAATGGCCTCATTATGTAGAACCGGGCATTATAAACTGTAGTCAGTAAGACAGGGTTCTACTTTTAGTCAGGGGCAAGACACAAAGTATGGAGTTTCTCAAATTGGGTAGTCTGGGGAAGATCCAGGCTGGTGGAAGAGGATGAAAGGAGGCTTGAAAGACCCCGTGGTTGGTGGCAACAGGAGAGGGGACTGGTCCAGCCTTCCTGTTTGCATACTTGCCCTGCTGTTCCCTTTGCCTAGTGACTGCCTTGCCTTTGATCATGTCCTCTCCCCTTCTCATTATCATTATGTTTGCTGCCAAGTCCTCCACGGTCCCCTTTTGAGAGCAGAGGAACGTAACAGAGGATCGCTTTCAGCCATACCACCCTTAAACCAAAAATCACAACCGACTTGAATTGACACGGAGTAGTCACACAAAGTAAGGTTTGAAAATGTCAAGCCAGGGTATGAAATAAGTTAGCTTTGGAACTGGACAGAGTAGTTTGCACCAGTGTGGGTGGAAGAGACACGTGGAGTTCTCAAAGGGGGCATTTTAGTGTCAGATGTGAGTTGACTTCCAGTACACAGGGAATCCCAGAGAGAGAAATGTCTGTACATGAGAAATTTTAGTGGGGGGAAAGGGTACACCAAATATTTCAAAAAGATACCAGAAAACAGGCATGTATGTAGTTTGCCCTTTATATTAAACTTTATATTAATTTATATATGGTGAGAACCTTTATCTCCCCTTGCAGAAGACCCAGATCCTTGTTTTTCTTCTAGTCACTCCTTTGTTTTACTTTCCTAGTACTCGGGCATTTGCCTCTGCCTGGTGATTTTGACTTAGGTGTCACAAATCTACGTTGGTGCAAAGCAATGCAAGCTCTAAATTTTACTGACCTTGCTCTGCTTTTTCCTCTAGTTGGTGACAGCAGCAGAGAGGACTGGTCGCAGCCTTTCTGTTTTCTATTTTCCCTGTTGTTCCCTCTCCCTAATGACTGCCTTGCCTTTGGTCATTTTCCTCCTCCAGCACTGTTTGCAAGGTAGAATCCTGGGTCATTAAAAGAAGCTTTAAATCCAGGCTGCTCCCAGCCTCTGTCAGAGACTTACACAGCCAGCACACAGGTGGTGTAGCTAGTCAGAATCCTGAGAGTGAAACACTGAGTTTGCAGGCCTGGAAGGACATTTGAATCCATCTGCACCCTGACCCAATCCCCAAGGCCCGGAGAACACTTCTAAGGAGGACTTGGAAGCAATGTCAGAGCAGGAGGTGGGGGTGGAGTGTTGAGAAATGTCTTCTGGACAGGACAGGGCTATGGCTCTGTCAACTTACAGCAGCTGAGGCTACTGCACAGGATCAAGTCAGCTCCAAATGTGGCATAGATGGCACGCTCGCCAGGCCCTGTCCCTTATTGAGGAGCCATCTGCAGTTGATAGCTGCTGCAGGGGTGTGGCTCCCTGCTCCAGTGGGCGGCCCCACCCCCAGGCACAGAGGGACAGCAATGAACTGGAAGAGGATGAAGTTGTGAGGTGTCCTGTTGAGAAGAATATGAGGGGGGTTGTATAGGGAGATGGGGAGGAGATCCCATCATGTTTTATCGTAAACGTATGAAATTCCCTGAATAAGATAGGTTTAGTTTGTAGAGAACAAAAGGAAATAAAAAATGAAGGACAAAAGGAAGTTGAATGATAAGCCTTAATTCTCTACCTTCCCCTGGACTTGGATATGGATATTTTGAATATGCCTACAACTTACCTAAGCTGCTGTAGAAGGCATTCTTACTTTCTATATTTGTTGATTCATGACTTTTGCCCTGTTCTAAAAAGACTGGAGGCAGCTTGCTGTAGTAACAAGACAATTAAAAACAGGATCAGAGCCATTTAAGAAAATCAATTCAGAGGACAAGAATTACTAGGGTTAATTAGTTACTTCAGTTAGACATTTAACTTAGCCCTGTGTCTCCTCGGGTGAGTGAAAAATGGGTTATATAATTATCTTTGTTCAATTGAGAGGAGCCACACAGATTTAGGGACAGAGATTGCATGTGCTGACATTAACTTCTAGAAGTATTTTGTTACATGGATTTACCTAACATTTCTGTTAACATTTCTGGCCTGTCTGTATTTACTGCTGCAAAAATGGATTACCCACCTAACAAGCCAAAGCCCCAAGTGTCCCGGATTCCGATGCACGAAGTTATAGAGGACCAGTAAGTGCACTTGAAAACACATGATCTCTTATGGTATATCCATGACAGATTGGCCTCAGGGCCTTCATAGATTCCCACATTAAGGATGCTCAATTCCCTCATCTAAATTAACCAAGCTTTTGTATGTAACACCCACACAGCTTCACATGTCAAGATTATTGGTAATACTTACTATAGTGAAAGTATTACATAAGCAGTTATGTTTTATTCCTTAGGGGGAAATTAAAAGAAAAAGTCTGGGCATGTTTAGAGCAGGTGAAAAAAAAATTCCTCCTAAATACTTCAGAGCTGTGGTTTGTTAAATCTGTGAAAATAGAACCCAGTAGATTTGACTGCATATGCCTTTGAAAATGTTTGACTGTCGATTATAAGACAGATTGATGTTTAGGACAAAGTTTTCCATGGATTTGGGATTCAGACACTTTTAGGGAGGCAGAAGTGGGACTGGAGAGTATGTAGGACATATACCAGCAGCTCTCCGCTGTTTCCGCACAAGCCCTTGCCTGGCAACCCCATAACTTCAGCCCATATATTTCAAGGGATAACCTAGCCCGACTGCCACTCCAGAGAAGAGCCCACCCCCTTCTCTGAATCTTGGATCTCTTTACAGGTTATAGCTCAAAAGGCCTCTGGGTATTTTCTCCATATGCGACAGCGTGATGGATGAAATGCCATTTCTGTTACCATGAGGTGCAGAAGGAAACAAGACATGGTTGGTACGAAGTGGTGATTTACCTGACGCGGTCTTCCAGAGACTTCCCTCTGGGGCCACCGCTGCATCACACAGACGTGCCACTAGACACACTTCTTCCTCCCTGAATCTTTTCCTCAAGTGTTACGAGGTATCCATCATATTTCCCCCTTTCTTCTAAGAAGCTCACAGAGAAAGGCAGAGACAGTTTGCTTTGCTGGGTTGGGGGCATTGAGATAGGGCTCCACACTGTCAGCCAAGGTCCTGGCAATCCTCTTGCCTCAGCCTCCCAAGATTAGGGATTTTACTTCTGATTCCCAATGCAGTATTTTCTCATTCTCCCTCCAGGTACATTTGAAGAATCACATGCGTAGTCAAACACACAGTTTGCACATATACTTTGCAATGTGTTTGGGGTTAAATATATTATGCCATTACATTCTGAGTGACTTCAAATTCTAGTTGAAACTTAGGGGCATAATATAAATAAATTAAGTAAATAACAAGTCATTAGTTTAGTTCTCTCTCTCTCTCTCTCTCTCTCTCTCTCTCTCTCTCTCTCTCTCTCTCTCTCTCTCTCTGTGTGTGTGTGTGTGTGTGTGTGTGTGTGTGTGTGTGTGTGTGTGTATGTGTTAAGCCAGAGTTCAATGTCTGGAGTGTTTCTTAATTATTATATATTCACATAAATTTCGGGACTTGGCCTCTCATTGAACCTCTACCGGTGTGACTAGAGTGGCTGATAAGGGAGTCCCTTATCCCCAGCTCTGTGTTACTGATGTGCATGTCTGGGGCCATCTTTTTATGTGAGTACTGGGAACCCAAACTCATACAAAAAGCATTTTACTGTCTGAAGCTCTCCTCGGCCTCTTTAGTCCCTTTCTATCATCTGTAATTTCCTTTCTTGCATGTGACTGTTTAACAGGACATTTCTAGGTGGCCATAACAGAGTTTCACAAGTGTCTTTCAGATGGCATGAGAGTCCCTTTGTTTCTAATAGTGCTCTAACTCATTTTTGAAATTGGAGATCTTATAATAAATTTAAATATTAAATGACCTGGACTGAAGCTGCATAATGATCTAAATTAGTGGTTCTCAACCTCCCTAAAGCTATAACCCTTTAATATAGTTAGTTACTCATGTTGTGGTGACCCCCAACCATGAAGTTATTTTCACTGATGCTTCATAACTGTAATTTTGCTAATGTTATGAATTGATTGCAATGTAAACATCTGTGTTTTCTGGCGATATTAGGTGACCCATGTGAAAAGGTTATTCAATCTACAGAGGGTCTTGACCCTCAGGTTGAGAACTAGGTATTCTCATTTCCCTGTGTCTGTGGAGGCAGTGTATAAAATTTCTTGTTATGAGATGATGTGATCATATTAAACACAGGACAATGTGCCTATCTATGGCCACATAAATGTTTGGTGGTAGCCGGGGGGGGGGCTTGAGGGGAGGGGAAGAGTTACCAAGTCTTTTATTTATATATGCCAAGGGTAGCTAATGCATTCAATTTGGGGACTCACTGAGACAGGACTGACTTCAATGTTGTTTAGGGGTGGTTTGGTGGTAGCTGGAGCTAGCCTGAAAACTCTCCGTGCTTTCTGAGAGGGTGGGGGCTCCTAAACCACCCTCTGTGCAAACACCTATCCCCTAGTAAGTTCTGGTTATGAGATTATACATCCATAGCAGGAGTTTGATGGTGCTGTAAACCACTCGACCTTAGCTCTTATAATTTATTGAAACACCAGCTCCCCTCAGGGGAATTATAGACAGATAATTACCACTTGTCCAGTGTCATAAACCAAGTCAAGTGCCTCTGGATTTCTCTATGGTAAAACAAAATCAAGCATCGGGGGTCAGGAAGACCCTCTTATTAAGGCTAAGCAGCTTAGCAGACAGGAACCACATCACCCAATGGGACTCTTTTTGATATGAATGGTCCTGGCTCTCTCCTCACTGACTACCCTGGTTAAATCACTGCAAATCCCTGTCTTGGAAGAGCTTCTGGGATAATTTTGCTCTTTCTCCTCCGCATCTCCAAAAGCCTTTGTAATGTTTGTTTCTGTCACGGGCTTTGTCTCTTGGATTCTGGCTCCATCTCCACCCTTCTGTTTTCCCCCTGCCCTTTTCCTCTCGTGGCGTCCATCCGTGACTCACTCATGCTTTGCAGCCTTGAAGCCCTTTCAACAGCTTGCTCACATGGGGAAATGTCTATTCTGCATGGGACCCACTGAGGCTCCATATCAATAAAGCAAATTGACGGCAGGTTCAACCCATTTCCCAGTTATTGTCTACAGATGCTCTTCAGAGCAAGCAATCCAGGATCCCTTCATACACAGGAAAACACTCCCTTGGCAGAGAGATCTTGTTGGGAGCTTCAAAAGGAAAAGCAGAGCAAAGGAAGAATAGACCACGCTCCCTGGCTGGGGACTCTGGGCATACACATTACTCCTGTGTAGAAGGATAGGAGCAGGGAGCATCATCAGACGTCATATCCCAGCCTTGTGGCTTCCAGATATCGGGGTTAACTATCCATGAAAGAGACCCAGGCCAGGGTACCTCTGTGTTATTGCTGAGGGGGCTACTCTCCACTGTCTTTGCACACTGCCTCAGTCCTCTGGCAATCTGGATTCAGGAGCTTTTACAAGACAGCATTCCCTCTTTTGTGTCTTTCTCTTGAGTCTTTCACAGTGATCTCTATCAAAATTCTGGGGGTTAAGTAGGCCTCCCCACTTTCCTCTGTCTTCTGAATGGAGAAAGACGTATCACGCCCCCCCAGATATGGTAGATGATCCATCTCAAGGTTGCTCTGCCCTCTGCTGGCACAAATGTATTGGTGAGCTGGCATGATGGACTTTATCTTTCTTTATTGTTAGCCTGTCCTGTTGTCTCTCTTCCCTGCCTTTCTTCACACAAAGCATTAGGGAATTTTAAGACCACTCTTGTTTAAAATATTACTATCACATGTCTTTCTGGGCAGTGCTGGTTATGCAAGAATGACCACTGAGAGGAGACCAGGGGCAGCATGGTGGTGGGAGAAGAGCTGTAATTCCCTCTGAGCTTAAGCACATCTGGGTATCATCATCAGAGAGCATCAGAGACAGCCATCCTTGCTCGGCTGAGCACACAGTGCACCTTAGCATCCACGCCTATAAAGCCCCCTGAGGTTGTTACAGATAAAAGTCACAGTCAAAGTCCAGTTGTGGTCACCAATGAATATGTATGCCAAAGGACACTAAGAAAGAGCAAAGGCTAGAGCAACAGTGGGCCAGGGGGATGGCATCTGATGGCCTTCTGTCTTGTAGGAATGCCCTGCGTGGGTCCTCTATCTGCCCATAGACACAGCTAAGCTTTGCACGGCCTGCGGCTTAAGAGAGAGGGGGAAAGGTGCAGGGTCTGCAGAGTTCAGAGAATCTGAAAAGTGCAGCTTCCTCAGGCACTGCTCTACCTTGGAGGCACTTGGCGAGCAGACGGGTATGTCCACACCTTTCCCCACACAAGGGAAATCTTAATTTAGCAGAAAAATCCACCCAAAGGTGGCAAAGCATGAGAAGGCAAAGCTACAGCCTGCAGGCAGATGTGCATCTTCGAAAAGCCTAGCAAAATTTCCAGAGCTGCTCTGCTCCAAGGGAATGAAAAGAGAGAAGGAGCCAAGGTCTGGACTTCAAAGAAATGTAACTAAAAATGCCTCCCACTCTGATTTTAATCTTCTCATTGGCCCTTTCTGCGAGGGGAGACGTGAGTGAGTGGATTTGCCTGCTCCTTCAGCAATTCAAAGCTTTTCAGAGCGAGTTCATCGGCAGGGACTCCTTACCCCAGGAAACTGTAATTGGAGGTAAATATTAATTCCAGAGGAAGGCCTTTGAGCTCCAGGAGCGTGGCAACAATGCGCCTCCAAGGAGCTACTTCTTTTCTTTTCCCAATCCGTTGGAAGCAGATTGTGGGAGCAAAGCTTATCTCCCATTTTTATCCGTTTTTAACAATGCTCTGCCTACTGCTAGTTAAACTGAGCTGCCTTAAGCTCAGCACAAAAAGCTCTTTTCAGAACATCTAGTAGATAACTTAAAAAAAAAAGAAAGAAAAGAAATCTTTTTCACATAGCTCTCCTGGTACCCTTTCATGAGTTGGGGCTCTGTACAGGCAACTGAGCCTGAGATGGCTTTTGGGGACAAAGCCACCATCAAGTATTAGGTCCACACTCGTCCTTTAAAGCCAGCACCACGTTTGTGCCCCTACCTTCTGCCCCCTGGGCACCGTGCCCCCACTGACCCCAGTATACATCTGTGAGTGAAGCACAGTGTGGCTCTCTGAGCCAAATTCATGTCTCACGCTCACTGGGTGATGATGCCCAACGGGGGAAGCCTTGTCCAGAACCTTGCATGTGCCCGAGGTAATGAAAAGAATTCGGAACCCACGGATTGGTGGCCAGATTCTGCTGGAAGCCTAAATAGCTGTGTTCCTATCAGCAGCGCCAGGGGTAGACTGCTGCTTTCCCTGATAATGAGAGAAATTTCTGGAATCTCATTTTCCTTCAACAATAAGGGCAGGGGTGGTGCCCACTCAGCAGCAGCAGCCGATGAGATTTCTGAGGACTCTATAGTTTATTTTCAACCCTCTGAACATCTGAACATCACTTTGAAGTCAGGCTGCTTTGAAGCAACTCTGAACCGGATCCTGAAGAGCTTGATGAGCGTCTGAGAGGCGATTAAAAAGGTTCTGGGTAGAAGAACCATGCTGTCCTCTCGACCCTGGCTCTTCTGTCCTCTCTAAGCTGCCTACAGTGCTGATGAGATCGTCATTGAGGGTTCTGGTACCCTGGCCAACAAGCATACCCAGCTTGAAGGAAAAACATAGCATTCTAATCTTCAATATTATCTGCATCTCCCCGTTCTGTTTGCTTTCCTTAGCTTCCCTCAGTATTTGCCTGCTGAATCCATATCCACCTCATTACTCCGAGTAGCCAACTTTACAGGGCAGAGGACAGTGGAATCAGACGGACTGTTAGTGTTGTCTCACACTGGGGCAGGAGGTCATGTCTTTTGGCTTTTAACTCTTGGGCAAGGTGGCTGTCTTCAACCAACGCAAGCCCTGTGGTGGCTAACAGCTACAGGCTGTCTTTAGATTGGCAGAAATGATGAATCAAATAGGGGATGGAATCTGTGTCATATCAACTACCACCATGCCTTGGTCACATCAGAGATATTTCCTCTGCTGGAGGCATCCTGTTCCTGGTTTGAAATCTTTAATAAAGTCAATGACTCTGAAGAGAGTGCAACTTCCCATGTGCCAGGAACCAGGTTAACAGCAATAAGCACGGTACTCTTGACTCCCCCTGAAATGCCAAACCAAGACCACCTGAGGATGCCCTGAGCCCTCAGAGAAGCGGACTTGAGATTGGGGTCTACCAGCTGGAGAGGTCAGTGCCAGCATTCAGATGCCCCAGGAAACTTGGATTTCAGCAGAGGAAAACTATATAAATATTTATCTGATCACATAATTAGAGAAAATCTGCTGGCCTCTCCCGTTGCAATCTAAATAGCCCACTTCATTAAGATGCAGAAGTTCTTGCAAAACACTTTCAACTGTTTTCTCCACCAAATGGTTTTAGTTGTTAAGATCAGGAAGAAGCATTTGTCTTATATAACGTTTAAATATATTTACATATTACACATGCTTATGTTACACATAAAGATGGTATGATGCTTTACAATTAGAACCATACACATGTATAAACTAACTGTACTGGCTTTGTTCTTCCCATTTTATTTGGACTGTCAAAGGTTATTGGTACTGCACAAAGGCCTTATGGAACTACATCTGCATCACTTCCTTCCTGGACAGCAGGCAGATTTGTCTACACAGGTGAGGGAAGTGGAGAACTGAATTATTCAGTGAGTTTGATTAATGTTTATGTCAGAGCAGGAACTAATGTATCAGTAATGGGGAAGTTCAATTAGTGCTTTAATTAATTAGACTCCCATTTTTAGCCATATTGTGCAGGATAATTGTTAGCTTTGCTTAGGGCCTAGGTTAAGGCTTTGATTGCAGGTATTTTTAAAAAAATTACAATACAAGGAGGTTAGAGCTCTCTGGAGCAATGAGAAGCTCCCAAGATTTGAAAATGACAGTGAAAATGCAAAGCGTTGTCACTTCCTGAAGTCATTAAGGGCTGCATGAAAAGCTAGAGAAAGTTCAAATAAACTATTGGGACTGTCAGTAACACTGTGGTGGGGGCTCTTGGAGGCACGGGCTCTCCTCTTTCTTTTGCATCCAAGGTTCATGTTAACTGTGCTGTCAAAAGTGAGTGGCTACCAGGCAGGCTGATATTGGAGGTGCTTTCCCTTCCCGGCTCTGCTAGGAGCTGCCTTTAGGAAGAACCCACAGAGAAACATTCTACTTCTTGAGGCTGAATCCTAGGACAGGAGCAGAATGCAACAACACTTTCAGGAGAGCCTACATTGTTTTGACTTCACCCCAACTCCCAGTCCGATCTTGGTGGCCTCTGAAAGGCAGAGGGACTTAATGTATGTGAGGGACCTATGTATAGACAGACTCTCCTTTTGCTTACTAAGAGCACAAACAAAAGAAGTCCTCAGACTTTAGCATGTACAGAATTATCACACAGAAATACACTCTCAAACTCAGGATAGCTGTACCCTATGGACCAATTAAGGGATGGTTGCGGATGGTTGAGATGATTTGAGAATTAGAGACAAAGCTGATCAATTGTTGGGCAGTTAGGTTAGGAAATCAATCAACTAATCACATCGACTCTGTCTTTCCAGAATGACAAAAATATTGTGCTACTGAAAACGAAATGCACTACTAAACACATCTTGGCTTTGAATGAATTAGACAGCATTTAATATTCATTCCATAAAGTAGCATGGCTTTCTATAGAGCCTATTGTATTGTTCTGAGTGCAAGAGACAAAATTCCCAGCTCAGCTCTTTGATTCCCAGCCGTCTGTGGTCCATTATGACGTCCTCAAATTTCTGTGGTGGTTTGTGGAATGTGATTTCTTCCTCAATTTAGCTGTGGATACACATTTCTAGAAGGAAGACTACTCCAGCTGTATGTGAGAACGCTTTATACCATAGGCCATTGTTTTCCAAACTACAACAGTCTCGGTACATCAAACAGGTCAGCGATGTGTAGCATTTCCATGATTATTATTTTAAAACAGCTTGGCCAAGCATGTTGTTAAGTGTTCACCATATTCAAAACATAATGTTTTAAACTTTCTTTAGTTTATGTATGTGCCTTACTGATCTTGTCCATGAAGTTAGAAAGTAGACTGCCGTGTTTAACTGTCAACTTTTAAAAGCTGATCCTCATATCCCCAAGCTTATGTATCACAATGCTCAAGTCTATAATTTTAGCTTGTACCTGTTCTCAGTCAATACTAGACTTGTTTTTAATATCTTGTACCCACCTTTTAATGATTTTATGTCATGGACATGAGCCTTTCATGTCTTTAAGATGTCTGGGGTGTTTTTTTTTAATGAAGAAAAGGTCTATGGGTAATGATTCTTTGGGAGGAGGGTGGTGGGAGGAAGCGAGCAAATTAACAAATATTTTTAAAAGCCGTGTTGCTTGTGCTTGGCTGTAACTTGTAGATGAGTGCAATCAGAAGGAAGGCTAGGTGTGGATTGTATATTCAAGATATATGCAGTGAGCATAAATATTTAATGTGTTTCTCACTTGTTGGCAAAAAGAAAAATGATTGGCAGCACATAGTCCATGCTTTCATGGAAAAAGATTATAGATCTATTTATGCTTTGTGTGATAAGCTCTGAAAATGTATGCATTTAGACCTCCTGAGAGAATACGGCTTCATGAGGGAGATGCCCTCTGTCATCATGGCAGCAGACTGAAAGGTGGGCAGGGTGGAGTGAATGATGCTTTGCCACAGCCTCACTGGACCTGTAGAAAGAAAAATGCTGTATGTCAAGCACAGATAGCACATTCCTAAAGCAAGAGGCAGTGAGGTCTGAACGTTATACACCACCCATATTGTCAGAGGACGGGGTCACAATCTTCAGCATTTGTGGAAGGCCTCAGCTAAGAGGGACAACCAACATGTGCATCTTCTAGGGCAGCCTGTGGTAGGTGCTCATTCAGGAAAGCAAGAGCCTTATTGGACTCTGAAAAACAGCAGGATACTAGTCAGTAAGAGCCCAGCCCATAGGGCATCCTCTCCACCTCGATCCGCCATCCTCTCCATCTCCAGGAGAGATGGTCAAGAAAACAATAACCCCAACGTTATACTTAATGAGACTCTGAATGCTTACTAGAGAGACTACAGGAATTCATGGGTAAGCTGTGATGTCCCTGGAAGCAGGGGTCCAGGCATTAGGAGAAGTGACAGTTGCACATCCCAGGCAGATACTGAGATGTAAACAAACTCAGCATCTTTGGGAAACAAATCAGAGGAGGGAGGGGTTGGATACAGATGAACAATTAGGGGAAAATTAGGAAGAATGGCAAGTCAGAGGTAATCCCACCCACAAAGTAAGGTGGAGAGTATGGATTTTATACTAAGAACCCCTGGTTATGCTTAGAGTTTCCACAAGGGAGGAATAGCAAAGAAAGCTCTTACTGTTTTACTGGGTTGTGGCTGTATATATAAAGCTGGATTTCAATGAGGAACTATTGCAGGAAAGGAAACCTTCTTATAGAACTCTGGTCCAGAAACAACATGGACAAGTGAGGATTTGGGGGTAGATTTGGGTCATCTGAAAACCTTAGCAGCTTTCTTGCTGAGAGTCAGCCAGGCTGAGCATATGTCAGGGGTGAAAAATTTGTGAATAGATTTAGCAAGATTCCTGCTCTTGAAAAAAAGTCCAAAGTCCAGACCTCAAGGAGCAGAGATGGTGTGGGGAGGGAGGGTGGCAGGTATTTAGTAGCACTTGGGAGGCAGAGGTAGACTGGTCTCTATGAGCTTGAAGTCAGCCTGGTCTACAGAGCGAGTTCAAAGACAGCCAGGGCTACACAGAGAAACCCTGAATTGAAAAAGAAACAAAAAAGTCAACCTTTGTCAGTCTAGGAAACAGGGTATTCCTTCTTCATTCCTTTGAATAATGTAAACATCCTCTCTTGCAACTGTCTTTTGTTCATGAAGGGTCAGCTAAGCTGCTTGGTAACAGAAGACACCTGCTGTGAACAGACAGGCCTTGAGGGGATTTTTCTATGAAAGCAGAAAGACTCAGGATTCATAACCCAGGGTCTGAACCTAAGCATAGTGAGCTGAGAAGATTTCTAGGTCTCACACTTAAAGAACGTTTAGTTGGTAGAGTGAGAACAGAGTTGGGTCTTGGAGATGACTGGTTCTTTCAAATTTGCTGAGTCCTGATCCAGCCACTGACTTCTAACATTTGTGGATCATAGGACAGGAGCACAAGTGGCTTCCCCCAAACACATCTGGACATTTCGTGCTACAAATCAAGTTATCAGGCTGCTAGATGAGCATGTTTTATACTCCTGCCTTGACAGGTCTGCCTTCATAATGACGACCAAGTCTGGCTCAGTTTTGAGTTCCTGACACATGAAATTATGTTTCTCCACTCAGTTCTACTTCAGTTCCTCCCAGGCTTAAAAATAGGACCTGTGTGGTTGTAGAAGCAGTCTTGGGACCACATGAGCAAGGAATTCTGATGTCTCAGATACCTAAGCCTGGCCTGGCTAGAAGATTTGTGAGCCTACGTACTCATCAATTTGTAGAGAGTGTCCATAGCAGAGCCTGTAAGTACAAGTTCAGAAATGGTTTGCATGTGTGTACACTCATGTGCATGAATGTACTGCCTTTGTTTTCTGTTGTTTTCCAAAGAGAAAGACGAAATGGAAGATAGAAGGGCAGAAAGCAGACCATGTCCCAAAGAATTTAAGAATAGTATTTGAAGTGGATGGAGCATGACTGTGTTGGTTCCCCCCGGTTCCTGCAACTGACAACCACACACCAGAAAACATTAAACAACAAAGATACTTCCTTTCAGGGTTCTGGGGGTTGCGGTCTGAAATCAGAATCTCGGGTAAAAAGCAAAGCACCAACAGTGCCCCTTTCCCTGCTGACACTCCAGGAAGTGATCATGGCTTCATCTTTTTGTTCTGGTGGCTTCCACAATTCCTTGGTATTAGCTCTTTCATTCCAGTCTTCAAGGACGGTATCCTATGCTTCATTCTGCCCAGTGCTCACATCTCCTCCTATGTGTGTGTCCAGTCTTTCTCTGCCTCTCTGCCATCAGGATTCTTATGATCATATTCAGGGTCCACTTCAATAGTCTAAGATAATATATCCATGTCAGTATTTGTAATTTAATTACATATTCAAAGGCCCTTTCCATTTTAAGGTCACATTTACACACTCTAGAGACCAGGGTCTGTTGTCTTAGTGGGACCATTGTTCTGTTCCACAGATAAAATTTTAGCATTTGGGGAGGAAAAAAAAGTAAAACATATTAGCTTTGTTGGAAAAAGCACATAATGTTTTAAGAAGTTTAATGTAAAATGATAAATATTTCAATCTTGGGTATTATAAAGACCATTATCAGTGGTGACAAATTTAAAAGGAAATTATGACTTTATTCCATGTTTAGAAAGTAAAACTGATAGCAGGTGCCTAAAAAAAAAATGAGCCTTTTTATCCAAGTGTGTTTCTAAGTTGTTCTTATTAATTGCTATTTTTTTTATTTGTGATGAGCAGTCTCAAATCATATCATATAAGAAAGAAATTATTTGAGTAGTGTCAAAGAGGTGAATGTCCCCACATTGGCATGTCCTGGTGACAAGCTCTTCTCCTGAGAGCTGGAGATAGCAGCCTTGAATTCATTTCAACTTTTCAATTAAACTCAAAATGCATTTATTGAGAGACCAGGAACTGCCAAGCACTGAGCTTCATTTTGCAAATAGAAAGATAAATTATATCTCAAGCGTGTCCTCTGAGACCTCACAATTTAGAATGTGAGAAGGGATGGTCATAAACAATTAAGAAAACAAAAACAATGCAGTATGTGCTGTGAGAGGGTTATGATTGAAATTCAGGCAGGGGTAGAGGTGTAAGTGGAAACAGAGGAGACCCAAGGAAAGTGACTGATGTGCAGGGGCCACTTAATACATATTTAAATGACGAGAGCCAGCCCCCATCACCTGGAGTGTGAGTTGTTCTTACCTCTTATCTCAAGTATTGGACAGCCTGTACAACGGTCCCCAGGTGCCACTTTTATCCTCCCACACCCATTCGCCAAACAAGAGACCATCATGTCATCCCTGCCTACAACCTCCAGTTGTATCTGAACTCACTGGGAACAAGAGCTAATTATGAAGTCTCTTAGAAACAAGAGCCTTCCTGGGCTGCCTGCCTTTGGATGTTTGCCATGATCCAGCCACACTAGCTTCTACCATTCTAGAACCTCTGAGTTCCTTCCTGCCCCAGGACCCTATCTTTACCCTAGTGTCCCCGTGGAGAGAAGGAGACTCCCAATGAATTGTTCCCTTGCAGCAGCTGTCAGTTTCCAAAATGATATCTTCTGATTGTTTCCTTCCACCCTCCATTGAGACTCAATTTCCTTGAGGCAGGGACATTGTTAATGCTGTACAACATCTTATCCCTGGTGCTTGTCACATCATAGAAGAGTATTCTGGCACCTGGGATGATATGACAATTCAAATATGTACCCCTCAAGGTCAGCATTGTGATGATAGGATTTCCAAAAATAAAAACACTACCCACCAATATACTGGCATCCTAGTTTCCTGGGCATGGGTGACAATACCCTCCAAGCCTATAGACATGCTCAGGAGTTACTGCTATAAAGCTCACTGGTCACAGTTGTAAAGGTTTTATAAAGGACCATTTTAGTGTTCTGTTCTTTCCAGACTCATGGGCTAGTCTCTGAGCTAGAATTATGATACAAGAATAAAAATGAGCTTGACAAAATACAGCAGTACTTTAAAATAACAGCAGTCCAAGAGTGAACCCTGGTAATCTGACTTTAGCTACATCCTTCCCTTCCTTCTCTGGGTTCTTTTCCTGCACCCCAATGACAAAATGCCTGTAGTTTCTTTGTAACTAGAGAAAGTCATAAAAAAAAAAGATGTGTCTGGGTGTCTTAAAAATTGTCAGTGGTCCGTATTTGTCATTCATGCCACTTGGCCTGAACACCTCATCTCGATTTCCTTTGAATTATCGCCCGAGCATCAAACTGGTATCGTCTGAATGCCTGTCATATTAAATTAGAGGGTAAAAGGCAAAACCTCCTCTGTGGAAAGGCCAGGGTTCTTTGAAAAAAGCTTCTGGCATTCAAAATTGGAGCGGTAAACAACAAAAGAGGATGGCAACGTTGAACAAATGGCCTTAATTGGCCATTAAGCTCAGACTGCTTTGAGAATAATGCCTAACCCTGCCCTGGGGCATCTGCCTTTCTAAGGAGGGTTCTGCTGGTGGGCGAACTTCTGACGAATGCTGTCTTATTCCTTTCTCATTAAAAACTTCCTCTGGGTGTTGGTGTGGTGAATACCTATATAACGAGATACATACGGCTTCCATCTTATTCTTCTGACTCTTCGGCTTAGGTTTAGTTGTTGTTTATTTCAACAACAAATGTTTCCTGTTTAATTCAAGAAACATTTAAACCTATTTTTCACTTAATAATTTTACTAAGGAAAAAAAAGCAGTGAAAATTTTTGAAGCGTGTTTAAAAATTGGAGCATCAATGAGTGAGTCCTAACTATTTTCTAATAGCATGGAGGAACAGCATCTGCTGTTCTTTTATGAACACGTAGGGTTCAGGCAGGTTGCTGAGTGGAGATGATGCACTAGGAAAGAGAGCCAATTTTTCTATTATTGCGGTTCAGCTTTGAAGGAGGTTTGAGTCAGGGACACATGTATAGAATATGGGTGACTGTCATCACAGATTAAAACAGCCTGCAGACCTGTGTGCCTCTAGAGGGGAGCAGCCTTGTGTTCTTGTGTTCAGGTTGCTTAAGAGGACAGAGGGCATCTTCAGATATCTGCCAGCCTCCTGGCTGTTTGGGGGCATCAGAATATATGGTGACAACTGGAACACAGCAATATTTTCATTTGCCAGACTATATTAAGAATTCTGAAGTTCTCAAAGGTAAAAATGATGTTGAGTCTTGTATCTCTAGTGTCTGGGGCATGCTATGCATTACATTGATATTAACTACTGTTATTACTATCAACGATATTAGATGCTCATCACTTCTAGCATCTTAACATCATAATGCGTGGATGGTTCTGTTGTCTAAATATTCACATTCAGAGGCTTAAGGGTGTCACAAGTTACTAAGCTGTTTTTTTTCACTCATATTCATTACTAAAGAAATGCACAGTAGAAATGATAGTCTTCCAACTTTCATGTCTCCATTCATGTAACAGTTAGGAATGTCATGGAACCCAATGGCACATCCCAGAGCATCCAAGCACAGAACACAAGGGTCCCCTTCCACAGGGCATCCTGTTATCAGCCCCATGGGTTCCACTAGCAGAATAGGAGTTGGATTTTGATTCTGATTTGAACTGTACATACAGCCCTCCACAGCAGTCCTATTGGAACAATCTGAAGAGGGCCTGCTGGAGATAGAGATAGACTATCCTGGAGAAGTGTGATGTGTTTCATTCTTTCAAGCAGTGGGTTCTGTACTTTGTAATAGTTCTAGGTATGTACAAAAACTGAGTGAATGAGGGTTCCTGTTACTCAGTATACCTCCTTAACATTATTTTAGAACCCATTTGTTAGAACTGGTTTCCAACTAATAAATTCTGTGGTATGTTATTACTAACCATAGTTTATTGCGGTTTCCTTCTTTCCCACCTAAGTGTCCCTTCCATGTTTCAGGATCCTATCCAGTATTCTGAATTCCATTTGGTCATTGGATCCCCTTGGACTCCTCTTGGCTGTGACAATTTCTCAAGCTTGCAATTTTCTAATAATTTGAACAATTTATGGGAGTTAGACAGATAGAGTGTAGAATGACCTTGTCGTCTGATTTTTATGATATTCATCTCATGATTAGATGGGAGTGTTAGGTTTGGAGAAGGAAGACCATGCAACTTCAGTACCATTTCATCACACCATGCCAAAGGTACTTACTCTCAACATAAATAAGACGACTTATGTAGACTTTGACCCCTGCTGGAGGTGGTGGTAGCCAGTTTCCCTTTCTCCCTCCCCTGCCTTAAAAGGAGCTCACCTGTTGTAGAATATTATTTTAAGACATCTTACATTCCTTTTAATGATGCAAAGATGTTACATTCTTTTATGTTGCATTTGTTTAACTCTGTGAAGCTATGTTACTTTGTCTACCTAAAACACTAATAAATTCAGATCTAATAAAGAGCTGAAAAGCCAGTAGCAAGGCAGGAGAAAGGATAGGCAGGGCTGGCAGGCAGAGAGAACAAATAGGAGAAGAAATGAGAAAAGGAAGAAGAAGGAGCAAGACAAAACAAAGAGAGGAGGATGTCAGGGGCCACCCACCCACCCACCCACCCACCCACCTAGCCACCCAGCCAGTCAGCCGGCCATGGAGTAAGAGTGAAAGTAGGATGTTCAGAAGTAAGAAAAGGAAAAGCCCCAGAGGCAAAAGGGAATTGGATAATTTAAGGAAAACTGGCAAGAAATAAGCCAAAAATAAGGCTAGGCATTCCTAAGAAAGAATAAGCCTGCATGTGTGATTTATTTGGGATCTGGGTGGCGCCCCTACCCACCAAAAGAGCAAAAAACCAACAACACTCACCATGCACAGCCCACAGGATGCAGTGTGTCATTTTCTCCACTCCGGTGAGGTGGCTGCACACTTTTAAAAAGTCTTCTCCATGAGGGCATTTGCCTCTTTTCAACTGCTGCTTTGTTCAGTTACTTGTTTGTATCAGTGTAACTCTTGGATATTTTTATACTTTGGTTAATATTGTGAGATTACCTCATTATGTTGCTGAAATGATGTCAACCTTGGCCACTGGGAGCTCTTTCAGTTGGCCTGCACGCCTGCCTGGCATACAAATACCACTGTGAACTTTCTTGCTTCCCTGGCAACACAAGAAGCTCCAGGCTCGTGTTGAATATTCCCTTCCCTGTACTTCCAGCACAGGAAGGTTTCTTTAGAGAGCCTGGATTCTTCTTATTAGGGAATGACACTAGAAACTAAAATTTGCTGCTAATATAGTAAGTGGATTCCTTAAGATACCCTAAAATGACAAAGACATGGACACTCATGCACTAACCTGTCCACTTATGCACATTTATCCTTCTTTCTATACATAACCGCCTGTATCTAGAGTAAGGTAAGCCTGAGTTATTATTTGTCTTCAATCCTAGTCTGATACTACAGTCTAGCCTCTTTCTCTTGCTTCACTCTAACAGTGAAAGAATAATTAATTGCTTGGTGCTATTATACATGGATATCAGTATCACAATATATCACTGCTGCTTCCATGGAGAACTTGAGTCCAGTACTTCAGTCCAACACTATCTGATAGTTCATCTTGCCTTTAGTCTCACAGATTCTGCTTGTTTCTACAGATATTAAGGTCAGCTCCTTTCTCCTTTCAATTCTCATGAGCTTTTTCACACATTATGTGTATGTGTATATATCTATATCTATATCTATATCTATATACATTCCTTTGTCAGTTGATATTCATTTGATATTCACTCCTGATTTCCAGTGGGAATATGTGATTGTTTATTAACCAAGCTAATCTTATGTTCATTCAAAGATGGCATATATATGGTGCTTCTAAAAGTAATGTTTTTATTTAAATGACTACATTTATTTTGATATTACTAGAAATTGCCTATCAAAATGATAGTGTCATAAATATTATTAATTAGGACAAAGACAAATACATTTAATTTAAAAGTTGAATCAATTAAGAAAATCTCATTGGCAACTAGGAATGGCTGCAGGTTGGGAGACCCATAATGCATTTACCTACAAGGGCCATACTCTGCTACTTTTCATAAATTATCCTTTCAAAGTCCAACTTCCTCTTTAGATCCCCAAATTAGGACATTGTTGACAATTCAAAATGATGTACATACACGTATGTATATTATGTCCCACACATATTTATATTTGCATTTGTATGTTTATAACTTTTTGTGTAAAGAGCGATGCTTCTATCTCTAGCTTCACACGACTGTACTCTACACGAGGCAATAATCAATCCATAACTCAGCTGACTTCTCACCAAGTTGAAAACTTCTTTGATAGGGCAGAGTGTAGGAAACTCCAGGACTTTCTAGCAGGAGAAGCTGGAAGTTGTCAGAATCTTCAGCAAGGCAGTCTTGGCGTCAACACCAATATGTTAACTCATCAAATGGAAACACAAATGAGAAGGAGATTTTGGACGAAGCATGGGCATGATAAAAATGTCTTGTTGGGATATGGTATGGGGATAGTAATAAGAATCTGACCAAAATCAAGGAAATGCATACACACACACACACACACACACACACACACACACACACACACACACACACCCTAGACTTTTCTAGCCCACAGGTTGCTGGGGCCCATCTTCATAGTTCCCAGTTGGCTACATCTGGGTAGATTTTCATTTCTAACAAATTTCTGGAAGACACTGACATTGAGTAAGTAAGGATCAACCTGATACATTGGTCCAAGTGTTTACGATGGCTTAGGAAAAGCAAAAGGACATGCTTGCCCTTTAAGTGGTATCATGGAAATTATCATTTCTTGCTGGCAAAAGTTTGTGCATGAAAGTTTAGGAATCTAAATGAAGTTAAACTTAGATCCCGGAGTCTCCTTCATCTTATTATTGATCACAGAAGAAGATGGCATAAGAAAGGAAGTGCTTGCCTGTAAGTGTGATGAAAGTGACAGTCTGAAGGCAAAGATGCAATTATTTCACTAGACCCAAGATGAACAATAAATGGGTGTTAATTGGGGAACAATTATACAGAAAAATACAAAGAAGCGCAGGAGTGTTTCTCTGCCCTTCCTACCGGATTGGCTGAGCCACCAGAAAGATGTGCAAAGGAAAGCCACCTCTCAAGCTTCCCTCTTTCCAGTTCTGTCTGCCTGAGGCATATATATATATATATATATATATATATATATATTATGTATGTATGTATGTATGTATGTATGTATGTATGTATATATATATATATATCTCAACCTCTATCTCTACCTATCTCTATTTCTATCACCTCTCTATCTCTATCTACTCCTATACCTCTATTCATCTCCATGTCTATCATCTCTCTCACTTCCATGGAGTTCACATGATACTGCCAGTATGTGCACAGGACCACATCCTGGAGCATTACATCCTGAAGCATGGGTAAGTAACCTTTCAGGGGCTGCATTCCTGAATAAAATTGATTCTTCACACAACAATCACAAAATAGATCTCATGCCAAGCACCACTAATGGGGCCTGGGCCCAAAGTCTAGGTATGGTGTAGGCCCTAGGGGATAACCTACTATTATTCTGCTCAATGGACATGATATTAACTGACTTCTAAAGATGAATCCTTATTCCCATCAATTAGTACATCTCAGTCTTCATCAGAGGAGCTTCTCTTTGCAGTAGATTAACAAAGCCCCACAACTAATTAAGTTTCAGAGAATAAAGAACAGTGGAATTCTCATCCCTGAACAGGATGTCTATATCACACACCTCCCAAGATTTAGGGATCTTTGAGGAGGAGAGGGCAGAAAGACTGTCAGAGCCAGAGTAGTGAATGACTACAGTGAAACACGGTTGTCCAGACATAACAGAGCACTTGCACATATGAAATGATAGTTGCTGAGACTGCATGTACAGGACCTGCATGATGTCAAGCCAGACAAAGTTACAGCATGGAAGACAGAGATGGCTAGGAAATTCTATCCCTAGATAGGGAGTTTTGGGCAATTGTCTGACTGTTTGAAGTTAGGGGACTTGTGGTTGTTGAATTAGGTTACTTAACTCAAATAGAATGGCCCAAAGAATGAGTCTTTTTTAATTAAAAATGTTTCATGTAGTTTTAGTCTATCTGATGGATATTAATATCAGAATATTTGGGGGGAAGTTTTGAGACAGTATTTCTCTGTGTACCTTTGTAGACCAGGCTGACCTCAAACTTGTAGATCCACCCTGCCCCTACCTTCCCAGTGCTGGGATTAAAGGCATGTGCCACCACCACCTGGCTCCCAACCAAAAAAGGAAGTCAGTCCTCAGTTGCCAATGGTTCATTCTATTATGCCCGTGCAACCAAGTGTCAATCAAACCTGACTATAAGAGAGCCGTCTGCCTTGCCAAATACAGAAAGCCAATAGGAGGACATGAGTACTTCATGCCCACCCTGACTTCGCCCTGTTCCTCTTTTTCATTTGGCTATTCCTAAGCAGAATACCACGTGGGGAACCAGTACTACTGGGCAAAGCACTTCCTCGAGTCTTGTAAACTTTTGCAGCAAATAGATTATTCTAAGGGAGTTGTGGGGACGACAGACTTATAGCTAGTCGGTTAGAAATATAGATAGTCTTGTTTTTGAAACTGCCATTTCAAGTGTGGACAGCCTTAGGGTGAGAAGACATTTAACCAGTTGGGATCTGACAATAACTTCAGATACATACTATCAGAATGGAATTGAATTGCCAGACACCCTACTGATGACAGATGAACTGAAGAGGTGGTATTAAGAAATACCCTAGAAATAATATTCTGCTGTCACAGTAAGGGCTTAATCAGGAAACATATCCATCCTAGGTATTAAAAACAGTAAGAATTTAATTGTGTTTTGGAGCTTATAAAACAGTAGGTAGAAAGGAAGAAGAAAGTCAAGGAAATATTTTATACAGTGCCCCAGATCATGGGGGAGTCTAGGACCAGAATGAGAAACCATAGAAAACTTTTCCTCATGCAGTTGCCTAAGCCTCGAGTAGATTACTGGAAAGGGATTCAGAGGCTGCCACAAAACTAACTTCTCTTAAGCCCCATCCTCTACTATAACAGGAAAATAAATGGTCTCAGTTTCAGTTGTCTTTCAAGTCATACAGCATATCAATAGATGGGAAAATGTAAGTCACTCACAGAACCTGTGATGGGTCTAGAAAATGTTTCCTTTGGTCTTCAACTCCCAGGAAAGCACAGAATCATAGGAATAAATGTGAATTGCTTACACCAGTTTTAAAATTCTAGCATATTATCTTGTAACAATTTTGTGAGGATTAAGTTACAGAATACAGATATACATTAGCACACACACAGTGTTAACAGGACATATGAGTAATTTCAAACATTTTGTGGATATAAGAGTTGTTTATTGTAAAGGTGATGGTGGTAACAAGCCTTGATATGTTAGTGGGATAAGATGGAATATTTGGCATATATATTATTTGGCATGTATCTTCACATTTTCTATATTGAAACCTAGTACTTTTTATTTAGGAAAAGAGTTAGCTCAGCCACTAACATAAGCACAAAGAAGTCATGTTTTCTTTAGCTTTAGACTAAATATTGGTGTAGGATATCAACCACGTAAGAAAAAAGTCTAACTGCAGCAGTAAGTTTCATGTTTTCACACCAACCAAATGCATAGAGCTTGAACCAGGAATGGACACTTTTGAAACTCCAGATTACCACCCAGCTGTGCCATCTGGGAGTAGTTCTTATCCTAACATTAATTCTTACAGGCATTGACTGACCTCAGAATCAAGTCTTTGTTTTTATGTGGTTTCAGACTTCACTACTGCACCTGCCGTCTTTCCCAAATAAAAATGCTTTTTACCATGCTTTAGAATACCTTGGCAAAAAGTGGAAAAGACAATTGACTAACAAAGAACATTAATTGTACCTAGGATATAACAAATAATAAGAAGGTGGAAAGACATTGTTTTCAGTGAACCCAAAGAGAAAATTCCAATTAAAGACTAATTAAGATACCAGGACAGAAAATGTTGCTTTCAAGAAGAGATTGTATAAAAGATTTTGAAATCACGATTCTTCCAGAACAAATCTTAAATTGTAACATACTACCGTGACATTTTTAATGTGGTATGCAGTCTATTGAGTTACTATTGCCAACTGTAAATCTTCAATACTATAAAACATGATAACTTGATATTTTAATCAAGGGATATTATTAGAAGAACTCAAAATCTGAGCTTTGTTTCACATAGTGTATTAAAATAATTTTTTGTCAAGTATACCAATTATGATTGTCAGAGTAAGTGGGAAATAATTTATTGAGGAGGGAACCTCATTCTTAACACTCCCTACCCACTGACTCATGGCTGATGAATACTTTAGAAGCCAGCAGCAGCCGGCCTCAGAAGAGCTGGCTCATTATTGGCTCATTATTGTGTTAGTCCTTTCCTCAGGAACTGATTAACAGGCCAATTGACAGCCTTCTCCTTAGAGTTCAGCTGCTTGGATGGTGAGGGGATGTTCCTTCCATTGAATCATTTGTTTGAGTCACCTATTTTGAACCCAAGGACTAGGAATAAACAGGAGAGAGAGATGTACCAGTCTTTGGTCCTCTCAACATATTAAAAGTATATCTGAAATTTAGATGAACTCTAAAGGAGAAAGGAAATACTTTAGCATTAGTTGCCTCTCTTGATGCCGCAACAAAATGCTCAATGAAGCAACATAAGAAAGGGTTTATTTTGGCTCTCAGTTAAGAGTACAGTTCATCACAGAGGAGAAAGCATGGGGGCAGGGGCATGTAGTCACATGGCATGGGCAGTCAAAAAGCAGAGGGGGCTGGAGTGTTTGTGGGGTGGGAGGGTGAGGGAGAGGAGCTGCTGGTGCTCAGCTCATTTTCTCCTTTGTATTTAGTCCAGAACCTCAGGCCATGAAATGTTGCTGCCCACAGGGTGGATCTTCTTCCTTAACTAACCAAGTCTAGAAATCCCCACATACAATTCCCAGATATTGGTCTGGTCAAGCAGAAAAATCAATACTAAACATTACATCTTACTTCAACAAAGCCCCCTAGAGTGTGTTTTTCCTGTTTCACTTTCTTTAATAGTCTGCTTCCACTGGACTCCACATTCTTAAAATATAGTGTTTAATCTTGTTTCCTTCTGAATTCAAATGTCTAAAATTTTGTCTGGCATATAGTAGATGCTCAATGAATGCTTGTTTGCCAAATATATGAAAACTTACTATGGTGTTATACAATAGCAAAGGAATGTGGCTCTTACCACATTGAAGGCAGCACCCAAGCTAGAAGAGAACCAGACACAAATACAGATAAATGTAAGCTAGTAGGTGCTGAATTACTGAAGTAATTAAGTAATTAAATAATTGAAGGCACAGGAAGAGAGTGAGGCGAAGGTGGTTAGTTTTCTGTCAAGTTGGCAGTTTGGGTTAGAACAGAATGATTTTCCTAGAGATAATGTCATATAAGTTTCAAAGAATTGCCAGGAACTCAACAAGCTAAAGGGAAGGGTTCAGAACAAAAGCACAACACATATAAAGGCATGGACTTCTGGGAGTACACTGGAGGTATATAAATATAATAATATTTATAAAATCCATGTGCTCTTGAGATCATACTCAAGGTTTTTCTAATGGAAACTTGACAAAACTTGGGGGAGAATGGATAAGTGGGAATTATTGTGAACCTGTAATAAGTGAAATGTCTAAGAAAGCAAGGTATAGAGATGCCGAGAAAGTTGTCCACGATCATCTGGAAGAGCATGGGTAGAGTTCATTGAGTTCTTTTCCTAGAGCCGTCAACATACCCACTGACACTATGCTGTCTCAGTTAGCATGGGCTGCCTGCTTCACCTCCTTTGGTTGAGTTAGCAGACTCAAGGGATCCATTAATTTCTCAAAGACTTCTTTGATGACCATGAAATCAGAAGGAACCCTGTGATTTGGATGATTTCTCAGAATTCTATTTTGCCTCCTGTTATTGTTTTCTTTTGTTTTTAACTCACTATGTTGCCTACCAGTTCGTTCATTCATTCATTCATTCATTCATTCATTCATTCATTCATTCCGTGGTTCAAGCTCAGTGATGGAAAGTTCTGTGCTGTGCATTGATTCTTAGCACTCTCTGCCATGGCTTAATTGAGCTGACATGAGAAAAGTCACCACCTCTAACCTTATTCACCTCACAGGCAATGAAGTGGTCATGCAAATCTAATCTTACTTACAGAGTATCTCTTTAATTCAAGGATTTCATGAGTGAAAAGAGTCATACTTATTAAAGACTTCTCAGAGTTTCCCACAGCAGGAGTTCTTTTATTTGGGGACTTTGGGAGTACTTTGTCTGCTTTTTTGCCTCAACTTGTGGATTGCAGAGGTTTCAATAATCATTAAGATTTTCATTTATGGATCTGGTTCTCAAATTCATATTCTTCAGGGAATGTGGGAAAAGAAGAGTTCACTCATTATCAAGAAGAGATGTTGACATGCATGCATATTGACTTTATCAAAGATTGCATTATCTGTTCTTGTTGGTAAGTCTTCCTTGTATTCGAAGCCAGTCTCTGCTTCTGATTATGCCACTGATTGCCATGTCATAAATGAATCTAACTAGGCAATAGCCAGATAGAAGCAATCACCTCTCTTTTCCTCCAAGTCCCCTAGTCACCCACCTTTAGTCAATGTTCTGTCTCTACAATTTTACACATTCTATATGTCTCACATAAGTTGAATTATACATTTGTCCTCCAGTGTGTTTGTATCTATCACTTATTTTTGAGATTCACATGTTTCCATGTATCCAAACACCACAACATTTTATAACTGTATAATTTCACCTTAGCTTATGTTCATGGCCCCCTACATTTTCACAACCTTGGATTAGCTGTGTAAAAAAAAATTAACATGTGATCTATGTCCTCAAGCTATTCATACAGCAGGATACCAGAAGATAGAGAGCAAACCAATCAGTCATGCTGGACTATGTTCTAAGCATTGCCAGCATGCACACTGTAACAAAGCTATGAAGAAAATTGCATGAATACACTTCATGATGCACTGAACAAAAAACATGTACTTGTTGAACCATAGGTTTAAAAAGTATCAGTGCTAGTAGAAGGTGGCCACATCTGTTTCCTTCTTGTCCTTTATCCACAGTCCACACTTGATGTAAATCCTGGGTAGTTTCTCATCTTTGGTGTTAGCATAGGGATGCATGACCTCACTATTTTTTCAGCAGGGCCTTTGGAGATGCCTTGTTTATCTCTGCTACAGGAGCCACAGTGAGGTGAAAGAGAAAGTGGCCTCAATCCTCTTTTCGGGCAACTCACATCTGTCTACATTCCTGCAAGGCACTTCCTACCAGAAACCTCAGTGAGGGGAAGTGCTTTCCCTGGAACTCACGTGGGAAACAATCCTTAAATCTTATGCTCTGAAACTGCCTCTGGTCAAGTCTGTTAACACTAGTGGCTTCTGTCTTCACCTTCTCAGGCTCAGTCCACAGAACAGCAACATCCCAATGTGTAAGATCCTCACTTCTACTCTAATGCCATCCCTTTCTAACCAGAAAAAAAAATGCCTTTGATTTGGATTTAGGGATGGGGTGGGGCAGGAAAAACTGGTTCAGGCTAAAACCCTTTTTGTCCAAATCCATTCATCATATTCTAAGTCTTTACAGACCTTTGATTTCAACATTCAAAACACAGGCTTTTAAGAAAACCCCCAAATCATTTTCTCTCCAACTGTTATATATCTTAAAGCCCAAAATCTAAGAGGTTTGAAATCAAAAGTTGAGCTGAGGTAAGATAAAAAAGAAGAAATAGTTCATAGACAATACCATTTGGGAGTGTGCTGACTAGTTTTATTTCAACTTGACATAAGCTAGAGTCACTGGAGAGGTGGGAGCATCAATTGAGAAAAGGCTTCAATAAGATTAGACTATAGGTAGAGCTAGTGGCATTTTCTTAATTACTGATTGGCATAGGAGGGTCCAGTCCATTGTTTGTGTGGCTATCCTGGACTGGTGGTGCTGGGTTCTGTAAGAAAGCAGACTGAGCAAGCCACGGCAAGCAAGCCTATAAGATGATATGGAGGTGTAAGCCAAATAAACACTTCCCTCTCCAAGTTGCCTTGATAATGATGTTTCATCACAGCAATAATAACTCAAACTAAGACAGGGAGGAAACCTCAAACCTAGTTGGTGCAGAGAGTAAGATAAAGTTCTGTCTTTACACAATGGTGCTCCATCTGGACCTGTCTGCCTATCTACCTATCATCTATTGATCAATAATCTTTGGGTGGGACACAGGTCATGCATATGCTGTGATCAAGAATTGTTCTGAGAAGTCAGTTCTTATCTTCTGACTTATTGAGTCAAGGTTTCTGCTGTTTCTGCTGCTGTCCCAGGCTAGCTGTAGTGCTTATAGGCTTCCAGGATATTCTCCTTTCTTTCTTCTCACCATAGGAATGCTTTAATTACAGATACACGCCACTGTGGTGTCTTGGTTTTTACGTGAGTTCTAGAGCTCCAACTCTGGTCATTAGGTTTGTACAATTAACACTCAATTTTTTATCCCTGAGCCATCTCCTAAGACCCTGAACCCTTTTTAAAAACTTAAATCTGCATCATCTAGAGAATTAATTTGAGTCATCACATTCAAAGAAAGACAGCCTTACATAGTTTCCTTCCTTCTTTCTTTCCTTCCTTCCTTCCTTCCTTCGTTCCTTCCTTCCTTCCTTCCTTCCTTCCTTCCTTCCTTCCTTCCTTCCTTCCTGCCTGCCTGCCTGCCTTTCTTTTTCTTTTTTAAAACTGGAATCTGAAATCCTCTTGCCTTTGCTTTCTGCTTGCTTGGATTACTAGCATGCACTACTGTACCTGCCTGAGTTTTATTCTCTGAATGAATTTGTTCTAATGACAGCCATGTTGCATTTTATTACTTTTTATTCCTCTACTCCAAGTTTTATATTTCTGAAGCTCATGGACTGGCCATCATTATTTTCTGTGAGTGGACAATGTTCCTTTAGAGAAGGCAGCATGGTGGTGCCTTGAATTCCCTGAAGGTGCAGCCTGGAAGGGGATATACTGTAGTGTTTAGTATAATTCTCACTGAAGTGTGGATTTATCTATTGTACAATTGAACATTAAACATGCCAGCGATGGCTTTGTTAATGAGAAATTAAAGTCATACTGTCTGGAGGCTCGTCCTCAAATCCCCATTCACAATTCTTGTGTGGTCTCACTGGGACATCCACACCTGCACCAGAAGGCGGCACTGTGTGAGGCTCTTTCTTTGAGGTCAGTGCCATGAATACATACTTTCATTTATGAGAATGGATCATTGAAGATATTTAAGGTGTCTCCGCCCTGACATGAGGGGAATAAGAGCTGCCCAAATGTTCTTTGTAAACCCTTTGTCCACAAATATATCACAGACATCACTTAAAAGGACTTGAGAGGCTAAGTTAAAGAACACATGTATTTTTAGCAGGGATAAACTGGCATTAAGAGTAGTACAAATATTTTAAATTCATGGCACAGTGTACTTACCTTTTGAGGTGTGAGATCTGGGCCTTCTGTTGTCATCAAGCTTATCCTCTGAATCAGTGACACATGCTCCAATAAACATCAAGTGACAGCTCCTAGCCACTAACCAACACAGGCTTCCTGGAGCAAGTCCAATCCACAGGAACACAAGCCATGTAAATAAACCCTGTTGGGCAGGTCATGCACAGAAAGTGAATTAAACTAAGACATCAAGACAGTTCCTGAACACACTGCCGTGGCTGAACAGATGGCCAGCAAGAGGAGTCCTCAGAGGAGCACTGGAGCACAATTCCAAGCCACGTCTCACATCCTTTGGCAGTCGGAAAGTGACAGAAGCAAACAGATCATGAGGGTGTGATTACACTTGGAAAGGAGTGGTCTTGCACAAAGACAACCTGAGCGGAGAATAAGCTATTCCCATTTAATAAAAGATAATGGCTACAAGGGATGACTGAAACATAGGTACCCAGGAAGAGGACAGTGACCTTCAGGACATATTCTTGGTCAGAGATGTAATGTAGCAATTTAGTTTGTCATATCTTTTTTTTTTTTAAACCTAACTTGGGATCTCTCCAGAATCATCTGTGTATGCTCAGTTCAAGAGTGTGCTCTCTGATTGTTGAGCAGAATGTTCTAAGTATGTCTGTTCTGTCTATTTGGCCTAGAGTCATATCTAAGTCTCATTCCTCTTTACATATCTCTGTATGATCTAGCCATTATTAAGAGAGAAATAAAGCTTACTCATATATTGCTATTTCTCTTCTGAGTGCTGTTAATATTCACTTTTTTTAAAAAAAATCATTATTTTTTCATATAGTGCATTTTGATCACATTCTCCCCCCTCCCAACTCCTCTCAGGTCCTTCACATCTCCTTACCCACCAAAGTTAATTTTCTTTTTCTCTGTCTCTCTCTCTGTTCCCCACCATAACCATCTCTCTGTCTCTCTTAAAATAAAACAGGAAAAAATAAAAAACAAAATCAAAACAGGAACACACAAAAAAAGAACAAGAAGAAAATAACCTGATAAGACAAAATATACACCAAGAACTCCCTACAAGGTATATTTGTAAAGCAGAAGCACAAATATTATGGGAGCAATCAACTGAACTACTTTTTTATTGGACTTAAGGCCCATTTACTAAGATGAAACACATATGTGACACTGATAATGAGGCCAAGAACCCTAGACTAGATGAGTCATAGGCCTAGAAGAAAACCTACTACTGTTATTCTGCTAAAGGAAGGTGGGGATACAATGAATGATTCCTAATGACTTACTGCTGTACCCACAAAGCCAAGCATCACTCAGTCCTCATCACAGAAGCTCCTTGCAGTAGATGGTAATTACCAAAGAGATCCACATCAGACAGTAGGAAGAGAGCGAGAGAGACTTTGTATCACTCAGTCCTATCCTGAGATGTCTGTATCAATTCCTTCCCCACCCAAAGGCTCAGGGATCTATACATAAGAGAAGGTGGAAAGAGTATGAGAGTGGTAGATCACTCCAATAGGCTGTTCTCAATCACACACAGGTTGGGACCCCTCTGGTGGTAAAAACAACCCTTTCATAGGGTTTACATAACACATATCCCACATATCAGATGTTTTCATTATGATCCATAACAGTAACAAAATTACAGTTATCACATAGCAATGAAAATAATTTTATGGTTTGGAGTAACTACAACATAAGGAACTGTATTAAAGGATCACAGCATTTGCAAGGGGTGAGAACCACTGTTCCAAGGAAGCAGTGTCTTCTAGACAAATCAGACATGTCACATGAACTCACAGAGACTGGGACAGCACATACAAGATCTGCACACATGCAAAACAGGCAAAATCCCAGCACTGAGAAGTAGACACAAATTTCTACCTGTAACCAAGGAGCTAGTTGCAAATGATACCTCATGGAAAGGGTAAACAGTTTTCTCTAGGATAACACTGGGTCTATCAACCACACTCTAGGGCAGACCTCATGCCCAAGAGTACTTGACCAAAACAAAACAGAGTCCGTGATTTTTGTTTTGTTTTGGGTATTTTGTCACATCTTAAGAGCCCCATGTTTATCGAGTGGCACTACATCTGAGCTCAAGTCAACAGTGAGAATACTTGAGTAGAAGGAGACAAGTGTGGTCAAAGGAGCAAAGACACTTACAGACGATGAGCAGAAACAGCTATGACCTTGAGAATCAAAAGGCAGAGGAAGTAAACTAGGACAGATAGTATTCAGGAATGCTCTATCCTTCATAGATCCTGCATGGGTCCAATGAGAATGAAAGAGCTCAATTCAGCTTTGTTTGAGTGTAAATATTACATTGAGAGCATTGACTTGGAGCTTAAACTTTGGAAAGGACACCGTTGATTGCCTATTGAATGTCTGCTCTCCTTTCCTATTCCCTGTAGAGCCTACATTTCATTTCATCATGGCATCTACTCACCCACAGTGCTCTGAGGAAGGTGGCTTCTTCCCTAGTCCAAGAATAAGTTCCCGTTAGTGTGAAAGGGCCTCCTGCTAGAGGGTGGTTGGAAGAGGACAAACTAGGTCTAGTCAATGAGACCTCTAGGTTATCTCTGGGGGTTTTTGGGAAAAGATTCCTCTATCTAAAGATGAAATGACCCTTTCATTTTAGGGGCTTGTCATATCTATACTAATAACTAGTAGGTAATGCTAATTCTTTTGACCCCAAAAAGAATTGAATCATCAGTTCATCAGGTGAGGGCTTTTCACTGGAAGCCTATGGTGTCTTTACTGATGCTTAAGATGCTGTGCCAACTTTTCAAAAAATGTAGCAGTGTGTTAGGGGCAGAGATAAGCCAGCCTATAAAGCTTCATCTCCTTCCTGGTAATCCACCCATCCATCCATCCATGCACCTATGCACCCATGTGTGCATATCTCCAACATTAATTGAATGCTTATAATGTGTTATGCATCTTAATCAATGTTGAAATTATGAAAATAAACTAGATATAACTGCTGATCTTCCTACATTCATAACCTGAGAAATAGATGGTATTTAATAATATGACAAAGTGAATCCTATTAAACAGCAAATTACTGAATGTCTTGGTAGTTCAGAGTAATGAGTTCTTGTCTCTAGATCAGACTTAAATAAGGACACATGGAAAATGATCAGAATGTGATCAGTATATGTCCTGAGCAGCAGTAAACCTGCAGAAGCAAAGGGCAGCAGCAAACAGCTCCCATCACTGAAAACCCAGATACAAATGGGGAGAGTGGGCTATGTGTAGATGCACTCTCTGTCACAGGTGAAGCCCAGAGAAAGGTGAATTTGAAAATCAGTTAGTTTATTTAGCTCCTAGAAGAAGATGGGATTGAGCAGAAGGATTGGAGGCCCACTAGAAGAGTAATAGCCCTGCCATGTCCTCAAGATCCTTCCAGTAAAGCCAAAGAAATGAGCACTCTTCCTGAAGCCTTTATGCTTTGCTATCTGGCTCCAATTGACAAAATCAGTTAAGTATTTCCATCTACCACATTTTGTTCTAACATGTGCACTTGGGTTACACAAACCTTTATTTAAACAGTTATTTGCCAAGTGTGTGCTATAGTTTATAAGATGAGACTGAGACTAGGAGATGAATAGTAGACTTGATACTTAAGAGTTTACAAGCTAGAAGGGAAAATAAACACTTAGAATTACTATAGAAATGATAGGCATGCAGGTGAAATTATTGAGGGATACAGTGGTGGGAGGTTGGCCAGGTACTGAGAACATGCTATACTTCTATTAAGGGACAAGCAACAAGGGCTTTCTGTCTGGGAATATCTTCCAAATAGAAGAAACCACAAAGACAGGGAACCCTAGCCAAAGTAGCCATCTGAGGTTGCAATTTTCTAGAGAGAGAGAAAAAAAATCATGAAACGATGATTGTGACTAGCAGAAAATGTTGGCTGAAACAGAGCCTAGAGTGATAGGAGATGGACAGGGTTCAAGAATCAGCAGAGGTCCCACTTGGCATTTTCAGGAGCCTGGAAATCACTTATCTTCCATTTAGTGAGTTTCTGCCATGTGCCACCTACAGTAAAATGAAGCACAGTGTCTGCATGGAAAAGTATCTATCAATGGAGGGGACAGACATGGACACACAAAGAAGTGCTAACATGCATAGAGCCAGGCCTATGCTAACACTGTCTGGACTGAGTCTTACAGTCCTCACAACATCCCGTGAAATGGCAACTATTGAGTTGGCTTTGCAGAGGAGAGATTGAAGTATAGACAGGTTAAGTATCGTTCCTAAGACATTATAGATAAAATGTAGCAGGACCTGGCTTCAAATTTTGGCTCACTGGATTCAGGACTGCTACAACAGAAATCTGAAAGCTCAATGGAGTGGTATTTAAGTCAAGTTGGAGTCAACAAATTCTTCCTTAGTGAGTTGATGCATACAATGTAAAATTAAGACATAATTGAGGCAATGAAAGTTGTCCCAAAGAGCAGTTTGAATAGGGTGTGGAGGTAGGGAGCTAGCTGCCTGATGGCAGTACTGGGTTTTGCCACCATTATAAGGCAAGAACAGGTGGAAATGGGCATGGAGGAATCAGATAACAGATTGCCTTTGAAAGAATAAGCTGGACGTTGTCAGTTCCAGCTCCTTCCATGGATATCATCATAATTTCATCATCATCATCATCATCATCATCATCATCATCATCATCATCATCATTTCACTATCACTTTGGCTGATGCTAAACACAGTTGTTAATGAAAAGAGAGTTTGGTTTGTTATTATTTATTATTATTAAGACATGGTTTATTCTGAGACACTTTGATTAAGTAGAGCCTAGGAACATGGATTCATGCTGCTCCACATGACCCACTCTACCATAAAATTGGTTATGTTAATTGTTCATATGGTCACAGAACAAAAGTTCTAAATCCATTGCTGGGAGCATTAGGAAGACAAAGTATGAGTTAGAAAGATTCTATGAGAGGTTTCAGATATCATCTGATGACATTCTTAGCTTTGGGGTTGATGGACATGAATGATCTGCCAATTTCATACATTCCAAATAGTTTTACCTGATAGTTGAAACAATGTCAGGGCAGATACAGGATGGATAATAAATGGATAATAAAGCTATCAAAGATAGCTCCTATGTGATGTGACTTTCTATCTGGAATGCCCTAACTCACTAGAATCAGCAAATCCTGACCAGTCAATCTACAGTCTCCAGTGTGCTTGTGGCCTTTTCAGAAAACTTCAGTTCATATTCTCTGTCCTCACAATATCTCTCTCTGCATGAGGTGTCGAGGCCATGCCCCCATCCAGCTGCTAGACCCCGAGGGTCATCCTTGATGTCCCCCACTTGTTCAGTGAATCAGCACTCAAGGGATGTTCTCTTTGGGATACATAAGTAATCTGGTTCCTTCTCCATCCTCACTGTGACACCTCTCCCCACAAGACTGGCACAAGCATCCTGAACCTGGAATACAGTAACGGTCCTTTTTGGAAGCTCTTCTCCATTCAGAAGCCACCAAAAATCTCTTGAGAAGAACTCACGCTTTCCTCTCTGTTATGTATTCTCCCATGGCTTCTCTTCCACTGCAGAAATAATCCAAACAGCTTGTCATGGCTCTCAAGCATCTGCCCTCCTCTCAAATCTCATCTCACCCTCTTCTTTCTCAGTCAACTTGGATCCACTTTCTTCCCCTGGAAGGGTTTCAATTTTTCAATTCCCTTTTGCCCGGAGGCCATAGTTCATGCAGCAGTCTGTACCAGACATGATATGGTCTAGATCTTAACAAGACTTCTTTATATTTCAGCTTCAGTGATTCTGTATGTGTTCCTCCTATCCCCCATCAACTCTCTTCAATCTTCTCTCTATCTTTAATACCTTTTTTATTTAGTGTCCTCATGGTAGATCATCTTGATGACTATCTTGTTCTTCTCTTGCTCTATATACCCATAAGAGGCAGTAAGTACTTTGTTGGTCACAATCCCATTCAACCCTGAGTGTCTATCCCAGAATAGCTACTGTCGTTAGAAATGTAGTTGTCTTCTGTCAGATATCTAAGAACAGTCCCACCTACTAACAGCTGAATAGATAAGACAGCTAAGAGACACAATGTGAAGAGGAAAATCACATGTAGGACATGGAGAAGTAGTGCTATTTTGGACATGGCTGATGGAGAAAGAACATCAATAAACATTTGCCTAAGAAATTAATATTAGCCAAATGATTTGTGAAGTGTGCGGACAAATATTCCAATACCAACAGATTCCATGGTTGTCTGGGAAAAGCAAAGCCATAGCCCAAGTACAGATGGGTCATTTTCCAATGCGAGTTCTTTATCTATGAAGGGAAAGCTTACTGAGAAGTGCTTCATTTTCCCTGCTGCCTTGTACTTACTCACTATCCAAACTGAAGCCAGGATCCCCATTGTTATGGACTATAAACCCTGCCAGCCATGACATTTTAGCAGGTGAAAGGCAGAAACATTTTCCCTTGATAGTGAACAGAGGTCCACTAGGTAAAGAGTAATATAATAATACTGAGGGAAGTAGGATTGGGACCTAAAGAGCATCCAGAGGAATGTTAGCCCCCATAGGATAATACAGTATGGGTTAGGATGTGTTTAAATGCATATGGTTCAAATAGGAAAGTGGCCAAGGCCATCAGACTTGGTCTTCTGATGGCAGCGATAGTTCACTCTAAGGATGGTGTAGTTGGAGAAAGATTTTATAAAATATCCATCATGTAAAGTGGGAAAGAATCCGTGTGCTTGAGATATGTCGATTAGAAGAAAAATTGAAGACGTTAGACTCTTCTTCCACAGATGCTCAGAGGAGTTTGTTTTTAAATCTCTAGCTGTCAGTCAACAAATATTTATTAAATACTTGCTATGTGCCAGACAGTGTTAATTAAAGTTTGCTCTCTCTTGTCTTGTTAAAATGTTCAGCTTTTATCTTTGTTTGCCTTATAATTAGGGAGAGACTCCTTTTCTTGGTATTTTAAGTTTCTCATGACTTTTTGTGGAGGCAGGGACTTCTTGGAGCTAAACTTTTAAGTAAGCGACCTCTCATCTCCAGCAACTACTGAAAGGTCCTACAGGCAGCCAAATCTAGGGACTATGTCCCGAACTGTTTAAACTGCATGCTGGTGCTTTTGTTGAGGAAAGCTAGGTACCATTTGCTTACTGTTTTCCTGATCAATCATATCCTCCCTGAATGTATTTTCTTCCCTTGAGTGCTTTAGATAGTAGATGGATTATTTCTTACCATACCTAGGAGGATATTATTTACTTAATTAGATCATTATCTTGCTGCCTCATAATGAACATATTCATAGTAGTAGCTTTGTGGACAAGTAGATCACCTGTTGGAGAGATGTTTTGGAAATACATGTGCTCAGAATATTTAGGGACAGAAAGATATATAATGGTATACTGTGAGATGAGAGAAGAATGAATAATAAATGATAACGAGTCTTATATTTTTCTCTTTAAAATGAAATGTATTAAGCTATACTTGCATATAATGCAAGCACTCATTTTAAGTGTATAAGCTAGATGGGTGTTAACAAATACATATATCATTTAGTGCCATCTTAATGAGTCCATGGTTCCCTGTGCAGTCAATTCCCTGCCCCTAGCTTAGAACAACCGTGGATTAGAACTGTGTTTCTAACTTTATGCAAATTGTTTTCTAGAGTACAGGAAAAAAGACGGTTCCTGCTGTTGTGTGACAAAACATTTCCTGGGGAGACACAACACACATATTCCAGATTTCATGACATACCAAAGAACAGATCGTGAACCAGTGAGTTTTATTGGGGTTACTTACAAGAGCAGATGTGTCTCAAAGACAGCTGTATCACCAAAGCCCATGCCAGCATGGGTGACAGCTCATGAGAGCTGGGAACCTGGAGCATAGTACACACAGCCTGCAGGCAGATCAACAGGTGCAGAGTGTCCTTTCCAAGTGACTTAGTTGTTCTAAATCTCTTCCAGACTACTCTGCTGGTCTCTGCTTCTTCCAGGCAGCAGGTCTGGTCTCAGGAGCCTTCTTTGCAACTTAACTCTCTTCTATCTGAGGGGGACTCTGATCTTTAGTTGCTTACTCTGGCAGGGAGGGTTCTAGTTATTCTGGTCAGTTTCAGGGACTTCCAGAAGCTATTTTGAGTTGTTTGCTTTCCTGCCTAAGGAGCTTCCTGCAAGAAGGAATGTTTCAATCTTGGAGGAAGCTGTTACAAAACATGTGCCTGCACAGTCTTAAATTATATCAAGATTTTTGAAAAGCAACTGACAAAACTACCTAACGAGGAGCTAAATACAAAGAAGAATGGTGTGTCTACAGGCCTAGCAGTGGTGGGTGGAAGGAGGGATGAACTAAGCAATCTGAGATCTTCTTCTTGTTCATACTTTATTTCTAATTCTGTTTCTTGTTTTCCCACTTAAAAAATGATGTGTGTCACCATCTTGCCCCCTCCCGAAGTCCTTCTGACATCATAGTCTTTGTTTTGCATCTGGGGGTGGCTTCTTTGGGTTCAATTTGAATATCTGTCTTCCCTGAAGTACATTTAAGTAAAAACTCTTTGGAAGCACTCCAAAGCCTCCTCATCAGAGGCAGTCATGAGAGTGTCATTTCAATCTATTTACATAGTTTGAAATAATTTGAAGGAACTACCTGGGGTTCAGTTTTGAGAAATATATTAACCGATGTTTTTCCAGCCAGGAAATAGTTCCAAGATGCTCCTTTCAGTAATCCTCAACCTCCCTGCTGGCACACACCCTTACCAGTGCAGTTAGTTGTCCAGAAAGCTACAATTTCCACAGAAAATGAGATAACTAAGACACAGAGAAGAACAGGGCTTCAATTCCAAGAAGACACATTGCCGTCTCTTGATACAGATGAAAAACTGGGTCTTTTTCTACATGTGATGCACCTCTGATCTTCAGAGCTGTTTATTTCCCTCCAATAGGCAGTACTTCCCAATCTTTAACAAATGAGATGTTTGCACTGGGGCTCAAGAAAAATGCACATCTCAGTCTGAGTTGGGACTCAGGGTTTTACCTTCTTAGCATGTCCCCAGGTAGATGAGATGAACCAGATAACACGCCTGTGTGGTTCACTACACTGAGGAGTTGGACCCGGGGCAATGGCACCATTGAGTACTCCTTGATGTTCCCTGTGTATCCAAGGCACAGAGTTTAGAAATCTCAGTGTGCTTAGGGAACAGGCTGCCTGTGACTTAAGCCCTGTGTAAAACAGTGCTCTGACAGTACTGCAAATGCTATTGAAAAGTACACATGTTCAACAGGACAAGCAACCCAGTCATCCAGCTGCCTTGCTGGAAAATGTGCCATTGTTCCATCCATCAGTACTCTGGCCTCTGAAAGGACTCAGACTTGAGACAGTGTGGTTTGGTTCCATCTACACGGACACCCTGCTTTCAAGGTCAGCATCCAACTCTGTTCATATCAGGGTCAGTACAACAGTTATTTTTTCAGCTCCCTCCACCCCTGTTTATTGGTTTGTTGATTTCTAAAAGCAATCTTTGTTCCATCAATCACATACCCTGGGAGACATATTATTTTTATCACCTAAGGAAGGCAGATGCTAAAACTCGGAGCAGATTTATGTGCTGTTGGGTTTATTTATCTGTGGGGTATCTGAACTAAATCAGCCTGTTGGGTTGACTAGACAGGAGAGATGTGGAGAGTCAACATCACACTATAGTAAGGAGGTTGCAGGGAGGAATTACAACATCCAAGTTATGTGGAAAGGAAAGGCTAAATGACATTAGCAATGGCCAGAACTGGTGGTGTGGGATGCAGATTAATGGAAACTCATTTCAAATGAAATGGAGAGTTCAGAGACAGCCAGATTATGGGTGTCCTGAGCCCTGTGCACTCTTAGCGAATATTAAAATTGCAATTATCTGAAATAATTGAGCCTTAGGAAGAGAGAATGGGTAAACAGATAGAACTTGCTCATAGAAAAAAGTCGTAGTGAGACCAATTAGTGGCCACTAAAGAGAAAATTTGCTAAAAATAAAAAGTTAGGGAGTGAGAAGAAAAATGTCACCAGGCACAGGAATGAAAAACAGCAGAAAAAATAACCCTCCCAGCTCTAAAGGCCATGGGCTTTTAGACTAGGCAGTTGGAAAGAAGGCCTGCAGCATACTGAATTCTGCAGACTTTGTGAGACTGTGGTGCCCACCCCCAACTCCACACCTTGGATACAGTGGCTTATCCCTAGGGGCCCTACTCATTTTTACTGTTGGGTTTTATTGATGATGATGATGACAAAAGAACTTCTGAATTAAGGGAAACTTGCAACTTAATGCCCCCTCCTGTATGTCCACCAATTTTTTTAAGTACTTGACATGATAGAGCCACCTTTTAGAAGTCTTGAAGCCAGAGCCACCTACATTCTAGGCAAGTGCTTTACCATTAATTAGCATCCCAGTCCTTGCTTCTTTTTAGAGATTTATTTGATTTGTATTTATGTGTGTGTGTGTGTATGTCTCTCTCAGATTACAAGCTATTTGAGCTGTCCAACATTGGTGCTATGAGCTGAACTCTGCTTCTCCAAATGAATAGTAGATTCTCCTAACTACTGAGCCTCCTTTCAGCTCTAGCCCTTGATTTTTAATGACAAAATCTCCCTATGTTGCCCAGGCTGACTTCAAACTCAAGATCTTCCCCTACCTTCTGGGTGTCAGAGTCATCCGCCTGTGGCCTACCTTCCTGCCGTCTGTCACTTTTGTTCACTTAAAAACACTCTATTTTAAAAAGAGTTTCTTGAAGGCCACCTTAAAATAGCACTTTTTATTTTATGCACTGACTTGCCAATCATATTGCTGAAATGCAAAAGCACACCTTAGTTAAAAAAAAATAATAATAACACTGAGCCGAGAGTTCAGAGGGTCTACCTGGTACTTGCAAGGCCTTTGTGAAGCCCCTGGGTTGGGTCTCTCTTCACCTCAAACAAAGCAAAGCTAACTAAATAGTTAGTCTCTGAGACTTGATGCTTCATCTCAGGAGGGGCTGCCTGGCTTCTTGCTTTCAGATGCTCCTACTCAGTTCTTCCTCTCCCTCTATTCCTTGTCTACTCTCTACCACGATAGACCCTAAAGTGTCTATCACTGTCTTTGGGGCTACCTCACTTATATCCACAGCTGGCGTGAGGCGTCTGAAGCATTGGTCAGTACAGGAGGAAAGCTCTGGAAGGTTGTTCCCTGCCTTCATGGCCCTTGCAAAATGCCTCTTCTTCCCCTGGAGCAATGGGTATGTCACCTGGGCTCACTCCCAGGGCCTGCTTCCTACTGTGTTTTTTCTCATCAACTCCTCCAGAGCACCCTATCCACACCTGTTCCTGAGTCTACATCATATTCTCAGAGTAAACATCTGGACCATCACAGAAAAAAAGATGGAAAGATGAATGTCCCAATGAGGATTCCCTCTCTGATCACATGAGTGCCTTAGATCTTTTCTGTGTACCCCTTTTACATGCTGTGAGGAGCAGACATTGCAAGAGACGTAGTTAAGGGTCTGCACACAGTCTGGACTTCATTAAGTAAGAGAAGACATAAGGAAAATATTTAATGCTGTAGGCAAAACGTCTTCAATTAGTTATTGAATCTAGGAAGCCAGATTTCACCTGCCATCTCTTTGTCTCCCTAAAATGGCCCAAGAAAATAGACTGGGGTGTGAAAGGCCCTTTCAGTGCTTTGCTGATGCTTTAATAAAGGGCAATTGAGTGTGGAGGAGGGTGGGGGCTGAGTGGAAACAACAGCAGGTGGCCAGAAGAGGCAGTCCTGGCTCTGTGTAGTTACACAGGGAGTGCCGGATGCCAGGAGGCCTAGAGAAAGGTGTTTCATACGGGCAGAAGAACCTTGTCTCCTGACACCTCTATATGTCTGGGTTGAATTGACAAAATAAAATTGTACATCTGTTCATTTGTTCTTTTCTCTGCATGTAAGGCCAGAGGCTTTGGCAGCCAACTACAACCTCCTCAGGTGGCCCCAGCCTCACAGCGCTGATCCTGACTTTGAATGCTAGGAAAAGAACCAAAGAGAAAAGCCCTATGTCTACACAAAAAAAAGTGTTTTGTTTTTTCAAATGGTTTGTCACATCTATAGCCATATGCAAATTTTTAAATGCTTGCATCATAATTCTGTGTGTCTGTCTATCCATCTATCTTCTTGTGTGGCTATATATTATCTATTTGTCATCTATTTACACATATATACACATTCATATATCATATGATTTAACTCTACAAATATGTAGTATCATTTGATAGCTTACATATACTACAATATCTTTAAATTACTCTATATATGTATAGTTGCACATATTGGTAAGTTGCTTTTTCTTTGTTTTGTGTACAAAATAGTGTATGTGTGTACACTAATGTGTACATGTGTGAGTATGTGTGTGAGAGACAGGGTTTCATTATTTAGCCCAGAATAGACTCAAACTCGTGATCTTTCTGCCGATTCTCTCAAGTGCTGGGGTTATAGACATGAGCCCTTATACACTGCTCACACATACATACATGTATGTATATAAGTATGTATTTGTTTTGTTATGCTATCAGAATTTTTACAAATATCACTTAATGTAGTGTCCTCATTTGCAAGCTTTACAAAATTCTGCTGGCTACTATGTTTAGGAATTATAACAAGTGAGTGAGAGGCAGCAGACTCATTAGACTGAATGATTATTGCGTGTGGATTCTGTGGAAGCTGTTCCCTGTGTAAAGCTTGGGGACTGAGCCCCATGGGAAGGCATTATGGAAAACTGACATCTATACAGACAGGCAGTGACAAGTGTCCCCACGGCCAGTTTGTTATGCAGATTGATGAGTAAAGTATAAAAGCTGGTGATACAGACTTTCAGGTGTCCCTAGATGGGACAACTTGATAAAGGCTGGGTTGCCAAAGCTAGCTTTAAAGGAAGTAGGTTCCAGTGAGGAGCTGTAAGGCTATTGGAGTCGTGCACTTGAAGGGGTTTATGGGGCTGTGGCTCACTTTTCACTCCCTTTGCCTTCTGAACATAAGGTGTTTACCAATGTTTCTCTGCCGTATTTCCCATCCATGATGTATTATTTAGTCCTAAATACAGTGGCTCCAACTCACCACAAAACTCTGAGGGTGGTAACCAAAATAATAGTGGCCTTTTAATAATAATAATAACCTTTTCTCTTTAAAAGTGTGTCACCACAGGTGTTTGTTATAGTCACGTGAAATTGACTAACAGGCAATTTTCCACATGGGAAACCAAGAGAGTCCACACTACACAAAGCCAGACTAGAGATACTCCAATTTTACTGTTGTGGATTGCTTCTTTCCTTGGAAGATTAGGGAAGAAGAGGATAAGGATTGGCCTTTGAAATGGTGTTGGTCTCTAGACTGTGGCCTGAAGGGTATAGGACTATTTTAGTTGGATACAGAATCATGGCAGAGGCAGAAAATATCCTCAAGAGGGGAACAGAGGCATTAAAATAAGTAAATTGTGTCCTTCTGTTATCTCTGTGTGTTGTTCAACAAGAAATATCTTGCCCACATCATCACATCTTCTATATCCAAGTAAAATGCAGGTGCTATTTTTGCAGCACTACCATAGCTAACGCTATTGTTTGGAACCCCACCAGTCAGGGAAAATAGCAGAAACTCAAAGCACTGACTACTTTTATCAGCATAAAGGCAACTGTTATGACATGGATAGTAAATGTACCCTAAAGGCCACAAAAAGCAAAGGTCGGGCATTGGTAGAGCATCCTTTATGAGGCTTAACCTAGTTGGAGAAAGTATGTCATTTGGCTGTTCAGACCTGGAAGTATCCCCTGCCTGTCCTCGTTCCTGGTCCACCTCCTCCACCCTCTGCTTTAGTGGCCTGCCCACAAACCTGGAAATGCCAGACCAGTCCTGGAGACAGTCCTACAGACAGTCCTGGAGACTTTGAACCAATGGAATTTTGTCACAGTGACAGAAAGCAAACACACCGTTTAAAAGCTAAAGGCCCAAACTCTCTTTGTAAGTTAAATCCTTCCATTTGCTAAAGGCGCTAAGTGAAAACTAATAAAGTAAGCACACTGAGAGAGACTCAAGTCTGACCCCAAAGAGCCAGTAAACTAAAGAAAGACACATCACCCAACTGACCTCTTTCCCCTTGGGCACTCTGTCCTCTCCATCTGCCATGGGACACCCAGGTCCACAGGCAGAGCCCTTCAGTGTGTGTTATGTTCCATAGAGGTATAGCCATGTGTTGACAGAACATATCAGGAAATTAATGCTCCATTTGCCTGGTGAAGAAGTAGCATCCATTCATTGAGTTGCCTACTGTGTAGCTGCAGAACGTCTCCACAGGCCAGTATTGCTGCAGTGGGCTGAAGAAGCTAATGTTCTAAGTGGCTATGTTGTTCTGGGTTAAATTGCTACTGAATGGCAATGCTAAGATTGAACTCAGCATTTCTGAAAGCCTCTTCTCTTTACAATCAACTGATACCTGGAAAGGAATTGAATTTATAATTTTAAAAGTATTTTATGTTATTGATATATGTGTATGTCTGTGTGTGTGTATGTGTGTGTGAGAGAGGGGGGGAAAGAGGGAGAGAGAGACAGAGAGAGAGAGAGAGAGAGAGAGAGAGAGAGAGAGAGAGAGAGAGAGAGAGAGAGAGAGAGAGATCATCCCTCATGGAAAGCAGAAGAGGGCATTGGGTTTCCTGAAGTCAGATCATAGCTAACTGACCTTAGTGCTGTGAGCCAAACTCTGGTCCTCTATCAGAGTAGCAAGCACCCCTAACTACCATCTCTCCAGATGCTCATGTTATTTTTCATAAAAGAAAAAGGGAAACTTGAATACAGGTAAGCTGCTGCAAAATTTGTTCTGGAATCCTGCAGAAGGCACCATAAAGGGTTCTGGAACTAAGAAAAGATCCTGCCTTTATCCATCAGGTGGAAGGGGTCTGGGAGGTACTGGAATCTGGGAATTTCATTTCTGAGACAGGCCAGATGAGAAGCACTGAAACCCTAGGAACAGAGGCTGATCTACTCTTGCTAGCATGCTACTGCCTGTGCCTTTCATTCAAATCTTTTGCTAACATTGGCAAAAATGTTCTCTCTGTGAGGACTCAGTTGGTGTTACAGATACTGTACAAACAAAGGCATGAAAGAATTATGCAAGGAAAATATTCCCCCCCCCCGAGTTCCTTCTCAAAATCTTATGTGCGGGGGAGAAAAAAAATGTAAGAAGAACAGAAAGACAGATGTAAATAAACAGCAAGCCAAGCCAGCAGGCAAGCTTGCACATCCAAGGATTGCAAGGGGACACTGGGTTCCTTCAGTGTTCTGAGTGTTGGTTTTGGGGGGCTCTTTATGTTTTCAAACCAGAGGGTCCAAAACAGCCAGTTCCTAAGATATAGCTAGGGTTGAGATGCTCTCCTCCAATCCCAACTTCAGTCATTCCTTTGTGCTGTTTAACTCTCTAGGACCCAGTTGATTTTTTTTTTTTTTTTTTTTTTTTTGTGGCCTGAATTTTAAATCACTGACGGATGCATCCTTTTCCTTATTCTTGAGCATGACCAGCTGCTCAGTTTTTACTACTTGAGAAGATTGCATCTATATTTTGAAGCATAGACCTACTAACCCTGCTGTTATTGGTAAAAAAAACTGTTCGCTGTTCCTTCCCTTACCTGCATATGGGCCAAGCCATGCCACAGCAAACAGTATGTTGTTTATGGACTTGCTTCCAGCCCTAGTCCCGATGATGTAGCACACACCAAAATGGAGAAGCGAGATTATTACTAAACATGCTTTACTGGAAGCAAAACACTGTTCCAATAAATAGATAGTTCAAGTTCATATATCAGAATTTACAGACACAAATGCAAACATGGCCAAGGCAGTAAGAGCAGTTCAGTAGCAAGTGTGGTACGGGTCCCAGGAAAAGCATACAGACAGCCCTAGTCAGCTCTGATTATTTCTAGGAAGAAACAGCCCAGCATGGCCTCCATTGTATTTTCCAACAGATGTTCACAGTTTGACATTTTACATATAACCTTTTTATTGTTAGTCAATGATTCTGAAAAAAAAATTCAAATACTCCCCTGGCACTTAGCTGCCAATGTTCAGCTTCTAGTAGTGAGGACTAAAGGGAAAAGCTCTACTAAGATAGCCCTATTCATTAGGAAATGGAAAGCAGTGTATACATCAGGGCCTTGCTACTTACAGTGTCCTCTAGAGCCCAGCAGACTTGGTGTTGGTTATGACTGTTAGCATCCAGAACCTAGGCCTCATCCTAAGTTTGTTGAATTACCAAGGTCCCCAAGGGACTGGTCTGCACATAGAGGTTATGATGACAATGACACCTTCATGAATGTAGTGTGAGGGCATGCCTCACATCCTAGAGAGGCCTCCAGCATGGCATGACTACCCTGGGGGACACCCCAGAGCCTTTAAGGTCTCAAAACAATTGGCTGACTATAAAGCACCTCTGATGGGCTTCACTGACTGTCCTCACTTTGCTGTGGTTCATCTCTCACCTTTCTCCTTTCCCCTTTTCCTGCTCTTATTAGTTGTGGTCATTGAGCATGGAACTGGAGCCTTACAGCAAATAGCAAAAGAGCTGGATGAAGGGCAGGGCTCCCGTAATTGCTTACACTCTTGCTCAGATGCCTCTGGCTTCCCTGACCTGCAGTTCTTGTCTCTTTCTTAGTCATGTTCTTGCTTGTTTATGTTTTGTTGTTGTTGTGAATACTCATTTGTTTTGTTTTGCCTCAGCCCTTTGTCCATCGGTATTGGAATTAAAAGCCCCAGTCTAGGATGATTCCCTGCTCAGATGGGGAATATTTTGATGAAGCATCATCTTCTTAGCACTCACAAATTCCACTCTAGTCTAATAAATAGGTATTATGTCGTTTAAGCAATAATGATAAGAAGATGGTATGTCCATATTCATCACACATAAGATTTTTTTAGATGCATTTCTTAAATGTATTGACATTTGAGTGTGAAAGTAGAAACATAATTTCTCTTTGGAAAGTAGTGCAAGGTAAAAACACTTCTGTCAAATCCAGCCTAGTTGCTGTGCCTTATGAAGGCTCCATATTCAGTAAGATAGACCTATTCTTTTGGGTACAAACCTCACATTTTGAAAATGTATTTAATTGAAGATAACCTCTTTGAAAATAATATCTCTGGAAACTGTGTCATCAATTTTTTTATGTCATTCCTCCCCCAGCATTACTACAACATTGGGGGACTCTGATGCCTTTATTTATTGGCTTAGCGATGTGAGATTTCCTATGTGTAGGTGACCCTGAGTTTTCCTCAAAACCAGAAAGAGCCCTGCTGTTAAATGTGACAGAAAGATCACTAGACTTCGTGTTCAAGATCATTTGGAAAAGCAAACTGTGTTGCTCCCAGTCTTGGAGAGAAATAGTTTGCTTTCTATTGCTGTGATAAACACCATGACCGAAAGCAAGTTGAGGAGAGGTTTTATTTATTTTTCTTTCCTCTTTTTTTTTGTTTGTTTTTTGAGACAGGGTTTCTCTGTACAGCCTTGACTGTCCTGGAACTCTCTCTGTAGACCAGACTAGCCTTGAACTCATAGAGATCCACCTACTTTTACCTTTCAGGTGCTGGGATTAAAAGTGTGCACCACCACCACTTGGCCACTTAAAACTTAGAGGCCATCTCTGAGGGAAACCGAAGCAGGGAACTCCAAACTATCTTGAATTTTTATTCTGTGATTGATTATACTAACTAAGCTATTTGTGACTCCCTGGCAAGGTTGTCTTTGTCCCTTTTGTTGGTGTTCTTGTTCACTTTATTCAGGAAGACCTGAGACTTGAGGATGTGGTGTTGGGACTAATGCTTATTTTGATACATGTTTACCACAAGATTCCTCCCCACTGGCAAAAGCCAGTATGCAGTGGATTGGAAGAGTCACCTCTTCCCAGGTAGGTCTTGGTAGGCTTCAAGAATGAGCATAGACACAAACAAGTGCTTCCATGTAGAAGACACCTACATAATGACATCTCTTGGCAGCTTCCAAAACAGAGCTCCTTTCAACTGATAGTTTCTTGGAGAGAGAATGCTAAGAGTCTTTTGTGTTTCCCAGAAAAAGTGATAGCTGGAAAAAATGGAACTAAAGACTTGGAACATTCAATAAAGATTCCTGGCCAACCACACACATTATTATATTGCTTGTTTATAACAAGGAAATCAAGGGGAGATAGGTAGCTAGCTGCCTATGGTCAAAGACCAAGGGTTCCTAATTAACAGTCTGTTATCCAGTAGACTGTCCATTATCTTCTTTTCATTTTGTGTTCTGCCCCTAGCCACATAGTGTTGAACAAATATATATATATTTTTCTTCAGTTGTACCCTTAAGGATCAAATCAGGTTTGCTAAATAACAGACATCTTTGTTCTTCTAAACAAAGGGTGGTTACATAATTAAATCAACTGTAGGCATGTTTGTTCTTGACCTTCATCTGCAGATGCTTCATGCAAACAAACTCTGCATTATGCCTGAATAAAAAGCCTTAATTCAGACCAGATGAAGGCTTGTACAACATTTCACCTCAGTGCTCAGTGTAAAGTCATTGTCAAGCTAGGGGTTGGGGATAGCGGACAAGGAGGAGTAAAGGGATAAGAGTAACTCATACCTATTGTCTAGTGGTATGTAGACCATAATAATTTGCAATAGTCCAAATGCCCTCACTGATCAGTTAGTATTGGTCTCATGTAGGTCTAACATTAATGAGTCTTGTTACTTAATATTATGGCAGGAGCATTTGAGAACAACCTATAGATAAGCCTTCTTTAAGAGATACTTGAGTTTCTGGGCAAGGAGAGCAAGAGTTGTGATGGCAAGGCTCAGATACATAACTGAATCATTTCTATATGAAAGTAGGCATTTTATATGCTGTTGTCCTTTAAAGTATTGGGGCAATTTCTTTTACATTTGATTAGTGGATAAGTCTTGTTATAAAAGCAAAGCCTCTGAGCAATCTGTCTGCTCTAAAGAGTGAATTGAATTATTACAAAAGAAGTTTACCCCATGTCCTCAAAGGAATTTCAAGTAACATGCTGTGTTACATGCAACACAAGCAAAATGGGCTTCTTGAAGCTTTCCATTCTAGATTTAAAATCTTTCAAAAGTTACATTGACATGATTGAAAATAAATCGGGGCTAAGAAATAATGTTTGATTTTCATCTTTCACAAGATAAATTTTTCATTCTATCTTGTCATTAATAATGACAACATATTTTAGGGCCATCAATCAAAGGGTAACTAATGAAACATCTTAATTTGAACTAAATATGTTTTAAACATCTCCATTATTTATCAGCTGACTGCTTGCTGGGATATTGATCTGATTGAAGAAAATCCAGAGGGTTGCATTTTCTTGTCATTTACATTCTGTTGCAACCAGCGGTTGTATTCAGGGTTCCAAATAGTACAGCTGGAAAAGAGAAATATGCTTTAGAGGCCATGAAACGAGATGGAAACTTTCCTATGAATGATACATTAGGCAAATTATATTCAAATCATAGGCGTTTTCCTTTTGCTGGAAAAAAAAAAGCTTCAGGGGATTGACATGGATTGCCAGTTTAGGTGAATTTAGGAGAAATAAAAATCGTCTCCCTGGTTCTGCTGCCAGCTAGTTTCAGTGTGGCTTCAGCTAAGTCACTGACCCAACCAGGTCTTGATCCCTATAGTTCTGTAAGAGCTGACTCTGGGTCAAGGATTTCCTCCTACACTCAATGTAAACAACTGGTTCCAAACAGTGTTTTAGTTTCACACTTAGAGAAAGATGGCAGAGCACAGGCAAAGGGATAGATAACTTCTGCACACCTGGTAACATGTCCCTTACCTGCACAAGAGGAATAGTGGGAGATGATTCTCTCTCCTCCCAGCAGAAAGAAGACAAATGAGATGATGGGCATGCATAGGCTTTCAAAGGTAGAAAGTCATGGCCAAAGGTTAGAGGTTCATTCACAGCCACTCTTCTGCTTTTGCCTGGGTGAATTTCATAGTTTTATTTAAAAACATTTTAAAATTATTGTTATTTAATTTGCGTGCTTTTGTGTGTGATGTGCATTGTGAGGGCGCATATGCCATGACACATGTGAAAGTCAGAGGACAACTACATGGAGTTGATTCTTTCCTCTCATCTTTAGTGGAATCTGGGGATTAAATTCAGGTCCCCAGGACTCTGGCGCAAGCCCTTTACCCTCAGAGCTGTCCAGCTGACTCCCTCCCCTTGAGATCTTTCTGGACCGCTTCCCATTGTTATTCATCAGAGGATATGTGCATAGTTATGTAGGCATTATATGTATCAAACACACCATTCTCATATATGTACACACATATTTTACATCAGGTAACCTAAGTTGATATAATTGGGCTCAAACAAAGAAACACCTATATTATTCTGTTTATTAGCATGTACATGTATCTTTAATAAACATAGAATTTATTCAATCTTTTTTTTCTTTGTTTTTTTCCATATTTAAAATGAAAACGTTGAGGATTTACTTTGGCATATTCTACAAACTTCTTAGAACCTTGCAGTGACCAGAATCAGATGTGACCTAATAAAAGGAGAGATTGTCCATCTATTGCTATTAATATACTCAAATAACTATATGTCCTAATTTAGAGTGTCTTACTAGTGTGGCTTGGAGCCAGCAATAATGTCACCAGCAGAGACCATATCAGAAATGCAGAATCTTGAACCCTCAATAGCCCTCTGGTTCTATGTATTTAATTAAACATTGTGATGGGGGAGGGTCCTTCTGCATGCTGTGAATATGTGTTTCTCTTATTGGTTTAATAAAATGCTAATGGCCCAGTAGCCAGGCAGGAAGTATAGGCTGAGATACCAGACTAGGAGAATGCTGGGAAAAGGAAGGTAGAGTGTGAGTTGCCGGAGAGATGCCATATAGCCACCAAAGGAGTAACATGCTGGAGCATTACAGGTAAACAACAGCCTCATGGGGATACATAGTGTAATAGAACTGGGATAAAAATTAAGAGAAAGGTAGGCAATAAGAAGCCTGAGCCATTGACCAAACAGTTTATAATTAATATAAACTTCAGTGTTTCATTTGGGACTAATGGCTGTGGGACCAGGTGGGACAGGAACTCCATCTTCAACACTGGAGCACAAGAGGTGATAATTTAGAAAGTTTTGTTGAACCCTGACCACATCATAGAACAATGGACAGACTTTAACACCATGATTCTGGAACTCACCTGCAGAAAGTCTGCTTTATTTTGTCAGAAGTTAGCACGCATCATAGCCTTCAAATGATTCATGTTCATTACCATAGCCTTTATATGATTCTAATATATGGCAGAATTTGTGACCCCATGAATTAGGCTATCTACTAGGGAAATTCACTGAGCTAACTTTATCCACAGCACATGCATTACTTCTACTTCTTTTGATAGCCATTTGTCCTTCCTATATTTCTCCCATAATCATATCTGATTCTAAGCAAACTAATGCCTTCTTCCTCCTGCCCATGATTCCCCTTCTCGGAGTGTGGTCCTTTAATGAGTGTGGCTGGATTTGTGTTGGCCTTAGGATTCCTCTCGGCATTGCATAAGTATATTTGAAATCATTGACAGTGAGTGATGGGTGGGCTCTGTGCTGGACACAGCTCCTTTCACAGTCGAATGGCTAGTACTTTGCTAGACAGGAAATGTGATAAGCATAAAATCAGAGTGCCTTGTCAGGTTCTGCCTACAGGTAGTTCTTTTTTATTTCTTTTCTTCTCTGCATTCAATATTACAATTATGCCCATTCCGCATGCATGCTAGGTTTTATATCATATTTTTTTCAAAGACCTTAAGGCACTTCACAGAAGGGAGTCTTGATCCCCAACAGGCAACTGTGTAGTTTGCTGTAGCAGCAGGAGCTAGCACAAAAATGCAAGGATGAGTGAAGCTTCCAGAGGAAGCCCCCAGAAGGAGGCTTGATGGAGGCAGATGCAAGACAAAGGGGATTCAGCTTTCTTCCAACAGTCTTAAGGTCAGAGACTGGGGTCCCATCCAGGATTAAATAACAATGTATTTTTATCACAGCTTGCTGTCTGCAGTATTTTCCCCATTTGAAAAATCATGGTGGGTTGTGGCAGGTCCACAGATAGCCAAATTCAGAACTGGCTGGAAGGAAATCATGGAAGGTATAGGACCCAGTGGGAATATCTTCTGGGCCATATCTAATCCTGAAATAGATAAGAGGATCTCCACTAGAAACAAAAGACATAGTGATGGACTTTAAAACTTGGGAAACCAAGGCACAACTGTGTTAAATTGCCTTCTTACTGATAAATAGTAAAAAAAGACATAGAAATATTTTAAAATCTCATTCATATTCATTGTTGGTTTTTCCTGTTTATAAAATGAGAATCAAGATGGCTGTTCAACTGAATACTCTCTTTCTCTCTCCCCTCTCTCTCACACCCTCACCCACACCCACACACGTTTAAGTAAAATTACAACATGTGGCAGATGGTGGTAGTGCTAAGATTACTAATGGCTGGGTTTTATTTGTTTGGTCCATGGGGTTTTTTGTTTGTTTTTCCTATGTTAACAAGAAACTGCCACATGCTCCCTACAAACACTCAAAGGTACATATAATCCTGCCATCCAGAGTCCACTTTGCAGTCTTATGTTCCTAATCATGATGAAGCAAAGCCGCTATTTTTAAACTCTTCTTTGTGAACTGCAGTAAGACACGGGCATCTTCTGAGTTTCTCACTTATCTGAAATCAATTCACATCGCTCGCCAGCTCTGTCTGCAGAGACTTGAGTCCCCTCCTAGCCAGATGCCTAAGAGCTACTTGTCTCAATTTCTTCATGTTCCAGGTTCTCTTCTACCCATTATGATCTCACTTTACACTCTAATGGCCCTAAATTAATCGGTCCTCTTGACACTGTTCAACCCCTCTGACCTTATTAGAGCATCTCCTCCCTTTGACTCCTGTGACACTCTTCTCTGTTTTCTTCATCTTCCTTTAACTTTCTGGAACCTCCATCGTGGGCCTTCTTCTACTGCATGTTTTTTTCTAGACTTTTATCTATACCAAGGCTAGACCAGTGCCCCTCAAATATTTTCTCTCAGGGCTGAGTCTGAAGCAAAGCCCACACTGGTCTCAAACCCCCAACAGCCTGTCTTACTACCACAGACCCGACATTTCTAAAACAGAACTTCCATAATATAGAGGTCTCTCAGATTTCCCCAGCACCCAGAGCTTTATGTGTCTAGAACACTTAGCTACAATGTGAACAAAATGTAAGTCACAAATGAGCTACTGAACTGTTGTACTCTAACTGTAACCTTGAAAGCATGAATAATACCTACTAGTAATTATTTGTTGAATGAATAAGTTTAGTGTTCAAATTTATGAATTCCTGAGTGATTAAATGAATGAAATTGGCTAGAAGTCCCAATCCCATCTAACATAGCACTAAGGACTTATGAGTTCTCCAGTGGGATGTTATGAGCAGTTCCCCCCACCAACTTGGTCCCACAGCTGCATCAGCCCCCAAATAACACACAGAGACACTGTATTAGATATAAAGCTATTGGCCGGTTACTAGTGTTTCTTATTGGCTAGCTCTGTCTTAAATATTAATCCATTTCTATTCATCTAAGTGTTTCCACTTATCTTACTGGAGGAGAGGTGGTCCAGACCTCTTCTCTCTCAAGTCTGTACATCTTGAATTTCCTCCTACATCTCCCAGAATCATCCTTGTTTCCTAGTCCCACATATCTTGCTTTCCTATTGGCCAACAGGGCTTTATTCATTAACCAATAAGAGAAACATATTTACAGAATGACATCTCCCATCAACGGGACATTACTATTGAATGTATGCCCCAGCAAAAATAAAATGTGATGCTGAAACCATCTGTAGCACATGAACAAATAAATAGGAAAACATGCAAATTCAAAGGGAAACATTTAGGTGCAGAGTTCAGAAATCCATGGGCTGAAGAGACAGCTTAGGGGTTTAGAGTGGTCACTGTCCTTTCAGACAACCTGAGTTTGGTTCCCAGCCCCCACAATGAGTGGCTCTCAACTGCTTCTAAGGCCAGATTCATGGGGCCCAGCTTTTTCTTCTGCACTTAACAGGTCCCTGCACTAATGTGAGCATACTCACATATAGGAATGCACACGTACATGCTGAAGAATATTATTTTAATTATGTAAACATGTGTTACATTAGTCTAGGTTGCAGAATATTACTTTATGTAAAAGTGTACTGCATTTGTTTAATGATGTGAGGATGTGTGTTTAATTATGCAATGATGTGTTGCATTTGCTTCCTTGCCTATCTAAGTCACCTGGTTGGTCTAATAAAAAGCTGAATAATAGCTATGCAGGAGGCATAGGTGGGGCTGGTAGGAAGAGAAAATAAATAGGAGAGAAGAATGATAGAAGAGAAGAAGGAGAGAATGAGGGAGAAAGACAGGAAATGCCTGAGACCAGCCAGGCAGCTGCCATCCAGCAGACACAGAGTAGGACTTATAGACAGAAGGGTAAAAAGCCCCATGGCAAATGGTAGATAAAGACAAACAGGATCATTTAAGTTAAAAGAGCTAGCCAGAAACATGCCTAAGCTAGGCTGATCTTTAAAAAACTAATAGTCTCTGTGTCATGATTTGGGAGCTGGTCAGTGCCCATCCACCCCCAAAAGAAATCCTGGTGCAGATATACATAATTATGCATAAAATAACACTTTTAAAAATTTTCAGAAACTCAGGTGCACATTGATTCTGGGGCCTTTGGGTCCCAGATTTCCTCACTAGTGAGTGAATTCTACATAGTTGCCTGTTTCTTGTACTCAGACAGATATGTGATCTTTCAGAGTATAATAAAAATAATCCATACTTCCCTTGTTTAGCCATTAAGAGTTCAATGCAAAAATCCTCCTTTCTTGGTGATGTAGACATAGCTTGGTGATAGTTATGTTTTTTTTTCTTTAAGAAAAGGATGAGAGAGAAATTTTTAAAAATATAGAGATTAAAATGACAAATTTTGAAATTTTCCAAGCAACTGAACACTCTGGATCTTTTTGTTTTGAAACATTTTCTCAGCACGCCTTCAGGTGTGTAGGTTCCAAGATGAAGAAAGCTAAAATTAGCACATGCATCGTGAACACCCAGTACAATTATGGTGAGCATTTCCCCAAATTCTCTTGCCCAGTGCTCTCCATTACAGCAAGTGACATGCTGCCATTTTGTTACTCTAGTGACTGTCATAGACTCTCAACCCTGTGGTGTTTGTGACAACTGTGCTCCACTTCCCAAAGGCTAGCACAAAGTGGACATTAGGCTTCTTGTGAGAGCCCAAGTTGAAAGGAGTGTCGTAACAGCTGTGCTGAATGCAGCAGCTCCTGCCACTGTCCACCCCTCATGGGGGAGGTCACCAATTTCAGTGTCCCAGGGCAGGGTGATCTTCTGAGAAACCTGAAAGGGTTTCTGTGAAGTGCTGATAGAACACAGCACTTTATAAATACATACATACATACATACATACATACATACATACATACATACATACATACGGCTGCTGTTGAGTTCACTTTCTAGCCTCCCAGTTAATATAATCATAACTAATTATGTCTTATTAATGACAATGTGACAATGACAATTGTGTGCTAATATATGAAGAGCACAATAAGAATAACTTACCACAGTTAGTAGCAGCAGTAAGCTATTGTTAGAGCAGTAAGAGTAAAAGTGAGCAAAATAAGCTCATACTAGGCTGGGTTCAGTTTCTTTGGAGATTTTCTTTTTGTATTGCTTTATTTATTCATTATGTTAATTCCAGGAAGTAACTCTGATTATAATTACGTTTGTCCAGTAGTTCATTTGGAGTAACTTATTAATTTACATCTTTAAAGCAACTGTATGTGCATCCCCACCCACACCCTGATTTCACCAAGTATTCCCAAGCATTGCCAAGCTGGGCTAAGCGTTTGTGTTTGTCCACCCAGATTCAACTTGACGGAAGCTCGCTGTGTGACTATTTAACCTCTGTGACTCTCGATTGTCTCATTTGTGAAGGGGATAATTACAATGCCTTCCTCAGAGGTCTGTGAGGATTAAATAGCACAATGACTATCTATTGTCTGTAACAGAACTCACTAATGTACATTATTGTTTGTTTCTACCATGACCATTATTGTAAAAGAATTGGAAAAATGCAGTAAAGCAGAAGAAAAGTTCACATTTAATTCCTTTTATGTAACTGCTATTAACAGTAATAATGGATCCTGCACTGTTCTAGTTTGCTGAGAGAAAGGCCATGACCAAAAGTAACTATGGGAGATGCAGGGGTGGGGTAGAATGGTAGGGGTGTTTGGGTGTGGGGTAGTCAGGGAGTGGGATGTGGGGACTTGGGGCTTACTGGAGCAGGGAGGAATGGAGACAAGACTGGCAGATGGACACAGGGACAGGAAGCTAGCATCAGATGGTCTGGGCTCTCAACAGAGGAACTGCAGCAGCCCAGAAGCATAGCCTGGAGTGGGAGAGTGTGTTCAGGCTGACATCACCCAGGGGGAGAAAACTATGGTGGACAGTTTCTGCATACACTGTCAATATCCAAACTCTGAATCCCCAAGGAAGGATTTGCAATTTTCCCCTGGGTCTTACCTGGTAAGGCTTTACCATTCCGGTGGGGTTGAGGTCCTTGATACGGGTGTGTCTATGTCAACAACATACATCCACTCAGGATTTTATACACTCAGGGCATCCTCTGCTCCTTACCAATAACAATAGCCAGATCACACCTGTGGCTATGAGAACCTGGCACTCTGTGCTTGAGAATAGGAACCTCAACATCCAAAATAGTCCCAGATTAGCTGTGTCTTACTGGGGAGATGGCCAACTGATACACAGTCCTCAAGCCTGGAGCCTCAGTACAGCACTAGAGGTCTGGAAAGTGCTTGGAGACCTGTTGGTCCTTAATCCAAGATGAAAGTTTAGAAGCTCAGGTTCTGCTATCAGTTAAGGCATTAGCAGTGTTAGCAACAGTGGGTAAATCAACTCACTGACATGATGGAAGGCCATGCCATCAGAAGCCACCCAGATAAGTAGCTGAGGGTGCTAGCCCAGTCAGGGTGGGCCATCACTCATCAATTAAGGCAATTCCTGGAGAGGGGTCCCCTACTCAGGAGATTTTAATTTGTGACAAGTTGACATAAGAACCAATTATGATAAAAGAAAGGGGTTTATTTGGTTTATACTTCCATATCATAGTCCACTATTGAGGGAAGTTGGAGCAGGAACCTGGACGCAGGACAATAATTACTAACTCATTTTCTATGGCATGCTCAGTTTGCTTCCTTATACTACCCAGGAGCGCCTGACTAGGGGTGACTAAAAGTAGTTGAAGATCCCTACACCAAATACTAATGTGGAAAACCTCCTCCCAAGACTTGCTTGCAAGCCAATAGCATGTATCCTCTTCCCAGATAATCCAAGCCTGTGTTAACAAAACCTAGCTAGAACACGTGTTTCTGGTTTTTCTGCTTGAACTAAAGCCTAAATTTACCCAAATGCAAAAAAATGTAATTCATTTATTGAATTTAACTTATTAAATTTCTGTACCCACAATATTCTTGTATGTAATTTTAATGGTTGAGTACTGGTCAGTCATATGCTGTAACTTTCTTTGAACTGTTGCTGTCATAAGTACTTGTGATCTGAAACAAACTGAACACAGGCGTTTCAGAACAGATTTGATTAATTTATTGATATTAATCCATAGAAAAATTGATGAAATACAGACTACTTTAATAGTGCTTTGTAAGGTGAATTGCCATATTGGCTTACATAAGGACATCAGTTTTGATTATAGCAATCACACAAACATGGCTTTTAGCTTCCTCTTTGCTTCACCAAGCATAGGTAGTAGGTATTGTGTAGTTTCCTCTTTTCCAAATTAATGGCTTCTGAACAATGTACAGTAAGCATATTTCAACTCTAAGTTTCTTCTTCCGTAAAATTAACCAGTGGGTGCAGACCTCAGGGATATGATAGTAGCGCATGATGTTTGCTCTGGTTCTGTAGCCTGGTGGTGCTCAGGGTCTGAAGTACAGTTCAAATGAGAAAGGACCTTTGTGAAGCTGAGGTGTGCAAAAGGGCTGAAGGGAAGATCAAAGAAGACCATTCCTCTATTCAGGGTGTAGTTGTCCAGAGCTGACCATACTTGCAGATTCCAACCAAGGGAGTGATGCTGATAACAGGTGTTATTTATACTTCTGATTATTGTCAATTTTTGTCCATCCCACTAAACCATATGGTCAATGAAGTCACAGGTCTTGGTTCATTAATTCCTAGTAGAGGATTTGATATAGTAGGTATTCAATAAAAATATATAGTGAACAACAACAAAATAAGAAGAATGAATTTCCTTGCATCTGGCGGGAGATTTTGTATTTGGCAGCCAGCTTGTGTCCCCTGGGAAGGTTACCCAGACTGAGCCGCCTTAGACTTGCCTCTTTGCAGCTCCTATGATCATACCTTACTGGAACAGTGTTTACTAATATTGAGTACATTTGATCTGGTTAAGAGTCGATTCTCACCCTGGAATCCATACTCTGCAAAGTCATGTTGATGTCTTATCTCCAGTTCACTGTGGGTCCACTGTACAGTCCAGAGATGGTGTCAGCCTCAAGTTTTTAAGGCTATTTCAATCCTGCCTTTTGGACTGTCTAGAATGATTACTTCATGGCATGGCTAAGAGTCCATTCCATGAGACAGCTTATCTGTAGAGTAGAAAACACAAAGCCATTCTTCAGGTAACTCATCATGGTGGCTAAAGTTCCCAGCACTGGAACCAGGCTATTTCAGTTCAAGCCTTAGCGTCCTGCTTTATTCGCCATGTTGAATAGGTTACCGCATCACATTGTGTAAATACTGTTGACCTTACAGGATGGGCTGAGGATTAACTCAATTAAGGCAGGTGAAGAGGCGGAAATATTTGTAAACAAATATGTCCCATCTCCACCTTCCTCTACCTTCACGGAGCAGTAGGCAGCAGCTCCCTGAGAGGGCTAAGAGCACTGGACACCAGGCATTGCTTTTTTAAATTTATCCTCCAACATCTCTTTGGGCCATTATTATTACCCTATCTGATGAATGGAGGTACTGAGGGCTAGACAGTTTTAAAAATACCCTGAATCATATAGTTTGAATATTATAGTGACTGTTCAAATGCAGCTCTGTATGAACTATCCCCTTAAGGAGATAGTTCTCTTAACAGAATCGAAAGTGTTTGTGTCACTGTGGAGACCGTTAAGTTCTAATAGCTGATGTTTACCTGTTTCTTCACCATGTTCACAATCTCAGCACAGTTTTAAAAAGTAAACTGCAAGCACATGGGAGGATTTCAACACCTGTCTAGAGATTGGACAGTCTGCTGTTTCTAAGGATTATTGCTGATTTTAAATTGTGTTGTTACCGAGGGTCAGTTCACCAATCTCTGGATTTTTCTCTATTGGGGTTTAAGCAAAATCAATCATTTAAATAAATAAATAACAAACTTTAAAGTTTTTATTAGTATATGTTAACTAAATATAATAGTGGGGTCTTAATGCTATTTTCATACATGTGCATGATGTATTTTGGTCATATTAACCTCTCCAGTACCCTCTCTTATTTCCTCCCTCTCCAGCTGATCTCCCTCCTCTTCTCAGCACTTTAATTTTATTTTAGATTATTATCATATTTTTGTTTTGGTGAATGAACTTAATTAAAGTTACTTAGAGAAGGAGCATGAGCAATGTGTTTTTTATAGGATTATGGGCAACTTAACCCTAGTCTCTTCTGGTTTTACCTAGAGAATTGCTTTAGGATTTCTATGATAGTAATGTTATCTCATGCAATGTACTCTCAGCCACTAGATGACTCGCTACAGGCTTCTGACCAGGTTTATAGTACCAGATGTGAATTCCTTCCAGTGAAATAGGCCTCAAATGCAATCAGAAAATGGTTGGTTACCCCCTTAAGAGTAGTGCAACTATCTCATCAGTGGACACATCCTGTTTGGGAGGTCAGTACTGTAGCATGCAGGGTCCACAGCTGAGTAAGACTATTGATGACAGCAGTAGATAGACCCTTCCAGCACTGTACAAGCTAGTTGGCAGACAGGGAGCTTTCAGCTCAGTTCCAGCTTGACTCTCCCTGTTCTGCAACCAAAGTATGTGGCATCTAGTTCAGGTGGGCAACCAACAGCAGTGATAGGAGCCTGTATTGCTTCCCCCTTTGGAGGCTCATTGGGAGGTAGTTTACCCCTGCTACTGGGATTTCCATTTACAAACTTCACAGCTTCTGGGACTGGCTTTCTTTATAAATGGTAGGATGGCAAATTTTGACCCAGATATATTGCATACTATGTTGTAGAGTTATTTACCTACCCTCTAAATCTTCATTAAAGGGCATCTTTCCTTGCAAAACCAAACATGTAGCCATTTCAGTGTTGTCTTCGATACTGTTGAGGCTGTGTGTGCTTCTCCACGGAATTAACTGTCCTGACACCAGGAGCAAGGCAGACTTATCTGTGGTAAAGGGGCTGTTTGTTTGTGGTGTGGCTGCAACCAGCCAGCACCCTGCTCACCAGTAGCAGGCTTGAGATGTGAACATTTTCCAGATATCCCTAGCAGATAAAAAAAGAAAAACTGGAAAGAAATCTATTTCCAGACATCAACACAGCTCCTGTGTCTGTAGGGATTATTTGCCGTGCTGCGTTTGACTATTTTTGACATCCTTGAAGCTCACCTTATTTGCAATAGCATGCTATCAAATGTTCCGTTACCATTTGCTAGGTGAATGGATTGTGAAATTCAGTGAATGGACTGTTCAGAGCCGAGAAAGCATAGTGGCCATGAGTTGGCAGGACTGGTGGATTATGCCTGGTACATATCCAGAAAGCACAGTAGAATGTTCTCTGAGATAGCATGGGTTTACACAGGATCCAGCTTGATGTTTAAAGGTCTTGTGTTTCTCTTCTGCAGGTTAATTATGTATGGCTTTGTGAAGGCCATGGTGTATGCTGGCCAGCTGAAGAGTGGGGACTTCCATTTCACTGACTGTTTATTTTTTGGTTCACTGATGTCTGCTACAGATCCAGGTAACTGTTCAAATAATGCATTTCTCTCTTTGAAGAATCAAACATTTAAATTGACGGTTTCTCTACAGGAGGTCATCCAGTTTCCCTGGTAATAATTCTTCATTCCTCATCACAGGCTGTTGACATATCTGTAAGTGAATTAAATAAAACGTCAAGAAAGAAAGGGAAAGAAATAGGCTATATCTGACAGCTCCCAAGAAGTTGGTCAGAAAGCAATCTCCATAATAGAAGGGGCTTTTTAAAGCCATTATGGCTACTCTTGAATGTAGAGCCACTCTGAGCTGTTGTCCTTAAGTTTGCCTCTATTCAACATATCTTCTTTCAAAAATTATCTGTTGAATTAAGTAGTTTAAAGATTCTTTTAAAACTGCTGCAGGCCTCTTGAAACATGTCAAGGATAGGGGGCAGAGTATAACAGAGTATAAAGATAATTGCCATCTAGCCCTTAATAGCCAAATATGAGTGTATGTTCTCCTCCAGTGTTTATTGTAATGATATTGCATTATACTGAATTTCAGGTATCATATTTTGGTATGTAAATGCCATGAAAGTGATCATTGTTGCCAATAGAAGACCTATAATGATTCATAATTGTGATTTAATAATATGAAACCTCCAGTCACTATTTAAATATCCACAGTTCACTTGTTGTTATTGTCATTATTGGTTTGTTATACAAAATGCATCCAAAGATGACATGTAATTAGTGGCAACGTCCGCATGTGACCAATGGTTCTCATGGTTAAAGCTAGAGGCTTTATCAGAATTGGGTTCAACCTTTTCCTATCATGATTACTTTAAAAGCGATGTCGGGAACATCACATCAGAAGGCAAGTGGCATCTGGTGAATCCTCTGTCAGCTTAATCTATCATGCCTCTGAATTGCCACTCCAGAAAAGACTACCAGAATGCACCAGAGGAACAAAATAGGTTTCTTACATGAGGAAATGAAAGAGAATGCTCACAGAGGGTGTGCAGGCCTGTTTTATGTCAACTCAGGGCAAGCTGAAGTCATCAGAGAGGAGGTAGCCTCAACTGAAAAAAAAAAAAAAAGCTTCCATAAGATTGGGCTATAGGCAAGCAAGCCTGTAGAACATTTTCTCCATTAGTGGTTAATGGGGGGAGGACCCCGCTCATTGTTGGTGGGGCCTCCCTGGGCTTGTTGTCCATAAGACATTAGGCTCAGCAAGTCACGAAGAGCAAGCCAGTAAGCAGCACTTTTTCTTGCCCCCTGCATCAGCTCCTGCTCCTAGGTTCCTGCCCTGTTTGAGTTCCTGTCATGATTTCCTTCTATGTCAAACAGTGATATGAAAGTGTAAGGCAAATAAACCCTTTCCTCCCCAAGGTTTTTGGTCATGGTGTTTCGTCACAGCACTAAGACATCAGGGAACCATATGATGTCTCAAGGTGTGAGATGAGAAGGACTATGATGGGACTTAGGTTTCCATTTGTAATATTTAGGGCATCAGGACTTTTCTCTGGAGTAGATGTGTCAGGAAGTAAAAGTTATCCTTGATTATCCATTTAGTTAAGTCTTGTCTTAAAAGAGATAAGACCAGATTAAGCCTAAATCTGTAGCCGGTAAAGAAGCCATTTCCCTCTTCATGGTTAGAATGGGATAGAATGGGCGATGTCTTGTCAGTTTGGGGCTTGGATAATGCTCATTATTTATGTTTAGAGATGATAATGTAGTTTTTGTGTTTCTCCTACTCCTTCCTGCTCAGAACAACCCTCCTTGTGTGGGTTTGCTCTGTGAAACTGTTTATATCCAACTAGACCCAGTGAATGGTAGAAGCCATCACACCCTGACCAGCAGCGCTAGCATCAGACGAGGTATACTTGCACTCTCTCAGGTTCAACCTCATACCTCAGAATTTTCCAGGGAGCCCAGCAACTTCCCAGACACAGACATTTGACAAGCTCTACAGATTACACCCATTAGCTACCCCAGTTCCCATGTTGGTCACTACTTAGTCCTGTATGGTCTCCTCAAAGGAGTTTTGCTGTTCAGCTATTTGAGTTCTCCATGGTGTAGTATAAACAAACAACAAGAACCTAGCAAGACAAATGACTGATTATTTCCTCTAACTTACTAATTTCCAAGATTATGTATTCTTTCCATGGCATCCACAACATGTTACTTTCAAGACAGGTCTTTAAAACTCATATTTCTGAATGTATCTATTTTAACACAGCTATTATATTTTAGTCTATGCTGGCAACGTTTTCCCACTATGATTAAAATATTCCATTTTCACAAGGACGGGGCGGAGGGTCTTCAGGTTTCCTCTGGATTTTTTAAACATGATTTTCATGGTCCTTGATAAACTTATTGCATTTAGGTAGGTCTAATGTTCTATGACTTCTGTCCCTCAATTTAAAAATCATCCATCTCTCCAAGCAGCCTTGGATCTTTTGAGAAGAAAATTTGTTTAAGGACCACTTTTGCAACTGTTTCCATTGCTATTGGGTAGGTCATTTTTTTTAGACCTCTGTGTTTAGGCAAAGATACAACAGAAATCCCTCTTAATATTTGCAGCTCAATTTTAGGATTATAGAAATTTTATTATGATGCCATGAATTTTAATTTGCATTTGCATTTTCTTCTGCTTCTTTTTCTTCCTCCTCCTACATTAATATAATTTTTACTTGCTTAAAATATATACTCTCAAGATTATCTCACATACACTATTGCTAAAAATATAGCAGCTGGAAATGGCTTAAGATTTCACATGGTTATTTTTAGCCCTTGAGTATACCCCACTGGGACGCAGTTAAAAGTTGTTCTTTTTTTTTTTCAATCACTTGAAATTATTCTGATATGTGGTTAAGCTCCAAGTCAATCACAATAATGTTCTTCTGTTTCTCTGTGCTTTTTTTTTTTTTGGTTTTGTTTAAAAATTAGATTAAATATTCCAAGGATTCAGAAATGAAAAACCATGGTGGGAGTGGAAAGCCTAGTTGCTAGCCCTGTCCCGTTTGCCCTGAACTTTGGGATATTTTGGTCGTTGTTGGATTACATTTCCACCTTTAAATTTATATGTACATGCAAACATAAACACCCTGTGTGGTATACTTGCACTTTATCTTAGCTTTGTTTAATTAGCAGCGCTTCAGACATTGGCAGCATCTAAAAATCTTTCTAGTTCCTTTTTACAGCTACACAACAGGCCACTATTTAGCCAATCTCCTATCAATGGGCATTCCGGGGTGTTTTCTTGTGCTTTTAAATTAGCAATTGTGCTGCAATTAGCAGCTTTTAGATTAACAGCTTTTTTTTCCAGCATGTCTTTAGGATTGATTTCTAGAAATAGATATTCCTAGATACTAAAATTCTCCCCTGAACTGTGGACCAGTTTGCATTCATGCTGGTGATCTATGGAGGTTCATTTTCCTCACAGACATGCCAAGGCAAATTTACATCTCCCTGTGGTCTGCCCAAGCATTTTTCTTATTACGAGTAAGACTGAACATTTATTTACATGTTGAAGGGACATAAGGATATATTTTCAAACTCTGGTTTGGAGCCCAAGATGTAGATGAGAGACTCGAAGATCCATGTGGTGTAAGAGACAGACTGCTCCACCCCGCAGGGTGCAGGACAGCTTGGCTAGTCCATCAATGCTGAGAGAGTTACATTGCATTTTCCAGAATGATCCTACACTACATCACATGCCCCCAGGGAAATGCAGAGGTGGCTTGGCAACAGCTAGAAGCATAAGCTCAAGACAAAGGATTTCATCCATAGCGATTTTCTAGCTAGTTAAGGCTATACTCTTCAGCTCAATATGAGCATTTCATCTTTCAATGTTGGGCCAAATTTCAGGTCACCTTTACCCAAATGTGTGTGTTGCAAAGCACTGCATCTGGGTCTCAACACTGAGTTAATTGCTACAGCCTGAGTTTGTTGAATTCTGCCTGACTTGGCTGTATCCAAGCACACCTGAGTTGTATTCAAGCTTTGTTCCTTCTGTTACTGGTGATAATCCCAAGGTTCTGTTTAAACAATACAGAAAACGGACTGAAATGGTGGAGGAAGGGGATCTGGCCTAGCAAACTGTTATTTAGCTTCCTTGTGTTAACTAAGCTGAAGAGTCCTTTAAAATCTCACACCAGCTTGCATCTTGTAGGAGAACGCAGGGAACTGAGTCCACCTTCTGTGTCTGGCATGGGCCAGCTGTGCAGCTCTGGGCATCTGTTTCACATCCTTAGATTTCACAGGCTGCAGTCTCCTGCCTCCTCACCTCTGGGGTCTTCAGATGAAGACATTGCCTCTTTATTGGTAAACTACAAAGTAACTACCACAGCCCTCTTGGCCCTTCCAGCTCCAGTGGCTCATGATTCTCATTTCTGTGAGATTTCTTTGAAAATGAACTCTTGTTTTAAAGAAAATGTAAAATCGACCCAAAGCTAGTCAGCCGCATAGTTTGGGGTTCTAAGCCCGCTCAGTAAATGTGGTCATGATTTCACACAGCAGAAGCCTGTAGCATATAAGCAGGAGCCCTGATTTTCCCTCCTTTACCGAGAGCTAATTGTTATAGTAACCACATTGAACCCATTCTTTGCTAAATTGGTGTAATTTAAGATCTTCAATAACCTTAAAACACTTAGTTAATCTTACCCCACAATTATTCATTTATTGCCTAAATTCTCATGACTCACTAATTTATGAAAGAGAACTTGTGCTCTCCAAGCCTGACATTTCTTGGCCTTCTTTAAATGAATCCTTTCCAGGTAGCTGCATCTGCGCCAGAGGCTACTACCTACTCTAGTATCTGTAAGATGAGCATGTTTAGACTCGAATTCTTCCTGTCTGTTTCAGACTCTCTCCACCTAGCTTTGATTTACTCCAGCTAGTAAATCTGCTAGGTTAACTAGAATGATTTGACCATAATTTGATTAATTTCCTCTCACCGATGAGGCCCTTGCTGCTGCAATGGGCAATGGCTGTGACAGTGAGTGGACACCTTGGGACAGACTACTGTGCAGGCTAAAAAGCAGGTTACAGGAGCATCCACTCAATGTGTGGATACATTCAGATACATTCGGAATAAAAAAAATCAAAAAGATGAGGCAAAGACAGAGAAATTTAAACACATTAGCAAAAGGATCCAAAAAGGGGAATGAAGGTCTGACTTAATAATCTGCTGTCAAATGGTCAAGCCCATGAAGAGGCCTTTGCTAGTGTCTCTCTCTCCTCCCGGTTCACCCTTCACCCAGTTGGGGCCATTTGGTAAATTTAGATCACCCAAGTGTGGTAGGTAAGAGAGGTGTCCTTGAAGACCATGAAGACACACAGACACACAGAGCCCCGCCCCCCCCCCAGCAGAGCCACATGCCTTGAATATGGCTGCTCCTGCTGTTGTCTCACTTGTGTCATCACTGGTCTTACTCTACCTTCCTTAAAAACCTTAAAAGTGTCACCTTTTGTTTTGGGTGACCTTGCTCAGACATCCCTTGGGGGAGGGAGTGAGAAGATGCAGCACCAAGGACTCAAGCACTGAGTAGCAGAGCGTGCTGAAGACTCGTTCATTAAGGAAGTTGGACTTTTCTTTATCCCCTCCCAAGGTCCCATTGGCTCAGTCAGCTGACTCTGCTGCATTGTCCTTTCCTCATTGGTGTCTCTGGATCAGGTTTCTCTTCCTCAACAGTCTCTGGGGTGGAGGCAGGCTTGGCTCAGGAGGAAGTACCACCCTCGCATGCTCATGCAAGCTGGCCAGGGCACCTGTGGCTTACATAGGCTGGCCACAGTTTCTCCCACAACCTTTGAAGCAATGTTAGCTCTGCCCAGCCTATTAAAAACCATACCATGCCTTTCATCCTAGTCACCTTGGAACTCTGGTCCCTTGCTGCATTTATCTCAACAGTACTTACTAGTGCCAATTCGTTATTTCTCTTGATCTATCTAATTATTGTTGGTCTGTTCCCTAGGTGGGACAGCTACTCATGTATCTTTTAAAGCTCGTATGTCTATTGTCTGGAACAGTGGATTTTCAATAAATCAATTAATTAGTATATTTGTGAAAGAAACTGTTAGAGCAGAGTCTGGAGCACGGAGAAGAATTTTCTCTGAATTTGAAATGTGAAACAGCCCAACATGCAGGTCACTGTCAGTAATCAGATGTTTCATGGCCCTAGGAAGGACAGGGACACAAGGTACAGGTCAAACCCTGTATATAAAATATTTGTTTCTGTCCTCTAAAATGATACAGTCAACTAAAATGAAATGTGTGGCCTTTCCTTTCACTTATATTTTTGGTTGTGAGCCTCGCCTTTAACGGCTGAGCCATCTCTCCAGCTCAATGTGCCTTTCTTTTCTAACCAAGTAGGTAGAATTCCTTTCTCCCTGCCAGGTAGTCAGCTTGGCACTTTCCTGTGAAGGGCAAGCCATGGTTCATGGACTGTGGAAATGTAATAATGATGTAGGCATTTTAAATTGGAAGTTACTCAGAGTAATAGGATCTTTTAGAAAAAAAAGGAAGGATTCCACACATTAAGTAATGAACCAGAGAACTCTAGAAACTCATCCTGGTATTTGACAAGAGTGATGCTTTCCTGCAGATCCAGAGAAAGCTGTGCATTGGAGCACATGTGATCTGTGCATCTTTGAACTCCATCCATTTCTCTATTTCTTCTTTGAATTAAAATGTTTTCATTGTATCTGCTGCAGCTGCACTGAGACTCAAATACAGCTGCAGCACTTTGAGCTCTGGAAGTATTATTTCAGAACTCAAAACTGGAGGGTAGCTCTGACTTCTTAGACTTGGCTGGTTCTCCCAGGAGAATCACTCCAGCCTGTCTTGCATTTAGGTCAAATTACCTAAGGTGTGGGTCTTCAGTTTTGTCTGGTAGCTTCCAAAATAATGCCTGGCTACTAACCACTTAGAATGTGTTAGGTTTGGTCAATATGTAATATAAGCACAAATATATCCATTGTTGCAAGGACTTAATATTAAAAAGTGTCTCATTAATAATTTGTTGTTTCTTTCTTTTTTGGGGGGGGTGCTGGAGATCAAACCCAAGGCTTTAAGCATCCTAAGCAGGTGCTGTGTAGCTGAAACACAAAATTAACTTCACCTGTTCATCTTCACCAAAAAATATAAAATTATGTGTGTGGCTTGCATTACATTATTCAATAGTGATTCAATAGAGCAATATCAAAGGGGAAGGCTGTAGGTCAAATGCATGATCCTTAATAAAAATCACTACAATAATTTAAAGCTGCATAAAACAATCAGGCATGCTTACAGGTGTAATGGTTTGAATAAGAATAGCCCCATGGTCTCATAGATTTGAACACTTAGTCATTAGGGAGTGACATTAATTGACCAGGATTAGAAGATGGGACCTTGTTAGAGGAAGTGGGGGTGGGCTTTGGGGTTTCAAATGCTCAAACAGGCCCAGTGTCTCTCTCTGCCTGCTGCCTGTGGATCTGGGTATATAACTCAAGCAACTTCTTCAGCACCATGTCTGCTTGTGTAGCACCATGCTTCTACCCATGGCAATAATGGACTAAACCTCTGAATGTAAGCAAGCCCGAGTTAAATGCTTTCTTTTATAAGAGTTGCTATGGTCATGGCATCTCTTCAAAGCAATAGAACAAGGCACTAGGTGGATTATGGCCTTTGTTGAAATACAAGTATTTATATTTTATGAAATTGAACTAATATGTCTAAACTTTTCTTTCTAACAATCTCTTTTCTAGTCTCTTTTCTACACTGTAATACATAATGACACATAAACTAATTTATACTCATGCTACAGAAGCAAAGCAAAGAGAAAAGGGAGTAAATATCTGGATGATTTAAATACCATAGATGTGCCATCTAACCCATAAATATTGCAGCCTCTGACTCAGTGAAAGGCAGCTTCAGTGATCAACAGCCTGAGAATCTCAACTATTCCTCTCCTTAGCAGAACATAAATAAAAGGCCTAACAGCCTCAGAGCTTCCCCCCCACCTCCGTGTGTGTGTGTGTGTGTGTGTGTGTGTGTGTGTGTGTGTGTGTGTGTGTATGTAACTATTACTGGTTTTGGTACAGTTTGTCACAAACCCAGCAAATCTGACAATCTTCATTATGTTAGTCCCATTTTAAAGCGCATTAAGACATTTGATGTTCCTAAATCAAATAACTCAAAATCATAAATAAATGTTTATGTAAAAGAAGTCAATAGAAACTACCCATGTAGTTGGTTGGAAAAATATTGCTCATAACTCTTCATGAAGTTTAGTGTTTAAAACTAGCTGATTTAGATTTTTGGTTCAGATCTCCAATTAAGCAAAGCAAAATACAGTATTCAATATGATTCATTTATTTGCCATTGTCATCAATAAATGACATTCAGTGACTATATGTAAGAAAGTACCTTCAGATGTCTCTGAATACAAAGGGCTTGCTGCTGTGGAGTACATAATAGTCACGTGGTGAATAAATAAGAGAGATGTTTATTATTGTTTAAAAACAGTCTGCAGGGTGTGACAGACTAATGTTTAAATCTGCCTTCCGTCTGAGCTACATGGGTCTTAGTTTCTCCTTATAAAATGAGGATAAGATTTATTTAAAGGTTTGCCTTTGAGAGTAAATGAGATGATACATGTTTTAGTTGTTGTCATTATTTTACAATGGCATGGAGATGTAGATGGCATGTTGCTGTAAGTGAAATACAACAAGATGTGCATTCTTGTGCTTGTTTTTCTGGCAGCAGTTCTAAACTCTTCATTCTTGGTGAAAACTCCCTTGGATGTCTGTTTTCCTTTGAGGGTTACATAGCCAAAGTCAGAAGTATAGTGTACAAAATGTGGAAGTCTTGCTTTAATAAACAAGGAACACCTACACAACCAATCCCACTGGTAGAAGATAGTGATTCATAAAATTGTTACCATTAAATTTAGATATTGTCATTAAATTTGGATATTGCTATTAAATTTAGAGAATGCCATTTTATCCCTAAATATCTAAAATTATGTACAAGAATGAACAAGTTATTCTCTTGAAAAAACTTTCAAAACCTTGTAAAGACTTGCAAAGAGTTTCAGAATCCATTGCTGTTACCAACTTATCTGTTCACTTGATTCTCAGATGGTCCATTCTGTCTGAAGTGAGAACCCAAGCAGGATCCATTGGTGATTTGTGAGTGTCATACATCTGCCTTCTCTCTCAGTCCAGAGCCATGCCTCCCGATGCCATGTCTTTTATGCTGTTGCTAAAGAAATTAAATCACTTCCGTGGAGGAACCTCCCTCTGGACTAGCAGGTTACTTTCTGTTGCACCACTGTTTCTCTTATTTACTATTTCTCTAAGTGGCAGTTAGCTTCCCTATCAGGCCACAGTTCCTTATGGTCTGGGCCTATTAGTTCCATTAGGAATGACAAAATGGCACATACATTTTTTCTAATTATACCCTTTCTTCCAAGTCTTTAGCTATAATGATTCCTGCAACAAAACTATCCTATGCACTTATTCTAAGTCATTCCTTATATTATCAACAAGGATTATACAGATATTCTCTGGGCTATTGTTCAAATGAACAATCCATAAACAAATGTCCATTACAGACATGTGTTAAAGTTAACCACAGTACCACCATTGCACCTAAAATACTTTAAGTAATTTTTGTGGTAAATGAAATAATGGCCCTGCAAAGCCCTAATCCTCAGAGCCTATGAATAAGATTACATTAACTTTCTTGGCACAAGAATCTTTGCATATGTGATTAAGTTAAGAACCTGGAGTTGAGGAAATTACCCTATCTAATCATGTGGGACCCTACAAATTGAAGACCCCTTCCAGGCTTTGATTAGAGGAAGATGTGACTATGAAATAGAGAGGCAATGTTGGTGCTGAAAGTGGAGGAGGGGAACTGTGGCTGAAGAAATAGAGGTAGATTCTGCCAGCTGGAATGTTCAAGGAACATTTCTACGATTCCAACAACACATCTAACAAAAGCAACTGGAGAGAGAACAGACTTATTTTGTCTTATAGTCTCCAGTGGCAGCAGGAATTCATGCAGCAGGAATTCAGGAAGCTGGTCACATTCCATCATCCGTCCTGTCCCACTCTGGGACTGGACATGGGGCTTCACTATAAAACATCAAGGCCTGTTTAGGAGATCCACTTCCACTGGAGAGGTTCACTCTCCTACAGATTCTACAACCTTCCACAACAGCACCATCAGCTAGAGACCAAGGGTTCAAGCACTGATACTATGAATGATATTTTACCTTCAAACCTTCAGCAAGGATTACAACCCTACCTTAATTTTATCCTTCTGTGATTGGTGGTAAGATATACTTATAGAACTGTAAGATGCTAAATTTGCATTGTCTTAAGAAATTAAAGTTTCAATTTGTTATGGTAATAATTTAATGCTAACTCCATCCTTAAATATTAGCAATATGTAATTAGGATAAAATTTTCCAAACTGCCTCATAAAATTTAGTATAGCGGCTTTCTTTGATCAAGAATCCAGACACCATGTGCTCATTGCTTTTAGAAATAATTTAAAATAATAAAGTTGTAGGATGTTTTTTTAAAAAGAGTCTTTTTAAAGATCGTGTAACCTAACATTTTTACTTACAAAGAACAAACAAAGGTTTAGAGATAATTTGTCTCTAAAGCAATCATTTGCAATGCTAGCATTACTAACTGGAAGAACAGTCTTGCCTATAATCCATCACTTGGAAGGTAAGAGGCAGGATGATCTGAGATCCACAAGCAATCTGGGCTACTTAGCAAGTTCTAGTGTGTCCTGGGGCACCTAACAAGATCCAGTATTTTTTAAAATGTTCATATTTATGATAGTTAATTGTTATTACCAACCAGAGAGAATTTAGAATCACCATGAAAACACCTTTAAGTATATCTAGAGGGGAGAGGATGGTTCCAGCTGGACAGGAATGACCTCCCTGAGTTTGTGACACACCTCCATCAGTTGGATCCTAGACTGAACATAGAAAAAGCCAGCTGAGCATCAGCATTTGCCTCTTTCTACTCTCTGTGTATCAACTGCGACAGCTGCCTTATGCTCCCGCCATTGTGACTTCCCAGTCATGACAGGCTGGATTCTCAAACTGTGAGCTAAAATAAATCCTTCATTAGGTTCATTGTATGAAGTACTCTATCATAGCTAGAAAAGAAGCAACTATAATAGCACTATGATTGCTCTAGAGTCCTCAGTGGATTCTGGGAGAGTGACAATCTTAACTTGTTTCCTCTACTTTTTTTCTCCACTTATCTGACTTTCCCAAGCCCTTGGTTCCCAAGTGCTGGCCAAGTCATGAGCTCTGTGTTGTTCCTGTAGAGGAAGCTTTCTGTGTTGTGAATAGTATGAACATTTAGATACCGCTACCTGCTGTAGAGGAGGCTACTTGTGAGAACTAGAAGGTCATAAATGTAAGAAAAGCATGTGTTGTAAACCTGTGCATTTTGGACCTTCATGACAGGAAGATGAGAGAGGTTGATGTAGACCTAATGTTAGTGAACTTGACTTCCTTGGTTCCTGGGTGGCATGGTGGCTTCCATCTGCTGCCTAAGGGCTGGGCATGTTTCTTCAGCATTGTCACTTAGAGAACTGCTAACACAGAGGGACATCCCACACTTTCAAGCTCCAGGAAACCAAAGAAGCCAAATAAAAGCACAGGATTTCTTAGCAGCCTGAGAGAGGAAGAACATCCCAAACAAGCAAAGTGCACAACCAAGACACTAATTCCTCTAGCAGTTAGAAGAAAACTGCAGTGATCTTGGAAGAGAGGTTGAAAAGTCCAAGTGCAGATGGTCTTACTTGCGCTTTTCCAAGTAACAATTGAATGGAAAAGTACTATCACCCAATGTAATGAAGTGTAGAAGAGAATTTTAAACATTTGTTTTTTTTTTTTTTATTTGTTAATGGGGGGGGCATGCTGCTGGATGCAGCATAGACCAAGGCAGTGAGCACAGCTCTCACTACTGGCGGTAAAATAGCCACCGCCATCTTGGATAGACTGCAGCTAAAACTGTGGCTTTCATTTTAACAATGTTGTTGTTTACCAGATAAAAGACTCATGGCCAAAAAAAAAAAAAAAAAAAAAAAAAAAACAAGATTTACAATAAAGAGAGATTCACATCAAAATGAATCTCTAAAGGTTTACAATGTGTTTTAAAATATACGTAGGCTTTGGAAAAAATAACTAAAATGATTTTAAAAAGACAAAATGTGGCTGGGTATGGTGGCACACGCCTTTAATCCCAACACTCGGGAAACAGAGGCAAGCAGATCTCTGTGATTTCAAAGTAAACCTGGTATGCAGAGTGAATTCCAGGACAGATAAAAGTTACACAGAGAAACCCTGTCTCAAAATATGTAAAAATAAAAATAAAAAAAAAATATGGCACCCAACATGGCTAATAAAAACTTCCACTTAAAACTAAAAAAAGCTTAAAAATGGTTTTAAAAACAAAAACCAAAAACAAACAAGACTTCTTGGTAGCAACATTTTTCTCAGTTGGACTTTGTTTTGCTAGAGACAGAGATTTGCGCCGGCTCCTTTAAGGGAGGTCTCCTGACTCAGCATATGTTGTCTCCAGTCTCTACATCCTGACTCCTCCTTACTACTTCCTCTTTCCTCCTTGTCTCCTAGTCCCTCCTATCTTACTTTCCTATTGGCCAACAGTGATTTATTCAGTAACCAATACAACAAACGTATTTATAGAATGACATTTCCCATCAGGGGCAGGCACACCCCCCCCCCAACACACACACCATTTGTGTGCAGGTGTTGACTTTTTCCAGAAGAAGGCATCAGACCTCCTGGAGCTGGAGTTACAGGCAGCTGTAAGCTGTCAAGTATGGGTGCTAAGAACTGGACTCAGGCTCACTGGAACAGAAGCAAGCATTTTTACCCTTCGAGCCACATATCTAGCCCCATAAAATAACATGTAAACCAAAAAGATAAAACCAGAAACTGGATGGCTAAGCCAAGAGGCATCACATATAAAAAATATGAGTGCCTCATATATGGATTTTAGACATAGAGCAAAGGGTTACCTGCCTATAATTCACACCACCAGGGAAAACTAGGATGCAAAGAGGAATCTAAGAGATTCATACAAGGTCCCTCACAGAAGGGGAAAGGAACAAGACCTCCTCAGCATATTGGGAGTGGGGGGGCAGTGAGTGGAGAGGGAGCTGGGAGAAAGAGAAGGGGAGGAGAAGAAAGCATGTGGGACCAGAAAGATTGAGTCAAGGAGGAATAAATGAGAGGGAGAGAGAGAGAGAGAGAGAGAGAGAGAGAGAGAGAGAGAGAGAGAGAGAAAGCATAAAAGAAGGAGCCATTATAGTTTGAAGAGAAAACTGACTCTAGAGAAATGTCCAGAGCCCTACAAGGATGACCCCTACTAACAATTTGAGCAACAGTGGAAAGGCTACCATAAATGCCCTTCCCTGATAATGAGATTGATGACTAACTTATCCACCATCATAGAGTCCTTATCTGGTACCTGTTGGAAACAGAAGCAGACACCCACAGCTAAACACTGAACTGAACTGGAATCCAGATACAGAGAGGGAAGACAAGACCAGGCTACAGAAACACACAGAGACAGCTGACCTGAATAAGGAGGAGCTAATGGGCCCCCAGACTGATATCTGGGAATATAGCATTGGACCAACTCAGACCCCCTGAACATGGGTCTCAGTTAGAAGGCCTGGGCAGTCTAAGAGACCTCTGACAGTGGAACCAGGCTGTATATCTCTGGTACACAAAAGGACTTTGGGAGCACATTCCCCATGGAGGATTACTCTTACTCCCTTAACCTAGAGGCAGGGGGGAGGGTCTAGTCTCTACTCCAAATGATTGGACAGATTTTGTTGATCCCTCCTGGAAGACATCACCCTCCCTGTGGAGTGGGGGGGGATGGGATGGGAGGGTGTTGGGGGAGCATGGGAGAGTGAGAGAGAGGGAGAGAGAAAGGAAAGGAGGGAGGGAGAGGGAACTGGGATCAATATGTACAATAAGAAAAATAAATAAATTAATTAAAAAATATGAGTGCCAGCATAGGAAAAGGTTAAAAAAAAGTAATTATAATACAAACAAAGCATTTTTTTGGGCTGATTAAAAACTGAACCCTTCAGATTAAATACATTCTTGTCCATCCTGTTTCAAGCAGGATTGATGAGAAATCCTAAAGTCATGTCATGGCAGCATTCTTAAGAAGAGAAAAGCAATCCCATGCAAATGTAAAAGACAAAAAAATAAAGCCATTTGTGTTGGGAACCTTTAATTGTCACCTGACTCAACCAACCTAGAATTCACTGCAGAAGAGAAGCAATCAATAGCTGCTCTTACTGCATATGATGAGGTAACCAGCTGTCTCCATGTCCTGCGCTGTGACTTTTCCACAATGATGGACTACATACATGGAATTACTAGCTAAATATTAACCCCTTCTCCCACGAGTCACATTTTGTCTGAATGTTTTATCACCTCAACAAAATGAAACTAGAATATCACTGGACTTCCCCTCTGTAACATCTGGTGTTAGAAAACAGAGCATGCAGTATTGGAGCTGCTAAATATATGTTTACCAATTCAGGGAAGCAGGAGATATTTGATTAAAGGGTAATTATGTTGGGTGCCCTCAATAAACTCTTTTAAAATTAGCTATAATAGAGAAATAAAAAGTAATGGATTGAATAATGTAACTAATCAACATGATATATGAGATATCTAATAGGTCTTTACCTCCCTAATGAAAAATTGCTTTGTGTTAATCAAAGAAAATTTCAAAACTTGGCTGTGTATTTTGTCACAAAGGAACATCAACAGATTTTAACAAGAGCAAAGGATTTGCTGGTAATATTCTCTTATCACATTGCCTACAAAGTAAAAAAGACAATAGAACTCTTTTTACAAATTGAAAGAAATCAAAAGGGAAGTATTTAATGTATAGGATATAAAGTAAAGAGGGACTTTGGAGCCACACCTAATAGACAAACAGATAAAATGCTGTGGCATTAAATATATTTGTTATTGGAAAAAAAAACAGCTATAAAGGACTTTAGAACTTAATATAAGAGCCCAGATAAAGATAAATCAAATAAACTAAAAAATCCAGAAAATGGCTCTTAATAAAGAAAAACAACTTGAATAATGAAATAGAAAATACGAAACAGCAGCAAAAGGAAAACAGATGATTATGTCCAGGATTAACTCAGTAAACAACTGGAAGGAGAAATGTGATTTTCAAGAGCTTCATTGGAAACAGAGAAGACAAGGATAGCAAACATCTAATGGACAGGAGTCAGATCCTCAACTGGTACAATGCCCAAAATAATATTCCAAGCTGCTTGGAAGGAAAAAATTTTTTTATCCATGAACAAAAGTACAATAAAATTATCTGGGAATAAATCAGAATCTTGAACAAAAGATTAGAAAAATGACAAAATGCCTACCATTTCAAAGGCACCATGGTCAGATGGTTTCATAACTGAACTACATCTCATATTAAAGGACCAAGAACTCTCATAAAACTTAACTATTGCAATCCATGGCAGCATGAATGTACCCTGTTTAATTTAAATATGGCAAGATACTGAAATCCAACTACTGAAAAGAACCACTGCAGAAAACTGTAATCCACTCTCCTCAGACTTATAAATTTACTAGAATTCAAAATAAAACACTTGCAAATAGAAGCCATTAGTGTTAGGCTTCTAATAAAAATCCAGCGACAACTACTGCATGCCTGTGCCTAAAGTCTAACTTTTCTCTGAGGAGACCATCAGTAAATGTTAATAAAATAAAAAGGTGAATTAAAATGATAGTAATGTTAAGTGGACTGGAGATGGAGCTCAGGGGTAAAACACTTGAACATTATGAACAAGACCCTGGGTTCAATCTTCAGGAACACAAAGGCAGACCAACAAAACACCCCACTAACTAAGCTTAATATGCTATGGCTGTAAGAGTAGCCAGTCCTCATAATATCTACCAACTCCATCTACTTCGTAACTATAGTAAAGAGAACATATCTGACATTAGTGAGATAAAGGCATTTAAAACCATGCAGCAACATTAAAAATGAATTTCAGATTTAAAAGATAAATTTTGAAAAACTGTAACTCAAAGTATTTACCAAAATCAAATAGCCTATATCATCTTAAATAACAGCTTGAAAGTGGGTAATTCCAAGAAGATGTATTTGTAGCAGACTTTCTTCAAAGCAATGGATATGGAAGAATGAGAAATAAAACAGAACTCTAATACTTTGTATTGTCTATCAACAGCCCTTTCTCCTGGGTCCTTGGCTAAGAGGAGAAAGTGGCCTCGTGAACTAAGTTGGGGAAGCATGTGGAATCTCTCACTGTAGGGGAAGCTTCTATTCAACAACACTCTTCAATAACACTGTCAGTTCCATGTAATGCTGCAGTGGAAATCAAGACATAAACATCAACATTTCCTTTTGGCCTTCCCTTTGATCTCTCTTTGGACTCCCCATTGGACAGACAGTTGGACACTAGGGCCTGGAGACTTATTGTTATCATTGTGTGGTCAGTGTTCTATGGCAGAGAGCAAGGAGATAGAGACAGATAAGAATTAGGAGGGGCAGATGTAAGATACTGGCAGTGTTCCAGAGATTGAGCTAGAGAAAGACGTATAGGGCAAAAATCACATACAGTAGAAATCAAGAAAAAAGCTACCACTTTTTGTTAATATCGCACTATCTAAAATTAACATTTAGTAAGGTGCCTGGACATATGATAAATATACAAAACCTGCTAGCTTTAAGGTTTTTAAAAACTGAACCTGGTGATCCAAGCCTGTTATCCACCCACCCAGGAGGCTAAAGTAGGAGGACCACAAATTCAGGGCCAGCCTATGCTAGAAAGTGAGCTCAAGGCCATTTTGGGTGACCATCTCAAAATGAAAAGTCCACAAAGGGCTGAGGATATAGCTCTCGCCTAGTGTGTATGTGAAGCTCTGGGTTCAATCCCAAGAGTAGGCTTCTACAATAGCGACAAAAATGTATAGAAGTACAATACATTAGCTATAATATATGCAGATAGTTTGGTAAATACAGCTTACAATATATGCAGACAGTGTGAAAATTATAACACATTAAATAATAGAATTGTCATTATATACAAATGAAGAAATAAATCCTTCAATAGGAAGTTTTAATTCCAGACTCTCTTTTTCTGTCACTTGCTGCTAGACGATTTTAACATAAACTGTTTTTAAATAACAAAGTCCTGAACAAGTTACATCACCCATATTACTTCTAATGTTTTATTCCAAAAATGTTAATGCCAGTCTTTGTGTAGCAATCCTTTTAAAATCTTGTATGCCTGGAAATATTTTACTTATACCATCTTATTATAACAGCAATTTGATTAGATTTAAAAGTGTGCATTCAAAGTTCCTTTTCTTCCCTATTGCTTAGAGTTTAAATATTTGAAGTTTAAGTATGTATCTCTTTACAATTTTAGTTTCAGTTGCATCTGTGACTGCTATTGTCCAGATGTCATGCCCCTATTTCTTGCCTCCTGTCTCTCAATATTTTTAAATGATTCTGTGTCTTAAATCTTCCTGTTTCTGTCTTGTAAAGCTCCACTGGTAAAGTTCCCATTTACCCAATTCATTTCTTCACCCATATCCATTTATTCACTATCCTACATCATCCTGTCTCTGTTGTGTTCTAGTTTTGTTTGACATTGATTGGTTGATTGGTGTGTGTGTGTGTGTGTGTGTGTGTGTGTGTGTGTGTGTGTGTGTCCCTGAGTATACATACCACAGTATACATGTGGAGGTCAGAGGATAACCTGCAGGAGTTGGGTCTCTCCTCAAGGATTGAACTCTGGTGACAGGTGCCTTTCCCAACTGTGCCATCTTACTGACAATACAGGTTTTGTCCCTTACATTTTCTCTCATTTATTTCTACTCCTCCACATCCATCTCTTTCAGTATTATTAAACAACTTAATAATAAACCCTAATAAAAACCATTCTAATATTGTTTCTGCTTGTTGCTTTTCTGTGTTGTTACAACCCTGGTGGCTCTTTTCGATGTTTCAACAATTAAACAGATAAGTACTGGAGTGGGTCGTCAAGACCACAGCCAATCACTTTCTCTTGCTAACATTTCTCTAGCCCGGTTACCTGGGGCAATTGATTTTCAGGAGACATTAACCACAGAGATCATTTTTATTCATCTCAAGAGGGGTAACTAGGCATCTGACATTGAGAGGGCAGGAAAGCTGCTAAGGCTTGATGATGCAGAGGACAGCCACTCTAATAGGTACTTACCTGGTATAATGGCCATGAGTCCCAAGGTTGCAAAGTCCTGTGCTGGTTAAGTGTCTGGCACAGGATTCAGACCTTAGGGGGTGACAGCATTTCAATCTGCTGGCCTAAGATAAATGAAGAGGGTTTTCAGAGACGATTTCTTTAAATTCCAGAATGTTCTGTAATGCACTGCTCTGATGCCAGTGCACACCTGCCCTAGTGCCTAGCTATATGTGCATCCTTCATACAACAGAGAGCCAAGCAATGATTATTCCAAGTCAAAATGTAGACATTAAGTGAGAGTAGTTTTTCTTGTTTGTTGATATTTCCTTTCTCTGTTCCATTCTTTCCACCTCCAAGTGCCTGCTCTTTCTACACATCGATTCCAAATAGCCTTCCTTCTCCTTAGGATTTCTCATAGCTTTTGTTGTTATTGTTGTTTGTTTTATTTCCAGTTATCCATAGACTTCTCCATCATTGGTTTTGGAGAGAGCTAGTAGCATATTATATTACTTTCATAAAATGTCACCTTCTCTTAAATTAATTCAATAGACACTCAAGGAAAGCATAGTACTTTCAAATTGAAACTGATAAAATTATTTTAAGGTTTAAGATGTCAAATAAAAGTAGAAGAGCACCTGCCTAACCAGATACAAGAATATCATAAAAATTCACTATAATCAATCAAGATGGCATTGGCCCAGGATAGGAAAAAAATATCCCAGAATAAATGAGAATTTGAAAGTAATGAAAATGTGATAGATTTACTAAATGCTACTTGCACAATTGATTGGTTATACATTTAGAAGATGGCATTTATAAAAATGTATTTGAGTTAAAATGTAATAAGTAAAATCTTAAAGAAAATTTATACACCATTTTAATTATGGGTATATATCGACCTTTATAAAAAAATGCAAGCATGATTTATAAAAATACCTATTTAAAAAAAACTTTAAATGGGAAGAAATACTATAAATAAAATCAAAGGACAGGCAACATATTGGGGGAAAATTTACATGCAAATGATGAGTTACTACTGTCTCTTTATGGTGATAATCTGGCAATACCTAACAGAAACATGGGCACAGGCTAAGACCAGGCAATCTGTAAAGGATCACATCTACTTGGCCACAAACATAACAAGTTGTTCAGGTTAAGCAAAGCCATAGAAATGTACAATAAAACAACAGCATATCATTTTACCGTTCGTAGTTTGACAGTAGTTATAACACAACTAACAGTTACTGTTGGCATGGATGCATGGAAAGTGGACTTCTACACATTTTCAGTGGAAATGCAAATCATTAAAAGACTTTTGGAATGCAATTTGGCATCATTTATTGTAACTTCAAGCACATAGGCCCTCCTGACCCAGTAAAGTGATTTCTGGAGATCTAATCCACACAAGTACAATAAATAAACAAACAGACTAATTCTAAGGGTTTATGAACAAGGATGTTTACCACAACATTCTTAAGATTATATAATTTGTAGGACTCTGCAGAACATTTTGGAGCCATTAAAAAGGTAAATTAGTGCTCTTGCTATAGATTTCAGGATTTTCAATGAGACAATTTTCACTGCGTAAAGTAAGAGGCAGAAACGTGTATACAAAATAATTAAAAAATTTAAATAGATGTGACACCCTCCTGTATGTATCTGGAGGTAACTAGGTACTGTGCCTGTGTTCATGTGTTGTATATACTTGATTTGGACCTTGAAAGGGACTAATGAAGTATAGCCATACACACTGCTTTCCCCCTTCTCATCGATGCCTTACAAAACATCCTAGATGCTACTCCTTGCTCACTAGTAGAGTAAACCCTGAGGTATTTAAGGTGCCAGTAGATACTTGGGTTAGTACTGAACTCCTTCAATCCCATGTAATAATGCAAATTTTCAGTTTGATTAAGGTGTGACTTTAACTCCACTCTCCTTGCTGAAGACAGGTAGTAACACTTGAGAAGAGGTATAGAAAGGGTGATCTTTCTCCTATGCCTTGTTTGTCACTCACTGGTATAGTTTCTTACATCTCCGAGGTGGGGAAAGTGATGAGAAAAACAATGTTTTTATGCGACTGATACAAGCCACACACACAGAGAGCACCTATATAACCTGTGCCTGTGAGATTTCAAGTGAGACTCAAGCTATCATTCCACTCCATCCATCCCTGAGTTCCCAGAGGGACAGTTTATGTTATCTGTTGGTCAAGATGCAATTCTTCTCCAAAGCTTTGAGATGAGGGGTGAGAGCCCCAGGTATCCCACGTGAGTATATGAGAGTCTCAGCTCACTAGAGGCAGAAGCCCCTTTACAAATCTCAACCTCCGGGATGGGGTTGGGGGAGAGCGAGGCCAATGAATTTTTTCACTGGCTTACTGTGGGTGAGAAGTTAAAGAGCCAAGCATCTACCTTCCAGACAAGTTGATGAACAGCACAAATCTCCCTGTGGAGATGCTTCTCTGTTCCTGTGTTTCACATTCTGATTTAACATCTGTTGCAAATGTGTGCAGTGATTATTATGAAGAGGGATGTAGTTCTAAGAAAACCTGGTGGGACAGATGCTGGATTGTAAAGTTGGGAAGAGAGAGAAAATGAGAGGTTGGGGTATGGGAGATGGGAGAGGCTATCAAAAGCAAAACCATTAACGAAAAGCACTCAGATAAGCAGGGTGTTTGTTTGTGTAAGCCTACACGTGTGCTTGAAAGGAAAACCACATATAGAAATTAAGTAATCATTTTTATAGTGCGTTAGTAAACGACCATGAGCTGTAAAGAAAAAAGATCTTAAAACTCAATATGATATCGTGCATGTCGTGAAATTTAAAACAAAATCAGCAAATTCGCATATGACATGTAAGTCACAGATCTTCACTTCCTTCAGCAGCTAGTATGTGCTGAGAATCCAAACTGCCTGATGAGGCCCTGAGTACTGGATATAGGCTTTCAGAAGGAGACTACTGGTTCCTGTTAATTGAATTTAGAAAACTCACCTTGGCATTATCCTGTCTGGAGACAAAATTAAATGCAAAGATGATACTTCATTTACTAAAATTAGATGCCAACAGGCACATGGATCTAATGTCAAAGTCTGTTTTGCTCATATTTCGCTGACCATCCCTATTTGACATGTGTCGTGGTCTAGTGCTATTTTTATTATTGAGAGTTAAGACCTCGGGCCTCTTCCAAGTTCTGCTGCAAGTGCACAGGGCAAATTCAAGATGGCTTCAAGTACACGGGGCAAATTCAAGATGGCTGCTTAACTGTCCTAGGCCTACTTTTCCATGTGCATTCTTAGAGCAAGGTGATGGTAGCTAAGATCAATTTCTATGCCGTTAGGAGTGTTCCATTTTAAATACCAAGACTCCCAGGAGAGTTTGTTAAAATACAGATTACTGGGTGCAGCCACTAGAAATTCTGATTCAGTAGGTCCAGAGTTGCTCCCAATGTTCCCATCCTAAAGCTGTCAGTGAAAAAATAATTGTGTCAGTCCATAGGGCTGACAAATTTAAAGCTTGAAGAGGGAAAATATTTGCTTTTCTGAGTAAAAATGGTGAATTATAAAGGGAAGGAAGCTCGCTACTTGTTTTTCACTAAAACAAATATCTGAGCAAACCCTTGTGGGACATGTTACAGTTTTAAATGTGTCACATCACATTTATTACTATAACTATAAGAAAGATACATTTTTTTCCATAATAATTTCCTCCAAGATAATGTGAACTTCTAAAGTCTTAGTGCCCAGGAGCTTGGTGTATGGAAACTTGGGCAGGGAGGCGTAGGTCAGTGATGGAGTACTTACCTAGCATGTGTGAGGCCCTGGGTTCATCCTCAGTACTGCAAAACTAATCAATAGAAATGAACAATTATGAGTAAATGAAGAACTATAAAACAGTGGTGCTAACAACATCTGGGACATTGTGCTACATAGATGGAGGGATTTTCTGTGAATGGAAGGTGGTACTGTGAGTGAAGGTCTGGTGCCCTGAGCTCAGGAAGACCCAGGCTTGAGTGGAGGAAGACCATTGCTTAGTGCTTAAGTTCTTAGAAGCTTATATTTCACAACTTTGACTAGGCCTTGTCAAAACAAGACCAAAATCACACAAAAAGTATTTCCTGTTTTTTCATATAGCTGTTGCCAGCTCTAATAAGATGTTTTGTAGAAAACTATTTGTAAATTGCTGAGTGTTCTATAATACAACTTTGCAACAGTCAAAGGGTATTTAACTGGCCCTTTGGGTGCCCCCCCATAGCACTTTACTTATTAGTTACTGAACATAAAATTGCCAGAAGTCCATTTTCCATAATACCCAATGCTTCCTCCATTCCTCTCTTGGTACCATCCACTTCCATGGTAAACCCTAGTGTAAAAGCATTGAAATGAAGAGAATCAGAAATCATAGTTATGCCCACCAGAAGCATCCCTTTTAGATAACTGCCATGCATTCAAATATTCTGAATTCATAGCAGTTGCTGAGTATGAGGGTACTGCTCCTATTGCCCCATGTATTAATTAAGTGTGGCCAGAGCAGCTTCTGTGCTGGGCTCTGTGTGGTGTGACCTAGATCATGGATGCTCTGACAGGCTAATCAGCTATGAACACTTAATCTTTTCATTCCCTACCCGATAATGTTTTGCCATCTCATCCCACCCTGCTCATGTATTGAAAAGTCCTGTTCAGATCTGTGTTTGGGTTGGCCCATCACTGCTGTTTAAATCAGATCCACTGCTCCTCTGTACACCCTGAGTCACTGTCTGCAGTTCTGCCCATGGCATATGTGTCTACCACCCTCCCCAGAGATCATGGACAAAAAATATGGCTTCTCATCTTGGGCTTCTCGGTGTGGGATTCCCCCCACCCCCTGGAACAAATTCTCCAACTCAGAAATATGATTGTTATTGTTCCCATGTGACACTCTGAAGCACTAGAGAAATGTGCACATGTGAATATTCATCTTTCCAGTTACTAACACTGTGAGGAAGAGTTGTCCAAAATGAAAGGCATTTCCATACACCACATTTACAAGTCAAAAATTTCTCTTAACATTTAAGGAGGAGAAAAACAAAATTTAAAAGAGCCACTTTCACCCTTTAAAGTTTCCCTCGGTATAACTATTCCAAAGGCACACAAACTATCTTACCTTTGATCGCACTGATAATCTGAGGACCCTTTCTATTTGGGGTTACTATGGTTACACTGCACGGGTGATGTGTGAGCTGCACTGCTGTTTTGATAAAAATAGGTATTAACTAGCAGCCACGGTGCCTCTCATCTCGAAGCAGCTCTTACAGAAGCACAGCAGCATATTTAAAGGGGGTCGAGGGGTGCAGAGGAGCGTCTCCAAGGCACCACTAGAGAACATCTGCATAAATAATGGTGATTGGTCATGTGTATAAAAATATTTTTAATTAAATTCCTTCTAATTAAACAGGGCATTTTTCTGAATCCCTCTCTGTTATTTGCACCAAGCTTAGCCTTAAGGAAGATGTCTGATTAACAGACCCAAGAACCTATAATTAAAAGCAGAACTGTTATTTTTGGAGAAAAGCCTCTTCAATAGGGGTGACTTAATTGGCTGTCTCTCATAATTTTTCATTTGTCATTGAACTCCTCAGTTAAAGTCTTTATATATTTTTTAAGGTGGGAGAAATGATTACTAACGTTGGTGTAACCCACCGAGATTTTTATTTTGAGCATGTGCTTTCCTCCTGTCCCTTTGCTTACACTCTCTGGTCACTGTTGTACCTTACTATTTGGTAGTGTTCTTCATTTACTTGTTTTGTCATGGAACCTGTCATCCTTTTCTATATCATATTATATATTGATTTTTTTGTTACCTTCTGGCTCCCTTTGCCTCTATATTTCCTAGTGTCAAGTGTCTATACACTTGGCTTATTGTCTTTGGTTTTAGCATCCTACCTTGAGAGTTCAAAAGGAAACTGAATAACTTTTTATTCACACACACACACACACACACACACACACACACACAAATAAACCAACCAGATGTAATCGACAGAGGTGTTTCTTCAGTATCATAATTAACATGGAGAACAAAGACAGCATTCAATGACATCTGCTGTCTGGTGGGTCACATAGGAATATACTGGGTCAGGTGTGTCACCTGTATCCATCAGAATACGATAAAACCAAATACTATAAAGTTCATGGATGTGAATTATCTGTGAGGTCACTGTGGAAAGACATGTTTGCCTCTGCTTTCAGTATGCTATATTTGAATGAGAACATTGCATTGAGGCTATGGTAGAGGACAGGAGTGAGAAAATATTCATGTACTTTCCTTGAACTGCAAGGGGGAAGAGCATATTAGCCCAGAACATTTCCCCCTGAAACCATCAGGCTTCGAGATAGTACTGGCAGACCAGCCATTTTTTCCATGAGATCTGCCGCAAGCCTGCATGGTGTTATTTAACAGCACTCAAATACATTTTCTCAGTCTATCCAATTCCATGTTAAGCACACTGTGATAGCATCAGTTGAAAAGCCTCGATATAAACCTTAGTCCATAAAACACCCTCATATAAACCCAGAGTCTATTCTTGAGCAAATTTACTCAGAAGTAAAAATACCAGCTTGGATTTATATTGTGTATCTCTTTCAAAGAACTCAAATAGCTTCCACACACAGAGTTTCTGTTCATTTCACATCATTGTCGAAGGGAGAGATGAACCACTTTTTAGTAAAATAAGTGAGGTGCAAATGTGAAGCTAGCCTGAGATTTCACAGTGGGACTTAGATGAGAGTGCCAGGCTTTGTATTGCCTTAGGTTTCTGGACTGTGCTGTTGCAAGACACTAACATCTGTATGAGCAAACCGTCTTAACAAACTTCAGCCAACTTCCACCCACCTGAAGATCAGTGATGTCTTTACTCTATGCCTCAAAACGGCAAACTTGCATGAGTCAGCATGCAGAAGAAGCACCCCAAAGCTGATAAAGAACACAACACTGAATAGTCCAACTTTTCTACACAGTCCAGCATCTACTGATAAGGGGCTTGTGGTCATGGATTTCTGACCTGATATATGTGAAACATGAAATACCTGATTGGATCACCACCATGGCCAGATTATTGTATCGGCTCTAAGAAGCAGAGGTTCTAAATACTTCCTTACTTTCAGTCTATGAAGCTCACCACAAGCGGCCAAGTTGAAGACAGAGCACTTCCAGTGTTCCTTGTCCCACACCACTGCTGTTTCTCAAGACAGAACAGCACTGTGACAATCAAGTTTTAAGAGAAAATGCCAATAATCAAGAGTCAAGTTCTCATTTTACTATTGATCTCATTTAATGCTTAGCTACTAGGTAGCAGATTCTGAGAGTGAGTCCACGGCAGCTGCTGGTAAGGGGCAGATGGAGGTCCTGTCTCAAGATACTCTGAGACTGTGGAAGAATGTAGTTCCAACCACTGGGGATGGGTCTAAAAGACAAAGCAGTAATGGGGAGGCAGGGAGGGCTTTGTAAACACAGGTGCACCCTGTACTGGTCTAGTTGGCTAAGGCTCTGAAATAACTTTTTAAAGGCTCCCTCACCACAAGCCAACACTGTGCTCGTTGGAAAGGAATGGCATGCCAGCTAGTGGAACCAGGAGGCCTATTCACTCCTCTGTAAGAGATGGGCCTGTGGTGAGCAGAGGGTTTTCATTCCCATCCAGGGCCACACACATCGTGACCCCCTCAACATTAGCAAAGAATCCCTGGGTTCAGACACTTCTGGGATCAAGGCTAGAGAGACAGTTCTAGCTTCATTCTGGGGGGAAGGTTAAGCTTATTAATAGCTTTCACCATTCTCCCTAGTGCATTTGAAGCTCTGTTACTCCAAACCCCTCCCTTGATCCCAGCACCACAGCAGGGCTCATTCTGCATAATTAGAAAGATGTGAGGAATCCATACCCAAGAGCTACAGTTCAGAGTTTGGATTCTGGGAGCTGTAAATTTTGAGATGTGGAAGGACCTTAAAAGACAGTCTTTTTCAACTTCCTCATTTGCAAACGAAGACCCTAAGACTCAGAAGGTGAAAGTAAATGTGCACACAGTATGCATAAAGTTGTAAGAAAACACATGTTTAACCTTCCTCCACTTGACATCTGTTTTCCTCTCAAGCAGTTTTGTGTCAAAAGGGAAAGGAGACCGTCACTTGTTTTGTAGATAGACCCACCCCTGGCATGAATGGTGATAGTAACAGTGACCGCCGTTGTTGTCCACCTGCGGTATGCCAAGCATTTTGCAGAAATGGTTCCTCTTAGCCATTTGCCAGGACGTTTGAGGAATGAGCATGTCTCTTCATTTACCAATGCCACTCATCTGAAGCTTTAGTCTGCTGGGCAACTGGCTCAAGATCACTAAATCCATTTGCATCATATGGGACCCCAACGTGGGTCCCTTTGATGCCAGAGTCAGGTTTTTAGCCACCTCTCTCTACTCCAGCATACAACCAGTAGCAGAGTCTCACACGAAGTCTTGCTTGAGAAGTTGGAAGTCCAGTCCTGGAGCATCAGCTGCACAGAAACAGTAATAAAGGATAGCCAGCTATGCCTCAGGATATTGGCCATAGATGCAGCGAGACTCCAGGTGTCCTGACGATGGGGTTTCAAGAACACACTGAAAAAACATTTGAAGCAATTCAACAGTTCTAAAGACAGCTGGGGAACAGCTGTGGTTGATGGACCTCTCTGGCTCTTTGCTCTTGGGAATAGAGTGATTCTACTCAATGAAAGGGGTTCCTTCACAGCAGTGCTCAAAAGCAGACCTGCAGGATGGAGGCTTTGAAAGTTGGTGTCCAGCCCACACCTTCTGTTTATGAGGTAGAGAGGATGGCGTACACTGGAGCAAACTGGATTCAGAAATTTATTAGATATTTTCTGGATCTTTTCAGGGCACAGTATGTAGTAATATCAAAATCATAGAAAAATGAGGTAAGCAGGAAAGATAATGGATGTGTGGAGTCAATGTTTATACATCCCTAAGTGTGGGTGACACCTCAAGAGTAAGGTGTGTAGGGTAGGAGAATACTCACTAGTAGTGGGCTGAGAGTATTCTTGATCTAAGAAGATTCTTGAGTCCTTGGGTTAAGAATCCTTTGGGTGTCTTCCTTTTCTCTGGATGTTCTAGATGAGGAAGTCTTTGTTGTTACTACACTTTACTACACTATTTGAACACTACACTATTTGAACAGAAATGGTGACGGTGTCTATAAACAAGGGCTACAGGCCAGGGAGTGAAGAAAGAAGTGGAGGATCACCTGAAGAACGCACAACACAGGAGCTGATCCTACCCAAGAATTAACATTGAGAGGTCCATTCATTCAGCCAAGCAACAAAATTAATGCTCGCTGCTTGCCAGAAAACCTCAAGGCATTGACAAACACAAAGCTGAACAAACAATATCAACGGTTACTAACTTTTTAAAAAAGATATATTTATTTTATTTGATGTCTGTGTGTTGCTCGCATGCATGTATGTGTACCACGAGTGTGCAGTGTCTGAAGATGCCAGAGGAGGGTTTTGAATTGTCTAGAACTGAACCCCAGTCCTCTGTAGGAACAAGTGCTCTTAACTGCCAAGTCATTTATCTGTCCAGCCCCAATGGCTAAGTTGGTACAGCAGAAGACCATATCCAGTGTTTGCATGCTATTCTTTCCGGTGACAGCACTTTTGAAAATTGCTCTTTTCACATAAGAAAATAAATGAATTAGCAACTGAACTTTTTATTTATTTACAGTAACTAGAATGATTACTGTAAGGGGCTGAGACTTCAGGACTAGCAGTATCTGATGTATTATAACACCTTCAGGATGGATTTCTGTCTCCTTGCCTGACCTTGTAAACTGCTGGACTCCTATTATTGTACTCCCTAAAGCCAAAGATTTTCCCATTGTAAATAAAGACCGTCTATCTATCTATCTTCTATCTATCTATCTATCTATCTATCTATCTATCTATCTATCTATCCATCCATCCATCCATCTATCTATCTTTCATTCTATCTGTCCATCCACCCATTCTTAAAACACAAAGAGCTTTTTGGTTGGTAACAAGTTTTCCTTAGACTCAAGAAAAGCAGATTTATGGAGCCTAGCTCCAAGGGAGCAGAGAACTAATCAAACAGCCATTTCCGGAGACGGGCATACAGAGCTACTCACTGCAGTGAAACTGCCTGGGAAGTGGCTGGAGATCTGAACCTGTATCTGGAAAGAGAGAGGGAAAGGCTAAGGACTGAGGTTCCCATGGGGAATGTGTGTGGTGAGAAGGGTGTTGAGGATGCTTTCCTGGCCAGTGTTTGTGTTAAAGCAATGAGTTTCAGGAGGACAGAGAAAAGTGGTCAGAGAGCTTGAAGGAAAACCACAGGAGGCCAGTCTCCCCAAACAAAAGAGAAACAGAAGGATGCCAGAGTCTATGCCTCATATAGAGGGGGTCACAATCTGGAAGCACAGACAAGGCACCAAGGAGGGCTAGGGCCTCCCACATGGCATTCATGGCTTTGAGAAAGGGACTCTGAGTACCACATTTCATGTTTTTAAGCTTGGCCAATTTTATGAATGGCTTTCGGCTCATTCTGAGCCTAAAAATACTGAAATTTCAGAATAATTATGAAACAAAATGTTCCAAAGTAATAATTCCTACAGTTGTTGTTCGCTCCTCATGTGGGGGCTACTTTGTGGTTTGGGGCCTATTCTCCAAACACATGGCTTGTCTAGACTGTCAGCCTGGCACCCTGGTCTGAACTCCATCTGTGTTAGCATCATTTCCTCACAGTGGCCATATATAACTGTGTGGCCTGGAAAGGGTAAGCCTGGAGAATAAGGTGACTCTATGAGGCATAAAGCAACACATTCTGGGGGACTGGATGATATGCTGTGTGATGATGGCACCAGAGGGTATAGTCACAGATGACTACATCAGTGTTTAGTGTTAGTGCCCGTAGTCCTATTAGCGCAAAACCTATGGTTTTTACTCTAGTCCAATCTTGTTTTTTGTTAAACATGATCTAAAATATGGGTTTGTGTATGTGATTTATTTTATGTCAATAGTGCTATCATGACAGAAAAGGTTGTCATATCCTCAGGAGCTCAGGCTCTAAAGAGTGTAATGCCAGCCCACCCATCATGTTCAAATCACTATGGTCCAGGGAGCCCAGACATGTTAATGTGTTAGCAGCATAATAAATGACCACATATCCAGCAGATGTTGGCATCATAAATTTATTGCCCCTCATCCTTTGGAGGTCAGAAGTCCAGCACAGCTGGGTTGAGTTTTTTGCTCTGAGTATCATAAGGTCAAAGTCAAGGTTTTGGCTGGTTGGGCTTCTTTCAGCAATTCTAAGAATATGTCTCTATGATCATCTGGGTTTCTGGCAGAATACAAAGCTTTTGCAGAGCTGAGGTCCCATTGCTTATTAATAGAGTCTACCATGGCTGTCCAAGACATCTCTATCTCTCTCTGCCCTAGCAAATCAGCTTCTACATTTTAAAGCCAGCAAAGGCATGCCAAACCCTTCTACCACTTATAATGTTCCCGATTTTCCTTTCTAGTCATCCCTCCAATTAGTTTTCTCGCTCCAGCCTAAGAAATTTCACTCCCCTCTTTTTTCATTGTATGAAATTCATTTTTATTCTGCTTTTTTTTTTTTTTGCTGGTAACAATTTACAGAATCATGATTAATGACAATCTTTTTTTGCACACAAATTGTGGAATTCACTTTTAAGCAATAAATGTCCCTGGGAGAATATTTATTATGTAATTAAGTACCAATCCAAAGAGTCTAGAGGACATCAGAAAAACTCAAAATTTGGCCAGCCCTCAGGGATCTCAGACTCTTAGGTGGGAATACACCAAGTTCACACTCTGATAACAGTCTCAGTTATTTAGAGCAATGCCTACCTAAATACCTGCTTTCTCCTGTCTCACATCTCCTAAGATCCAGATTTCTTTTCTACATCATGAATTCCAAAACTGTTTCTGTGGAATATGCCCTTTTCTTGAAAAAAATATTATTAATTCTTTGAAATGTCATGCTATGTATTCTGATTGCATTCATCTTCCACTCCTTCTATCTGTGACTCTAGACATTGAATCTTTAGACTTGTGTCATTAATTTGGAGCACCTATAGAATCCAGGAAACTAGAAACAGATGAAGGGGACCATTAGTGGAGAGGGTAAGAGAGACATTAAGGAAGAGGAGTGGATAATAGAACACAGATGATATGAATAGGAAAGAAGACTAATAGGGGAAGCATAAGGTGGGGAAAGAAATGGGGTAGGGCAGAGGAAGGGATTGGGGAAGGACTAATATTCAGCATGTTTAGAAGACATATGAAAATGTACTTTAAAAATAAGCTACATTCATACCCACACAATAGAGTTTAATTGCAATGATTCTACACAGGGGATTATGCTCATGTCCAAAACCAAAGATTGCCAAGTTAAAACTCCCATTGCAGACTTTTGCCATTGCTCTTGGTTGACCACAAGAACTTGAACCATATTACTGAAGACATCAAATATATTGGTTACAGGACATGGAAAAATAAAGTTGGTATTGATCAGAAAATTTCTCCTCTGGGTAGCCAGCACAGTACTGGAAGGTGCCATGCAGGTTGTTGGAGGAAAACAAGTCATCAATAGTCTAACCCAAATGTGAATCTTTATGAACAGCAATGATGACTGGCATATAGGAAGATAAGCCCATGAGTGCAATAGTGACATGAATGTTATGGGGGTAACCAACTTCTTTATGATTAGATTTGAGGCTTGATCCATAGGAGAAAGAACATACCTGGTACTATAAATCTGGCAAAGAACTCATAGCTGGGGAGTTCATGTTTCCCAAGGGTGAACCTACTATTATGTTCTGCAGGAACATAATATCAAACATCCCTCTAAATTGGTATCTCTCCACAGAGATTACCACATCTTTCAGGCCTCATCAAATTACTTTCTTGTGCAGTGGGCAGTGGGTACTACAGAAACCCACAACTAGTCAACGTGCAGAGACTAAATGTCAGTGAAGAATTCAGCACATGTGGATCATATATATCATACTTTCTAGTCCTAGTCTAGAGGCTTAGGGACAATTGTAAAAAGATTGTAGTAGTCAGTGGTCAGAGGGGAGTGGAACCCAACAGTGACTTCTAAATATGACAGGACTGCTACACTCATGAACTCACAGAAGTTGTGGTTGCCTGCCCAAGACCTATATAAAAGTCAACCTCATCAACATTCTAGCATAGTGAGAGAAGGGGTTTACCAGTTACCTGACTAGGTAACTATAAACAATTGATGGCTTCTGAGAAAAGAAGAAAATTTTCTTTAAGGATGTAACCTCTGGTAGACTGACTATGCTCCAGTGATGGCCCCACATCCTAAAGTATGTAGGAAGCACAGATTTGGGCAGAAGAGCTGTTATTTTTTTAAAGGACACAAAGTTAGTATGTGATTAGGGGAAAATTTGAACTTTGAGGGCTCATGTGGCTAGGAAAGACCATTGCTTCAGATTATCTTAGATAATATACCTTTTTAAAAGTTGTCTGCCTTGTATAAATACATTCCAGACCCTTTAATAAAATATATTCACACATTCCAGGTATTAGTTCATTGATAGGGAGCATTGTTCAGATTCTCAGACATGAGGAGCATGTGACAGCACCCTGCCCCTTTTGCAATGCTGGGATTTAAATGCAGGGCCTTGTGCAGGCAAGGCAAGTATCCTATCACTGAGGAACATCCTTATCCTGAACAATCCTTCCATTCTAGTCTTCTTTACCCTTTCTCTCTCACATGCCAGTGTTGAGTCTCCTCAGTGTTACACTCATTTGCCCTTGGATACGCTCTCCATTTTAGAACTATTATGTAGTATTTCTCAGTGTCTTTATCTAGAGGTTGAGAAATTATGGTACATGATAATCTGTTTTTTTATCATTTTATAGTAAGAAAAACTTGCAAAACATTCATATTCTGTGTCAGCCATGATCATGACTAACACGACTGTCTTTTGACTTCTCGCTTTCCTTACAGTTGCTTTATGTAATGAACCACAGTGCTAAGATTACCTCCAAGTGATGATTTCTAAGTGACCCATCACTAACTTTGGCTGCTCTTTGGAGCCACTGGGCTTTACTCTGAATGTATTTCATGATTTGTAGGTAAACATTTGCCTGCCACTTTCAGCTTTAAAACGGCAAAGTGTTTAAGCAATCATCCTGATTGGAGAATGCTTGTGTGGTGGTGTGAGTCATTTTTACTTGGATAGTGGGTATGCAGCACAAATCCCCATTAAATTCCACCATGGCTCATTAAACCCCATTGGTGAGAAAATTGGGTCTTTGTTAAATGTTTATGTTCACTGCTAATGTTAAATTTAGAATATTCTTGCTGTAGATACCTTTGGGGAAATTTTCAAAACACTAGCTGAAGGACCAAGAAGATTTCAATCCATACACTCCCAAATACAAGACCTGGGAACTAGTCACTGCCTGGATTGATTATTAAATATATCTCTCTGCAGCATTTATACGTTAGTATTTCATTTTCTCATTGCCAAATCTCATGACCTTCTGGTTACTGTTTTCTACTCTCAGAGACCAGTAGGGGTTGTACTTGTGGCTTTTGAGCAAAAGGTGAAGTCAATTATTTTCAAACACTATGCAGCCATGAATTCAAAGATGCAATTGTGATTGTCTGTGCTTTTACTATACACACTTCTATTAAAGAAACAGCTCCCCAATATTTTCCTTTCAAAACAATAGCTTAAGCAAATGCAGATACCAGTGATGGAATTGTGACTCTAAAAATGGGCTCCTAGGGTTAATATAAAAAGGTGACCATTTCCTCATCTGAGAGTTTCTGCGAATCTTCTTCATGGACACTTAGAGTCAGCATGACAAAAGAGGTTGAGACATAAGGAGCCTTTTTGGGTAAGGACCCAGCATGCAAACTGAGCTCCCCAGAAACTAACAATGGGGGCATTTCATCATCTTTCTCAAACAGGATGCCTCGCTTGTGTCACAGTGCCCAGGAAAGAAGCCATTATATGCCCACCTGTCTTAGCACAGACATTTTATAATATGGTCTTTCACAACTCACTAAGAAGGGACCCCAAAGAGTTTCTGTTGATATACCCAATATTATTTGTCCTATTAGATATAATTAGTAGTAATCTCAAAATGTGATTTTATTCATTAGTTTAAAGTATAAGTAATTTATATGTGACTATAAATAACATATCTTATGAAAGATAAATTTATTTTCCAAGAGAAACAAAAAAATGTTGAAAAATAACATTGCCATATTTTTTTGCAAAGTTCTTCAATGTGAGATATGAGCAATAAAAAACAGAGGAGCCTTATGTTTGCCCTGAATGTAATATGCTGCATTAATACTATCATATGGGCTTTTGAAAACTCTACAGCATGTGAGGCAAAGAATAAGAATAAAAAGAATAAGAATAAAAAAGATATAAAAATATCTTTGTTGTTGTGAAGATAGTTCTGACCTTGAAGATCTTCATGGATGTAATTCAAGAAACTGCAAGGATACCTGGGCTACCCTTTGAAGCCATCACCTCAACCATTGGAGCTTGTTTCTCCCAAGGAGACTAGGCTGAAAGGGCTGCAACAGTGTGCTGGAACATAACATCTTTTTTACACTAACCCAGTATCTAAAACATATATCACTGTGAAGGTCAAATAAAATTGCCATGTTTTAGGGCTAAATAATTTGTGGTGCTTTGTGGAATGTGCAATTTAGAATAACCCCAACAAAGTAGTGTCTGATGTTCTGCTTTCCAAACTTGACATCATTCTTTGACCTAGTTCAGAAGGGTAGGGTTTTTGTTATATTTCTATTATTATGACTGGCAGAGCCCTGCTGGCAAAACCCATCCATGAATTGATTTTATAGTCAAGTGCACGGAGAGGGAGGGTCTAGACTCAAAAAACTTCCAATATTCTAGACTGTTCCCACAAAACTACAACTGTTATAGAAACTCCCCTATAAATACCATGTGAAAGAAAAGTTCAAAGTATTCAGTTTTAAAAAGAGAAGAATGTTTGCTCATTTACATATATAAATGAGTAACACCTGTCAGGATGAACAAGGATTCAGCTGCAGAAGCCTTAGACACTTCTGATTTTCCACGTGTCATGGGCAAGTGTCATACACACTGATTTGCACAGAAAGCAATATTGAGTACTACAAGAAGAACCAGCATTTGACAAGGCTGAATGATGACTTGGAATGACAAGGGAGGAAATTATTGTGTCTTGTTGTCTATCGACCTAGGCAGATCTTGTGCGAGGTTGCTGAGTGCTGGCACATTGAAATGCCATTTGAAATTTAAATTCCTTGTAAAACATCAAGAAAATATGGGCCAGAGAGCTACTAACAAAGGTTTTGAGGCACGGACTGTCACTAAATCACTCTAAAGACTTCAGAGTTACCGAGAGAGCTTCCAGAAAGTGATCATTTACAGACAGGCAGTTAAAAACACACAAAGCATCATTTAGCAGCCAACACATTGGCATGCTGATGGACTTACATAGTCATTATCTGTAATTTTTACTCTAAGAATGTTTTCTAACCATCTTTCTGGTTGAGATCAGACTAGTTAGAGTTTCCATATGGTGAGGAGATTAATAAAAAATATCATACTATTTCAGTGTTTGGAATTCTCTTAGAGATTAAAAATTGATTTACATTTGATCCTAAGAGTTTGTCATGAGTTTATCCCTCTGGAGATGCTTTAAGAATTTTCAGCCTCCAGGGGCCTGACTCATGCATTGGTACCCAGCTCTCAGAAGATGGTCTTGTGTTACTAAGGAACCAAACTTCCCTGCTGCCATCAATTGTCCTCTGCCTTCTTCAGATGGTGTACTAGTAGTTTCTTCTATTTTATTCACTGTCATCAACCTTTCTATTCTATGGCTTACTCTGCTCAACTTATAACGTTGGACATCTAGAAGACCCTACTCAGCTTTGTATTCTAAAGATGCGGTCTTGGATCTTTATGCCACCTTACTGAATTCTCAGAAATGTACCCATACCATTTCTTCACACTCATCCCATGGCAGTACCATGCTATTTGGCTGCTCAAACGATTTCCTCAAAACTCTTCCATGCTTAGTGGCATCTGTGAGTCACTCAATTGCCATACCCTTCCAATATCCTGGATGAAAGTACATGCCTGTTTAAATGTGAATCTTCTTTAGCATAGGTCAAAGGAGCTTATGTCCCTTCTTACCAATGTGAGAGGCAAAGTTGATTTTTCTGTAGCTAAAAAATAAGGTCTTAGGGCTGCAGAGATGGCTCAGCAGTTAAGAGCACTTGTTGCTCTTGCAGAAGACATGGGTTAGATTCCCAACACCTACATGGTGGCTCACAACCATCTATAACACTAGTCCCAGGGGATCTGACACTCTTCTTCTAGCCCCATAGGGACCAGGTACTCATGTGGTACACGTATATACTTGCAGGCAAAACATTTGTATGCATAAACTTAAAAATAAATGCATAAAAATCTGGCCTTAGAAGGTGTAATAGAAGGAATGGGTGAAGCTGCAGAAGTTGCCATGGGGAGGCAAGTAGGCAACTGTGTAATACAGGCAAAAATGGTCAAATCCTTTAGTAAGATTGTAAATTGAGAAAAATTGATTCTGTCCTCTCTCCTTCCCATATACTCTTACACGTGCTACCTGGAATGTTCTCTTGAGGTCACAAAAGACTCATCTTAAATAAGTACTGATTTTCAGCTTAGCCTTGGGTTTGTCCTAGTCTCCCCAACCCAGCAAGACTCAACAAGAGCTGCTGTGAGTTGCATTGTGGCTGTTTCAAGAATGTCTATAGTGGAACAATGCTGCTGACCATGCAGGACACTGTAAAAATGAGTGCTGTCTGTGGACTAACTAAATGAGTCCTTTTCAATATTCCCAGCTCACTAGCAGAGTGGGTGGCTAGTTTCCTGATTCACCTATTCGACTCATTTGCTGCCCTGACAAAATACTCCCTCCTCTAGGACACACTGGCTGGCTTTATTCTGAAGCTGTTGCATTTCTTCACGGGGTAGATAGGAATGCGCCAAGTAATAGCTTTCCCTTTTGTGTGGGATATCGTTTATGAAGCGGAGCTCAGTTCTTTGTTCGGGAGGAAATGTGTGAATGCCAGATCAGTTTTGAACATAAACTGGATATATAGTTAAAAGACTTTCCTCAAAATAGGCTTGTTCTCTCTTTGGAAAAATGCAGACTCCATCTCATAGAACAAAGTGGGTACCAATGAGCAGGAACTTGGGGATAGGATACCAAGCCTTATGCCACACATGAACTTTGGAAACCGCCATCCCCACCACCAACCCTTGAGTAGAGATAGGTCACAAGCTATCCTCAGAGCTTAGGAACAAATACAGCCAGAAGCTGAAGTTGGTAATTAAGCTGCAGCAATAGAGCTTTCTGATAAAGAACAACTTGTATTTTATTCCACAAGATCCCCGCAAAAGCAGAATGATGCTAACGAAACCTCAGTTGAAACCTCATTGCTGTAGTTAGATGCAGGCTCTTGGCTCAACCTAGGATGGAGAAAGCAATGACATAAGAGAGACACATGCTTCCCCTCCCATCTCCACCTGCAGAGGTGGCGGATTATAGCAAATGTTTGAAGCTCCTCAGGAGCTGACAGGAGATCTCTGCCATTTGCCTGGTGTGATTAATAGGACCCTCTCAGCTTGAATCATGAAGTTGATCCTATCCTTGGTTTTCAAAAAGGAATCAGGGCCCGCTGTCATTCTAATTCATGGCCCGTCTCTCTATTTTTGTTGTTAGAGTCTTACAGTAACTTCTTTTTTTAAAAAAAGTATTAAAAAAGATAAAATGTTTTAATTGGCAAATAAAACTCATCTGTGTTTATAGTGTGTGGTGTATTTGATGCCTACAAACAGTAGGAAGGCTGACTGTGTCAATTAGCATAGGCATTACTTCACATGCTGATCAATCTTTCTGGTTTCTGTATTAAAAACATTTAAAATCTTCTTTCTAGCAATTTTCAAGTGTGTAATACATTAATTGTAAACAAGCTTCTACCGTGTTCTTACAACACTCTTGTTTATCTGCTCGCTAACAGCATGCTACACTAACGGGGGAGGAGGGTATGAGAACCAATAAAACAGTGGTGCATTAGGAGTGTAGTCACTGTCCTGACTTTACCTGTAATGACAGATGTGCAGGGCCAGCAGAGTGTGTGTGCACGTGTGTGCGTGTGTGCGTGTGCGTGTGCGTGTGCGTGTGCGTGTGTGTGTGTGTGTGTGTGTGTGTGTGTGTGTGTGTGTGTGTAAGAGCTTGGAGCCCCATTCCATTCCTCTCCCTGTCTTGGACCAACCCATCTTTTACTAGAATTGCCAGGGACGCCTGGATCCACCTCTCTATTCTGCCTCTGCATTGATGTCTGAGCTCTCCGTCCAAGTTCAAACCAGAATGTGTCAGCCCTCTTACTAAAGACCTTCAGTTGTTTCCTACTGTGACAGATAGAGCAACTTCCAAATTTCTTGATTACTTGCAAAACCTTCACACTTAACTCACCTCCCTGCCCACACCACCCACACCCCTGCACTCTGTTTAACAAATACATATTGGTCCCACACTTGACAAGATAGGAGAGGAAAGAACAGAAGTGGAAATTCCCATTCTGCCTTAAAATTTTTACCATCAATATCATTTTTGAACCACTCCTTTTCCCTCTTGGCAATCAATTCAATTCCGTGGATCATTTTCCTAATGAGTGCTGCTCACTCTTTGCATAACTGTTTTCAATACCAAGATGCCAGGTAGTTCTGAGGAGCACAAATAATCAGCTAGTGGTGTCTACTGCCCCGATCAGTTTACAAAGAATGAAACAGCAGATAGTAACAGAGCAAGTCCCGCTCTGGAGAACACTGAGTCCAGTTTTATGGCTGAATGAGCTCTTAGGAGCAAATGAGAGACAGGATCTGCTTGCCTTTCCTGCCACAGTAGTAGGCCCCTGCAACAGTATTCATTTGCTCATTCCTTCATGCATTCATCAAATAATCATTGCATGCTGGTCAAATAAATACCAGGGTAGCAAATTGGACCCTATTGCCAGGGAGCTCATCCCTTCTGTGTGTCTGTGATTTGATATGGATGTGAGGATCTTAAAGGAATGAGCCGAGTCAATGCCGAGGAAAACAGAGACTGAGACAGAGTCCCTGTCAAGGCTCCTAAGGAACGAATAAAAGGATCTTTGGAAGCAAGACTATATGTACACTACTCCTCCCCCATGAATGTGTGTCTTCCCTTCCCATTTGTGTGTGTCCGTATATGTGAATTGGGGGACACAAAAAGGGGCACATATAAGGAATGAGGGAATGGTAGAAGTCAATGTCAGGCCTTTACACCCTTTTAGCAGGAGTCAAATTAAAAAAAAAATAGTTTAAAAAAAATTCAGTGTTTGGAAAGTTGCAAGGTCAATGTGACCGGAGGGGAACAGCCTAGGGTGGGCCAGGTATGCAGAGAGAGGCATCTCTGGAAGGTTAAGTATGGTACTGATGGGACTTGTGCACTGGTAACAGGGCAATGACATAATCTATTGTTTTGAGTGAAGATCTCTTGTTGGTATGGAGGGTGAGTTTGAAAAGATCAGTACTTAATGAATGATTTTTAAATATGACCACAATAAAGGCAAATATCATGGCCATGTCCTAGCTAACGTGTCATCTTTATGTGTGTCTTCCTAGTGACAGTGCTGGCTATTTTCCATGAACTACACGTGGACCCTGACCTGTACACACTGCTATTCGGGGAGAGTGTCCTGAACGATGCCGTGGCCATAGTCCTCACATAGTAAGTACAAGAAGTCGCCTCACTGCTTTAACCTAGAGGTAATTCCTGGCATCTTTAGTAGCATCTTTCTCTATGACAGAGTGATACAGGCACTTCGTAGTTTTCAAGGAATCGTTATCACAGAAGATCTCCAATAATGGGCACAATTCATTAGGCACCTAATATCTAATACTGTTAATGGCTTTCACACTTCCAGCTTATTATCAGATGCTACCCAGAGGGTAGCAGACTTTTTTCCTCAGTGCATATATTTAGTTGATTCACTGAAGGTTCGTAAGACACATGGAAATGAGCTTTCTCATTTCAAATCATTGCTACCTAGTGTTTTCCTCCCACTAGTTGCTTTCCATTTAACAGACTGAGAGAAGCTCTGGAATTTAGCTTTAGGCTGATGGGGGCCCTAGAACTCACAACACCTAACCCTCTCGATGCAGATTCAGTGCTTTAAGGCCTGCAACCCAGGTTGCTAACACTTCCACTGTGTACGTAACCTGGAAGCTGCCTCAGCTGAGTGCTGGTGAGACTTCCCTTTGTGCAAAGGGCATTCTTTCCAAGAGACCCAGCACCTTTTCTCCACCCTCTCTTTAGACTTGTAGCCATTTATATTTAATAAATGCCATGCTGGCAGCTTTCGCTGTGTCAGAGGTCTCTGTGGTTTTAGATTAAGACCAACACTTGGGCAACTGTCAGATATCCCAAGGAAAGCAGCTATCTGATAATTAAATGTGACAAGAGAATCCTATTCCCAGCATTAATTACTTCAAATGCAGTTGAAAATGTATTGGGAAGTAACAAAAGGTTTTTAAGGCAGATCTCAAGGATGGGAATGAGAAGCAGGCAGAGCCTGGCAACCCTGCCAGCTAGCTTTCCAGTTTCCTTTGCCAGCTGACATTTCTTAAGGCTGCCTCCCTCCAAAGTTGTCACTGAATTCAGCCACATTTACTGGTCACAGAGACACACAGGGCCTTTTCTGTGTTGCAGGTAATTACCAGCACGTATAAATAAAAGCAAAAGCCGTGGGCAGAGTTGTAAATGCAAAAGGATGCTTTGAAAGCAACATCAAGAACAATTAATTAGGACACCAAGAATCCTTGTCCCAGAAATACTAACATTAGAAGAATATTTGAAGAAGAAAAAATGAAAAATCTGCTGAGTCCCTCATTTTTACTTCCTGAGCTGCCAAATCACAAAAGCCCAAGCCAAACCACTAAAGCACAAAGGAGCGGGGCGACCCACACAGCTCCATCCAAGGCAGGCTTGGCCTCTGCCCAGCCCTGCCACTCACTGTGGATCCCATTAAAAATAAGGACTTGGGGATGAATGTCGCCCTGTTGAGTATAAGCCTGGGGCACTGGAAATTGCTTCTTTTCCATCTCAAGTCCATTTAAGCCTCCCTAACCCAACTGCAACTGGGCATGTCTAAATAAATCTTGATCATAAAGAATGCCTGTACCTCCCTCGTAAGAAGAATATTAGAGAGTTGCTCCTCAGTCTGTGGTGATATTGAGGAGTCTGAAAATCTTGGGTAGACTTCAGGTGGAAGAGACAGATCCCTTGAGTCTGGTCCTTGATGGTATAGATCCTGAATCCTTCTCATTCTCCCACCACCACCCATCGCCCCCACTTCCAGTATGCCAGGGACATTTGCCATGTGCCCCTGCTGCCACGATGTTCAGTCCAAGCACATGGGTCAAGTATCCACAGACTAAACTCTCTCTGCTATCATACAAAACTCATCTTTCTAAACCCAGGCTGTTTCTTTCAGGTATTTTGGTCACAGTAACAAGGCATACCTAATACACGTATCTTGACAAGGTATCTTCCTTTCTGGGCAGGAGACAGTTGACATTCTGGCTGAAGCCCTCAAGTCCTCAGCTTTGCTATTCTGGCACTGTGCAGTATAAAGTCAGTGAGTTCCTATTAAAATAAAAATACCTGAGAAAGACTGTTTGACTTCCCAAAGTCCACACATGAGAACCTCAGGGTCTCTCTCTATCATGAGAGTTTTTGATTGTCAGCCTCGTGTGTGTGTGTGTGTGTGTGTGTGTGTGTGTGTGTGTGTGTGTGTCCTCTCTATCCACCAGCATTTCCTAATGCTTGCCTCTTCTCCTTGTTTACTGTTTTCCATGTGTTTTTCTTTTTACTTGTCCACTCACTTCTTATTAAAAATATTTTGGAGAATTTTATAGTGAGAACTGCGTATACATCATTTCTATTCTTTCTCCTCTCCATCCAATTCTTCCATGTCCCCCTACTTTCTCTCTAATTCATGATCTCATCATTAATTATATGTATGTATGTATGTATGTGCATGTATGTGCATGTGTGTGTGTGTGTGTGTATGTATACACACACAACCTACTGAATTACTTTAGTGTTGCTCATATGTAAGTATGTTTAGGCAGTCCACTTGGGATTGAAAATTCATCGGGGCCTTTTTCTGGAGAAAACTTATTCTCTCTCTCTCTCATCATCATCATCCACTGATTGATTATAGCTTTTTGTCTAGGGGACAGGATCTGTGAAATACTCATCCATGTTTGGATGTCAATTGGTGTTCTCATTATATGGGTCTTATTTAAGCAACCTTATTGAGATATTTCATAGGTGTGACTTCTCTGTCATGTCTAGAAGACATTAACTCATAGTGTGCATTCCAGTCCCTCTGACTTCTGCAGTCTTTCTCTTCTTCCATAATTTTCCTTAAGCCTTGGGTATGAAAGTTGTGCTGTCAATGTATCAATTGGATGAAGGTATCCAATGATTTCCTGTTTTCTGCATTTTGACTAGTTGTGAATCTTTGTGTAGTCTGTGTTTGTTTCAAAATAACCATCTTTGAGGAGGGGTAAGAGCTACACTTATTTGTGGGTTTGAGTGTTTTAAAAACATAAATTGTATTGGTTTAGGACAATTGCTCTAGTAAATTCTACTCTAGTTTCTACGACCTGTCCAACCATGGATAATTAGCTGGCTTGGAGGAACTGAGCTGGAAATGATCTGCAAGCCTCTTCCCTATGAACTAAATTTCATACTATCAGAAGGTAGTATGCATGGTGCCAAGGAAGAAAAAATGATTAATAACCTACCCAGCTGTAAAGCCTTCCAACCACAGCAACAGTCAGCCTTGCCAGGCATCCTTAATGGCATGATAGCGAGACTTTTATTTTGGGAGTAATGAATAACGGTTGTCTAATTGGATGTAAAGGCTTTCTCAGTAGGAAAGAGTCGTGCCTGGTATTCCTTGCTTCTTCAATTTAGTTTACATCCTACATATTGATCTCTTCATGTTATTTCTTGTTCACATCTCCTTCTAATGCCCATCTCAATCTCTCTTCTAACCATCTCCATCTCCCTTAGGAAAGTCCTACTTCAATGTTACTTGAAGATTTTCCTTGACTTTCTCACTAACAGTTCATTAATGCCTCCTCCCTTCTTTCCCTCTGTACTGACCCACACACAGCACTTGATTGCCTCTGTGCAGTAGGTCTAAGCCTCCACACAAAAATCCCTCTTCCTGCATTGTTCCCCCAACTTCTGTTTCTGCCTAGGCACATCTTCCATCTCTCACCACAGTATCTTCCTGCAGGATCTACCAGCTCACAAATAGACCCTGGACTTTCCAATGCTATTAATGCCTTTCCAGTTGGCATTGGATTTGCATGTATGTAGATAATAACTTTTGAGAGATATATATAAATAAAAATTTCATGGTGTTTTGCCTTTCTTAGTTCTACCTTTGGGAGATTTTCATGTTTAAGAACAGTGACAGGTGCTAGAAGTATTGCTAGGGCATCTGACTGTCATGGAATGAGGTTCTGGGTTCCACCCCTACAACTAAAGTTTTCCACCAAAAGAACAGTCATGGGGCTATTACTCTTTTGGAAGCATCATGGAAAAATAAGTTTAAAATTTTTATGTTAAGTTGGGTATACATTGTCTTTCCCTTTATCTACATGGGTTACATTTCAAGATTTTCATAATTATCTAAATATATCATACCAAAGCCTACAGATATATTTTTTTCTATATAAATACAGCTATGATAAAATTTAACTTTAACTTTGTAGATTAGGTGAAGTAGACAATTAGTAACAACGCACAAAATCGAAGAGCTTTTTTGTTTGTTTGTTTTTGTTTTTGTAGACAGATTTTCTCTGTGTGACAGTCCTGACTATCCTGGAACTCTCTTTGTTGACCAGGGTAGCTTTGAACTCACTGAAATCCACCTGCCTCTGCCTCCCAAGTGCTGGGATTAAAGGTGTGTGCCACCACCACCCAGCTACAAAGAACTCTTAAAAGTTACCAACTGTGCATTTTTGGAAGCTTCTGTTTAATAATTTCATTGGACTTGACCATGAATTAATAAAGCTGCAGAAAAGCAAAACCATGGATTAATAGAGACTACCATATTAAGCTCAAATCATTGGCAACTATGGCCATTTACCTTCCCTTCATCTGCCAAATTTTTACTTAAGAAGTATCCATTCCATTTAGTTTTAATGCTTGGCATTTTTAATTATTAAAATTATAACAATAGTTGGCTATAGTATCTAGTGACAGTTTTGATTAAAGATGGTTTTCTTTGATAGTCTATGAAGCAAATATTATAATTAATACTGCTACTTAGGTTAGGCGTCCTCTCCATTTCAGAGCATTGATTTATAATTGAATTTGATTTTTTCTATTTCTCCTACATAGCATAGGATGATGAGTGCTGTATTATGTTCCTATGGTTTAAAATGACCCAGCAATTCTTTGTCCTCAAATAAAAGTAAATTCAGTTAACACAAAAGTTCTGAAATTAGCTTATCTCTGACCCACATTGTGATTTCTAGCATATTGGAATATCCTTTCCAAATGTGTTCATACTGAATGAATTTTACGTGATGGTTTTGCCTTTCTAAAATTTGTTAAATAGACTTTGAAAGGAGGCAGAAGACAGAGCAAAGAGATCTAGAGGGGGTATATATGTTTGAGTCCTAAACAAAGGCATTAATTTCAGAGGCAGCACTGCAGAGTCAAAAGAAGCCACAATTAGAAGTCAGATCTGGTGTCAGAATCCCCATTAATTAACTGTGCAATCAGTACAGTTTTTACAGAACCAACTCAACCATTGTAAGCAAACAGACTGTGTGCTGATGTAAATTAGCAGCAGCCATAGAAGCAGCTCCATAAAGGGCCCAGTGAAGGGAGCACGACTCTCTCTCTTCAGTCCTTCACTGGGAGTTGCCCCTTTTGGTTAGGAGACAGCTGCCTCATTTTCAGAACAGAGTAAGAAACATTACCCCATGGTTCCCAGGCTTAAGGTTTGCCACACCTTGTAGATTCTAGAAAAGCTACTGTCTTAGGACTGCTCACTGAAGCCAGGAGGACACAGCATGACTCACCCATTTAAGCCATGTACAAGGAGGCTAGGGACGAAAGTTACCTCCCTTGAGACCAAATGGAGCAGTGATGGGGAAAGAAGATTTATTATTGTTCAAGTAAAATTACCATGAGTGAGGAAAAGTAAATACTGGATAGAAACATAACAAAAGTTAGCATACCAAAACATCAGTCTTCTACAGCATTAGTTATCTCTGTTTGCTTATACAAAAGTTTAAAGAGTAGTTGTTTAGTATACATTACAAAGTTATTCTGAGCAATAAACAAAGCAGTATAGTTGAAAAATCTCTGTGTCTCTATAATCTAGGAAGAACATGTGACAGAATTATTTTTTATTTGTGTTATCATTCATATTAATCCCTAATGCTCTACCTACACAGTTTTCTGCTTTCATTTGACTGACATGCTTCTAATAAAGTAGTCCCTCATAAATATGGAGTTTTATGACCCAAAGAATCTAAAGAATAGCCACGTTTACACATGATTCCCCCATTAGGAATATCTTAAGTAATTAAGATATATTGGCTAAAGTTGACAAATCAAGAAACAGAGGTTGAAGTATATTAAAGTTGTAAAGTGCTTGTTGCACAGAATCATCCTGGGGGGAGATATGAACAAATAAATCAAGAAAGGTATTTAAATCCATTTATCAATAAAAAAAAAAGCACTGACATCTCAAATGAATAACCTAATGATGTACTTCAAAGTCTTATAAATAAAGAGGAAAGTCAAATTAAAAAAATTAATTAAAAGTACAAAATAAAAAGGCAGTATATATTGGAGACTAAGAAAAATGACAGTACCTAGACTCAAACAAAAATTTAGCTCATTTAAAAGATAAACAAATTTAATAAACCTTTAGCCAAACTGATCAAAGAAAGCCAAATGGCCTCCATAATATGCATGATGAATTGTTAACCTTCTCAATATAGAACATTCAGATAAGTTCCTGAGGTGATTAGAATGAGAATGACCCCTAAAGGCTTATATGTTTGAATACTTGGTCCCTAGTTGGTGTAACTGTTTAGGATTAGGAGGTGTGGTCTTCTGGGAGGAAGTGTTTCACTGGCAGGCTTGTAGTTTCAAAAGATCCATGTCATTCACAGTTAGCTCTCTCTGCCTCATGATTGTTGTCTTAAGATGTCAGCTCTCAGCTCCTGCTCCAGTACCATACCTGCCTGCCTGCTGCCATGCTCTCCACCATGATGGTCATGGGCTTTAACCCTCAGAACCATGAACCCCAAATTAAATGGGTTTTTTTCCCCCAAGTTACCTTGGTTATATTTTTTCACAGTAATAGAAAAGTAACTAAGACTGTTACTTTGAGTAAGTTACTTAACCTTTTGGTGCTTTAGCTGCTTTTCAGAGATGAGGGATACCTCATTAGATTACAAAGGCCTAGCTTGTTGCACTAAATACATTGTCAAACATTAGCTTCTGTTATTGCTCTCATCAGCAAAGATCAGTAATAAGAGGTAAGCATCATAGAACAATGTGCAAGCCATATAGAGAATAAACGAACAATGTGAGAGAATAAACAAAAAGGAGAAACTCTAATGACCAGTAACTATGGATAAAATAAACTTCACTAATAATAAATGAAAAATTAAATAAACCCTCGTGTATCTTTTTTTTAAACAAACAAATCTCCAAATCTTAAGAAGTCATGATGGCATAGAAACCCATAGAGTTGATGTCTAAGAAATAAAGCACCCTCCTATGTTACTGACAAAAGAGTAAAAGTGATAAAAGTTTCACAAAGATAATTTAGCAATATTGAGTAAGAGTCATTAGACTTTGAGTCATTTGATCAGGAACTACACTTGTGAAAATTTATCCTAAGAAGTAGTTGAGGCTATGAAGTTGTATACAATAGTTGCCAGGTAATTCAGCAATTTTTTTGCTTTGATGTTACCCATTCCACATATTTAAAAACATTAGAGAAGGAAATATATAGCTGCAAAATATTAATAATATACTTTAAGGCAAACACAGAACCCTAATTTATAACATTTGTTTCTAATAAATAATATTTATACTTAATAAACACTAGGAAATTTAAATATGAAGATCAAGTTTGACTATAGAATTCCAACCAATTATAAAGCAAATTGAAGATCAGCCTTAGCTATACAATGAGAATTTGTCTCAAAAAAATATATCAAAACAAAAGCACCAACTATATGTGGGTACAGATATACTTACATCATATTTCTGTACCAGTTTGCTTTCTATTACTGTCATAAAGACCATGACCAAAGCGACATGGGGAGGGAAAGGTTTACTTCATTGACTGAAGTCAGGGCAGGAACACAAACAAGGCCAGAACGTGGAGGCAGGAAGATAATGCCCCACAGACTTGCCTATTTGGTGGAAGTATTTTCTCAATTGATGTTCTCTCTTCCCTAAAGAACTTACTTTGACTCAAGCTGACAAAACACCCTAACCAGACAAAGTATGTGTATTATAATAATTGTATTATATATTTTGTGTTATCTCTTCACTTTACATAGAATTGTGAAGATATAGTGAAGTACTTTTGTTATTTGGGTGTAAATTGCCTGTATACCATATATAAAATACATACTATTTCCATACAAATATAATTTATATATTTGAAGTGGTAAGTACAGCATAGTGCTGGAACTTGTCCTTTTAAATTAACTCCACAGTGTATAAAAGTCTCCAAGTTTTCTTAGAGATAAACTAAGGGCCTCCGTAAAGAGCAGCTCTCAAAGGGTAATAAATACACACTAAGTGCCTTTATGCCTTGTGAAGCAAAGACTGATAAGGAAGTTCAGTACAGCTCATTAAAAGAGAGAGAAACGGAGCAGCCATTTCCCCCTTCTCAATGAGGGTTCTGTGCTGCTTGCAAGTTTTTGCTAGGAAATGTCACAGAAAGTGTGATGCCACTGAATGCTTGGCACTTCACCACAAGTGACATTTTGAAAGACCACAATCCTTAAGGCCTGTGCTTCTTGAGGGGAATTTAACATGAAAGTTAGCAGGATACTGAGAGATTCAACTTGGAACTAAGGAACCTTGAGCTGTTATTCAGCCTTTCAACAAAATGTGCTCAGCACCTGTACATGCAATCTATAGATTGCCTGGATACAGTCACCCATCCCTGCCCTCAGAGAGTCGGGCAATCGATAACTACAGCAGGATTTAATATGTATAAGGAAACATTTCTCTAAAAGTCAACTCAGAAGAGTTGTAAAACTTGGACATAAAAATAGATCCCTAAGGAAATCCCATTCATTCTCCTCAAATGCCTTATAGGCATTTTCTGTCCCTCACAACACAAACTGTTTGGCAGTTTCTCCAATAATTACCAAGTAATCAATTAGGGTCTTTTAATTTATTAATTCTCTCGTTAATAGCCTTTCTAGAGGACATATCGCCTGTATTGTGCTTCTTCCAACTTTCTGGAAAGCCCTGTTGGCTACTGTCATTAGCTCCAAGTCTCGCATTGGCTCCTACTGTAGAACATGAACATGATGACAAGGTGTACCTTACTGATGAAGGGGATGAGAGTGAGCAGATACTGCCATCATAACCCAGGGATATAATTCTCACAAACCTGCTTAACTTAAAAGTGAGTCTTTTATGTCTTGACACATCTTTCTGAAGGTGATTTAGAAATTAATTTTGGCTTGGAAACTAATAATCAGCCTGAATTGCATTTATTTAGATGGCTGTCTAGATATATACTCATTGTGTTACATAAATGAAAGAAAAATAATGTATGGCTCACTTTGCCTGAGGACTCCTGTCCAGGCAACCAATTCTATGCTAATGTCAGTTCTTAAACACTAGGTGGTGTCACATGGCAGGAGTGGAAAGGGCTCCCTGGGCTCTTTAAATAGGACCAGGGCAACTGTCTTCAGCAGACAGTGGCTCTGAGTCCGACAATCCCAGTGGGGTGCTTCATACCTATCCAATGCTACTGTCTTGGGTTTTGCTCAAGCTTGATCCTGTTTCCTGACCTTGACTTTGCCATCTCCTTTACCCTAGCTCTTAATGCTGAGTCTGACTTTGGTGTTATCCAATGACTTTGTTCCATCTCTTGACTCAGATTAGGTCTAACATTGGCTGGCTGCTTCTTCAGAACTCAGCCCCATGATGTAGAACTTGGCTTGCTCATGTTGTACCACGTATGAGAAAATGGTCTACTGAACATAAATAAATAAATGTGAATCCATATTGATGGTTCTTTATCTCAATTCCATTGTACGTTAATCCACTGGTATATAAGTCAGATATAAGTGACAGATACAATTAAAACTAATGTAAGCAAGGGAATTTGTTGGCCTATGTTTCAGGGGTGAGTTGACTGGGGCATGCTGGGCTCTAGGATCCCATGTGGTTGTTTCTTTTCTAGCATCACCCTGATTCTCTGAGGGCAAGCCTCTGTGTTTGCTCATACAGGTAGATAGGTGTCTTGCTTATTCTGTTAAATGGGAGAGGATATCTCTAGGCATATGCAATCTTGATCTCTAAACAACACTTCATTTTTTCAGTGTTTTGCATATCAATCACAAAGTCCCCATTGCTTCTGCCTGCCTTGGAAGATCTCCCTCTAGAGTGATTACACAGTATTCCAAAAGAATTAGGAGATGGTGATTGGTCAGATCTGAATCTTGCCTAACCCTGAGGCTGCAGGCTTGTGGTCTATTTGTGAGAAGAATTCAATTGGAAGAAAAGTCTAACAGACTTTCCAAAACTGTAACTGCCATAGTCATCATAACGTGATGCATTGAAGCAGAAAGGCTCCAATGCTACAAAAAACTTGAAGAAATGTTCTATCTTAGAAAGCAAATGTTCTTTTCTGTAGGTGGAACTAAAGGATAGAGAAATGAACTCTATATGCTACAAACAATAAAAAAGTCACAGCAGGAACAGGAAAAGCCCACTGTGTGGGTGCGCATGCTCATGTAGCTTAAGGGACTCTTGCATTGATTGGGTGCATGCTGTCATGGAGCTTCAGAGGCCCCTGCACTGGAGTCCCATCCCCATCTTTTGATAATTCAGCTTTGGAGAAACTAGATTGAAAAAGGCCTGGTTTTCAGAGTGCTCATTCAGCCACATCTGCTCTTCTGCCAACCTTAAGAGGTTGTAAGGAAACTTGCCATTGGCTTGGCATTCAAAAGATCAAAAGCCTTGGGCCAGGCAGTGTGAAATCTAAAAAAAAAAAAAAAAAAAAAAAAAAAAATTAAATCAAAAGCAAATGTGTAGAAGACAATTAAAACAATGTTACCACCCACACTCTGCTCTCACCAATAAAACAATATAATCATGTTCCAACGTGATACTTTCTTAGATAGAGCCATGGAAATCCCACAGGAACAATTCTTCCTGAAAATGAGCTCATACACAAAAAAGGATCAGGCCACTAAAAGATACAGCTCCATCTGAAGGAAAACCAGGAATCAGGCAGAGGAGAGGAAGTCGGGGGCAAGTACCCAGAAGGCATGGAACCTGAGGAAGAGTATAAAATGAGCATATTAAAACTGGCAGAGAAGGTCAGTAGATGAGTAGGAATGGGAAGAAAAGAAAAACTCAATGCAAAAATGGAACTTGGCCAATGAAAATGCAAATATTGACATTAAAAACTCAATGGACGACATAAATGTCATATTATAAACCTACTGGCAAGTGGAAGATGAAGTTGACAAATGGTCCAGAATGAATGTAGCACAGGCTTAAAAAAATAGGACAGGTTGGTTAAGAGATGTGAATGTATAGCATAGAAAGAAATCCAAAAGACATCAGTAAAACTTTCAGAAGAAGAAATGAAAGGGAATGATATGAGACCGTATTTAAAGAGATTGTGAATAATAATTATCTACAGGTAAAGAGGCAAATTGAAATATCACATAGTATTTACAGCTTGATAAGTGGAAATAAATCTTTAGCCAATACTTTTAATTTTTAGTTGTTTTTAAATTCCCCTTGTGTGTGTGTGTGTGTGTGTGTGTGTGTGTGTGGTCTGTGTGTCTGTGTGTATGCATGCATGCATTTGATCAGATAGTGACTCATTAATTGGAAAGCATCAAACTCTAAGTAAAATAATAGGAGATAAGAAGAAAAGGTAAAAGGCTTTGAGGAAGTACTAAGAGGAGTGGGAGGGATAAATGATTGATTGAATGCAGTGAGATGAAAGACCAGTAAAGATAAAGTGCAAGTCTTAAGAAAACCAGGGAGATATGATTGGGTTCTTAGTATGAAGGTCACTCACAGTTAGAAATTGCCCGAGAATAGTGTCCTCATTAGGAATAAATGAATCCAAGAAGAGAGGAGTGTTCAGAGCTTGGCGGGAAATAACCGATATCCCAAGTCCCCAATTCAACAAAAATGTAATTTAAAACTAAAAGTGAAATATACTTTCAAACGTAGTTTACTAGCATCAGTTAGAGATCTTTCAAGGGATGTAATTAAATAGAAATAAGAAGCTTAACTCAGTGAGAAATGAAGAACAGAAGACATTAAACTAAGGCATTGGCAGAAACACTCAGATAAAATGAGAAATGACTGTGGCAGATATAATGAAGATGAATAGAGAGAGGAGAATTGGGTAGACAGTGACTCCAAAATCTACTACAGTATTCAAAGACAATGGATATTAGATAGCTGGGTGGTGGGGGGTGATATTAGATAGTGAACACAGTAGAAATACAGCAAATACCTACTTATTGTAGCACTCCAGATTTCCCTCATAAAGACATCTCTCAAGCTGGTGCAAGAGGGTCTGTGAACAGGCCAGACTTCTCTATTTTGTGCAATGGAACCCTACTGTGAAATCTTGGGTATTCTCATCATTTTGGACTGTACAGTGGTACCTCATGCTAGGAAGATGGGCTTATCTTCTGCCATGCCTTGTTTCTAGGTAACAGGAGCTTCCCATTCTTTTATCCCACAGTTTAAAATTTTTTCTTCTTGCTTACAGGCTCCACACTGTGCCCTAGTCTAAAAACCAGCCGTAAAGAATGAGATTTGCTAAACAGCCTATACACGAGGCAGCAGTAGGACCAGGGTTCTTATAATTAACAAAAGAAATTAGTGATCCATGGATGAGAATAGCCATGCTGGTGAGATGGGTTCATTTTCTTCCTACAGTCAAGCTACTTCTGATATTTAATCAACATCAACCACAGGAAATTAAATTACTGTCATTGAGACTTCGAAAGCCCAGAAGACCACATGGTCTTTCTTGCACCTTTTTTCAAGTAGCCTTTCTTGCACCCAATTTGCAAATACTATCCAGAGTTATGTGGGATACCCATGGGGACAGGTAGAAGTTGACTGGTCTGTTAGATGATTATCTTTATCTTCATCATTCACAAACACACAAAAAGTTACTTTCCAGTGGGACCTGAAATTTTGGGTTCTTGGAAACCACTACCTGAATGAATACACAATAATATTTGGGATCATTCAAAACTACTCCAAAGTTTGACAGGATAAATAGAACCAGCCCTTTCTCCACTGCACAGAGCAGTGAAGGTGAGCTGCGATCTCCAGTTTCATGATTCTTCTCCATTCCTCTGTGACTAACCAACCCCTCCTTGATGCACTGTCCTTTTGTCATGATGCAAAACCAACTTTTGTCTCTATCTAGTGTCCTTCAGTGTCTGGTTGGGAGAACTGGTAGTGTTTTCTGGTTTCTGACTCTGCCATGACCAATGGCATTCACTGATAGCATGGTGCTTAGTAGTGAATGATAGTTTATATTATGTAAGAAACTGTATAAGAAAAGAATGAACCATGACTTTGACCTCCTATCAGGCAAGCTTCTTAAAGACTTAAGAGCTTCAAGTGACAGTGTGATGGAAAACACTGAATGCTGAATTTTTGGTGGGCTATCAGAGACTTAGAGTCTGAAGGAAGGCTCTAATACCACAGGGTAAAAGGAACAACCTAATAAAAAGGCAGAACTTGATAGACTCAGTAGCAATAGATTAAGATTTTTTCCTCATTACGGCATGGTTTATTTCTAACAAACTTAAGTTTGACTTCTCATTCTACAGAACCAGGAAAACATCTTTGTACCCTGTTCTAAATTCTTTTCTACAATTTTTTTTCAAGGAACAAGAGTCCACATCAATATTCAGCCATAATTCTGGCCCAAATTTAAAAATCCCTCTTGGCCTGGAGAATATAATCCGTTCATATTACTTGGGCTTCATAATGCATTTACATAGCAGGCCTGTTATAGGTCTGATGTGGGTTCTGCTTTCCTGAGGCATGTGATGCTGAGAAAGTCTGATTAAATTCTGTGAAAGAGCAGCTGTTCTGTAATAGTGGATGAACCTGGGACCTAGTTTTCAGAGCCCAACTGAGAGGCCTGGCACCCTCACCAGCCATTGGATGATAAATGAACTGTCCCTGAATGTCCAACTTCCATGCTAATAGCTTTACAATATCAGTTGTTTATGAGAAAGAAGTTGGGAGCTTTGATCAATTTTTTCTGTCTCAGGGGTACACAGATACATCATTTTCCCCCACTGGTAGAATGGCAGGCAGTGTTGTAAGGCAAGGGAAGAAATCTGCTCACCATTTAGATGTTCTCCATAGGTTAACAATGTCACACCTCTCATATCAAAAATATAGTAGATTGGGTGCCCAGTAAATTCTTATGTGAAATGAGACATGAAATCCAGACCACTCTCTACTGCGTTTTCCTGTCATATGGGAGTTATAATGCAGTTTCATCTGGTATTTACAGAGGTGTGGAATTCAAACTGGATATATGAACACAATAGCCCAGGCCAAAGGACATATTTTCCAAATGACAGTTAAACAGTCAAACGTCTAAGTGCCATGAATGTCAGTATCATATTTGAGGGTATTGATTTAAATCTTTACCTTAATGTGTGTAGCTTTGTTCTTTCCATCTTTCTGCTTTCCTATCCTCATGTGTTTGTTTCTGTGGAGATTTGAATATTAATTTTGAGGTGGAATGTGACCATTGAGATTATCAGACATTGTCTATTCTCCAGTCTTGCCTTGTCATGTTCATAAGAAAAAAATGCATGGAAGAAACTATGTATATTATTTTATTAATAATTCTGATAAAAGTTTTGATAGAAAACTCTTGATCTTTGAACATTCCTCAGATGTAGATAGGGGTGGGTCTTACTTTTCTATGGAATCTGTCGGGTTTCTCATTTCACCCAAGTGGGAGCTTTAATAGACCCAGGGAAAGAAGAACCTGTTTAGAGGGAAGACTGAACTGAACCTGTGGATTACATAAACAGATCAGATAAACTTTATAGGGTGTAAAACTAGAAAATCAGACTTCATGTATACAAACCTGGTTACTGGGATGGGCACAAAAGGCCAAGATATTCATTACATGGGGAATGATTGAAATGACAAAAAGTAAACTTATAGAAATTTTAAATATAAAAATCAAAACAAACTACTTCATAGATATGACTTGAATTAGTAAATACAAAATACTCAAAGAACCAAATAAATATTAGTGAACTCAGAAATTCAGCTCTGCTGGCCAGTGAGGCACAAAAATCAACCACAGCCACCAAGGATAATAATTACCTTCCTCGGAGCAACCTTCACAAGTCCAAAATAATTAGAAGAGTTTTAAATAATAAATGTATAAAATATCTACAAAGAAAAGCCTTACTCTTTGCAATGAACAAAATGGTCTCAAAAATTTAGCATTATAGTTTGAATATGACTCCCAAATTTCATGTATTTGAAACTTAATCGGCAAAGCAAAATGCAGAGAAGTGGGACCTTCAAGGAATGATGAGTTCATGAATCTCTGCTCTTATGACTATTAATGTCATTATCATCACAGGTGAGCTTGTGAGTAAGGCTGTCTTTCTCTCTCATACACTCACCCTTCCTTGCACTCTATAATGGATGGGCCCTTGATCTTGGATTCTGCCTTCTGAACTGCAAGAAATAAACGTGTGTGTGTGTGTGTGTGTGTGTGTGTGTGTGTGTGTGTGTGTATGTGTGTGCGTGTGTGTGTGTGTGACTTACTCATTCTCTGATACTCTGTTACAGCAGAACAAAATGAACTAAGATGCTCAGTAATATAACAATTGAGCTTGAGCGTGTTCATTGCTCTTTCAGAGGAGCAGGATTAGGTTCCTAGAATATAAGTGAGACAGCTTACAACAGGTATAACTCCAGCTCTAGGACATTCAAATACCTCTTCTGGACACACACACACACACACACACACACACACACATGCACATGTCATTATTGTGAAATAGGGGAAAAAATGAATCAACAGGGTTAAAGAGCCACTGGGTAGGTGCTAGGTCAGTTTCCTTTGGAATTACAAACAGCGTGAGAGATGCAGGGATGGCATCTTTTGAGTTTCAGGAAAGACATTTGAGACATCCAGGAAAGAAATTCAAGTCATGTGCATAAGCAGAAATAATGAGGTTGAGCTTTGACTTAACTAGTGATATCCAATTTTAGAAGGTAGAAACAAAGCACATTTTTCCTTCTAAGGGAAAGAGTGTGGAACTAAGGCAACTTGTCTTTCCAACATCAATACCAAATCACTTTTTGAGAGTTTTAATAAATGTGGTAGGGCTGTTCTGCTGTGAGGAAGATTTAAAGACCTAATCCACACCATTCTGAAAATAAATTGCAAAAATTACAGAACTAAAATGCTTAAGCACACAATCAATGTGGAAAAGATAATGCAGTAGCATTTTGGTAAAGATATGATGAATGTATACCTTTCTGTGTATTATTACAGATATGGATATATTTCCTTGAATACACATAGTCAGTGTTGCAAAACTTGAGGACAACTGGGCTCATTCTGGCAGTATTGGCATAAGTTTTAAATATACCCAACAAAGCAAGTTCAAGAAGCCTACCTCAAGAAGGTATCTGCTTATATCAACAAAGATATCTATACATTGCAGCAGTCTGCCAACAATAAAAAAAGTAAATAGCCAAAATGTCTATTGATAAAGAAAAGATTAAAAATATCATGTTATATGCAAGGGATAAAAACATCCAGGGTCTTTTCATAAAAAAAATCTCTAAAGCATTACAAATTATAAAATTTCTGAAAAATGTACATTTCATAATGACATTTATACAAAAGACTGAATAGGCATATAAATGCAAGTAACTGTAATAGAATGGCTTTAGTTACTGCTGTCTTTATACTTCTGTGTTGCCTTAATCTTTAATACACATAGTTATATTACTGTTATACTTTGATAATAAAAGTGATTTAAGTAACAAATACACTTTGATATGAATAAAAGTACATTGCCTATTTACCTAATAGAATTTAAGGCTATATTCCTATAATATATAGTTGTAATAAAAGTTGGCTCACTTTGGTTGGCAGCAGGTTTTTGTCTACTAATGAATGAATGAGTGATTGATACATACTTAATGGAGATCTCATGGTAGACACTGGTAAAAGGTGTCTAGAAGTCTATGTGTTTGTGTGATGAAAAGGCTGTTTATAAATGATGAGAGTAAAACCCCAGAAATGAGACACACACATCTGTTGCCAGAACAGTTGATTGAAAATTGCAATCTTGGGCCAGCCAACCAGTTGTCGGAATGATTAGCTTGGGAATTTAATCAGTGGCTCTGAAAGAGAATGGCTCTAACCAGTCCTGTCAGAGCCAATCACTAGATCAGAGCTGGATCCAGGTCGGCAGAACATTTCACATCAGTATCTGAGAACATTAGAGCATCTGATCAAGGCAGCTCACTTGAAGATGCATTACCCAATTCCCTAGCCACATAAAAATGTTTATGAGGCATTAGATGTATGTACCATGAACTTGTCTTAGAAAAATATGTTTATATCAACTCAGAATTTATTGCTGGCAATGGAAGATCTAAGTGCTTTGTGGGCCAGTCAGCTAATGTAGATGTGTGACAGTCCAGGATATCAAGCTAAGATACGGGGCCAGGGCTTAACAAAGATTGATGCCATCCTAAAATGTTTTAGCTTCCATTTGCATTTTAAACTGTGATGTTCAAATATAACCGGATATGGCCAGTTTGTATGCCCAGAATGAACCCCTGTTGTATGCCATGCACCCCTGTTTTCGGTAGCATTTTGTCATCACCATCACTACCTTGGGCTACTCTCTCTTAACTTCTACTGTCCTATGCCTTGTGCCTTGTTTTATCAGCAAAGAGTTCCTTCCAAGGCATGTACATACACTGTGTGTGTGTGTGTGTGTGTGTGTGTGTGTGTGGTGAGAGAGAGAGAGAGAGAGAGAGAGAGAGAGAGACAGAGAGAGACAGAGAGAGACAGAGACAGAGACAGAGAGACAGAGAGACAGAGAGAGTCAGAGACAAAAAGAAAGACAGATAGACAATGTCTCATATAGCCAAGTTTGGCTTTGGCCTCACTAAGTCAAGGTTATCCTTGAACTCTTGATTCTGATTCTCCTGCTTCTACTTCCCAAATTCTGGTATTGCATACATGTTGCACCATGTCTGGCTCCCTGATCTGCTCATGGCAATCATTCTGTAAGGTCAAGCTCCCATTCCACCCAGCTGGCAAACATGCTCAAGAACTTCCCAGATACGGATGTATTCCCATCTCTAAGCCTCCAGAAAAAGTGCTCTTTGGAATCATAGATTCAATATGAGCTTAAGATTAGATGACACCACTCACTGGATTTGGTGATCTTAGAAGACAGCAGGACATCTCTGAGGAGTTTCAGGTTTTCCCTTACACACAAATTTTACTTGTTCCCAGTCTTTTCAAGTCACTGAATTAATATTTTGTGGGAGCTTCCCAGTATTGAGTGATGGGGATATTTTTAAAAACTTTGTATTTGTTGCCAAAATTAAAAATAAAGACAACATAAAAACCCAGATTTCTGGTTTGTTTTGAAGAGAGAGAGAAAAAAAGGTAAAGAAAAAAGCTAGGAAATTCAGTAAGTGGAGATTTTACCTGACAATGGTTAGCTGGTATTAAAAAGCTCCCATCTTTCCCCTTTAACCCAAGCACAGGGCCTGCTATTGAGCCCTGAGTTTCATCTGAGTTTGAGTTTGTAGAGTGAGAGAGCTGAGATAATGTTTCTTGTTCTTATGCCCTATTGCAGGAGAAGTACAAGAGTGGCATTGGCCCATCCATCCCTGGTGGGATCCAAGCAGTCATCTTTAATGTTAAGCAAGAACACCCTTTAGATATTAAAAAAAAAAGGGGGGGAGAAAAAAGGAAAGCCATTAAGAATTAAATGTTTTCTCTTACACAAATCCCCACTTGTGCTCTGCTGTCTCTGGTCACACTCACTGTCTCTGCTGTTCTCCACTGAACAAGTTTGTTTCTGTTTTCAAAAGTGTATTAAAGTTTTTGAGCCAAATGCAGGGATTATTTTTAATCCCTATGAAATTGTGTGTGGATTTACGCAAGATGCTTGGCCTCTCATCAGAAACTTGTGGATTAACACAGAGAGTTTAGAGCTAGATGCAGGCAAAATTAAGTAATTGCATATTGATTTGTGTAGCAATAAATTCCAATATTTCTAGTAGCTTAACAGTGAGTTCTGTTCAGAAATTTTTTTCTGTTTAATATTTTTATTAAGGGCTGAACTCCTGAGAAACATGGCAAGTTTGTCAGGTCAGCAGCTGATATGGGCCTGAGAAGTAAATAAAATGTAGAATAAAACATCAACATTCATCAAGCAACAGCAGGCTGGAGAAAGGGAGTCGATGTGTATTGGAGGGCCCTTTGGCATAATCAATCCCTGAATTATTAATTATTGTATCATCATTGCATTTTATATGATATTTAATCATTAATAGCCAGATTCTTTAACCCAATTTGTATGGTTTGGAAAGTACACAGAAAATAGCATTTCTTAATGTTTGAAGATAAAACTTTTTTAATGAGCTACAAGTCATAACTCTATTTTTACCCCTTAAATTTTTTTCATAATAAACTCAAGCTTGGGCCTTAACAATTTTCCCCTTAAACTGTATCATTAATAAGTGAGCATTAATTTTTTAAAAAATCAGGCAGAAAGGAACTACCTTAGCTTCTATCACAAAAAGAATTGTGAGGCTGGTGCTGTGGGTTCTATGGTTAGAGAATGTCATGTGTCACCAAGCCTGACAATCTGAGTTTAAACCCTGGAGCCCACATGGTAGAAGGAGGGAACCAATTCTTACAAGTTGTCCTGTAACAACCACACATGCTCCATGTCATGTCCACACACATATAAGCCCACACAATGCAAAATAACTATACAAATGTAGGACAGAAGAATTGTTAGACACTTTACAAGCATCGCTTTTCAGAGCTAGGGAGAAGGCTCAGTGGTTGTCATCCCATAGTGCTTTTGCAGAGGATTTGAGTTTGGTTCTCAGCACCTGAATCCAGGTCAGCTGATGCCTCTGGGCCCCAAGGTCTCTTACACACACACACACACACACACACACACACACACACACACACACACACACACCAATACACACACTAGACATACACAACTTAAAATAGTTTTCACTCCTGGCAAACTGACATGTTTAGCAAAAAGGCAATCGCTGGTGTGTGATGTGTTTGTGACTTTCCTAAAGTTGTCAGCAGATAACAACATTACAAGACTGGAGAATAAATCCTTGTCATCCATGGTCACATCCAGAAGCATCTCTGCTGTTCTTAGGACATAGCAGACCACACAAGTGATTCTTTTGTTGTTTCTCTAAGCTCTTATTTTTCTATCATATAAGCTGATTGACTTGAGGGCTTATAACACTGTGCCTAAAACCCCTGGAAAGTTTACTTACTGACAAGTGACCCAAACAAAGATGAGTCTTGGAAAGAATACCAAAAGGTTGCCTTTATTTTCCTCTTTGTTTCTTCCTCACCCCGACCAACTTGAGAAGAAATGGTTATTGAATGTAAAACAACAACAACAGCAACAACAAAAACCACACACACATATTTCCCACCCCGCCGCAGGAAGCCACATTTTTTTTTTCCCATTTTCAAAGAATAGTTACAAGCTCAAGCCCTCCAGGCTGTCACTGAAGCCTTCCTGGAAATTGTATTTGGCACCCTACCTCCTCTAGTGGCTCATAGCCTCATCTTCAGCCTCATCTACTGCTGGGCTCTAGTCAGCCACATTCCACCGATTACCTACCAGAACATATCCTCATTGATGTTTTAATATTATCTATTTTCTGTATGTTATATTCCAAAAGTGATTTCTGTAAACCATCTCAATCTCCCTAAATTATTATGATATATTTCATATTCCTACTCTGATGAGAAATCTTGCACTGAGAAAGACTAAGTAAGCAACTTGCCTAGAAACTGAAAGGTCTTTGCTACAATTAAGTGAGATAAATGGAATAAACGTCAAAAGAAAGAACTCAAGGAGATCCCATGAAAAGAGATGAACTCCTTGCAGATGAACCCAAGGACTACACATGACTCAGAGACAGGAGCCATCAGGGACAGGGATTCCCTCAGTCAAGGCTGATATGAAGCAGGCATCAGCGTCAGTGAGAAGATAATGGGCCATAGCCACCATGAATGAAGCTTAGCCGAGGCCACTTCCTGCAATCCTGGGCAACTAATGTGGACTCTCTAATGTCCAACAAATCACACTTGAAACTTTTGAGTAGGATGAATGAGAATAACCCTTTGTTAACTATACGATACCAGAAATTGATTTACGTGGCCTCTTATGTTCGATACAGCAGAGCCAACTGAGATACTGGGAAAGACAAGGTCATGTTTAGAAGTGTTTTTTTTTTTTTTTCACTCAGTTTATTCCCAAACTGCCAAACATGTGGGCAGCTTGCTGTTGTCAGCTGGAAGGTAGTGGAGATTAAGGGGGACTAGTTTATCCGCTTATACAAAGCTATTGTCCTGGTAAAATGAAGATTTATGTGCCTTCCCTTGGGAGTGACACAGCCCGACACCATGAGATGAATTTTTATCTAGGGCATGGCGAGACTTTTCCCATGCACACCAAACTCAAATAAAGCCTCTGTACAAATGTGGGTGCTTGGCTGCTGTGCTCAGAAAATGTTCGTGCATTATGCATAAAATGGAAATTATTGCAAAATTTGAAAATCCTATTTTCATCAGAAAAGTATAATGGTTGCAGTTTGTGTCGAGTAAGCACCCTTTCTAAATATTAATCAGTCTTTGTAACTGCATTTTCTTTTCTTTCTCCTATACACAAAATTACACTATTTGTTACAAGTTTTCTCCCAAACTGAGCACTGTGTGTTACCTTGCTCCAGAGGCTGTGTGACCTTTGTGGAGCCACTGTGTCCTAGGCTTCCCCTTTAACCTCTTTGCCTTTACTTTCCTCTTTGGTTACTTTTTTTGGGGCATTCTCCAACTTCTCCTCCAATGTTAATGAAAGACAGGGCTTGGAAAATTGCCTTTGCACTCCCATGGGTGAGTTAGGTGGGTGTTGGTGAATTGTTGGGGCGAATCTTTGTGTTCTGTGAGATTCTTTTCACTGTCATGATGAAGCTGATTGAGAGGCCACTCCACCCCTCATGCTGGTAGTGTGGCTTCGGTCCTCTGATGTGATACTCTGTGGAAACTGCCATTTCTCCTGTCCTCAGAGAAATGAGCTAGACATGTGTTGTCCATTCTCTATTTGAAAAACCACTGGGCTGAAACCTATAGGGAATTCTCTCTACTTACTTTTTCCTCTTTTCAAATAAATAACTCTTTTGAGAGCATCTCTACATTGGCGAGTGGACATGGAATTTCAATTTTGAGAGGTGGCCGAGCCTTCTTGTTAGATGTGTATATGCTAGAAGACTCAGGGGTCTTTCTGGCAGCTGAGAAATGACTTGGCTGCAGTGCACATAGGAAATCTAAGAAGAATGCTAGGCATCCTGTCTCGGTGCCAGGCTGGCCCAGCAATGACCTGTCTCCCAACATCAGGACCTAGTGTAGTTTGGGAGGCAAGATTGAGAAAGTTCTGCACAATTTTCAACCCCTGTAGAGTATATGGTTATCTGTATCTGCCAGAATTTTGAAACATGGGATGTACATTGGACCACAGGCTCCTGACTAGCTTTCTCCCTTTGGAGATTTATAGGTTCCACCCTTGTTATCAAATACCATGACCACGAGCCCAAGGCAGTTTTTTCAAAGGGCTTCTATGATATACCTCTGCTTCCACATCCCTAAATGTTCTAATGTGTAAATAAATCAGTAAGACGTGTTAAGCACAGTCATACTGACTTCACAGGACTCTGTTGAGGCTATCCTGGTAACGGGTGGGGAATACTAGGTATTAATGCCCTTTCTTTCACCATTCCATTAGTCCAACATCTACTTGAATCTCAGTCTTTCTGTTTGCTCAGCCATCTGCAAATGTTCCAGGATTCATCTTGTCATCTTCCATCTAACACTGTGTGAAGGCCACTCCCAATCCTTTCTTAGATTTCTTCAAAAGAAGTCTTTACTGGCCTCACAGCCTCCAGTCTTAGTACCCTTCCATGTGCTCTTCATGCTCTCGAAGTCCTGTTCAACAAAAGCCACTCCTGTTGGTCAGTGCACTGTTTCAAACCCTATGGTATCTTCTGACACTTCCGGACTAAGATCCAGCTCCTTGGCAAGGTGCCTTGAGCCTACACTGAATTACGTCTGCTTTGAACTCTAGCCCTTTGAGGATTCACAGACAGACGAGTGAGCTAGGCCAGGATGGGTAACATGGACTTCAGAAAGACTCAGATTGCGTATACTTAACATATCTGAAGGTGACTGATGTTGCTGAATTCTGTCTAGTTACTGCATTGCAGAAAACAGGGCCATAGCAAATGGGTTTGAATTTTCAAGAAAAATGGGGATCTTCATTTTTTATGTGATGATAAACCCTGATGTTTAAATGTTGAAAGCACTTTGTGTTTTTGCTTTCACAAACAAATGAAAGGAGAATGAATAGGCCTCTTGGAGGTAGACACCCAGAGGAGTCCGGAGCTTCTGTAGAGCCTGCCCTGTGTCTTTCTATGCAAGTGTTTTGCTGAAACTGGTTACATGGGCCGTGCTATCTCTGAATTGTTCTTCTGTGGTGGTGGTGATGTGAAATTAGCCACACCCACTGGGTGAATGAAATAGCAAGGGCTTGCTCCAGCAGAAGACTGTTTATGAGAGAGGAAGCAGTTGGCCTAATCCTGATGAGTGGGGTCACTGCTTATTTCTGCCTTACCTAGAGACTATTCACAGTGGTAGAAACACTCTTTTACATAAAATTTCTCCGAGTCATTTGCCTGAGTCTTTTCTGGGATGGAACCTACAAACACCCATCTTAGAAACCATGCCAGACCTTCTCTGGTCTAGCTGTTGGATGGCTCTGGTCCCCTGCATTGCCCTGAGGGTTCTTTCCCCAGTGATGTCTCTGCTGTTCACTCTTCTGACGCCAAATATCTCTCTGGCAGGCACTCGAATAATGTCTAATTAACTGAGCAAAATAATAATAATAATAATAATAATAATTAACATTATCTCATTTAACATCAGCATTGAGAATGTTACCTTTGTGTGAAGAAAGATGGGTTGAGAGGGTTTTGTGTGACCCGGCTGGCCTCAAACTCACTACAAATGTAGCTCAGGCTAGCCTCAATTTACCGCAGCCCTCCTTGCCTAAACCTTATAGGTGTGATCCACTATGCCCAGCTTGGATTTTTAAATGGATACATAATAATTGCATATGCATACACAGTTATAACTGTAAATAATTATACTTGTTAATGTGTAATATACATGACGTTCTATGGTGTATACATTGTATGCTTATAAAATCACAGGTACTTAGCATATCTTCCACATCAAAGAATTATCTTTTTTTTGCTGGTAAAATGCTCAGGATCCACTTTTTTTTTTTAAATATAATCCACTGCTGTCATTATTACCCAACTCAGCCACAACCATCAGAATTTCCCCCTTAGACACTCTGTAACATTGCCAAACCCTTCCTCCTGCTACACCTCCTCTCCCACATCTCCTGTGGCCTCCTGTTAGTCACCATCCACTTTCTGTTTCTTCCAGGTGTCTCACACAGGTTCCACAGAGGAATGAAATCATGTACACTTTGGCTTTCTGTGTAGGAAAACGTCCCACTGAGTCTAGTCACATTATCATAAATGACGGGATTTTATCTACTTTTCATAAGTAAATAATACTCCAGTGTGCAAATATTCAACTTGTCTTTATTCTTTCACCTACTGATACTTGGTTGGATCCTCATCCTGGCTACTGCAGTGTGTGGGAGTATCTAAACTCCCAACAGTCCCCAGTGTGGGATCACTGTGTCGTGTGATTGTTCTGGTTTTAATTTTTGGACCATTCTCCACACTTCTTCCCATGGTGGCTTTAGGTACTGACATTCACCACACTTGCTATCTTTTGTTATCAGCTGGCCCAGTAGCAAGATCATACTTGCAGTTGTCAACTTTGCATTTCTATGTGATTAAAGGTATTGAAGCACTTTTCACAGACTTGTTGGCCATTTGTATAACTTTATTTTTAAAAATGTCCTACTTAGGTCTTTTGTCTAGTTTGAAACTGGACTATTTGAGGTTTCAAAACCACTGGGTGTTTGAGCTCCTAACATATTCTAGATGCCAACTGACACCTTGTGACATGAGTCGTTTGCAAATCTTTTCTCTCAGATTTTAGGCTGTATCTTCACCGTGTTGATAGTTTCCATTGCTGTAAAACTTTGTGACAGAGTTTCACATAATCCCACCTGTCTAATTCAGCTTTAGTCTACTGTGTTGGGAGTCTTCACTGAAAGGCCTTTATCCATCTCTGTGTCGCGAGATGTCTCCACTGTTTTTTGTTTTGTTTTCAGTAGTCCATATTTCTGTTTGCTATCTATAGCCACAGGATCATCTAAAAGGTGTCACTAAATATCCTAGGAGTATGCTAGGAGGTGTTCAAAGTATCCTGAATCAAGAGTTTTGGAAGTGTGAGGTCTGTGCTAAGCATTGCCAATGGTTAACACTTTGCTAAGTCAACTCTGCCAGCTTCTGGGGTAGGATTGTTGCAGTTCTGGGAACTGAACTTGTGTCCTCCCCAGTGCTGGGCAAGCATTCTACAGTTCAGCTACTGTACCCTATATTTGTTAACCCATCTGGTAATAGGATCTGTAAATGTCTCCTCCATCCCCATAATTCTCTGGGAAATGGAATTTTACACCAGCCACAGAGAGAATCTTTCCAATGCCAATAGCCGGTGCCAACATCAAAGATTGCCAGGGGTAGAGAGAATTTTAGCACCATCATTCATAATCTCCATAGTATTTGTTTGGGGTACTTGTACAGAATTGTTTTGGTGTTTGGGGATATTTTAAGAAATATGTTTCTTCACTATGAATGTAGCTCAAAGGCAGAGCACTATACAAATCCTTGCATTCATTCTGCCATAGTATTGAAAAACGGTTTTTATTTCTCCTCCTTAAATTTTAGTTCTAGTTTTTTGTACACTTGGTGACATTCAAGTCTTTATTTGCTCTTTCTTGGGTTTGCATTGTAATGCCAGGTGATCAAACTTCTCTACACTTCTTAGAATTGTGTAGATGACAGAAGTGAGTGACAGTAGAGTGTTGTATTGAAAAGAGCACAGATTCCCAATTGGGTGGATGAAGATGAACTTCTCGTCTCCCTCTGTCACTGCCTGTGTGTAGCCTGAGCAAAATACTAAGGCTCCCAGACACTTGCTTTCCTCCTGGATGAAATGGGCCACCACACAACTTCTGTAAGCTGGTGTAGAAAATTATTTCAGCATCCAACAAATTCATGATAAAAACCCAACAAATGGCCAGGGGGGGATGGTGAAAACCTTTATTCTCAGAATTTGGAACTTAGAAGCAGAGAGATTTCTATGAGTTCAAGGCTAGCCTGATCTGTAGAGTTAGTTCAGGGACAGTCAGGGCTACAGAAACAAACCTTGTTTTAAAAAAACAAAACAAAAACCCAAAATTGAATAAATAAAAACTAAACAAATGGTCATGCTTCATTTACTATTGCTACTAATACTATCATTATCATCATTATATCATCATCATCATCATCATCATCATCATCATTATTGGATCCAGTTATTGAGTCAATGGTCCTAGTCACTCAGCTTGGAGTGGGTACATTTCCCAATTCTTACTGACAGCAAAGATGAATCTTGTAGTTAAAGACATTCCAGTAGCTTGCTCTATAGTGTTCTCACAGAACAGCTAGCTGGAACATGCCAATGGCCTATACCAGATCCAGCCAGGGACAGAGGATAGATCAGGAAGGCTGCATTCAAGAACTATTCTCAGAGTTTGGCATGCTTTGGCTCCCTTTCTTATGCCCATATACAGTCTTAGTAAGTGATCAGGAGTTTCACTTGAAAGTGTTGCAGAGAAAGAGGAGTCATGAGAAAGGGGGCCAAGACCAGGCTACAGAAACCCACAGAGACAGCTGACTTGAACAAGGGGGATCTCAGGACCCCCCAGACTGATATCTGGGAAATCAGCATTATATGAACTCAGATCCCCTGAATGTGGGTCTCAGTTAGAAGGCCTGGACAGTCTAAGGGATCTCTGACAGTGGAACCAGGATGTATCCCTGGTGCACAAAAGGACTTTAAGAGCACATTCCCCATGGAGGGATACTCCCTTAACCTAGAGGGAGGAGGGAGGGCCTAGTCCCTACTCCAAATGACTTGACAGATTTTGATGATCCCTCCTGGAAGGCGCCACCATCCCTGTGGATGGAGGGAGGGGTGGGATGGGATGGGAGGGGGGGTTTGGGGACTTGAAAGGGAGGGAGAGGGAACTGGGATTGATATGTAAAATAAGAATATATATATGTATATATATATATATATATATGGTGTCTAATCTGTTTTTGAAAGGCTGAGCCTTATTTTAAGATTCAAAAGAGCTGTATTGTATCTAAGCCAATTATAACATGGTCTCCACTAGATTCCTGCACCTAGTGGTGATGACTCATCATTTGCAATGCACCAGCCAACAGATATCCAGTGTATCAGAGACAAGAAACCAACAGGCTTCTGACTCTGCCAGGTATAGTGTGGTGGGTCCAGAGTGATTTGGCTCTGTGGCTAACAGCAGCATGCAGCTGACATCAGAAGGTACTAATACCTCTGTGTGCACAGAAGGGCAGGAGGGCCACAGCACCCCTGTCACCAATGTGACTTTGCTAGAAACATTAGCATAGCATAGGATCAGAGGAATCTCTTTGTTTCCCCCTCTGGAAAACATAGCAGCTCAGTTTTCTGCCAACAGTTTTACTTTGGCCCTTCTGTCTTTGCAGCATCTTGATGTTGGAGCCTTCCAGACAAGCAAGAGCTGGGGACACACCAGCCACACTAGAGGCACATTTGAACCACACTCCTCCCAGAGCTGAGCCCCACTTACTGCTGAGCCTGAGCTGACTGAAGGACCAGTCAGTTATCTCCCATGATCATTTTAATACATGGTCATAAACTTCTATAACCTTTTTTTTTTTAACTTCAGTTTCCCTAACTTGTAGTTGTCTTTTGTAAATCAAAGCAAGATAGTATCTGAGTGAATGCCAAGCGCCCTGCCCGACGTACAAAAGATTTGCATAAGGGTGAACTATGAATTGAGAGTTCTGCCTTCGTTCTTGGCAGTGGAAAATTGCTAATGCCCTAAGTGGGGTTTATATCTTTCTTACAGCAATAAAAAGAAAAACTCAAATCCTCCTGGATGCTTATTGAATACCATGTGAACAAAGACATGATCCAATTATAGCATATCCAGAGAGCAATTTCTTCTCCTTTATTAGGTAATCAGTAAGATGTACTCTATTGTCTACTGGAGGAATGTGAAGTCAAGTGCCTGGAGTCTGAGCAGAGCTTTGCACAGTCTGTTTCCTCCTGAGCTGGAGCTATCTCTGAATAGGTGTTGTGGCTCATTAGAAAAAAGACAGACGTGCCTGCGCTAGAAGGATCTGATACACTGCTTGCAAATAATGTGTAGTGAGGATGGGAGGGAAAGAGACCAATAGTGAACCCAGGATTCGTATAAAGAGAAATCACTTGCCTTAACCTTCATAAATGATTTCTTCATTACTTGCTTTGGTCAGGACTCCCAGAGGACAAAGAAAAGGACCAAGGCTCATTATGGTGGCCAAGTGCTCCTACCAGGCACAAAGCTAACTAAAATCACAGAGATTGTATGTGCAGCCTAGAGAAGACATTAGAACACTTGAAAAGAAACAGGCTATGTTTTTAGATAGGAACACTCAACATGAAAAATGAAAAGTCTCCTGCATGGTTTCATGTGGTTTCTGTAGCTATAACAGAGCGCTTGTCCTGATAAGCCTTGGTTTTCAACTTGATGCAGCTCAGAAGCATCAGAGAGGGAAGAAAACCCTCAATTGAAAAACTGCCTACATCCGACTGTGGTTAGGCCTTGTAACTGACATGGGAGAGCCAAGCCCACAGTGGGCAGCACCATCTATAGGCAGGTTGTCTTGTCCTGGGCTTTATTTAAAGAAAGAAGGAATGAAAGATCAAAAGGAAGAAGGGAGGGATGGAGGGAGGGAGGAAGGGAGGGGGGAGGGAAGGAAGGGAGGGGAAAAAGTACCTAGTTAAGTGTGAGTCTGTGAGTGAGTGAGCCCATAAACATTGTTCCTCCATAGTTTGAGTTTCAAGTTCCTGCTTGGGTCTTGCCTTGTTTTTCCTCATTGGTCTAGAAGTATAAACTAAATATATTCTCCCCTCCTCTTTATTGCTTATTGTCAAAGTACACTGATCACAGCAGCATAGATCAAACTAGAATAGAAAGCCTGCAAGAAATAACAAGAACTAAAAATCGAAACCCATGTAGTTGTTATCTGAGGGTCTTCATTGTGCATCATCCCATAGTAGAAGATAGAAGGGCAAGGGAGAGCCATATTCATATTTATAACAAGCATGCTCATGACAGGTGTCCCACTCTTGGGGTAACACCATTAATCCACCCATGAAGTTGGAGATTTCATGACTGAGACCTTGTTAGGATCCACCTCTTAACACTGTTGCATTGGTGATCTAGTTTTCATTATGTGGGCCTTGTGGGCATGTTCAAACCACAGTTTCCCTAGATTAATTTTAAAATGTAATATAATCTGCATGAAAATAATATAGCCATGGTTCATAGAATTGTATTACATTATTTAAATTTCATATGGAAGAATAAATGAATTACGTCTAGAAATTCTAAAAATGAAGAATAATGGAATAATACTAATCTTACAATTATTGAAATGGAATACCAGTATAGAAAATGAATCAGTATGGTCAAATGAACAGCATGGAACATGCAGAAACAAGAGATTTATATCACTGGACATGCACATACATGTGTTATAAATATATAAACAGTGTGACAGTTCGGTCATGAAAGAGAAAAGATGCAAAGGTGAACATTTAGGTGGCCAATTATTTGAATGAACAAAAGAAAAAATGTTAATTCTACCATTGTGCCTCGTATCTTGATATTCACCCTACCTCCCTGCCCACCTAAGTTTGTCTTCTCTCTCTCTCTCTCTCTCTCTCTCTCTCTCTCTCTCTCTCTCTCTCTCTCTCTCTCTTTCTCTCTCTCTCTCTTTCTCTCTCTCCATAGACTCAAATTTATGTTGACCAAACTACTCTTGGGTATGGGGTTTGTCCTGACATATGCAGTCAGTATTTACACAATAAAAGGAAATTGACTGTCTTTCCCAGAAGCTACCAAATGTCAAAGTCTTCTCAGTTAGTGAGGACCTACATACCTACCTCCCCAACTATGGTGAGATTTTGTCTGGCCTGAGTTTGCCATGGGGCTTGTGCATGATATCATAATAGCTGCAAGTTCTTACATGCATCTGACCTGTTGTGTCCTGAAAACACTGTTTCTTAAGTCATCTGCCACCTCTGGCTCTTGCAATCTTTCTGCCCCCTCTCCTTTATCATTATCTCTGATCTTAAAGAACAGAGTGTTAAGTCCACTTAAACTCATTTTAAATTTTAGAAAATTTCTGCAATACTATGTTTCTGTATGGTTTTCTTAAAAGGTTACTCATCCCTTCCCATATAGAGTTCTGATCATTTTTATGGTAAAAATATAATATACCTGAAATGCTGTAATAGGTAGTATATAGTAACACTGGTAGAATACTTTTTGGTGATGATATTGGATTATAAAATTTGAAAAGTCACAGTATTTGAAGATGCTGATTTCCAGGACCTTTGAATATTAAAATTAAACTTAGTTTTTTTTAAAAAAAATCATGATTTTGTACTGAATTTTCTTTTCAGTAGGTTAACAACTAACACATACAAAAAAGTAACCACTTGCTATTTGTGTTTGGAATACCTTTTCAACATTTTTTAAGTTTTAAGACTTTTTTTTAAATATGGGAAAGAATATAGCATATCTTCAATCCCTTTGGGTGAGATATTAGTCACAGGATCTACCATAAAGCATAGCAAACATAAAGAGAAACAATTGATCATGTTAAAAGTAGCTTGAATGACAGCATGTTTTATATCTTTTCAATATTTCCTGGAGTCAAGGAATCAAACTCTGACAAGAATACAGGCAAGTATGTTATTGGGATACTCTTGTAATTGTCACAGCTGTTTCCAAATTGTTTGTCACATATTTTAGGACCTGCTGTGGTACTTTTCCTTTCTTTTCTACATTAGAAAAAAAAAATCCATATTGGTCCAATTTGACTTTCTTCATGTGCTTCAAGTTTCTAAGGGAATTCTTTAAGTAAGTTGTGTTTAAAGTAATTCCTTTTGTTTGTGTTTAATATTCAAATCAAAATCACAGGAGTCTCTTCTACAAGCGAGCTAGAATGTTTCTGTGAGAGGCGTCAAAGAATTCACCCACAGGGGTATATAAATATGCATCTTTGTGCAAATCAGCAGGGGATTTCCTGTACCTGTCATTTCAAATAGATAGACTGCTTGCAAGTATTTGGATCTGATTTGCTATAAACAAGGGAATATATGAAATGGGGGTTTGCTAAATACACACAGTTCTGCTGAGAACCCTTACTTAGCCTCAGGGGTCCATTATTATCTGTGCTCTCAGTTAGACATTGACACCCTTGTACAGGCACCCTAACCCCCAGGTCCTCTTGCAAACAGAGGAGCATGAGGGACCCCTGAAGAGCAGTGAGCCTTCAGCTGGCCCAGCTTTGCTTATACACCTAAGATATTCTCAGAAGGGAGAGAACAAAGGAGGGCAGTCTACTAAAACAGCTGTGCTCACACAAATCATGTGGGTTCAGCTTTTGAGGCTAGGCTGTCTGTGCACAGGACTTTCTATAAGGTACTGTTACTGAGTCCACTCTCCCTGTGTACACTTTATATGCCAAACATCAAGTACTGAGGACTGACCCACACTATGTCTTGAAAGCATTCCCCAGTCCAGTTGCTTTGTGCTGACCTACAGGTTATCTTCCATGAAGAGCCACTCAGCATTTTCCCAGGCCACACATTCTCACTCATGTTCCAGGGCTACACATGATTCTAGTCATCTCATAGAACAGGGTCTGATGTATAATGCCTTTGGAGACCATTTGGCTGTTTTAAAAAACATGACCCTAGGGTAGTTCTTCCCATAATCCAGTGTTTTATTCTAGAGTCTTGTTTTTGTGCCCCCTCTGCCTTGTTACTGATTCCTGAAGTGCCACAGAAAGACTGTATACAGAATGTCACTACTGTGTTCTCATCCACCACTCTGATAAATGGAGAATTAAATGACTAAAGGTTCAAAAACCTGCATTTAGCTAGAAAAAAAACCACTTAACATTTACTAGTTGAGGATTCTGAATTATTGAGATGACAGCTTAAAACAGGCTTTAGAAAATAACGAAGGGCAGCACCTTGCTTTTAGAGAAGGCTCCTTCATTACAGCATAATGTCATCTCTTGTTGTACTGGGGCATATCCACGGTGCTTCTGGAGAGCACAGGGCAAGCTAGACAGATGAGAAGATGCTTTTGACTAAGAGTCAACTCAAGTTTTGTGAATTGAAAGTGTCAAAATTTACCAAAAAAATACAATTTAGTATTTTTCTTCTGTGTTTTCTGCTTCTAACCAAAAACAATATATGTGCTGTAGAAGAAACCTCCCATTTCTGATGAGCAAAAGGAACTGCATGAGACCTTACGATGCTCCCATCTGCTAAAAGATGCTCACCCCACATGGTGTGGCCTTGAACTATGTATAAGCATGATGTACAGACCTAACATGGAGACCATGTCTTACCACAGTGTCAAAGAACATGAAACCAGCCACTCCTTGTCAGATGTAGTTTGATTTTTATTGTGAGGACTTTTTTGTTGTTATTAAAACTTTACTTTCATGGCCAGGTGGTGGTGGCTCACACCTTTAATCCCAGCACTCTGAAGGCAGCGGTAGGCAGATTTCTGTGAGTTCAAGGCCAGCCTGCTCTACAAGAGCTAGTTCCAGGACAGCTTCCAAAGCCACAGAGAAAGCCTGTCTCAAAAACTTTACTTTTACAAACAGATACAGCACTAATTAGCAGAAATAGAAATTGAAGCATAAGGGAAGAAAAATCTTGAAAGAAGTATTCTGAAAATTGACAAAAATATCTGTAAATAAAAAACAAAACCACAGAAATAAAGAGGACTCTAATTGCCTTTTCATGAAAATAGCTAATTGTTTTGCAATCCATCCTAAGTAATTTTATTCATTACATTTTTGTTAAGCTAGTTTTTCTCTGTGACTGGGTCATTTTATTGGGTGATATTACATTTTGTGGGGAGCAAGTATCTAGTTAGGGATCCAAGAGAGGCTCTCTGTGTTGTGTTCTTGCCTGTAACATGGTTTATATCAGTTTAATGTTCCGTAAGTTCTTTTACCCACTTCTAGAGTAAGAGCTGAGGTCAGTGTGGACCTCAGCTCTTACTCTAGAAATGTCTTTCAGCTACAAATCATGAACATCAGCATAAGCCTGAACACCTTTATCTTCTAATCTTTTCTCTAGCATCACTGAAATTGTCCCTTCTCTACTGCAGTCACGGTCTTCTTCTGGATGCCTACCTCTTTGTACACAGTTCAAGGGTATTTCCTGGACTCCTCTCCTTCTTTTATCTCATCTGGATCACTGTTCTCCTTCCTCCTTTTAGATATGCCTGGCTTTCCCTTAAATGGTCCATCTCAATGTCCTTATGATGTCCCTACTGTCTACTTAGCAATTAGTGTGTTTTTCTGTCCCCTTTCACAGTCAGCACTAACACCCACGCTCTGCCCCTCTACTAACATTTCTTCTAGCAGCCTGCTACTGTCTCCTTTCCCAGTATCTTAGCCAAATCTGCTTCTTCGTGCATTTTATTCATTGAAAGTGTCTCTTCTAAGAACCCGACTTTCTCTAAATCTTCAGATCTTCTTTGGTGCCCTGGCTTTGAGAGTCATTTGCAAGTCATTGAGAGTCATTTGAGAGCATGTTTTGGTTTTTTTACATTTACTTATTCCTGTGTACACTCAGTATGGGGGACAGAGGATTTGTGGGAATTGGTTCTCTCTTTCCACCATATGGGTTCAAGAGATCCATCTCAGGTCATTAGCCTTGGCAACAACAAGCATCATTTCTCACTGAGCCATCTCAGGCAGCTCGTTATTTTTTAATCATTTTATTATTTTATGTGTATCTTAGTTAGAATTTTTCATTGCTGTGAAGAGACACCATGACCATGTCGACTCTTATAAATGAAAAATAAATATATTTCATTGGGTTGGCTTACATTTTTAGAGGTTTAGTCTGTTATCATTATGATGTAACATGGTGGCATATAGGCAGACATGGTGCTGGAGAAGGAGCCAACCACAGGCAATAGGAAGTGGTCTGAGTGTCACACTGAATAAAGCTTGAGCAAAAGAGACCTCAAAGCTCACCCCCAGAGTGACACACTTCCTCTAACAAGGCCACACCTACTCCAACAAAGCCACACTTCCTAGTAATGTCATTCCTTGTGAGCTTATGGGGACCAATTGCATTCAAACTATCACAGGGTGTGTGATTGTTATGCCTACCTATGTCTGTGTATCACATGGGTGCCTAGTCCCATGGAGGCTACAAGAGGGCATTAGATTCCCAAGAACTGGAGTTAGAGATGGCTATGAACAATCACATGGGAGGAGATAGTCAAACCCAGGTCCTATGGAAGAGCAGCCATTGTTCTTAACCACCAAATCATCCCTCCAGCCCCATATTAATACAATTTTTTTCAGTATGGAAATTTGAACCCAGACCTCTCAAGTACCCTACCTCTGAGCCGTGTTCCCTGCCCCCATTATTTTTTAAATATTACATGGTGAAAATAGCTGTGTTTTGCTCTTGTGAATAAAAGATCCTTTGTTTATAGAGCTAGGTAGTAAATAATGTCACCTCAGAATTGTCCAGGCAAGTCTTCTTGTCATCAAAAAATGAGTGCCGAGTGCCTTCCACCCCTTGTTTTGTTAGCAGTGAAGTTACTACCCATCTCCCGTTTGAAGGACCCAGGGCATCTAGTATGAGAGGAGAGCATTTCTTCACTGAGCTTTGTATTTGGTGGGCACTTCAATATAGACACCCTCATCTTCCAGCCCCATGAGTTTTCCCATGCCAGCCTCTGACAATTTCATCCTCCCTCTTCTCTTTATTTCAGTGGGATCCATTTAATAAAAACATTAGACCAGCCAATGTAACCTCTGTTTCTCATCTTTCTACTTCTTTTTTCCTCATGTCTAGCTAAGCACCCATTTATCCACTGAAATATTTTACAGGAGACTTCCTCAACACAAACTGGTCTCAAGTTTTAAATTTCTGTTTTTAGTTCTGCACTTCTGAAAACTCTTGTTGTTTTCTGGATGTTTCTCTTTCTGTTCTTCTATTCCCATTTCCTTGAATGCAGAATATTGAAACAAAATTTTTAAATGTTGGTACCTTCAGTAGCATTTGTTCATGTTATCCCCTGCCTCCAGAATTTTGTTCTATTATCTATTTTTCTCTTACCTCTCAAAGGGGCTAGGCTTAATTAATGTCCATATTTAAGATAGAGTCATAAGAAACCTAAAATGGCATGACGCAGAAAGGGGAGAGATTCCTAGCTCATCAACTGGTGAGCATTGCTTGTAAGCTAGTTGGAAAACCATTTTATTTGGGGCTGCCTCCAGATGTCAGCATCTGTATGTCCATATCCATGCATCAGCATGTAAATGTACATCAGTATCTGTACATCAGCATGTATTTCTATGTCAGCATCTAAGGGCTATTCTGTTTATCCAGACAGTTCCTCGAATTGGAGCTCTATGTTGAGGGATGACATTCTTGGTGGAGCAAAGGACTTGTGGTTCTCAGTATAGAATTTGACTTCTCTCCACTTATTTATTTCCACACTCCACTTTCTCCCCCAGGTCTGTTTAGGTCTCAAACCAATTGGCCCTCCGGGTCTGTTTTAGTCTGAAACCAATTGGTTTGATTTCTCAAGAGAGTAAGTCCTCCAAAGTGTGGGGGTGGGATGGATAGTAGCCAGCTGCTCAGAGAAGCATCTGGATCCTTTCTATGAAAGCACAACACTGAAGTTCATCAGGAAGAGGAAATTCTGAAAATTTTGAGGTCACTGGCCCGCATTTCTCCCAGAAACTGAGCTTCAGGGAGCTCAGTCCTGTGAAGGCAGAGTCTGGGGCTTATGAAACAGTAGGCCCAGAAAAAAAATATCAAAACCAATTCATGCTGGAATATAAAATACAATGAATGTAGCTTTTCATGTGTATGGGGGAGGATGAGTCATATGAAAAATTCTTTGCAACATTGTTTAAAATAATAAAAAATTGAAATAAGCAAAATGTTCATCTAAGCAGAACTGGTTTATTAAGTGTATTAACTGTATATGAGTGAAGTTTGTCTAGAAACTCATTTAGAAGCAATATATAAATTAAGTTAAAATGCAATTTACTGATATATATCATATATATGTGCATGTATACATATGTATATATAATTCTTCAAAAAGACTATTTAGTTGCTAATTATACCCAAATTATGTTATATTAAACATAGAGAAGCATGAGGAAGATTAACAGTGTTTACATCAGGAAGGACTCAAGATAGGAGAGTGAGGAAGGAGCGTTTATTTACTTTTACTTTATGCCTTCTGCACTCCTCAGGAGAATATGTCATGTACAGCTAAAATTTTGTTAAAACTTATTGACAATTTTGATATTTTGGTAAATACCAGACTGAGCAAACAACTTGGAAATGTGATTCCAAAACCATGGGTTCTAGGCTGATTTATAGAGAAGTAATTGGTCCAGTCCTCAAGGCTCCTTCACTCTCCATCTCCATCTCCATCACCATGGGTCCTCCTTCACATTCTTTGGGTTTGTTTGTTTTGTTTTTTGCTTGTTTGAAGCTTTGAGATCTTGCGTCCCAGCATCTTTATTTACTTACTTGGCCTGGCATGGTGTGAATGCTTCCTGATATCGTGTTCTTGGGTAGTGCGCCTTGATCACAGCTGATCTATACATAGAACACTGTCATCATAAACGGGCTTAGCTCAGCTCTGCCCTCTGCCCTGGCACAGGATCACATGTGGGGTGGCTACGAGCACCTCCTGTGAGACACAATGAATTTGTGACAGCATGGCAACTGGAGAGTTAACCCTCTAGAAGTTTATTTTGTTTTAAATAAAAGAAACTTCTCTAATACTTCATCAAATTATTTTGGTATCCATCACCCATGTAGGGCTTAAAAAAAAAAACAAAAAATAAAAAACAGCAACATTTTTTTTCATGTTCCCTCATTCCATCTCCAACCCCCTAAAATCCTCCTTCCTGGTGTTGTCCCATCTCAACATCAGGAGAGGTATATCTCAAACAGTTTTTCTCTCGTGTGCCTATGTCTGCATCCTGTGCTTATGACTAATCTATTCCACATTTCTACATCTTCAGGCCTAGAGAAGAAGTACGCTTACTTATTCCAGTTGGATGGCACTAGCCACAAGGAGCATAAAACCATTTCTAGGATAGCAAATCAACAGCAGCATTAATTTCCTCACAAAACAAGTCTAATTAGAAACAGGGGTTCCCGTGGTGGTTCCTGAGCTCACAAGATGGTGTTGTCTGCCCGCCTGCTTCATATCCTGGCATGTGCAATCTATAAACTGGGTACAGAGGCTCAAAAGTTTGCATTCCAGGGACGTTAAAAGTAGAGGGTGAGCAACAACCTTCTCGTTAGTAAGTTTTCATTGGGGTCGGGAGAGAGATACCAAAGCTGCTCCCTGAGAAGCTGCATCTCTTGCAGTTAGAGAGGGCAAGATACTGAATGTTTCATTTTAAATGCCTAAGGTAGAGGAATTCACCAGGACAAAAAGAAGCAACTGATAACTTACGTAACTAATAAGTATGCCTTAAAATTTGCTTTTCCATTTACTGTTATGACTTTTAAGTCCATCCATATTTTTAATTCTAGATGAAAGTCATGTCACTTGCCATTTAATATCCTTCCAGGACATATAATTTACTTGACCTTCTTCCAAACCTTGTCACTGTTACAACAATGTTGTGTGAGCATCCTTGTGTATCTCTTTGCAGTTGTGTGGGAATTTTTATACGCATACAAATTAAAATACAACACTTTAAAACATATTTCAAATGCAAATCCTTTAAATGCTTACAAGGTATGTGTGTTTAATGTGTGTATGTGTCTCATTTTACTTTGTGCTTTCATATATGAAGGGCTGTTTCTGTTCTTGTTTTCTCCCCTCCTGTTTCCAGGAGTGGTCATCGTCCCTCATTTTTTGATCATTATTGTAGAACTGTGCAGGGAAGGGTTCATTCTGCTCCCTGCCATTGTTTTTTGTTAGCTTTATGTACTAGCAGCCATAATTAGCAGAGTCTCTAGAGTTCTGAACATACGATGTCGTCATTATTTCACCCTTCCACCCTTCATGTTATCGTTGGCCACGTAAGTTCCACCGTACCTTTTACCCGGGGATGATTATTAGTTATCTACTTAGCACCTATTTTACTTTCTACTTGTTTGGTGGTCTCGTTTGTTTACCACCGTTTGTCAAGCCTCCTCTTTCCTCTGCATTTTTACCTCCTCTTCTATGATGAAACTTTTCCTGTGATGGCCAATGTATTCACTAAGGCATGCACGTAGTAGGTACTTTATCTTACTACTTCAACCTACCAGCCAGTGTTAGTTTCTAGATTAAAAGCTTATTTCCTCCTGACTGTGGAAGAATGTTTTATGTGTATATAGAATTCGGAATCGACAACATTTTCGTTTTCCTTAGAACACTGGGAATATTGAGAGCTTAATTTTAGATGTTTTTATTACTATAATATGTTCTGGGGCCTAGAGAGATGGCTCAGCAGTTAAGAGTACTTGGATGCTTCCCGTTTATTCTGCATGCTTGAGATTGCTTCCTATTGTACCTCTTTTTCACATGCAATGTAGGCGATTTCCTCAGAAGCTGGCCTGCTTTCTTTTTTGAGCTATAATCTGAGTTCATTTTATTGCCTATATTTTACTTGCTAGATTCTTTTCTACCTTTTCTAAGTTGGCTACAGTTATATCATCCTACTATATTTCATATTTAATTTTATTGTCTACTTAGTCATTTTAAATGGGAGGTTTTAGAGTTTTCAAGTTATATTACTTTCATTTTATGGCAGCTATTCTTTCTCTTTAAATGTGTACTTTTTAATTCTCTGCCTTTCCTTCATACTCATTCCTTTTGTATATTTTCATATCTAAAATATTTTGTGAAACAATTACAGTAAAAAGAGAAAGACATCTGTTTAATTGATTTTTTTTTTATTGGAAGTTTATTGAGTTGTAGAGACCTCTGGCTAACTTTAGTAGCAAATTTGCTACTGTTATGAATTGTAATTTAAATATCTATACTTCTTGATGGCCTTAGGTGAACCCTGTGAAAGAGTTGTTTCATACATCTACACACACACACACACACACACACACACACACACACAGAGAGAGAGAGAGAGAGAGAGAGAGAGAGAGAGAGAGAGAGAGAGAGAGAGAGAGAGATCCACAAGCTAAGAACCACTGTTGGAGAAGCTTAGCCTGTGACGTCCTCAATAGGCTTCAGTCTATGGGGCCTTCACTGGACGTTGTCATGGAGATCCCTGGGTAATGAGTAAGAATAGGACATGTCTGTAGGTCCACTGGATTCCTTCTCTGCAGCTATATCACAACCAAGAGGAGGTGGTGTAGACCCTCACTTATCTTCTTACCATCTCTGGCATGTTATCTATAAATTTGACCAGAACTAATGTGAGAAATAATCTTTTATTGTGTTGCGGTCCCTTCCAAATAGAGTGTCCCCACCTGTTTAGAGGCAGTGTTTAGAACTGCCTCTTGCATACATCCACACCCACACCCACTGCACACCTACCCTCTTACCACACCCTGGAAGAGTCTTCTTCCTTGGCACTAATGCCTGGATCTCCTCAGCAGGACCCAAGCTGGTGGCCATGTTGCCCAAAGGTCTTCTTGCTCCTGCTCTCCCAGTGCCTTATCTATCCACACTGTGAAAAGTCTGTTTGCCACTTGTCTCTGTGGTTGCTGCTCCACACAACTTCTCATTGAGATGATCTGAATTTCTTAAGAGCAAGTCCTACTTGCTTTAATTCTTCTTACTATTTCAAGAACCCAGCATTCTGCATGGCTACAACACACACTCTCAACAATTTCACAGGGTAATTTCCCCCCTTCTCTATGCTGGGGAAGACTTGATGGGATTAAAGGATTCACTTCCACACAGACTCACATGCTGTTGGTCCAAAGCTCCAACCATTTCCTGACAAGGGTGGGTATGACTTGCTTCTCCAGAGACAGCAATGCAAGATAAATAGTAAGATAATGTATGTGAGAGACTGAGACCAGCACAAAAAATAGTTCTGCGATTCATGTGTTTTCTCATGGGGGTGAAACCCAGGACCTTATACACATTAGACATGCACTCTACCACTGAGATATACCCCCAGCCATAGGATGACTTTTAAAATATATTTTCTGATGACACACTACTGCTCCTGTATCATTCTGTGGCCATACAGGTCACCCCTGGATACTGTGATTCCCAAGGATGAGGAATCATTGAGGATCATCTTGACCACTAGCTACTACAGTGACCCCAAAGACTCTTTGATTCTCCTCTACATGAGATGATCCCCTAAATGCTAACCTGTGTGCTTTCAAGTACGGGATGACCATGCAGAAGTAGCTTGTTTGAGTAGATGTCACTATGTATACTGTTGAGCAGTGTGTGCTGTGACCAGTTCCAATCCCAGGAGACAAGTGTTCATGGTCAAAGTTTGTGAAGTGCCAGACTTGGTCACACATTTCTTTCCATCCTTGTATTGATACGCCAATCATTTCCTCCCAAGAGCCAATATCTGAGGCACTTACAAGAATATGAGCTTGCAGATATTTTTGTTCCCATGGTATGGAATGGGAATCTTGTCTTTTAAAGCTTTATGGTAATGATGGCTACCATCATTCTCATCCACAAGTCTTAGAACTGTCATTTGATGTGCTTAATTTCCAGTAGGATTGTCTCTTTTCTCATTTTGTTGTTTTGTTTTGTGAAGACAGACTTTGCTTTGTAGCTAAAGTTGCCATTACACTCTTCCAACCTCTGCTTTGCCTTTCCAGTGCTAGGACTATATTACCGAGCCTGGCAGGAATGCATCTTCAGTGACCTTCAGGGATGGAGTTGAAACTGAATGAAGGGAAAGGGACCTCTTTGGGTGAGGCCAGATACTATTGTCAACTCCACTGTACAGGTGGATATGCAACTTGGTATTACATCATTCTTGGTATTACATCAGATAACATTCTAGCTGGATTGGCACAGTTAGACCATCTCAAATTTGCCTCCCTTATACCCAGATTTCTTAGAATATTTTAAAATAAGTTATTAATGTATTGATAGGAGTAAAATATGAAGTAAAGCAATACCTAGTAATAAATAGTGTTGAAGCACTATGCTTTAAAATAAACAGCCTTTTAGAAGATTTATAAAAATTGCTAAAATTAGCCAGATCTTTTTAAAGGCAGGGAGTATTTTCAGCAACTGACCTGGCACAGCTGGTCTTTCTCAATGGGGAGAGCAGAGACTTTTAAGGGCTGATTCTGAGGTTTCACATTGAATCATGAAATGTCCTGACCTGGACCCCTTTGGAGTGAGCCTCACCTGCAGCTTTGGCAGGAGCCTGCACAATGAAGAAGCTCTTTGCCCCAGGCCAGGCTATCCAGAGTTGGTCCTACAGGGAGCAAGGGAGGCTGCAACTTGCTGAGGCAAAGTGGTTTCAATAGGCCTTCTCTCCCTGTCCTGAAACATCAAATGATGCAGCACTGAAACTGTTGCTTAAAACAATAGTGTTCCAGACAAATGAGGTCTGCAGAGACAACTAATTGTTCAAAGTCAAGGAAAGCACTGCCTAAGAATTTTAAACAAACAAGAACAAGGGAAAACAGCTCCTCTACTGTTAGAAGGGCCTTTACAGGGGAAGGCCTCTCTAAGAAGGAACAGCAGGGCCTAAAGCCCCAGTCAGGAGACTGTGAGTGCTGAGGGGTTGGAGAGAGGGCAAACAAAGGGACCACATGGACAGTGACGGACAGCAAGTGCTGGGTGAAGCATCGAATCTGAGTGAGCATTATCTTTGAAGTCACATGCACTTAGCAAAGTGGGCAGAACTGGGTTCCAGTCTGGGTGATTCTAAGTGGGAGCCAGATGATAGGCTCCTTCAATAGTCTCCTAAAGGTTGCTTTTTGGGGCTCTGGGCCTGCAAACCAATAAATTTGACCACTTGCTTTGTTAGCTGGAGATCTACTTGTCCTTGGCATTGACTGCAGTGAAACTTCAACAGCACACTTAGACTCCCCTTGTTTGTGAGAAGCCAAGTGTAGGGGTATATATCTTTACAGAATTCCATTAACAGTAATCACACCTTGCCTCCCACATCTTTTAGACAACATGATTGATCCTAAGAGCGAGCCCTGAGAGAAAAGTAAGGACAAGTTAAGTTGTCTTGGCTCCCTCTTCATGGATGAGGCAACAGAGACAAAGGAAAGAGTTACATATATAACCATGTCATATGTACCACTGATTAGACTGTTGTGCCCAGAGAAGCCAAGAGGTAGTCATACAGCTATCTTCCAAGAGGCACTGCCCACTGGCAGATCTGAAACCTGCTCTCCCCTCCCCTCCGTGATCCTAGCACATGCTCTGTGATGGAAAAGCCAGGATCCATATAAAAATGTCCGGAGCACTTCACAATTTTCTCCCCCATCTCTGAATTCCCGAAACCGTGGTCTATCCACTTGGATCTGTAAAACTTATTTGAGAAAACATTACTATGCTTTATCTCTTCTTTGAAATTTCAAGCCTCTTGAGAAAGGGGGCCATATTTTATATCCTAATCACCTTCCAGTCCAGGCCCTTGTGTAGAGTCACACAAGCTAAAGCTTGGGTCCTCTTTGTTCCTCAAACCAGATGCAGCCACTTCTCTCTAGTAAACATAATTGGAAGCAGTGGTCTATCTGAAAGCTGCTGTGCTGTATATTTACACTCGGAGGAAGAGGGTTAATACATGAATTCAGAGAGTGTTGAAGACCGGGTTGGGAAACTGAATGTGAATGTAGAGTTTTTCAAACAGTCTTTAGAAGTGAGTTGGTGTGGTGAGAAATAGAGTGAAAGGAGAGGAAAGACTGGCTGCTATCTGCCGTGGAAATGACTTTAGTCAAACCACATTACTCAATTTCCATCTCCAGATGAGATATTGTCAAAAGTCCTTTACAATTCTAAATTCTGAATTCTTTTTCATCTGTGGGTATTTCCCACCTGGACAAATTGATTGTTGGGTTATATATTTATCATCTATTTCACTTTATTTTCAGCACCTCTAAAATCCTAGGTGTTTAGTAGGTCCTCAGTAAATACTACTATGTGAAAAAAATGTAACCCCCATCAAAGGGAAGACATTTTGAAAACTATCTACCCCTACCATCATTATTGAGGTAACTTCTTCTTCTCCCTCGTGTTGATGGGTGACCAATTACCATTGACCTTTTTTGCTTGTAGCCCATATTACTATATTCAGGTTCAGTTCCATCAGGTCATACTGAGCTTTCCCCCATGCTGTCTTGGTCTTCAGCCAGCCCTCCCAGAATGAAGGAGGTAACCTTGTGGTTATTTCAAGAAGCTTTAGCCTGGTAAAGAGGATTGGAAATAGCTGAAGCATTTGTAGGAAATGCAGCAGTCTTCCCTATGTCCATATCCACCCCATCCCATCCTCCCCCACCCTCCCCCCACCTCCGGCTTCTCTTGACCAGATGAAGTGCTTTTCTCACCCTCCCTCCTCTGACTCATAACCAGAAGGTTGTTTACACACAGACCAGCTCCCCCACTTAGGACAGCAGAACATACAGGTGTGTAGACTCTGGGTCACCAGTCAGAACTGGGATGGACTGACGGTTATTTGCAGGAGTTTGCACCAGTGTCTTCATTCTCGATATTCTCACTGGTTTCTGGGCTTACAAAAGCATGTGTGTCATTGATGTCACACTTAGATGTTAGAAGAATAGATGTAACTCTAATTTCTCATCCATAAGTTTTTAATTCATTTGTTGTCATTATATCCAATTTATTAAATATGCTGTTTCTAACAACATACAGGATTGTAAAGTCTGAGGGTACCTGAAGGAATTTGGATTCCTCTTTCCTATGGTCAACTATTAACACCAGTCACAAGGCAATTGTGAAGAAGAGGGAAGGACTGCTTGTTACTGTCACAGTCTCTTGCAAGTCGGGTTCAAACACAGGCTATTGTGTAGCTCACAGGAGCTACAGATGCTGTGGCTTATTAGGAAGCCACATCTCAGCCTTGCATTAAGTACAACCACCTCAAAGGACTTTGGATTACTCAGATGTTTAGCAAAGCAAAGGAAGGCCCTTATCCCAGAATGCAAGGACCACTTGCACTTCCTAAGAAACATCCCTTTCTTTTCAGATTCCTGGACATAGCCCATTTGCACGGCTATAGTTCAGTGCTCAAAGCAACAACAAAACAGCTCTAACCAACTGTTTGGTAAAATACTTTAAAAACCCCAAACAAGTGTGTGTTCTCTGAGCATTCAGCAGTAATATGAGATGGTCAGATTTCTCTTCTGATGCTTTTCCCCTCAGGAACGTGGTCACCTTTCCTCCCTTCACTGTTCCATGGCCACACATGGCACATTGCGTGGGAACATCAGCAAGAAAGGGTCCCTCTCATGCTTGAGGGGTAACCAGTTGAATCTTGTCTAGGAGGAGGAGGTCAGACCATCATTTCATAGCTGGGAATTCTCACATCAGTTTTAGCATCTGATTTGGCTAGCAATACCAAGCCCTAAACAAAAACAAACAGAAGATACCAGCTACTCCAAAGACTAGTGACACAGATAACATCATTTTGCCCTTGTTGGTACCAACTAGACCACACACATAAAACATCAAACTCTTTTCCCTGGAAGGACCACAGCAGCACACTTGATCTCTCTGGAAAGTCCATATGGTTTGAAATTGCTGGTGGCATATTTATAATGTGTAGGTGGGCAGCTCTAGACAGTGAGATAAACAGGAAGGGAGCCCCAACAGCAGCCACCCCTGGAGTTAGGATTCATGCAGATTTAAGGGAGGTGGGTAGCTTTTGAGAGGATAAAACTGAACAGACAACAGCTCTAATTTATCAGCCCCCAACTCTGCTTAAAATGAAAGCAAGTGGCCATCTTGCGGCAACCCTCAGCCCCATCCCTTGGTCTATTAGAGGAATAGCATCCTCACCTGGCAAAGGCCGGAACACCATCACCCTTGGTCTGATTTTGTGATGCTTCATGGAAACAGCTGTGTTGTCTTTCTTTGTATGGATACAGAGTTTTAAAAATGAAAATTGTCATGGCAACAGCTGCAGCCACTTATTACAGAGCAGTGGCAGTGACGCAGGTATTTGTGGGGAAATCTATGCTCTCAGAATAATGTGCACCTTTACACTACAGTGGATTTTCCCCATTAACATTTCTGTTCAAAAACAGAAAAAGGGTCAAGGAGATTCACCAAGAAACTGAAAGGCTCAGGGAATTAGTAAGTTTTATTAGGAACCTTTTATCTGCATGCTAAACCATACAAGTTAAACAGTTGGGTTGGTAATCAGTTAACAATAGCTGTTGGATGCAGCCATGGGTGGGTACACTGGTCTTGCATCTAACACCCTGGTACCCAATGAGCCATCTGAACAGAATCACTAAATAACAACCTTAGTGAGGATTAGGATGTTCACTGAATCCAGTTTGCAGCCACTTTTAGCATCCTACCTTCCTTGGAACGTTAAGAACTCTCTAAATTTGGGACTATAGGAGTCAATTTTCTCCCATCTTTGTCGGTAAGTACAGGGTAGCTAAGAGCAAGCTAAAATTTCCACTTAAGTCTGAGAGAAGTAGCAACTTTCATGGACTCATAATAAATGTCTTGGCACTTTCCTTTTTCTGAACATTTGCTTGAATTACAAGAGTTCCAGGAAAAGGGTTTGCTGTGACCTGGAGGAAGAAAATCTGTGTATTAGGTTTTTCATATCCCATAAGCAAGATTGTCATCTTAATGATCCCATATGCTATGCTTTGATGGAAGCAGCCAGAAAATACATCGGGAATTGTTCAACTATGAAGGAACAGAGATGCTACTCTGGGTAACTTATGGGAAAGATAAAGCCTCAATAGGCTGGTGGCCTCCAGAGCAACAGATGAATAAGCCTTGAGTGTAAGAAGAACATCTATCAAAGCTGATATCCTTCATGCACTTGTGACAACCTCTGACACCTAAAGAAATACAGGGTTGTGGGTGCCTATGAGTGAACAAGAGCTGAGAAGAGACTAGAATGCATGTTGCCCACTAATCTGTCACATGGTCCAGATCCCTTAAATGAAAGTCTATATGTCATGAGCCCTGAAGCTTTTACTGTGTGTATTTCACCTCCAAAGTTATATTTTGTCCAGGCTTTCCCAAACTGTAGTGTGCCCTAGTTTGTTTCCCACATCATTCAGAAGAGATGGAGAAGCCCACAGAGAGAAGCTTGGCTTGGGGCTACAGAAAACAAATTGCAAAAGGTCTCCACCTCATTCTGTTCTAGAAAATGACAGAAAGCCAGCCCTTTCCCCTTCTAAACTCAGTTCCCTGAGATTGTTTTGTTTGTCTTGTAGGACAGCACAGTTATTACAAAGCTAGTGAGCAGGAAACCGGAGGTTCTAGCTCTCTCTTTTATGGGACCAAGCCTGTTTCCTGTCCAAACCAACCAAGCAAGCTGAGAGGGAGTCAGAGTACCACCCAGGGGTTCTTTCCAGTGGGATCTCCATCACTGCTTCTTTGCTAATAACTTTCTCCTTCCAGAATTTGTCTGGGCATTTGAGGACAAGTTTCCAGTCAATACAAAGACTCGGAGGTTCTTGGCCGTCCTCACACTGTCATTCCCACACCCCACTCACACTGCATCCAGCCTTAGTTAAGAGGCTCCAGAGAAACGCAATGGTAGCCATTTGGTTTTCACTAAGCAAAGCAAGAATGAGGGTCTGGTGATTTAAATCCAAGAGTGGGAACGGGAGCATTGTAAGAAACGCTACAATAAAGAAGGAAGGTGAGGGTTCGCTTCTTGAAAGCCTTTCATGGTGGGTGAACCCTGGCAGATGATTGATAGGGGTTGTAGCTAGAATCCCCCACTGGCATAAAATACAGTTTCAGTGAACTATATTGAAGCCAAAAGAATGTGGGTCTATGACAGGGTCTCCCTAACAGCTGAGCAAGAAGAGCCAAGCTGACCAGCTGCAGAGAGGACCACTGTGAGAGGCCTGACTCAAGAGAGTCATGACAACAGCACTGTGTGTGTGGGGGGGTGTGTGTGCATATGTGGACACACATGCTTTAGTGTGTTTTGAAGAACAAATCACACAATTCAAATCTTACTGTTCCAGTGTGTCATGTGCAGTTAGATTCTGTCTATATATTATCAGGTTTGTTTGGTGATGAGGACCTAAAGCATCTTGCTACCAAAAGGGCCTCCATTTGGAATCATATTAAATTCTGATAAAGCAACAATGCTTCAATTACCTGGGGGAAAAATAAGTAGTAGTCAAGATATGCTACTCGCTGGCAGATAAAGAAGCCATTCCACCTTTCAAACATAAACATTTTGTTGTGCCTAGGGGAAAGGTCTGGATCAAAGCTAACCTTGTTCTATTTCTGTTTCAAAGGTTCTTCTTTCTTGGGATAACCTGTTGGGCCACTTTTCTTTTTAAATTATTTTTTGCTGCTTCACTTCTAAATAAACACAGAAAAAAAACTAAGAAAATGTGAAGATTCAGTTAAACTAAGTTCTATGAAAGCACCCAGTAGGGGTTATCTCATGAAGTGGCCTACCTACTGGGTAGGTAGATAACCTTTTCTTTAAGCATAGATGTACAAAACCATTTACAGGGTGTAGACATCAAAGTTGAGCACACAGCATACACACTTTGCAGAGGATTGGCAAGAGATCTGATGCCAATGATACAGTTTACTACATGGCTTTGGCTGTGTTGCTTAACTTGTCTCAATTTCCCCTTGTACTGTGTAAACACTACTATTTCTGCTATGGGTTTGTTGGGAGAATAAACTAGTAATGTGTTATAAAATAATGATCACAATTCTGGCTTGCAAAAGTCTCTCAATAAATGGCGGCTATTAAAACTGAAACGTAGAACACACAGAATCCAAGAGAATTTCACTGCTGAACATCTTGCTGAAATAGACTATATAAGCTTTCTAAATTCAGTATTTAAGTGTCATTAAGGTGGCACTATGCAGTGTGATTCTTGGTTTACTAACAAGCTATGTTTTTGTATCATTCTGGTTTGTTCCAGTATGGTTTGAAAAGCCAATAATCTTTGCCCCCTCATTGTTCATTGTTTTTGTCATCAGTTAACATTCTCCTCCCCCCCCCCCCGACATCCAGAATTTTAAGAGTTGAATGTTTTTGGTGGGACTATCCAGGCCCAAAAGTCTCCTTCCTCTCTAGCTCCACATACTGAACAAAGCAGAACAAAGGGTGGTCAGGAAGTCATCAGGCCAAGCATGGCTTGGATGTTGCCCATTTTTCTGGGATACCATTGCACTGAGGTCCCACTGTTGGTGCTATTACAGAATAAACATGCTTTTCATGTGGATGAAGTTACTCATAAAATAGTCAGGGTGCTGTAATCTCCATTTATGCACGATAGGCTTTCCCTAATAATGGGCATTAGCATTGATTGAGAAGATGAACTTTTCATAAACAAAACAAGGGTTTGTTATTCCTGAGCATGTGACTTTGAGGCCCTCTTTAGCCACCCCCACCTTCATACACAGGGTCTGAGAGGCGGCACAGCCCTGCACATTTCTTTCTTTTAATTTAAGTGGCATTTTCCTTTCCTGTACCACCTCACCTGTTTCCATTTGGGCACTTTCTAACAATGGCCCTCAGGCATGTGTTTTAAACTGAATTTTCTAAGAAGGCCGAAATAGGTTTGAATAAAAGACTAATGAATACACTTAATCCAGAGGAGATAGTGAGGTCTAATTATTGAATTCTACCCTTTCGCCCAAAGAATTTGCAATTTATGTATAACCTTTGTCCCATCTGAGAAGCATAACACAACACTAGCTTGTGGCACTCACATGGTTGTAAAAAGAACAAAAACAAAAACACCTACTCAATAAATTCAGAGAGAGAGGTGGGGTGGGGAAGGCAGAGAGCACAAAAGGAGAGGGGCTACCAAAAAGTAGTCCCTTGGCCTTCTGGCCTCCAGCGGGAGAAACTTATCTCTGGCATTTGTGTGGGTTCCTCTTGAGTCACAGCCAGTCTGTGTCCTCTAAGGAGCTCCATGAGAAGTTCTTTAGCTGTCTCAAAGGCACCTGCATACAACATGGTTCTAACCACCAAGGTACTGTTTCAAAATTTAGTCTTCAAGGGAAGATTTTCTCAGTTTCTGGTGTGCATAAGTGTACAAGTATGTGTGTGTTGTTTATTGTGATATATAATGACTCTCTCTCTCTCTGTGTGTGTGTGTGTGTGTGTGTGTGTGTGTGTGTGTGTGTGTGTGTGTGTGTGTGTGTTATAACGACAGTGGATCTTACAGAGATCTAACCATGGGTGAAGACCAAGAACTTGGAATTGCTGCATCTCATATATTTGGGTTGACCCCAGCAGTGCCAAGCCCTGACTGTGCCACCATCAAACCCTCACTCTTTAAATCACATATGGATAGATGTCAGGGTCTTCCATTATTTCCTCATTATTTTGTCATTAGTTAATCTTAGACTCCACTAAGATTAAGTCTGGAGCTCCAAGGAGCCACACGAGACCCCTGCTGAGCTGGAGGTGTGGGAAAGGTCATGGCTAAGGCACAGAGTCACTCCCATTACCAAGAACTTCTGCTTTTTACCAGTCACTCTGCTTTTCCTTCTTTCCTCTGCCATCAGTATTGTGTAATAACTTCAGGTGTTTTAGGGCATGTGGGCCCCATGGGCAGGCAATGTGAAGAAAACTAAGGAGTATCCTTCTAGATAAAAAGTATATGTGCATTGACACAGTTCAGTTCACACCATGGCTGGGCTCCCAGAATCAGTGATTTCTGGCCCCTAAGCAGGTCATTCACATTAAGACTCTGGCTTAGCTGCTTGGTTCTAACGTAAGGTTTTCTCTGATTGCTCTCCATCCCAACCATCAGCAAGCCTTCCAATTACCTCTTCTTCCGGGCTGTAAGCTGTTACAGACCTGTATACAAAACCAACCCTTAAGCTTCCAACTTCCTGGAACCAAGCAGAAAGTATCTCAGTGGCTTAACAAGGCAAGTGTTGGCCTTTGTGTTGAGTCTCTGACTGGGAGTATTTGTAAGGCTCTCCATTGTGTGGTAGTGGAGAGAGATTTGTTAATGAATATGTGTTACTATGAAGCTGTGTTTGCTGAAATTTAAATAGAATATACCGGAGAAGGCTATCTTCTGTAGAGTATTGCATTCTAGCAATTTCTGGACATGTAACTTAAGAACGCTAGGTGGAAGAGAACCTTTGTTTAGTAAGCTTTGTTTATCTTCAGGTTCCATGCTTCACATACAATTCAGATGTGTGGGTCCTGGTAAAAGGCTTTAGTTTAAGGTGGTAACAGGTGCTTCCATCCCCAACAGAACTTGAACTTGAGTGAAATTCTCTGCAGTTCTAAAAAAAGATGGATGTAGAGATTTACTTAAATTAAGCTGTGATTTGGGATCCAGATGCACACTTAATTACTAATAAATGGGAAAACAGTGGCAGGAGAGATGGTCTGGGTGAGTCAGTTGATCAGGGCAAATATTTTCCAAGCTTTGCCTTCTCCATCAGCAGTCTCAGACAGCTGTTTGTAATCAGAGAGGGACAAATGAAAAAAAGCCCCCAGATTAGGAAGGTAGCACATTGTCTGTGAAATGTCCTTTGACCCAGCCAGAGGAAAGCAACATTTCATTCAGTCACTCGCCAGCCATGTCCTCACCACATAGCACTTGTGGGACACTCAGACACCAATCCAAATGAGCGCCTGTGTCTGATGCTTCTTATCTCCATGAATTGGCAGCCTCCATGAAAACAAACTCAGTGACTTCATGCCTTTTCCCCTTGATCGTTGCTACCAACAATTACACAAATGTCATTAGATACTATTCACAAACATTTTCTTCCACGTAAAGCTACGATTTCTGTGCTATGTCTGTGTATCTTGGGGTCTCCTTCCCTCTCAGAACAGCTAGAAAATCAGCTCTGTTTGATTGCCAGAACAACTGGCTATCGTTTGTTGTCAGTTATTGTTAAGAAATGTACAAGCACCCAGTTCAGTTAATATTATCCCCATAGCTCTATAGGCCTCATTGAGAAAAGGAGAAATTCAGTATATGACCTAACTGCACATATCACCTATTCCATCCTAAAAGGTTCTAATATAGTTCTGACACATTAATGGCAAACCCCAACTGTCCCCATGTTCTTAGGAATGGTCCTTAATTTTTACTGATTTCTTTCAGGGGAAAAATGATAAAAGAGACAGTAGTCATCTAGTAATATTAATATAAACATTAATAATTATAAAGTTAATCTTTATGGGGGGCTCTCTATATTCCAGGTGTTAAGTATTGCATACATATGACACATCTAATCCCAACCCTGAAATACTCCTTAAACATAATTTTATTACTATTTTTCAAGTAAAACAGAAAAAGATAAGTAATTGCTATAAAGAGACAGTAGTCACTACATGTTGCAAACAAGGTGAACAACAGATAGAGTGGAAGACCAGAGTTAATGTTGACAGGAATGTCAAGAGATACAGATACAACAAAGGAAAGACTCTCTTAGGAAACCCTAACCATTGACTGTCAGACTGAAATGGATATCATAATTTTTTTCCCTAGCAGTTAGGATTAGAAGTCCTAAAATCTTCACTTTCTAAGAATGGCCTTTGTCTGGCTTGTATGAAGGTTGTTTTCGCTGAGTCATTTCTTTGCACACGCTGGGGTGGTGCATCCAGATGTTTCCTTCCTAGTCAGCCTGCTACACAGGATGCCATCAGGGAGACCTGAGTTGAGAAGCTGATGCTCCATGGCTGTGAGATCAGTTGGGCAACAGATTTCACCTCTATGCCTGGGTGTAAAATGAGAACACTTTCTTCATTAGACTGTTGAGAGGATTAAATAAGATGAAGTCACTTAATCTCATTAAGCCATAACTTCCTCACCTACAAAATGAAATAATAATGCACCTGCTTCAGGGGGTTGTGGTGAGGGTTATAGGAAATAAAGTTTACAAAGTGTTTACAAAGCAAATTCAGGACAGGAGTGAAAGATATATGTGTCCTCTATTAACCTGAGATGAATGAGATCCTGACTTCCTTCTCTGGTTTCAAACTTGGGGATTAACATTTGTCTTACTTGTACCTGTTTATGAATATATTTATATTTTAGTAGACTTCCATTGTAAGTAGCTATTGACCCACTTTTCAGTATCTTTTCTATTTGACTCCAAGTTTTGTATATCACTGGACAGTTGGAGCTAAGATTTTATTAATGAGGATTAATGATACAGAAAAGTTGGGAAAGGAAAAAAAATCCCAATGGTACACAGAAATCCTGTCTGCTCTACTCCCCACAGCCCAAGCCCTGTCTCTCACCTAGGCTCTTGGGACTCAAATTCCTATTTCTATTTTTAAAAAGGCGGGGGTAGGGGGAATGGAAATGCTGACAGTGTTTGCAAGCTACTTTCATCTTTAAGGCTATCTAAAATTCACTTTCAATATTAGGTATGAGAGAAATTTTCTCAAAGTCGACAGACTAATTTAATTCTGACAAGACTTTTCAGGCTAAATTGCAAAGTAATTTAGGATCTCCTTTCAAAGAAAACGCATACACAGACACACACACACACACACACACACACACACACACACACACACACACACACACACACCCTCCTTTTTAACCACTTTTAAACTTAAGAGTTCTTTGTGGCACCTTGACGTTGGGATTTAATGGACCAGAGTCACGTAGGAAACTGTCAAGGGCGAGATTCTGTGCTGAACTTTCTAACTGTTCTTGGTCCTGTTCCCAGTCTGATGCTTAAAAAATCATGGCACCCTCACTGCATCCTTTGAGAGATGGATTGGTTTTTCCTGGCCATGGCAGCCTTTCCAGCAGTTGTGTGCCCTGCCTCCTTCCCTGACAGATATGGAGGAAGATAGGAAATAAGTCAGTGACTCTTCAATGAGCAGTTTCCAGGCAGCACTACCTTACCAACCCTCAAGCACATGAGTTTCCTCCATAGTGCCCCAGCTAGAAATTCTTTTGTTCTGTTTAAGCATCTCAAACTTCAGCGACCTCAAGGCTTTTTTGTAGAGTTCATTCCATCTTTATTTAGTTCTAAGAATCAGGATGTTTTGAAATGGACTATAACCTTAAATATATTCCAGTGATATTTTACTGTTGGACTTTATCTTCCCTACTAGATACATGAGGTCAGGCGTTTCTCCACAGGGCCTCCAGGCCTTCCTCTGCACTGTCATCTTTCAAATGCTTGCTGCAGCTGCTCCTCTGAAATCCATCTATCCTTTAGTCTCCTGTGTGTTCCTTGGTCTTCCTCCTCACTGCCCTTCCTGGGATCTTGTTCAGGCATTAGCCTCCAGCTGCTAAGGACAGATCTGGTTGAATTGTCTGACTTCCTCCGATATTTCTATGAATATTCTGAACACCCTTCCTCTACGTCCAAGCTCTTCAGTGGCTGCCCTAGAGGGAAATCCTAGCACTGGCTTGAAAGGCTCCCCAAGAGTCAGTTACATCTGTACTCCAGCCTTGCCTCCCGCCTTTCACACATTCCTCCCCCATACTGACCTCCTTATGGCTCCTTTGACCCTCCATGGATACAATGCCTCAGAGTCCAGGAGGTTCTTTCCACCTCACTCCATCACATCCTCCCTTCTAATCGGGCCACCTCAAGTTTCTGTTCAGCAACTGTCATTTCTTCATGCATTTGTTTGCTTGGCTGTATTTATGTTGTCTTCTTCACTGCAGTGTAAGGACAGCTGTGTTTTGTCCCTGTTGTATCTCCAATGCTTGGAACAATGTCTGCACACAGTAGGGGCGATGGGTATTTGTTGGTGGAATGAATCTCTTTGGCTTGTGATTGTGTTGCTCACAGTATGGCTGTGACACAACAACTTCTGCACCTCACAGAATCATTCTTGTCTTTTTCTCTTGTGGCTGACATTAGAATGACAAAATGATACTTGTCAAGGGCCTGGAAAATCATTCTCTGGGTATGAATATGAGCCCTTAGCAAGCAATCATTAAATGGTACTCCAAAACCCGAAAGAGTTAATTAATGAGCCTCCCCTGGCACAGCCCTCTGCAAGGCCCCTTAGCCCTTGAGAAGGTGAAACTCTATGCTTCTAACTCATGCTCAGTGAACTTCTGGCCAAGACCTCTTATTATTTAGACAGCTCTTCTAACCTCCCAGGGTGCCTGGAATGCCCCCAATTCTTGAAGCCATTATGTTTTACAGCAGGTTCTCTTGATAGAACTTCATCAGCCTTTGGCAGAACATAAGCCCGAATAATGGGCAGGCAGACGCCAGAATGAATTCCAATGTGTACACACAATTCTTGGCCCCATAAAAATCAATTCCTTATTCATAATTAAGCAAGTTCCCTGGGAGAGGGCACATTGATATAGTTATTAAAAGATAAATAATAGATAAGGATCCACTTGTTTCTTGTTCTGTTCATCTTTCTTTTCTTAGTACAAAGAGCTTTAAACACAAACTAACACTGTAATTAATTCTTTTCTCCTGCCTGATCCCCGCCTGTGACATACAAGCCCAACAAAAATGGAACAGTGTCTAAAAAAGTTCAATGCCATGCTGGGCTGTATTGCTCTTTTTAAAATGTGTCCCAAAAAGCAGAATGACAACCCAACCCTAGATGGGAAGAAAATAAACTGCAAGCACCTGACATTAAATAACACAGGTCATGGAATGCTTATCTCATGAGCCTCTTCCAGGTTTTCAGATTGGGTTAGGGCCTCAATTGCAAATGTAGAAAGGCTGCATCAGGGATCCATAGTAAAGAGGCCCATACCTGCCAACTGCCAAATTCAAGGGACCAGCCAATGTTATGGGTTAAGAAGGATGGAGACATCCTCAGAGAGTTGTAGTATTCAGACATGATGCTGCTACCCCTCCTCTTATCTTAGAAATACTTCCTCTCCCTTCAACCATGTGGAAGGCGATTCCCTGAATCATTAGACAGCTGGAACTGCCAATTCATCCTCTAAGGGAGAGTCCCCCTACAAGCAGTATCAAAGGAGGTAATTCTTGGCTATGGATCCTCAGAGTTGGGGCAGAGACTGGTGCTCTTTCTGGCCTATAGAATTGATAAAGCAGGAACCAGTTGAAACAGGACCTATAGGCTTCCTGGTTTGATGTATTTGGTGAGCAGGTGAGATCAGCTAGAAAGCACTGTTTCTTGACCTACGGGACTTCTCAAGGGAACTTTCTGAGGCCAAGAAGCCACTAATTCAAGCCATGAGAATAAACAGGAATATGTACATCTGGGAAAGATAACAAAGGTTGAGTTGGCACCCGAGAAGGAGCTCCCAACAGCATATCAGCTCTAGGATAGGAAGCAGAGTGAGACCAGAGCATGTCTCTCCAAGAACAAGAGCCAGGCACACCGTCTGGCACCCAGGATCACAGGGTACCAGCAGGGGAGAACCTCACTGCTTCTCATCCCTTCCAGTAACAACTTGGTGCCTTCTCTAGACCTTTCTCTGTAGAGAAGAGGAATCCTGTTGTGAAGGTGGAGGTTTAAAGCGGGACTTAACCAAGTTTTAATCAAGAAAAGTCATTGAATAATGAAGTTTGACCAAGATATCATGCTTACCCGGCACAAAGGAGAATTCCATATAGCACAAGTAGAGCGGTTTTAGGTGGGGGAAGCCATTTCATATTTATGCCACGACTAATCAAGAACTCTTGTCAATGAACTGGTGCCAATAGTTTGAATTTCTTTGCTAGAGATTAAAGATTTGGCAGGGAAAAAAATAATGGAAGGTTCTTTTAAATATTTTTGGCTATAGTAATCATTTTCACATTCTTTTAATGATTAAAGTCATAGAAATTCTAAGGGGATACAGTATGTTCACTTAATACTTATTATAAGCTTTTGGGTGATGTCAACTTAATGTAGCAAAGGAAGTGAGAGTAGATTGAAGGTACAGAAGAAACTTCTAAAGAGTCGCTTGAGTTGCAAGAGGACCATGCAGGGTACGGTATAGCTACACAGCTGCTTGGAACCTGAGGCCATCACATGGCCAGGTAGTTCCTATAAGTTAGTGTGCAGTGATGTATTTTAGGGGCTACAGTGAAGAATATCAAGAGTGAAAGCTGAGAGGCTTGACTTAGTTATGAAATTTGCAAAATGGTGACTCAGTAGGATCTGGAACGGAAAGGTAGTCAAAGTCATGGGAGGGACCAATGAGATCATACATTCCTTACTGTGTGTATTCTCACTGTCATTCAGTCACTTTTCTCCTCTTCCTTTCTTTTACTTTTAGCTCCCTTCCTCACTGCCTCCTTCTGCACCATGAACTCACTATCCCAGAATGCTCTGTTCTTGATCCTTTGTGGGCACCAACAATCCCTGCCCCTCTGAGGTTGAGAGCAGGGGAGAGGCAGCAAAGACTTGGTTCCGTATAGGTGAAAGTTTTCATGGGACATCTGTTTTGAAACCCTTCCTTCAGAACTAAACCAAGGTCGAAGAGAGAAAAGGAAAGAGACACAGACAGAAATAGAAAAAAAAGAAATTTATCATTTCAAGAAGGAAGATTTCCCTAAGAAATTATTATCTAGTTCCTTCCAGGCACCAGATGCCATTTTAGGAGCTTTAAAATGTCGATGCATTTAATTGTCATAGCAACCCTATGTGGTGGGTACTATTATAATTTTATAGAAATGGGAATACAAATAGTTTAAGTAATTTGATCAAGGTCACACAACCAATGAGACAGAGCCAAGATTTATTTCAAATTCAGATACTCAATTCTCCCTATGCCGCCAAGCCTTTTCATTTGAAGACCATTGTGTTACAGGCATAAAAAAATCAGTTATTGAGAAATGGAAGACAGAATCTTAGTGGTTCCTGTGAATCTTAAGTGGTACACTGAAAAATGAAGATCTGTATTAATATTGTTTCTTCAAGTTACAATACTTCATTTATTTCAAATTTCTTAGGGAGAAGGACCTGTGCACATTTATTTCCCAGTTTCTGCTGAGCAGTCATTTCCTGAATGGGATAAATCGATAACCTAAACTTATTTCCAACTTATGAGATGAATATTTAAACACCACTGGGTATTTCTGGTCATAATACTTTCAAAGCTATTGGTTCCATCAGCCTCAAAAACTCTAGTGACTATAACTGCCTGTACCAGTCTGTGCTATACACAATGCCTCTTTGGCATTCTAAAAGACCGCCATTGGACAGGACTTCCTATTTCCTTTTCTTGTCCTTCCAACTTTTTACCCACTAAAAGTTCAGCCATCACAATTGGCATTGGTCAAGACACAAGAGCTGAAGTTTCTTGAACTCTGCATGTGCTACCTAAATCCTGGGCTGTTTCCAGCTTCTAAACCTAGCTGCTACACCCAATACAGAGTTTGGTGTCGTGACTGGAAACCAGAACCCAAAGAGATGTCTTTTCAGGAATCTAGAGGACCAATTCTCAGAAACCTTTGCAGTATAGAGAAAACACCTTCCTGGAAACAAATAGCTTTTGCAGTCATTCTTCACTCCTGCCTCATTCTTCCCCAGTAGCCAGGTGCCCTTGCTGATGAGTTTCATCTTAAATAGAGTCTTGTGGCCTTCTTATCCCTGGGGAGATCCCTACCCAGCCTGTCATGGCATGTTCCTTGATGCTGTTGATCAAGAGCTCTGTGATGAATGTGTCACCCTTTGAGATACACTGCTATGGTGCCTTGTCCCTTTAAGCCAACTTGTGACTAGCTCCTTGCTAACAACCTCAATCTTAGAATGACAAGAAGCCAACCATGCTCCACCTGTCCACACTTGGAACTATAACTTGCTTCAAATTAGAACTCTGCTATGTGCCAGTGTGAGACTTGTGGGAGTTCTTAGCAAAATGATGATGATAGTGGGAATAAGCAGTTTTCATTGGGTCTTTGAATGTATATTACAAGCACTTATTGAATAATCCTGGCATTGACAGCATCTATATAGGAGTTTTACATTTGCTTCATAAACTCACAGTTATGGAGGGATACTATCATCTCTATTGACCATGTGATGAAACCGAATCTGAGTATGATGACTGGCCCCAGGTCCTCCACCCAAGAGGTGCCAAACTCTGACATGAGTAACAAGGCACAAGAGTGATTCTCAGAGCTGGGCTGAGAACTCCATTACTACCCACAGCATGGCTACATCTACTCAATGCCTAATAAAAATAAAAGTCTTACAGGGAATAGTTATTTATAAGAGTTGACTAGCTTTTTCAGGACTCTTTCATTTCTCAGGACTCTCTCTCTCTCTCTCTCTCTCTCTCTATTTATTTATGCCTAACATCATTCCATCATCTTTAGCATAGACTTCCATATGCCAAGCACTAGGCTGTGTCATAGACATACGAAAAGGAATAACCCCAAGTGAGGCCTCCTAACATAGCTTAACGTGTAGGTGAGGAAGCCAGCTTCGAACACAGGTTCCCTTAAGAAAGCTCAGGTGTTGCTGCTAGTGCCCACTGCCACATCACTCACCTCTCATCTAAGCAAAAGCTCTGGTTCCCCAGCAACTACTGCTTCGAAGTGAATACAACAAACATCACTAAACTACTTTCATGTGAGTCCTTGTTTTCTTCCTAGGATTAGTTTTGTTGTTGTTTTGTTTTTAATAAAGAAGAAATAAAATGTTCACATCATGAACTAACTAGCCATGAGATTCTGATTTCTCTTTTCTTTCAGCTACTTTATTTTAGTAAGTAAGGAGGGAGGGAGCAGGGGAGGAGGACCCACAATTGACCTATCTCACACAAATAAAAGAGTAAACAAAATTATAATGTAGGCATAAGGTAGTGAATGTTGTGTGAATGAGCATCCTTAACATACAACTACAGGCTTTGAGAAATGCCATGTTACCCATCTCTCCTGCTCCACATGGGTTCCTATACATAGTCCTGAGTTCCAGCCATAACCAGGCAGGAGTTATGCCTTGAAGGTTCCCTGAATGCACCTACCTCACTGCCTTTCTTTATACTCCCTTCATGGCCCAGAATAATCTCTCCCCAACACTGTCTGTTGACTTGACATCAAATACCATCTCCTTTATTCTAACATAGTTTTTCCTCTTTTGCACCACTAAATGTTTTATAGCTCTCACAACAGCACATTCAGCACTGTGCTTGTCATCCGTATCTTAGGATTTTCTACTTAGAGGTGGTTTCCATGTACTAGCTGACATTTGTTGAATTTGATTTTGTTCCCATTCTGTGTGCTTCTCCACTTGTATGTAATATGTCACCCAGCATGTAGCAGGCACCCAGTGATTATATTCTGGGAGGACTTGTGACCAACAGATTCAATGGACTAACTAGACTAACTCCCTGGACTAAGGGTTATTATGCCTTTCTCTTCTAGTAATACAAACATCACGGAGAAGCACATGGAGTTGAGCAAACATAGATTTTATCTTGTTTGGTGAACAGAAATAGAACACCTCCCAAAGAGCATACTTTAATACCAGTGGGTCCAGCAAGATGAGTTGGGGTAATGCAGGGAACTCTTAGTTGATGCACACTTTCTCACATATGTTATAAAAATATATTTAGCATATCAAACTTAAGTTTTTATACATATACTATAATGAAAGCTTTTATACCTGGATAACAGCGAAATTGGTTTGAGGAAAAGCAGTTCATAAATAATAGTGTAAAGTGTCACAGACTGTCACTATGGATACCAGGGACCCCAGGAAATAACATTTGCAGGGAGATGGAGGTGGGTGAAGAGGTACCAGCTCCAAGGGTCAGATTGACTGGTACAGACTCCAGAACTTTATTTACAAAGCTCCATTACTGTAACTATTAATGAATTAAAAATACTTTAACTTGAAAGAAAGGAAAGGATTCCCCCTCTCATGTCTCTTCACGGAAATGGAGAATTATACCCATGGATGTCAAGGTGAACTCAGCTTCCAGCTCCCAGCGCCAGCTCCAGCCTTCCATCATCCCTGGGATTTAATTTCTTTCCAGGGCTTGGCAATTACAAAGACTCAAAGGTGTGCTTACCCCTCCGCTTTCCTGAAAGCCTAGCACACCACAGCGCCTGGATGACGGCCTCCCTCACATCCACTTCAGAGCTCCCCTTACCACCATTCATGTCCCTTCTCCAATTAAGAGATCAAAGTAGAAGTGTTCGGCCTGTGTGGGGGCTTTAAAGGCATCCATAGAGACCCAAAAATATTTAGAAGTACTGCCTCTCCTACTGTCTTCCTGGGTGGGGAGGGTGGTGCTGGGGGCCACTCCTCCTCTCATCTCCTATCTAATATCTAGAGGCAGAGAACCAGGGCAGGGTCAGCAGGCTCTTAACCATCCTGGCATAAAGACTGGGTCACGTTCTGTATAATCCTGTATAAGATCAGTTACCATGTCTGGGTGTGTGTGTGTGTGTGTGTGTGTGTATGTATGTATTTTGTTTTGTTTTTTTCTCCACACAGCTAGGAATTCCTTTCCAGAATTTACTGCCAAATCCTTAATGTTTTCCCCCCGATTAATTTTAGGGACTCCATGTTAAAAATAAAAGTATAAAAAATTCTAAAGCCTAACTTTGTTAGTCTCCCTAAACCCAGTCAGCTCATTTTAATGCTATACTATGAGGAGTTTGTGGTCTCTAATATGGGACACATCTTGTCCTTCTCATTAGCACTCTGGGATTTGAAGACTCCATTAAAAAAATCAAATACAGCATCCTCAGAAATGTCTTTGTAAGCTAAGCATGCTGGTTCATGCCTACAGTCCTTTTTGAGGGGCAGATACAGGAAGATTTCTATAAGTTGGGGACAAACCAGGCTACACTGTCTCAAAAGAAAGAAATTAAACAGTCTGTTGGTGGCTTGCATTTCTCTGGGGAGATCTGTCTACTGGCACGGGAACAAGATATGAGAAATGACCTTGGGTGTCTGCTGCTCTTTATTTCTGTGGGTGGGTGGGGGCTTTGCCTGTCCGGGGAGTTAACACTGCAGGGTTCTGCACACCACCGGGGCTCTTTTTCCACAGGGTGTCACTGGAGAGAGAAATGCTTTGTGGCTCATGACAAGATCATGGCAGGATATTTTGTGCTTGCTGTGATTTGTATCGCCCATTTGTGCACAGGCCATAAAAGTGCACTTTTTATCAGGAACATTTGTGAATATATAATAGCACTGAAGGAAGACATATGGCCACTAAATAATTCACAGTTATCTATCTTCTCAGCAGATTCCATGTACACCTACCATGTTTTAATGCCTAGTTTGCTCAGAAACAATATTCTTTACGACTCTCCCAATATGAAAATGTTTACTGACTGGCAGTAGTATATGGATACCATGGTTATAGGCTGGAAGACAAGGAACACTGCTTTTTTTCTCTACCTCTCACTAGCACCCAGTCTTATTGGGAAGTGTGCCTCTCCCAGAAGGTAGTGTGCAATTCTGACTGCCACTGACTAAGCTACTGTCTTCTCTTTTCAGCTCTATATCCATCTACAGTCCCAAGGAGAATCCCAATGCATTTGACACTGCTGCGTTCTTCCAGTCCGTGGGGAATTTCCTGGGGATCTTCGCTGGCTCCTTTGCAATGGGCTCCACATATGCAGTCGTCACAGCACTGATATCCTTTGTCCTTGCGTGGAAGCTGGGGACATTTCAGAGCAGCCACTGTGCCTGGACTGCTTCTAAGGCTGAGTGTGAGATCAGTTTGAGTCCCATACATCACTGTTGAACCCATCCCAACTCTGGGTGATACCGTGAGGCAATAAGCCAGTACTAGCAGTTGAGGGGGCAGGGTCTTCCCTGCCCATGGCCAAGTCTACTTCTGTTGCCGGAGCTTTCTCTTAGCCTAAGGAAAGTTGTGGGCATAGGACACCAGAACTGACTCCATGAAGGTGAAAAGAAATAACTGGAGATCCAAGGTCCAAAATAGAATAGCATCAACTAAAGATGGTAAAGTTAGTGTGCTGCACTGTCAGCCACCAGCTGATAGGGTAGGACAATAGCCAATAGGGGTTTAGAAAGCTTCACAATTGTATTGTGGGAGGGACTGAAGAAACAATGGTTGCTATGTGTGGCTTTCTATTATAACTTAATCATTAGGTGGAGATATGGTAGAAGTCACATGCTGCCTGGACTAGAGTAGTCATAATAATGATGGGAACAGGACTGAAGGTGTAGCACATACCAGGGCCTTCCCAGGCACCTCTTCATTTGAATCCACTATAGGACGCCATTAATACCCTCTCTTTACACAGGAGGTAAAGGAGGTAAGGGACTTCCCATACTAACTCTTGGTCCCAAAACACTAATAATGAGCATTGTGGCAATAATACCCATTAGAATTTCCTGGGAACTTTGCCACACCACCACCACCCTAAGCATTTTTTAAAAAAATCTCAGACACTTGTACAAGGATACAGGAAGGTAGATCCTGTTATTACTCTGGTTGTAGAGCTGAATAATATTGAACAATTAAAGCTAGAGAAATTGACTGTGGCCATAGAGCTAAGGTGCTTCAGAACTGGGATTCAAAAGCAGACTTTTCACCCTGCCAGCACAGGTGAGGTGGAAAAGTTAAAATCAGACCTCCCATCAGACTGGAGGGAGCAGGATGTGTGGATACAGAAGTGAGCAGGCTGATGAGGAAAGGGAACAGTCCTGGAGGCTGAAGATCTGCCAGAGGTTAGGTCACATCTGGAAGAAAGAGCATAGAGGTGATGAGACAGGAGGCAATGGAAGATACTCCACCACAGTGCTGGGGTCAAATGTGTGGCTCTTGGTGGTTTTAACTGGCTCTGTAGACAGGCTGTAGAGGAGCAGTGCACACAGCCATCTCTCCACCCTATCCTGGACATCATGACACACTAAGGTAGTCTATTGAGGTCGGGTCCTTAAGCTCTAGACTTGCATTTCAATTCAGACCTAATGACTTCCTGCAGAAAGATAAAGGGAAGGGCCTTCTATAGCCTACCTAGATATATAACCAGACAGGTGGGAGCCTTCCCTTTAAAACAAACCAAAAAGGGTTAGGAGGGCAAACCTGATGAGAAGCAAAGCCTTCCTCCTGAGTAACAAAGGGGGATGTTGGGAAGGACCTCAGTTCTCCCCTTAAAGAATCACATTCAGATCGTTCATGATATATTTTCAGGAAGGATGTTTTACCAGAAGACATTAACCTGAACCACCAACAGAAAAGTGGACTTAGCCCTCACTGCATGCCAGTGATGTTCTGAGTATGCCATTCTGTACAGGGACATGTAGCAATGACCAGATAATGTCATCATCCCATCTTCCCCCAGAGACTCAGAGCCACTCAGTGGTTTAGACATAAGACTGAGGAGAGAGTGCATTTTGGATCCTGCCACACTGACTCTTGGTATTCTGACTTAACAAATCACTTTTTACAAACTCACATCATTTCACTCTCCAAACTTGGAGGGATATGTATTATTCTCTCTGCCAAGTCACCTAAGACAGAGGTGGGAACCAGTAATTCACTGCTCAGAAGTCATACACCCAGTGACTGGACAAGCCAAGGACTGAACACAAATATTCCATCCTAGAGATCAAAGGTCAGGCTTTCTCCTCCATAACACGCACTATCCATCTTTTAATGTTGAATAGGTTTCATATTTTCTCCCAAAACCATTGGATTGCAAATCAATCACATCTCATTATTTTCCAGGGCATTTGTATCTAACAAACGTGGTAACAATGTAACACTTTCCCATCATCAGAGGCCCCTTACCAGCTCCCCATAACCTATTCTTTGCCCAGCTTGGGTCACCATCCTTTATTTTCTCTCTATTTTATACTGCACAGATTATTGCCCTAGTACTACCTTTGGCAAATAAAACATTGCTTGACAAAAGATGTTTGACTTAAGAATAACACTAATTCTCCTCCGTGCATAATACCAAGAAGACTTGAGCAGTCAGTTCTCTTCCCATTGTGAATAACTTCATGTCTTTCTCTGCTTCCACTCCTAGGGAGGGGGTTCCACAGGGAAGCCTGCTTTGGGCTACATCCTAGGGGCCAGGACCACCACCTCTTTTAAGGGACTCCTCTGATTCCAAGGCATGCTCTTTTGCTTGGCCTTCCTCTATCTGTCAATGTTTCTGGGATGACACTCCAAGGGCCAAACCATACTCAGATTTCATACTCACAGCCTGCTCGGATGTGTGTGTGTGTGTGTGTGTGTGAGTGAGAGAGAGAGAGAGAGAGAGAGAGAGAGAGAGAGAGAGAGAGAGAGAGAGGGAGGGAGGGAGGGAGGGAGGGAGGGAGGGAGGGAGGGAGGAGAGAGAGAGAGAGAGAGAGAGAGAGAGAGAGAGAGAGAGAGAGAGAGAGAGCACACTGGTTTGAATTTTTATGGGTATGTAAAACCTACAGTGAAGCATGAAACCCAAGCTGCTCTTCTTAGGGCCTGCATGCTACACCTACTCAGATGTGAAAACTTAGCCTTTTACTCCTTGACTCTCATCACCAAATCCATTCCTCTTAGCCAAAAGCAGATTTAGTTGTAAAACAGTTGTTGTTGTTTTCCTTAACACATCTTGTCACTTGACCAAATTTACCAAGCTCTGTGAGTTCCCAATGCTGGAAACTGGCCTGTTTTTCCTCCTTTCTTGGAGTGCCTTCCTGTCTGCAGAGGCCGCTGGCTTAACAGGTCAGTACTTCATGCTGCTGTATGAGCGAGACCTGTGAATGTGGCCTGGTGTGTGTCTCAGTTGTGTGTTCTCCCTGGCCCAGCAGGAGGGGAAATGAAGTCTCTCTTAAATAGTGAATCGAATGAATTCTACCAGAATCGGTCTCTGCAGGGCTCCAGGGGAGAAAAATAATAATAATAATAGATAATTCATCCACTTTGTGCAAAATAATTTAACAGAATGATTTCAAAATGTTCTTTTTCTCCTTGGACAGGAGGGATTGTTGAAATGACTGGATTAATAGTGATGACGGATGACTTTACAAATGAAAGGCTTCATGCTCTGTGAAGGGATACACACATCTAGCCTTGCTGGGGAAGAATGGAGTGGCAGCAGGCTCCAGTGTGAGCAGCCTTTTCAGGGTGTGCATGTCTCACACACATCAGTGTTCATTGCCTGGCCAAGTCATACAGCCAAAGGCCAATGGGTGGCTCTATAGTCTAATGTCCTATATAGCAGAAAGTCTACAGAGTCTTCTAAGGTTGGGCAGTTGAACCAGAAAAAGCTGTCTTAAGGACACATGGACCCATGGACTTTGGGTCTGTTGCTACAGATTCCTCAACCAAATGGCTGTTCTGTCATTGCCTGGGCTACACTAGGGTGGCTATAATAATCAGGTGATTTCAATGTCCAAGAGTCACCAAGGCTCTCCAGCCTGACTTCCTGATGCTCTCTAGTTTCAATTCTGGGCCCATTTCTACACAGTTTTAACTGACAAGCAAGGGGTGTTACTACACTGTTGCCCATAGTAAGACAGGTGTCCTTGGGGTATTTTTGTTCTAACAATGAATAACCTAAATAACAATTAAAATTTACACCAATTGAGAAGGTTGAGTTAATCAACAGAAAGACTAAAAAATTAGAGATTCACAAGTTCACTGTGTGGTGGGTGATGATGCTGAGTTTTAAAGCCAGAAAATTCAAATCCAAACCTTAGGCAGTCTCATGGTAGACGAACTTTCCCTGTGGGAGGCCAGGATGGCCTCCAAGACAGGGTGGTCATTGTGTCCCAGGAGGCTGATTTGTTTGTTTGCTCGTGGGCTGGTCATCTCTGTCCTATTACTGCCATGTGCATGGTTTTAGCATGATGACCAATTGACAAGCTGGCCTGCAACATTGCAAAGCCTCATGGGCCCTACATTCCAACAGGGTTCTTGCCAGAAAACTGAAAGTTCTCATGACAATCTAATCGAGACTACACTACCAGGTTCCACCTTCCTGGGCACTTTATCCAAATTATTGTAATGCAAAAATTCTTATGTTGATGTGTTGTGATGTCATGTTACTGAGGAGTTTGCTGAAGAGACTGTGCATTGAGGGGTCTAGTGTGGATAATGTCCTTTAAATAAAACAATACAGTTATTGTTTTATCACAGTTATTCAAAAACATTGTTTCCCTTTTCTACACATTCTGTGCCCTGTTCTATACTTAACTTGTGAAAGTATCTACATAATGCTAACAGTTAAGAATAGATATTTGACCTTCTAAGAAGGTTAGGAGATGTCTTGTAATAAAGACATGCAAGTGTGTGTGTGTGTGTGTGTGTACGCACGCACGCGCACACACACACACACACACACACACACACACACACACACACACTCACACACATAAAACTGGTACATTTCTATGAATGAAGATTTTCAATATCTGGATTCCCTTCAACTAGATCTTATTCTAGAAATTACATGCAAGGTTACAGTTCACAAGAAACTCTTTATTCCAGCTCTTCTTACCTTACTCCTTTACCTTTTCAACCTGATTCCCTTAGTAGATACCAGAAGACTGAGGAACCAGCCTCCCACGATGGGTAGTTGCAGGTGTGGGCCTTGGTAGCAGGAAAACCCCAGTGTCTATGACTGTAGCTAACAGCAGCATCTCCTGAGCAGTGCTCCAGATTTAGGCAATATGCCTAAGAGATAGTTGATTCAACCAAGCTAGGTACAAACATTTCCTATTGCCAAAGACCAAGCCTGGGCAGTCCAAATCACTTAATGTGTTTATTTGTTATTTAATCCTTGCCTATTTCCAAATTGGATTTGTGACAACTCATAATACCAGCCATGCATATCATGGGACCTCTTAGTTGAGAATAAACATTCATATTCTGGGATAGTTTTTTCTAAAAAATAGGCAGCTGTCTGTTGCTGTAGTTTGGCAATAAGCATGACTCTGAGCTCTTTGGGAGCCAGAGTCAAAAGAGAACATGTTGACTAGTCCAGGACTAAAAAGCCTTGTCGGAGAAAGTCACATTTATTTATAAAAATAAGCAAAAAATTTTAAGGGGAACTACAAAAATTTAGGAGAATTTTTATCAGTTGGATCATCATATGGGGAGTTTGAGCACCTGAATAGAAATGTCTTTAATAATAATTTTGGAGAAGTTGGAGACTTATTCTTCATATGGCTCATTGGCAGTGCAGTACCCATGTACCACCATTTCCCAGAAAGACTCCATGAGCCCAGGCATTGCCAAATGGGTCGATAGGTGGATTTTTTCTGTCTCTCCTGCCAGCTCCCAAATCATGGCATGGAGATTTGTTATCAATTATGAAAGCTTGGCCGGTAGCTTAGGCTTGTTTCTAACTAGCTCTTACTACTTAAATTAACCCATTTTTAAAAAAATCAATCTACTTTTTGTCTCATGGCTTTATTACCTTTACTGCCCATGCTGCTTCCTCTCCATCTGGCTGGTGACTCTGTCCTTCTTCCCAGCATTCTCTCTGTCCTGCCTAGTTGTTGCCCATTTAGCTTTGCGATACATCTTCACACACTGTAAAGGAAAATTCCACATCATGGGTCTTCAAGCATATCACCCAGAAAGCAGGCCTGTGAGCTTTTTTACCTCTTTTGTAGGTTCTATGAGTTAGATTTTTCACATATGAGTTGGCCTTGAAAACTGGATTTCTGACTATAGTATGTCTGTTCTTAAATACATATCTTTACTTTATTTTTTACTTCTATGGAAAGACATGTTTACTGTATGAAATTTTAGAAAATATACATTCACAGAAGGAAAGAAATTAGTACTAGCTTGTATCATTACTTCCTATTTATAACTATTATTAATATTATACTGAGTCCATTTAATAAAATGTATGCCCATATATTTACAGTCACATATAACAAATTGAATATATACTTAAATATACTCAGGCAGTTAGATATTTTATCTGAATTTAATTTAGAAAAGCAATAAGCAACTTTCTTTTCTCAACCGTTTATAACAAATGCTTTTGATGGCATTCAATACTATGGCACATAGACTTAACTTCTACTGAGCCTTTTGATTATTTACAGCTTTTAGTATTAATATTTTTGAGATAATAATCCGTATAGCTAGGTATCTTAGTTGTGGGTTCTATTGCTGTGAAGAAACACCATGACCACAGCAACTCTTATAAAGGAAAACATTTAATGGGATGGCTTACAGTTTCAAAGATTCTATCCATTACCCTCTTAAAGAGACACGGTGGCGTGCAGCCAGATGTGGTACTGGAGAAGTAGCTGAAATTCCTACAGGCAATAGGAAATAGTCTGAGGGTCATACCGAGGGAAGCCTGAGACCTTAACACCCACCCCCACTGTGGCATACTTCCTTCAATAAGGCCACACCTCCTAATAGTGCCACTCCCTATGAGCTTGTGGGGTTCAATTACATTCAAATTACCACACTTAGTTTATGGATTTTATTTATAGAAGTGTCTTAAAACAAAATTTCTGGGCTAATATTTTAAGGTTATGCAGAGCTGTTCTAATTGTCATCTGTAAAAATTAACCCCCATTGTGCTTCTGCCAATGTGGGCAATCGCTCCCATGAACCTGTTAAACACACTGAATTGATCATTGAGTTCCATTTTTTTTCTGTGCTCCTGTCTTACTGAACAAAAGCATCCTAATGGCATGCTGTTGTTTATCAGCATCTCTCTTTGCTGAACCACCTGTCAGGCTCTTTGTCCTTCTTCTCATTTAAGTCCTTATCTTGCCACAAATTGGTTTCGTTATTCTTTATCAGGAAAACTAAGCTGTCATTTGTCATATACTCTAAGAATATTTTTCAATTTGGACTTGTCCTTTCATTTTAGTTAGTGTGTGTGCATGTGCATGTGTGTGTATTCCCATGTGTGTATGCATGTGCTATTGATGATCATTCTCTACACTATATATCGAGGCAGGGTCCTTGCTGAAGCCATAATACTGATTTAGCTGGTCTAGCTAGCCAGTGTCCTTGGAGACTCCATGCTCTACGATGGAACGACAAGTGAGTCATCACACAGGGTTGTCATGTACAGGAGTACTGGGGATCTGAACTCTTCCTTGTGCTTGCTCAGCAAATCCTTGACTCATGGAATCTTCTCTCTAGGCACTTGTTTCCTTTTGAAATATGCTACATTTTGTTTGATTGTATCAGGTAATGGGATCAGCATAGACATTTTCAAGTTCTACAACACCCACATATTTCTTTAATGATAATGTATTCTTTATTATAGTAGTTCTTTGGTTTTATTTGTGGGGTAGAATAGGGATTTGATTTCCTTCCCAGATGGTAAGCTAATTGTTCTAATGACCCATAGATTTAAATCTATCTGTGTAGACATGTGTTATATGTATGCCCTGAACTACTTATTATTCACTTAGCATTTGATTGTCACTCTTTAAACTGTTTCAGTTTCATGGTTTATCTTAATATCTGATAGATCAGGGCTGAAGGGATGACTCAGTGGTTAAGAGCACTGACTACTCGTTCAGAGGACCCAGATTTGATCCCCAGTCCCTACATAGTGACTCACATCCATCTGTAACACCAACTCCAGTGGATCGAATACTCTCTTCTAGTTTTCATAGGAACTGCAAGCATGTGGTGCACAGACAAACATGAAAGCAAAACACTTATATAATAAAATAAAAATAAATCTCAAAATTTTAATATATCTATACATCTACATAGACATGTAGATATGTAGATATGCCTGATAGATCAATAGCCTACATTTCATCCTCAATTTTAAAGTCCCCTGTCCTATTTATAGTGTTCATATATTTGCAACTCTAAATGAATTGAAAATAGCATTGTATTTCAAACAGAAAATTAATTTGAGAATTATGTTTATTTATTTGTCATTTTATGGCCCTCAGTAAATTTTTATGGTTATCTTCAAATTAGACTTACAAATTACTTCTTAAGTATTTTTTTTCAGCATTTTGTAGTGCGAGGTTCCACAGTGAATAAGGACTGCCTTGTCCATACACATCTATATCTCACTACCTTACTTCATTTACTCTTTGTGACTCTGAGTGAAATACGGAAGTACTGACTTGATGTGTAGGTTTGAAGGGCAGATGTTACAATTCACTATCAGGTCCACAGCAAGACTGAAGCATCCCAGGCATTTAGTTTATATGTGTGTGTGTGTGTGTGTGTGTGTGTGTGTGTGTGTGTGTGTGTGTGTACATGCTGATGTATGTGTGTGGGCCAGAGATCTACAATCTACATGAGGTGTCTTCTTCAATCACTGGCCCTGTAATATTTTTAAGGTAAGATCTCTCACTGATGCTGAATCTTACCTGTGTGTCTACATTAGCTGGCCAGCAAGCCTCAAAGACCCTCCTGTCCCCACCTCCCTAATGCTAGGATAACAGGTACATATTGCTACCCTAAGTTTTTTGTTTACTTGTTTTGTTTTGTGGGTTCAGGTCCTCATGCTTGTACAGCAAACACATTACATACTGGACCGCCCAAGCCTCAGTGATTATCTTTTGAATCTTGGAATAAGTGAGTACAGTTCATCAGAGAATCAAATTTCCAACTCTGCATCAGAGACTCCATGATAGAGTAGCAAGTGCTCCTGTGCCTGGCAGTATTATCATAGTTCCTTTTTCCGCCACTGGTCAGGCTATCACAGGTCAGACCCACAGACCAAGTAAATGATCCCCATGAATTCCACAAATCTGTAATCTGACTTCCATACCTCCTTGGCTAAAAACTAAGACACTTAGGGATGAAAATAGCTTAGTCTAGAGTAGTATGTACTAGTGCATCTGTCCACCACCCATTCTCACTTCCACTGATAGTATTATCCCAGTGTTGATTAAGGAATAACCTCCAGTTTCACTGGATAATAGTATCTTAAGCAAGGTGTTTCACCCTCCCTTGATAAAATGATTGACGACTTCTGGATTTAGGTCCACCAAATACCTTCCCTGGGATGGGAATCTTTAGGACAGGGATTGGAAGATACATAACTGTTGGCACCTATTCTTTGCAAATAGCAAAACCTTGTTGAGACCTTCTATTCATTCCTGCCAGCAGAGCCCTGGCATTTGGTACGTTTTTTTCTGTCTGAGAGCTGCCATACTTCCTTCCAACAAATTCCCCCTGGTGACAGTAGCCAGGGTTTGTTTTGATTGCTTACAAAAAAGCCTAAATGGAATCAAGGAAATGATGATCTACAGGCTATTTCACAAAAGAAACCGCAAGTGGATGGCAGACCAGGGAGGAAATGAAGTTCAAAGCAGCACAGCCTTGAGGCAAGAGTACTTGGGGCCATCTTATACCAGGTGCATGCTTACAGACAAACAAACAGATCAAAAAAAAAAAAATCAGGCTTTCAAAGATGGCTTACATGATGCTCATTATCCTTGCCATTTCAGCTTCTTACTAGATTCATTATGAACACTTCATCGGGGAAGGGGCTCTCTCACTATCACGTCTCCAACTTTTGCTTCAGTTGTTACTAATTTGATGATGATCATCTGATTTATTTTCATCATCTTTTACTTCAAGGGCCATATCTGCCACCACCTCAGCTCATTCTCTTGGAAGCTGCACCTGCAAATATTCAATAGTCACAAGGAAGAGCTTGGTTTTAGAGAAACAAGTGGCTTTTATACATGCAAATGAAGGGTGGTATTTCTAGTCCTCAGAAGTCTGATTTCCTGCCACTGGAAATACTGAGTGCAGTTGAAATAACTTTCTGAGGGAAGCTGGACAGACAGAAGGTGCAAATGAAAAGTCTTCCTCGGGGAAGTGCGCACATTGAGGTGGACATCAGAGATTTTCAACAGCAAGGAGTGCCAAGAAGAAAGAATTTATGAGGCTGTGTCTGCCTGGCTTTCACAGCTAGCTGTGGAGGGAGCAGCTGCTGGCTTCTGGCTCTTCAGCTAACTCACAAGGGGCTGGAATGAGCCATTCTATTAATTGGTTCTTATCTCTTCACTGCTAAAACAAACAGATTTCATTAGTTTCCAGTGGAGGGACTTTGTACAAATACCCAATGTGGCTTTTGAGGAAATGCAAGATCCTGAGGTACTCTCTCCGAGAGATGCCTGGTATACCTGTATTCCTGACTTCTGATCAGGTAGAAATCTCCCCATCCAGAGACCTACTTTCCAAAAGTCATTAGGTTACTAAAGCCATTATTTTAAATTGAATATTGAAAATAATTCAGCAGCATTATGTATAGCATAATCCTTAATAAAACTGAATCCTGTCACAGGAGCTGATGCTCAGTTTATGAAGATAACAAAAAAGCACAGCTGGAAAGGTTATTCGAAAACTCATTTTTATAATCTTTTTCCCAGCAGACTTGGGGGTCTGGTTTTTGCTAGAAGCAAACTTTCAGGACTCTCATTAAATACTGAAGTGTGTGATTTCTAAGGGCAACATTGACATGGTGTCTAATGATTCCCTGCTCGCAACCACCGCTGTAATAAATGCATCTTCCATTTTTAGATTCCCGGGGCCTATTTTATAGCCAATGGAGGAAAGGGAAGGAGATTGACATACTTCCCTCTCACACAAAATTTAAACAATATAGCCCACTATTTATTCAGCTTGGAATGGCTTCCATCTAAGAAAATAAACTTGCAAAATGTGAAGGAAACTAGCCTTGATCGCCCAGCAAAGCTAATGGACTTTGAAGTCTGAGCCTAGAGAATAAAGGGTTCCGTGGAAAACAAATTCATAAATAACCATGCAGGGGATAAAACAAGTCCCGATGTGATTCACTCTCTGACAGAACTGGCCGAGATGTGAAACAATGCACACATGTGGAACACAACAGTGAAGTCTGTCTGTCACCCACCTGCTTCTTCTGTTGGTCTGCAGTGTAAGGGCCTAATTACACTACCTGGTAAGGAAGAGCTGACACATGTCAGGTCAGTCTGTGAAAGGCCTTTGTGCAATGAAAGGGGGGACCTGGGAAGGTCTCTCCTCTTTCACAACAGCTGTCAAAAATAACTCCCCCACTGTAGTAACTTCCCCAGACATGGTGAGACTTCACTTGATCTGTGGGACTTGGCTCTTCACTTCTCATCCTTACCATCTCACCGCCTGGCAGAAATGGATTGAAAATTCCAAAGAAAGCTTTCAGCTTAGAAGAAATTGTGTTCCATTTGGCTTGCCTCTGATTGGGCTGGGATATGGTATTTATGGTGTGCAGTAACTAAAGCAAATTGCCATAAGGGTCGTAATTGGAGCTGTTTCTCCAAACAAATCTGCCTAGTACCTCTTTGCTTATGCTTTCACACTGACAGAACTGTGCAGAGCTCACATAGGTAAGCCTCACTGATAGATAAGGAATAGTGCTACCAAGAGTCTTCAGGCTATATCCATCCTTCCAAGGAGGTTAGATACAGACACACTGAACTGTGGGCAAGCATGTCCTGATGCAGGGTCAGTGAGAAAGTATAGCATACGTCTCTGCAGTTGGATTTTTCTTTGGGCCACCACTCACAAATAACAACACAGAGACTTATTAATTATGAAAGCTTGACCTCAGTTTGGGCTTGTTCCTAACTAGATCTTATGATTTAAATTAACCCACATATATTAATTTATGTTCTATCGTGTGCCACTACCCCTCTTCCATCTTGCACCTCCTATTTCCTTTCCATGTCTCCTGGCATCTCCTGCTGCTAGATTCTTCCTACTGCCTCCCTCTGCCCAGAAGTCCAGACTACACATCCTGCCTAGCTATTGACCATTCAGCTCTTTATTAAACCAATCACAGCAATACATTTTCATTAGATGTACACACCTTCCCCCATTGTAGCTTATCAGCACACACCTGTACTTTCTTGAGCCAAATTACCCTTCATGTCAATATCCAAACTACCTGTACAAGTAACTAAAGTCATGGACAATCTTACCCCTGCCTTCCTCACTGGGAGTGTTCTCAACCAATACCTCATAGCATCAGGAGGCAGAGTGAAAAAAGGAAAATGAGTTCTCAAGAACTATATTCTGCACAGGAGTATAAAAATTGCCATACTGTGACACAAATAGCCAATGTACAGACAATGGAAGAAAAGGTAGTCAAAGATATTTTTAGATGCATACCCCAGTGGCTCTGTTTACTAAAATAGTGCAGGGAAGGACAATCTCTTGGTCTCTTTTCCTAGCACTGTGATTAAATACTCTGACAAAAGCAATGTTAAGGATGGAAAGGTTCAAGGTGCAGTCCAAGGCAACAGGAGATTGAAACAACTGGTCACATGACACCCCCAGTCAGAAGACTAGAACAATGAATGCATTCTAGTGTTCAGTTTGCATTCTCCATTTTATACAACCCAAAATCTCCTGCTGTGTAGTGGCCCTGTCCAGTCAAGAGGGTCTTTGAACAACAATTATGTAATCAAGAGGACCCCCCTACAAGCATGCCCAGAGTCCCTTCTTCCAGGTGATTCTAGAGTCTATAAGATTGACAGTTGTCACTAACTCTTGCTGACAAAAATTAGTTCACATAATGGCCTTCAGGGTCCCACCATGTGGAACAGCCATGCAAGAGGGTACGTCTCCCACTAATAAGTGCAATTCCTAATTAGAAATCCCAACTACCCCACTATAATCGTGTTAATTGATTCTAAGGAAATGGACAGGCAGACAAGCTTAAGGCTGATGGACTACTGAAACTTTAGGCAAAATGTCAGAGGTCTGAGCAAAACAACAACAAAATCAAGAAAAAAAATGGAATTCTCTTTTCCCTTAATCCTCAAGTTAACCTGTATTCATTACTCCATTAATACATTAGTACAGATTTCCTTTAATTGATAGTCAGCGATTGGGGGTGGGGGCAGTGCTTAGTGGAAATTTAAAAGCTTTACAGCCTAGACATGAAATAATTTCAAAATGTATATGCTGTCTTCACCAGAGCAGTCAGGAATGAAAACATAGGTTTGTGCTGTTTTCCCTCTTACATTCCACAGATTCCTGACCAATCTACCCAGCTGTCAAACAAGGGAAACAAGACAGTAAACTTAAATTCCTTCGTATTCCATGAAGGAGTTTTCCATTCTGTTAAATCTTTGACTTCTCACTTCCAAGTTTCCTCTCAGCGGTAGTAGCAAATGTCAGAACAGTTCTTGTACTAGTATGAGAATAAAGAAAGGCACAACATGGACAAAGAACCCATCAATCTTGAAACCTTAGAGTACCGTGTAAGAACAAGACACGTTTGTTTTCTTTCTTACTCTCTTTCTGTGTTCTGGTACTATAATCAAATTTCCTGCCTAAAAATTCAATATTCTGCAATTTTAGAAACCCCTCAAGTCTGCATTTAATTTCAAAGAAAATCGTGCTTCCATGTGGCAGACATTTGTTTCTGTGCTTCCCTGTCTAAAAGCCTTGTCAACTTTTAATGAGAAAAGGATAATGTTATCTCTGGCTGAGACCATAGGTGGCAATGGACTTGAACATAACAGTTAAATATAAGGGGAAAATGGACCCCACTACTAATCAATCCTCATAAACATGTGTTTGTATGTAAGGTTATAAATCCTCACTCCAGGTTCTCTTTTCAATGTAAATAAGCATTTTTTTTCAATAGAGAAGAATTGATTTGACAAGCAAGCATTTGATCACCCAGTATCTTCTAGAAAGTATTATGGGTTGGAGATAATACAGAGAGAAAAGTAGTAGACACCCTCTTACAGATAAGTAGGTAGGTAGAAGTCAATATGCATCTTTAGGGTTCCATGCAAGCCTTCCTTTCCACTTTATGTAAGTCTTGACACTATGCAATAGTTGTTATGTTCATACCACAGACACTTCAAGTTGGAAGAGGCTTAAGAAGCCCTACCTTCAGCTGGGCTTGCCAGAATTTCTTGACCCTTACAGGCTAAAATATAAATAGGCATATCATGTACCACACACTTTTATATTTGTTTTCATCTGTTGTTCATAAGAGTCCTTACACTATTTTACAGCATGGAACAGTGCTTGTTAAAATTATTATTTCCTCCACCTTTCAGTTGCCTCACCCCAGTTCGAAACCACTACTGCAGACTACCTTCCTTAATTTATTGAGAAGACAATGGGATTGAGTGGAATGCAATTAATTTAAATTGAACCAATCATTCAATTTATTCAGTGTCTGAACAATTGCCTCCGGGTCCTAGGCCTCCTCATTCCCAATGTAGTATTATTCTTTTTACATAATTTACAATCACAGGATCATGAACCTTGATCATGTAAGCAAGCAAATTAATACGGAGGTCTCTAAGGGGGTCCAGAAGTATAAATAACAGAGAATGGCATGAATAGTATTCAGTTACTCAAAAGGGAATAATTGTTCCATGAAAGCTGACCTCTCTAGAAATAATTTACATACCAACAGTATCATTATTATTTTCTTTTTACCAAATAGCTGTTCCCTGAATTTCCTTGCCAGCGAATTTAAACTGAACTGTGTGCTTTGTGGTTTCTCAAGACAGTTCTTTTAACTAGTGTCTGAAAGTGTTGGTTCTAATTTTTGTTCAAAAATGCATAAATGTGTCCCTGTGGCCAAAACTTTTATGACCTTGCCCACCACTGAAACCTCAGTGGGCAGATGCTGAAAGGCGATTTTGTGCAAAAACATGAGTCAGATACTTTCTTTCCCTAAACCATTTTCCGATTTCTTACAGAGTTGTATTTAATGGCTGCTTGTTTTTCCAGAGGTGGTAGAAATAGAACTAATATAATTTATATGATACAAAACGAAGAATATTGCCATTGTAATATTATTAGTAATTTGAGAATCCCATTCAATGTGTTTTATCCCTCCTCCTCCAACCTTTTCCAGATCATTCATCGATTCCTTGTACACCCAACGTTGTGTCTTCTTTAACCATGTAGTCTTATATTCTTGAACATGTAGCAACCTACTACTAAAGCATAGGGGACCTACCATGGGCAAATTCTTAAAGAAAACTGACTCTCCCTCCCCTGGCAGTTTTCAGTTGCCAATAGCTCCTCATCTCTTTGTGAAACTTAGTGCTCATCTTTCTTCTCTATGCTAGGATTTTGTATGTCTCAAGCTGGCATGGGGCTTATGTGTCCTGTCACAGCTACTGTAAGTCTATGCGTGCAACTGCCCTGCTGTGTCCAGGAAAAGACTGTATTCTGGTAATTACCCATGCCTCTGTTCTTGGGTTCTTTCAGCCCCCTCTTCTGCAAATGACTCCCGAATCTTGGGAGGAAGGGTTGTGATATGTACATCCCATTTAGGGGTGATCAATACTCAGCTCCTTAATCTTCACACCTTGACCAGCTGTGTGTCTTTGTGCTAATCACTCACTACCTGGTGCAAATAGAAGCTTTGCTGATAAGGGTTTATATATGCATTAATACAGGTTTACAAAGACAAGTCCCTAGACGTCAGTGTAATAATATGGACATTTAGTAAAATAATTGTTGTAATCCAGGCAAACATGTTCCCACCTCTCACCCATCTGATCATGGCAGGTGAATGTACCCTGGATCTTTAAAAGAAAGGCTTCACCCACTTATTTTCTCTTACTTCTGCTGTTTCTCTGCCTGCCCCCCCTTTTTCTCTTCTGTCCTGTCTCTGTATCTCTTTATTTTCTTACCTCCTCCTTAATAAAACTTCCAATACGAGTTATGTCTACAGGTCTCTGTTTCCCCATCCACCTGCTGTCTATCACCTGCCCCAAGACTTAGAGGGGTGGAGCCAGGGACCTTCCACCTTAGGTCCCAGCCCATTGTTCTTTATCCCTAACACTAATAATATTAGATTCTCCCCTAGGGCTATGACCTGTCTAGTTATAGACTCTTGGCCCCAGTAATAGTTCCAGGTATGAGTTGCATCTTGTAGAAACAGGCCTTAAAATAAATCAGAAAGTGGTTGCCTGCTCCCATCGTGTTTACAGTGCTTTTGCACCAGTGAGCATGTCTTGTCAGGTTAGGTATCATTGTAGCTCTTGGTGTTCATGCTGGCTAAGACTGATGGTTGCTTCTCTCTTGCAGCAGGGTGCATAGCACCTTCTAGCTCTATGTAAGCTGGCCAAGAGAGATGAAACTTCCAGGTCATTATCAGCTTGAGTTTTCTGTGCTCTATGATTCAAGTATATGGTGTCTTTAGAAATAAGGTCTGACTGTCAAATTCTGGAGGGTAATCAATAACATTGGCAATAGCCTGGAATGTTTGGAGGTCCATGGGATTCATAGACCAACAACCCCAAAAGAGGTTAATCCTTTCCTGACCCTTCCCTATATTCCCACCTTTATCCTACCCTTCTACCCCCAACTCTAGCCCTCTCTGTTCCATTATTCCCATGTAACTTTTATGTCATTGAGTTTGCCCTCCCTCTCTTTAAAGCCCCTTACTAATTGCCTGATCCTGGTCCATGTAAGAATGTTGAGAGAATATATAGGAAAAATCAACTATAGATTCCTCCTCCCAGATGTTTAGAGCCTAACACTGCTTCCCTATAAAGACCCACACCCCAACTGAGAATAGCTAATCCTTCCTTCTTGTACTGCTCATAATTAACAGACAGTTTCCAGGTTAGAAGTGTAGTGGGTGCCCTCTATCAGAGTAAGGACAGTCCACTTAACCCCAGCTTTTCTGTATGTGTGTCTATCATTTCTTCAGTGTCTATTATCTCTTCATTCCCATTCTGTCCCAGTTAGGTTTTCCAACCTAAGCTATGCTGTACCTGGCAAACACCCATTTTATAACCAAGTTCAGATCCAGAAAATGGCAGCCTGGGTAGGAGAGAGACCTGAGCTATTCTGTGCTGCGGAGAGGCATGGAGCATGCTGTTATTTTACCACTCTATATTTTACCCACCATCCACATTATTAGATGCTAGCTGAATTTTATTATACCTATTTTGATCTATTTTATGCCACCTGTCTAACTTCTTGAAGTTAATAGTCCACTTACTATCAATCTTTCTTTTATTCATAAGTTCTATATAAAGCTGTAAGATGTCCTTCAAATAATTTTATTTTTATTCCCTTGGTTTTGACAGAAATATACACTTAGCAATATTTATTTATAAGTAAGTTATAATTTCAAATTTTATTTTAGCTTCAACTCTACCTAGCTTCATTAAGAAAAGCCTACTTTGAAATCTCTAGTGGGTACAATTTAGTTGCCCATGTCTTTTTGTTAATTTTTTTTATTCTATGTCACTTTGATAAGAAAAAAGTGATAATTTTATAGTGATTAAATGATGGGATGTGTTTGCTTTCTTTAAAGGAGAAATTTTACTGAACTATTTGATAGTAAACTATATTGTTAATTTGTTCCATGTAAATAATTTCTTAACTCATTTAAAAAAAATAATAATAATAACTAAATTCCTCAGAAGTTCTGCATGATAATTGTTCTCTTAAACAAATATTTATTTAATAGAATCATGTTGATTCTTGAAAACCAGAAAAGGAGACACAGAAAAAAAACAGAAAAGACTTTAAAACTTCCTTCACATTAGCAAAATACATAAATAAAATAAGAAATAAAAGATGGCAACTAAAAAGTGTGTTATTTCCAAAGAGTCAAGAACAAAACAAAGGTCTCATTTTAGGGCCATGCAAAGTTAAGGCCAAGTTGTGAGGCCAAGAGTGAGTTGACTTTGGTGAATGACTATTTCCTAAGTTTGATCTAAGGGCCAAAACATCTCCTGACAATATGAAAATCAAGAAGGAAGGTAGATTTAGAGCTGAACTACTGATGGGTGAATAGCACAAAGAGCTATTCACTCTTAGATGTAGCTATCTGAGACAGACCATGTAAATCTGCCTGCAGGGCCGTACCTGACAGTAGCACAAGTACTAGCTAGCATGGGTGTGAAGCATCATCGTTACAATTAACACATGCACTAGAAAGCAGAACATTGCCAAGCCTGAATTGTTCTATAAGGGGAAATGTTTCAGTGTTTCGGATACTCTGGTTCCCTTGTTCATAGGGGACATGGTCCAGGACCCCATCTGTGCCTGAATACTAGATACTGCGTAACTAAGAGGCACAGTAAGAAATCTGTAACAGCTAATGCAAATCAAAAGAAAAATTAAAACAATAAGTTCAAATAAAAGCTATTTTAAACTGAAGATTTCTGGAATTTTCCATCTAAGATTTTCAGACCAAAATCGAGCACAGAAAACGGAAACCACAATGTGAAACTACAGATAAGAAGGGGTGGCTGGCCAAATAATGGCGGTACACACCTTTGATCCCAGCACTTGAGAGGCAGAAGTAGGTGGACCTCAATGAGTTCAAGGCCAGCCTGGTCTACAAGCCAGTTCCAGGATAGCTAGGACTGTAACACAGAGAAACTCTGTCTCAAAAAATCAAAAAAAAAAGTTGATGTATTTAGATGAGGCAGTTTCAAAATGTGTTTGGCTTGTAAAAGTCATTCTAATCATAGTAATTTGTGTGATTTAATTAATTACCAGGCTATAGAATTATGATCACGTATGCTAATACCAAGGGCCAAATCAAACTTGTTGCTTTACTAATTATAGCAGCAAGCTTCTGATCACATGACTTTCATGGTTTGTCATACATCCCATGGAGCCACATACCTGGTTGTGAAAGTATTTAGCAGGGATGTTGCAAGTTAGTATTCCACGGGAGGCAAAGAAATGAAACTCAACAGAGTGATGAAGAAAAGACAGTTCACAGGGTGAGGAGAGCCAGCTCAGATGTGGAATCCCTGCCATCAGATACCCACTTCCCTGAATTATCTGAAATGGCAGTTTTCAGATAGACAGGGATGCCCGGAGCATTCATAGCTTAATGCTGGCAAAATAGGCAAAGAAAAAGTTGGGGGAATGTTGCATTACAGCTTTCACTTCCAAGGTGACCTTCAGTGAATGACTTTAGTCCCTCACCTACTCCACAGGGATGAAAATATTCAGTTATTTATTAACAACACTCACAAGTGCCCAGTGCTTCCCTAGGAATTAGTGGCCAGAGGCAGAAACTGTTAGGTGGCATGGACTGAAGAGCCGAGCAAGAGATAGGTAGACAATAAGAGGGTCAGTTTTACAAAGTGACTGGAGGAGGTCTGTCTCTTTACAGGACATCTGAAGAGATACCCAAAGGAAGGCGGGAACCACCAGGGTTTCTTGAGAAGAGCTCTCCCAGTTCTGGGACTCAGATGCTCAAGGGCCTTGTGGCAGGACATGTGTGGTAGGGACTGGGAGTCAGGAGGGAGTGCGTTAAAAATGAGGTCAGAGCATTGCAGGGAAGCCAAGAACACGGCTGGACCCTGGGAGTACATTGCAAAGTCTGGGCAGAAGACTCACATGACTTGAAATGTTTTTAAAGGGCCATTGTTCCTGTATGAACAGAATATAAGAGATCAACAGGGAAGCCAAGGACTTCCCCTAGCCATTGCTGTCATCCAAGCTAAAAAATGATGATTGCTTGGAAAAGGACATCGGACCTAGAGCAGTTTAAAAGTGGTTGTGTTTGACCAATAAATGCATTTGGGGTTGTAGAGTGGGAGAAGTAAAGGGTGACCTGAGGGCAGGAACCGCTGGGAGGAGCGGGCGGGGGATGAACACTATGCTGAGCAGAGGAAGGCAGCAGGTGGGGCTGCTGAGTCACCAAGCACCTGAGCCTGTGTGCAAGGACACAGCAAAGCAGTCACCAGGAAGAAGGAGAGGAAACCAGCACTGAAGTGTCCACCATGCTGAGCCCCTGCCCTGCAAAGTGTCTCTTAGCCAATCTATCCTCAAAATGCAGTAATGCACTATCCTCCACACCTTTGCATGTATCTGTGTCCTCTCCAGAATATCAATACATTGTTAAATTAGTAATAAGAGGGCCAGCAAACTCTGATTCAGAGTAGTTAAGATAAATACTTATCCTATTTTCAAATAAACACAGAGAAACATTTGATATCAGAACAATATAGGCAGTCTTCTTACACCCTCAACATCCTTACCTCACTGAAGCATCCCTGGTACTGGTTGCTTTTTGCTAGAAATTCTGTGAAGAGTAAAAAATACTTTATTTTTTTTCTTAGAATTTTCCAAGATGTGCTAAGAAACTAAAGATTTACCAAAAATCCCCAGGAACATGTATTAGATATATATGTTTCAAAAACAAAAAACAAAAATCTTTCCTTCTTGTTTTTCATTCTTCATCTAAAATGTAAGACATCATGTTAAAAAGGAATAAGCCATGGAAATGGCTATGTAGTAGTATTCTATAAACATGTTTAAACAATATTTTATCTGATACCAACTTGAAAAATAACCAGCATGTAAATAAATGCATGCAGTCTACATATGAAAAAGCTCAGCCCTTTAAAAACTCTTTATTCCAAGCTCATTTGAAATGCCAGTATTCTGTTCACATAGCTCTATACTCTTAAGAATCATCAGCATTTAATTTATGAGTGTTTTTAGATGGAAAGCTTCTGCTGCTTAAAATTCAGTTCGATCCTCTTGTTCTAAGTTGAGGAATACTTATCTCCCGTGCTTTTCCCCAAGCTCCCCTCTATGCCCAATTTCCCCTAATTAATCTCATCTTTAATCCAAAGTAGAGTACAGCTCTCACCAAAACCCACCCAGACCAGGGACACTAACAGGGAGGCAGAGCCAAGGAACAAGTAACACATTTGTCCTATTGCTATTCTCTGTCCCCCAGGAGCATCTGGCATGTGTGACTTCATGTAGCATTTAAAGCTGTTAGTATTGTAGCTTCAGAAATGTTTCCTGTAGCTGGCCAGGCACAGGCTGGTGGTAAGCACACTTGAATAGACCACAGCCCTACTACCTTCAAGTAGAGCATGTCTTGGGCAGAGGTGCCAATTGGTGTTCAGCTGCAACAAGCATGCATTCAGCTTTGCCAGAGAGACAAAGGGGCACATGAGGTCTCTTGTCTCCTGCTTGGCAAGAAGAAGCACCAGGAAGAGCAACAAAACCATTCTTGCCCATGTCTTAGGTGTCTGACTCATGGCTTCCAAGACTAAACTGGGGTCTACAGAAACCTTTCCAGGCTCCCCTGGGTACACAGTGAAATGCATTTAATAGAAAAATGCATTACAGTTGTTGGCACTGGCTCTGGGAAGCCCTGAGTTGACTCTACTTTTCTTCATGTGTTTCTAAGATTAGCTTTTCTAACTCGTGACTAAGGGATCATTTCTCTCCAGGAAGAAACTACTTCCATTTTTAGTAAGAATCTACTGCCTAATGCTTTTCTTTATGTTTCAACTCTAAGACCTGTTTAAGGCAAGTAGCAAGATTTATCATGGTTTCATTATCAACGGTAATTATTGAGAGGTTTACCTCTCGTGACATCAAGTCCATTTTCCAGCCCTTTGACTTGGGAAAGAAAATTGGTTTTGACTGGTCTTCTTTTGAATTGCAGGCATAGTTGCTGTTCTCTTCTGTGGAGTCACACAAGCACATTATACCTACAACAACCTGTCATCAGATTCCAAACTGAGGACCAAACAGGTAAAAGAAAAACTGATGATTAGCATTGTCTCTTTCTCAGTGGGGTAGTTCTGTAGTCTCTCTGACAGTGCATGTGGAAAGAATTTCATTAGTAAAGGAAGAAAGTAAGCTTAAGGCTTCATTACAGGTTGGATATTTATAGATTTTCCCCCTCCAGGATAACCATTAACAATTCTCTTGGTAAGCAAAAATATAATTATAATAGTTTCTCCCTCCTGAGTGTTGTGGAGCATAAACTGTCAGTCTCAAAGATGAAAGGCCTATAGTCAGTAATCATTCACAGTCACTTACATCTAAAAGGGATTATAAACCATGTGGATGTGGTTAGTTATACCGAGAAGGAAATGAGGAAGAATGTGGAACAATGCTTGGTCTTCAATTGAATGTTTTTGTTTTCAAAAAAATTCAACTGCCTTTGCCACATGAGCAAAAATGTCTCCCTTATTCTGATGATGTATTTGTTTGTGTATCTACAGAAGAACATATATAGGCTCCTTCTACTTAGACTCACTTAGCCATTCTTTGCCAAGCACATCCTACTAGGTATGCTGAGACTGCATGTGGCTTTACCTTTGAGAGAGAAACCCTTGTGGAGGCTACTGATGAGGACAAGGTATAGAATAAACAACCAATCCGGAGTGTGCGAGATATTAGGACAGATATCTGGAGAGTGTTTAGGAAACATCCAATAGGGCCTTCTCTCATGGCTATGACTGGGAAAGTCAAGAAGAAGTTGCCAGAGACAGTGTTCAATCTGGAGCAAGATAAATAGTAAGGAGGTAGCAAGTCAGATGTAGCAGAGGATGGAGAGTATGAAGAAGGATGTTTGATGGGCTGGAGAGATGGCTCAGCAGTTAAGAGCATTGGCTGTTCTTCCAGATGACTGGGGTTCAGTTCTCAGCACCCACATGGCAACTCACTACTGTCTGTAGCTCTAGTTCCAGGGATCCCACACCCTTATACAGACACACATGTGAGCAAAGCACCATTGTACACAAAATACAAATGAATAAAGTATATTTTAAAGGGAAGGATACTTGAAGCCAAGGGATTGGCACAGATTCTCTTAGGAAATTTACCGATGCGCTCTAGACAGTTTAGTGGACTTACAAGTAGAGAGAACCGAATGAAGGAGACACAAATGAGGAATGAGACCACACAGGCAGCCCCAGGCTAAGAAAGACTGATTGTGTGCTTTATGAAAGAAGTTAAACTTCATCCCAAAAGTTATGGGATGCAGTGCTGCTCAACCTTCCTAATGCCGCAACCCTTTAACACAGTTCCTCGTGTTGTGGTGACCCCCAACCATAGAATTATTTCCCTGCTTGCTACCTCATGGCCGTAGTTTTGCGACAGTTATGAATTACAATGTAAATATCTGACATGCTGGATATCTGACATGTGATTCCTGCAGGGATCACAACCCACAGGTTGGGAACTACTGGGTTAAAGTAACTAGAAGGTGTCTGTAAAATGGAAACAACAGTCTTGGCATGATTAGCTCCTTCTAGGGAAAAATATATACTGTCTCTCTCTTCATTCAGTGGTTTTTCTGGCAATCTTTGCTCTTGTTCCTTGACTTACAGACAGATCATGCTGTGTGTTGATGTCTACGTGGTTCTCCCAGGCCCCAGCCTATCTCCAGAATTTCCTCTTTTTATAAGAACATGAATCATATTGGGGTAGCACCTACCCTATTCCAACATAACCTCCACTGAACTGATTACATCTCCTGTGACCCTACTTCCTAATAAGGTCAATCCCCGGGGCACTAAGGATTAGAACTGCAATACATAAATCTGGAAGAAGGGTGCATAACTCATCTCATAAAGCTATTACAGAAGTAATTAAATAAGACTGATGTTAGGGTAATCGGAATTTCATTTTAGGACCCTCATTCTGGTGGGGGTATGAGGACAGAGTACATAGATGAGTGCGAGGACAGAGTACATAGATGAGTGCGCTTTTGCTGTTTAACAGCAACAACAGAATTGGCTATCCAAATAGCATGTAATGGTAAGAATTTGGTTCTTCTGTCTGTCTATAAGTGTCCATCAGTTTGACTGATGGACTTGGTAGCCTCTGTTCATGGATTGAGCCTGTCCGAGTGTCGGTGGATTTTTGGAGTATATAATCTAGGTTAGGCTTTGCCAGGGCACCTTTGCCAATTCCATGTGCCTGGGACTGTCATTCTGTGAGTTGAAGCAAGTCCATTTCCAATCATCAGCTTGGACCACCTCTCCTAACCATCCTCTGCAGATCAGAGCAAATCAAGAAGCCATGCAAGGGGCCAATATGCAGTGAGTAAGCTTTGCAGTGAGATTTGGCAGGGACTGTGGCTCTGGGACATGATAAAGAATAGAACTCAGCGGTGAGATCTATCCAAAATGCAAATGAAGGCTGAGAAGCCTAAGACTTGTCATGTGACACTGAAGAGTGGGAGTAGGGAAAGTAAGACAACATCCCAGCCAAATCTGGAATTGGCCAGGAGTTCCCAGAGGCTTCTCTGGGGCTCTCTGCAGCAGCTCTGGCTAGCATTCTGACCTCTCTGCCACGTCTCAATCTCAGCTTGTCCTGACCGTGTGCTCTTGAACAGGGACTCTGTAAGACCATCCCTCTTCTGCGAGTCCATCACTTCACTTCAGGTGGATGCTTTAGAGACATCATCACATGCAATTGCTGACATTTTGACAGCCTTCCTGTAAAAGAGAAATAAATAAACCAAAATCCTGAAACTAATACCCAGAAAGCTCCAATTCCAGGATCTTTTAAATCATGAAGACTGGTAGCATTCTCTTGGGCATTATGAGAAATGTCTTGGACTGGTTTTTCCTAGCCTCCTTTGGTTCTCTCAGCATTTGTATTCCGGGAAGCTGAATCCTGTTTAGGGACTTGCACTTTTAAGTCATGCTATCTAGACTGCTCAGCAACACTTCAAAGATAACTCGTCTCATGGTGAGACAGCCGTCCAATACCTAGGGGAGACAAAGCCAAAATCAGTGCCCTACAGCCTTCTGTTCTCCCTCTGAATGTCATGACAAGTGCTCCCTGACAGGCTCCCAATCCATCTCATAGCACTGTCTTTAAGGAAAGAGGTTTCTACAAGCTTATGCTTTAACATCAAGATAACAGCACACCCTGCCCTTGCTCCCCCACTGCCTTCTGCCTGGGTGAGGTAGGAGTTTAATAAACGCTGATTCTCTCCCACTCCCTTTTAGTGGCTCTCCTTCTACTGCTATCTACCATTTCCGATTCACTTGCCTCTAATAGCATTATGTATATATATGTATATCTGTATGTATACATACATACATACATACATACATACATACATATATGCGTGCATACCTATGTGTATGGATGGGGTCAATACATAACCCACACTCCCATACTCAGAGTCTGTGGTTACTACTCTGCAAAAAAGGAAAGCATACATACTCTGCCATGTGCACAGGGTAGTGAGAGAACTTCCAACTCCACGTGTGAGTTGAGACTCATTTTGAGTTGTACAGAACCTCCACGTTGTGGCTATTACATCCCACTAAACCTGGGGACACTTTGAAAAATATTATGTGACATCACATGACTGTGGACACAGTATCTCTTCTCACACTGTGTCCACACTGCCAACAGGAGGAGCTGCTATCTGACCTCTTTGCCTGTCTCCGGGACCATGTAATGGGATATTAGGAAGTTAACAAGGAAAATCTTGAGGGAAATTTGCATAAACCAACTTTGTGTTATAAAACCTAAATGTGATAGGATTTTGAAGGAATTTTATTCATCAACTTTGTCTATTTTAGCTAATCAAATAGCTATATCTGGAAGCAAAGACTGGAAAATTATAAGTTCTTTATAGTTTTGAAAAATGCATTTTCACTTTAAAACATGATCTGTAAATGCTGGTTCTCTAAATGTTAGGTGGATTCATTTTGTTTTTAAATCTGTGGAAGAAACCACTGAGCCTTTTCATGTGTTAGGCACACAGGACGTGTTGACCCCATGCTGCAGCCAAGCCAAGTAGTCAGCAGATGCCCCTTCTTAAAGAACACAGAAAGATGGTGGCAATTCTTCCCCCATGGCTGGGCATGGTTCGCTGCTTCTGCATGTGAAACTGTTTTAGAGGCAAGTTCCATAAGCCTGGCCCCTGGTCCTAGGCACTAAGTGCTGCTCAGGACTTTCAAGGTGAACATCCACATACAATGGTCTAGAGGACTCTCAGGCCCCAACCTTCAAGAAGACTTGCATTGTGCCTCTCACGAGAGCCCAGTCTGCCTCAGCCCTTCCTCCCTCCACATTCCTCCCTAAGGTAGCCTGTAAGCTGGTTATTTGGCCTGGCTTCCAGGTTTTTCCATTAACTACCTTTACCTTGCTGAGGCTAACTTGTGAAACCAAGTATTACCAAGCCATTTCTTTTTACTGGAGTTCCTAGTATTTTTTTCCTCATAGTTCCTTCTTAAAATCATTTCCAGAAGATGTATATGCAGATAAAGAAACTGCTGTTTATTAATACATTCGATGTACTCATTTACCTTTGACTATCACCTTTAGTCATTAACTAACATTTTAAAGAGACTTCTTAACCAGGCACAACCCAAGGTACAAGTAATCCAACAGACTAAAAGGGTCCTTCCGTAGGAGAGATTTATAGTAGCCAGCATAAATGACACTAGATCATGTATGTACAATAGTTATGAAGCCAGCCGCAGGACAAGGAATGGAGAAAAACCACCACACAGCTCTGTAGTATGTTGTCCTAGCACACATAAGCCCAAACAGAGTCAATCAATCCTCACCTATACCTTCAAAGCTATGAGTTACAACAATTCTTCTCACCTTGTAAGTTAATTGTCTCAAGTATGTTGTCATAGTCAGTAGGAAAAAGAAAGTCTGGGACAGCGTCGTCTCCTAGAAACCAAAGGGAGACCCAGTTCATTAAGGAGTGTGCTGAATTATAGCAATGGTAATGACATATCAAGGAAAATGGGAAATATGAAGGTTGTTGACACTGATACCATAGACTGGCTGAGTGGTAAGGTAAAGCCCAATAAAAACAAGTCCAAGACAGAAGAGGAGAAAAGAAACGAGCCTCATAGTGTATAGACAAGCCTTCCAAAGGGATTCCACTGTAAGGGGAGCAGCAAAATGAATTGAGTAGCTGGCTGTAGTGGTCAAAGGGAGAATTAGCAATCCTTGCGTGGGCTAGGGAGTAATATGAAGACTAGGTGACCAGTCAGAGTGTGTGCCGAGTCTCCTCAGAGGCAGACTGCAGCTTCAGACTTTCCAATACTGTGCATCAAATGATTGTTATTAGTAAGTAAGAAGATACTAGTTAACTTCACTTATCCAATAAGGCTTTCACAATTGGCATCGTAAGAGGACAAGTGCTTGGTGTCTTAGTCATTCTTCTATTGCTGTGAAGAGACACCATGACCAAGGCAACTCTCAGAAGAGAGAGCATTTAATTCAGGACTCACTTGCAGTGGCAGAGGTTCTGTTATTGTTATGGGGGAAAGCATAGCAGCAAACAAGCAAGCACTGGAACCATAGCTGGGAACTGTATCCTGATTCACAGGCAAAGGAAGAGAGAGGGACTGGGCCTTTTGAAACCTCCAAGCCCACCTCCAGTGACATGCCTCCTCCAACAAGGCCACACCCACTAATCCTTCTAACCTTTCAGTCGGTTCTACTTCCTGGTGACCAAGTGCTCAAACATGTGAGCCTACAAGGGGCCATCCTTATTCAAACCATCACATTTGGCTACCTTTATCACACTGTCAGTAATTTTTCTTCAATTTCCTCTATCATTCTTGAAAATCTACCAGTTTTGGTTCATTTTACCCTCTTAATTGATTTGCAGCAGGGCTGGACATGTCATGCATTCGCTTTTGAAAAGCCAACGTCCTTGTCAAGTATTTATGGGCAAACAATAGCACCTTCATTATAGCATTCCTTCCAGGTGCTTATTTTATTTCCTCTACCCCCTCCCCCATGATATTTTTAGTGTTTATTGCCATTGAAAGGGAAAGCAGCAATGCAAATCCAAATTTAAATTTCCAATAAAAAGAGACAATGGGAGCCAAATTGAATGTGCTATGCATGACTTTGCTAGAAAATGCAAATAAAAGATTTGGAATATGAGAGAAGCAAAGAGATATGGTGGATATGACTCTGCTGCTATTAGCAGGACCCTAGATACCTAACAATTGTGACCTTCAATTTTCTCTCTTTAAAATGAATGTTTGAACTAAATGTGTTGTCAAACATGACCCAAACCTAATATTCTGTCAAACATGCGCACGAGGTATACACTTGGTTCCTTCTCTTAAACTACATTAGGGAAGGATAACTTGCTTAAAAATGATAATTCATGGAGATGTGATGAGGGCCTCAAATTGTCAAATTAAGTTCATGATTGAGGCAATCAAAAATAACATCATTAGTCCTACTGGGAAGAAAAATTTCACACTGAGAATTGGACGGTTCTCTGTGGAAAAATTCTCAGCTTGAATCAAAGTGAGTGGTTGCAATGACTTTTCTGAAGACTGCCTGCATCCATGGCAGAGAGTATAAATGTCACACTGACAGCATGTCAGCATCTCTGGACATGAGCAAAAGACTTTCCAGTTTTGTTTTGTTTTGTTTTTCATTTTAAGCATGTTCTGAGCATGTATTAAGCATAACAGTGGTTGCATGGCAGACATGATGCAAGGCTGGGAATTGGCAAATATAACAGCGATTTCCCTTAGGAGTTCCTAATATAATACATATGGAAGGGTTGCATTCTCCCAAGGGGCAAGTGTTAACATGGAGGGAAGCCCAACATGCCCTAAGAGCCAGAAGACTACATTGTTTACTAAAAATGACGTGACCCTGAGAAGCTAACCTGGGACTTGGGGGGCTTGGAGTTTGGTTGTGATGATAATCAGGAGATCATCCTTCAGGTATATAGAGCATAAAAGCAAAGAGAAGTAAATAATTAAGAGCATAACACAGAAAGAAAAACACAGAGTCAAAGCAGAGAGAAGATACATCTGTCTGTTGGTGTAGACCAGAAAACAGAGAAGAAGCACATAGGAGACAAATAAATCTGAGAGCTGAGTTCAGAGGGACCTTGTGGCCCTCACTGGGCTGTTTTGGAGAACTCTATCCAATTAGGCTGATGATTGCATAAGACCCTCAGGGGTGGTGATAATCAGATGGATGGCACTATTGAGGAAAGTTTTAAGGGTTAGTTATGAGCAATGTGGTTATTGATCTTAACACTGCATTTCCTTCTATTAAGCCATTCATACAAATACTATTTAAATTCACTTTAGCTTTTGAAGATGCTAGACTCTCATCTCTTAGGGTTTTTAGTCTATAAGAGATGTTTATGAGAATTTATCATTTGGCTTTTGCCTTGGACTTAGGAGCTCAATAAAATCTTACTGAATTAATAAGTAAATTAATGAATGATTGGATTATGACCATGAACATTCCAAGATAAAAGTTAGAAAGGAGAAACAATGTGTGCTGATTAATGGTTTCTTTAATTCTGATATCATGCATTAATTTAAATTTAATGAGCTGGATTCATAAGGCTAATGTCTAGGGTAATCCCGAGACATTGAAAGGAAGATCAAGTGCAGTTCTATTACTTGCTGTGTTTCCTGCAGTGTGTCTCTGCCTTATTGATTTGCATTACAGTGGTTTTGGATTATGGTTTTGTTTTTTTGTTTTTTTTTTTTTTTTTTTTTTGCCCATCCAACACATTAACAACAGCAGTCACGTTTCATGTCGGTTACCTGTGTCGGTTACCTGTTCTGAGACAGTGGAGGGAGAGAGGAAGAAGGGAGCAACAATATCCCATGCTTCCCTGACTTCCAAAAAGATCAAAGATATCTACAGAAAGCATAGAATTGCCTTTAGTTTTTACACTAATTACATTTCTTTTGTCAAGATTTCTACCACTTTTTTCTTCTCTTCATTCAAAGTACCTTTAAAATATTATCCTAGAAGGGGCTGAGTTTATAACCGATGGCAAAGTGTTTAAATTTCTCTGTAGCTGAGCTGGTGACTCTTTTCAATGAAACTCATTATGTTGTATAAAGGACATTTCGTAGTTTGGTTAATAAGTGCTCCCTTTCAAATGTTAATGACAGTGAGGTTCCCACATCAAGGCAAGAACACACTGTACTGTACTTTCAGTGCCCAGAATGTCTGTGAACACCTAGTCCAAAAGCTTTACTCTACAGAACAGCAGAGGCCATGGATGACCATTTGGAGTGCCAGTGAATTCCCTCTGCATCCTGAGCACTGGATCCCAGGGGACAAGGAGAACAGAGATAAATAAGATGTGCACCAGGAGCCATACTTCCCCTTGAAAATTTGTCATGTAAATATTCCCCTCACCCCCGCTCTGGAAAAACTAGTCAGATTGTAACTGCTCCAATGATCTTTACTGGTCTGTTAACCTCACATCTGTGCTTGTTGATAATACATAACATACCATTGTAGCTTGGAATTTCCAGATTTAATACCAGAGGATGAGAGCTAGGTGGGGCTATGAAGACCTTTAGATTACACATACTCACACAAACCTGCACGCACACACACACACACACACACACACACACACACACACACACACACACACACACACAAAATTCCTCACCATCCAACCATCTCTCCCTTCACCTTTAGACAACACAAACTACCATCACCAATACTTAAATAGCAACCTCTAAATATTTATGATCCATGCTCTTGTATGATTATGTCTGATTCCATACAAAATGAGAAAAAATACATCTGAATAGAGTCTAATCCATCAACAGTCCTGGTCTCTACTTTGATGACATTCAAGACAGATGGTTACCCATTATTACTCTAAAATTTCTAAGGATGGTAGTGGTAGAACCCCTTTAATGGCCCATTATACTTTTATCATCCTACTTATAGGTACAAGTATGAAAGGCTTTAGTATCATAATAGCATTTGAGTATGATAAATGGAAATGACTATAATTTTTCTACACATTTTAATTAAATTGTATTGATGCAGCACAGAAAACATCAAGGCTGAATGCATATGCCCAAGTGGGTGTTTATTAAGAATGTGGCCAAATTTCAGGCTGCCATTCCCTTGATGGCCTTGAAGGACACAGAGAATGCAATTAACAGAAAGCCTCTTATCCCTTCAAGAAAGAAACTGAATTGCTTCTGGAAATGTGACTCCAAAATCCCCAAACCACCCTTTCCATGGAAATATGATCTGGAGCCCTGAATAAAATGTCTGAAAGGGAATTTGGATTTATGAAGGCCACTAAGGCAACTGTGCTGTTTGCCACTGGGGTTGGGGCTAGGGAGGTTGGAATCCCATCTGGTCTTGAAAGAGGAGACTGCTCATGGTGGTGGACCTGCTTCAGGACAAGTGCCAGGTAATGAACTATCGCTGGTATATTTTCTTTTTGTTCCAAGCTGTTAAAAAGTATGCACTAAGACAGGCTTCTTCCCCTCTTTGCACTGTGCCTTGTTCTGATCAAATTGAACATTCAAAGGTGAAGTAGAAGGGAACAGATGCCTGATCCAAACAAACAAAAAAACAAAAAAGGCATTTTCTTTAGTGGGAAAGAAGTTTTGATCTTATAGTCACTGTAAGAGCCTGTGTTCACATGGCTGTTCTTCCCCAGAGATCCATGAAAACAGGGTCATGGTGATGTCCCTCTGGATAGGTTTCTTTGGATTTCCAGAAAGGTGACATTTTGCCCAGTCATTATTTGCTCTTCTTTGCAGACTGTGCCTATGATTCTCTGGAGCTCTGACACAAGATGGGACAGATGTACTGACCACTAGAAACAGACAGGCAAGACCGGGTTCTGAGATATGGCACAGCAGGTTTCTGGATCACTAATGGGAAGCTCTCTACACAGGGTCTTCCCTAGCAGAGAAACTATGTCTTAACTTTTCATATACTAATGCAGGTGTTCTTGACTGGTGGTCTGCAGACCGATATCAGAGTGATTCATTTTGATGACACTATCTGAACTTATTTCTGGCATGAATTAATAAATTATAGCACCATCCTAGAGAAAACACCATCATTCTTCTCCTCTCACTGATTTATTGTTTGCCTTTAGTCTTGCTCTCAGAGCATAATGTTGAGGTCCATATAAAATTTTGTTTAATCTAAGTATTTGAAGAATGGAAAGTTTAAGGCTATCCAGAGGAAAGCAGGCTGATTTTTAAGGGAACACTTCTTTCACTTAAAATTCCTACTGGATATTTCCCAGAATGAATATGATGTTTTGTAGAATTCCAATGTAACAACATGGTGACTATGGTACTCTTTGAGGGGTTTCTCTATATTAAGGCAGTAAACATCAATTAATGTCTCTAGAATGTACATAGGCAGTACAATGTGTTCAGACCCACTTGGTTATTGCCTGAGTTCTAGGCCACCCAAGGGGCAGGAATCTGGATTTTATTAATAATTGGAATTCAAGTATTTGTAAATTAATTTATTTTTAAAAAGCCCTGAGAGGTGAGGCAAATCCTTTGAAATGGAAAGGAATATGACAGAGCTTGAGGGACAGCATCCTCTTGAGGGATAAACTTGACCACCCCAACTCACCCACCTACCAGCATGCCTGCTCTATGAGAACACTGACTGACACTTGCAGCCAGGGATAGGATGGGAGTGGAGGCAAGAGAGCCTCATCAGGAACACAGGTAGCCCTGGTATCCCTAGGGGGGGTCTGATCCTCTTCTCAGGATGCTGGAGGAAAGAAGAAAAAATAGAGTTTGAGAAAGTGTCCAAGGAACAGAAAGGGAATCACTTCTTACACACACACACACACACACACACACACACACGCACACGCACACGCACACGCACACGCACGCACAGGCACATGCACACGCACGCACAGGCACATGCACACGCACGCACACACACACAGCTTTTTTGAGAAAAAAAAATTATTAGAATAATTATTAGACTAATACTTGCCAAAGACAGAGAGGCAGGAAAATATGGCTTAAGATGCCAGTAGCAGAAATAACTTGTGTCCCAAAGAGTGCAATAGTCTTGGAATTGCAGGTGACAAATCATGATTAGTGTGGGTGGCAGCCAGGGGTGAAATCTGGGCAAGCTGGGGCTAGCTGCAGCTCTGTGTGTGGGAGGATAGCACCAGAATATAGAGGCAGGCAATGGCACACTCACAAGGGGGGCTATCCCAACTCTCCTAGAGGCTGCTAAAGCAACACACATCAAAAATGTTGTTCATAAAACCCAGGTAGCTGGGCCTCATGCCAAGCATTTGTGATTTCTTAAGTCTAGACTAGGGCATGGCTGTAGCATTTTAAACTCTACTTAAGTAATTCTACAGAGTGACTGAGGGGAGAAATTAGAAGACGCAGGGCACTGCATGGAAGGGGCTGACTGGGGTCCTGTTAGTTCGCAGGTGGAGAGGGTTTTGAGCCAGTGAATCAAGTAAAAATGTCTATGTTGGTAAGAAGCAGCTACAAGCTGGTGGGCTCTGGACAGTGGTTCTCAAACAGGCTGCACAATGCAAACACACAGAGGGTTTTTAAAACCTGTTTGGTATGCCCTCAAAGATTCTGATTTATTGGGTCTGCAGTGCTGCCTCAGCAGCAGGATTTTAAGTCCCCTGGCAGGGGGCAACACCCCAGAAGCAGTGATCAAGGGGATACTAAAATCAAGGAACTCCTCCCTCAGGGTTTCTATAAATACTTAGGAAAAAAGAAAACTGCCAGGGATTTCATATTCTGTGTGAGTAGGTGGAGACTAAGAGACACCAAGATTTGAGTGTTTGTATAAATGCATATATTTTTGTAGGTGGGGTGACTCTAAGGCATTGCCAAAACAAGTATTCTAGAGTTCTCCACTCAGGAGAAGCAATCCCACTGCCAAAGCCCAAACTCACAGGTTTCTTTGCAAGGTGACTTGCCCACTTATTCAGAACCCACATAGAGCCACAGATTCGCTGTAGCAATCGCAACACATGAAACTGTCCTACTACAAAATAAATAAGTACATAAATAAATAAGTTAAATCTATTTTTACCTACCCTAACTTTGGAAAATATTCAATTGATTAGTATTTGTTGGGTATTTGTCATTCACTGCCTATGGTAGTTTAATGAAAATTGACATCCATACCTCTTGCGACATCAACCACTGACCTACATGCTATTTTTAGCTCTTGTTTACCAAACAGGAAACTGGAATGTGAGCAAATTGATCATCACTTGAAACATGGGGGAAAAGGATATTGGAACCACTTCTAAGTCCAGTGCTTTTCCACCGCTAACATCCACCTCCATCTCTAGTTTGTGTTTGGAAGTGTCTCCCAGCCTCTCCTGTTCTAGCTCTTCCTTCCCAAGGGCATTTGGAAAGGACCTCAGTGAAGAGTCCGCCAAGACCAGTTTTTATCCATATACTATGCTTACTTATTAAACCTAGAGAAAACGGTAAAACGTGTCCATTCACCTAAAATGGTTTGGCACCCCAACAAACCACGTTTCTTGGATTCAGTACTCTTGAAGCCCCAGAGACTAAAATCTAATCTGCAATTTCACCATCTGAGCACAGACAATGATTGCAATTAGCATTCTATACAGTTGTGAGTTAGGACATAGTGTTTCATGACTGTTCCTGAAAAACTAAGGCCCGCTTGATGATTTCTTCAGAACTACATTCAAAAAAATAGTATTATATATTATATATATGGTGTGTGTGTGTGTGTGTGTGTGTGTGTGTGTAAATGCTCAATGAAGAATCAAATGTGTATTTGAGGTTATAATTAATGTTCAAGTATTTTGTAAGTTTGTGTTACATATCTGAGATCTTTAACATTCTCAAGAACTCTCATTCTCAAAATATTTTGTTGCATTCAATGAATCTCACCTTTTCTGGTAAGTTATAAGCACCATGAAGCCCCATCATCACCAAAGGAACGTATTCAAGGACTTTATAATAGATAAAGAAACCCCTATTTCCAAAATCATATTTAATAACTCCAAGAAAAGTAACTCAGTGATCTCCAATTTATAAAGGGTGCAAATTTACTAATAATGTCCAGCTGGACATGGAAAAATACTTCCCAGGTATCATTGGCTGAGATCAATAGAATGTAGCTGGATCAGGGTTTCTACTTTTCCTACTTATCTTTCTGCTGAGAAACAATTTGTACTAGCACATTTTGTGATATGAAAATTATCCCAATTCTAAGACAGAACATTAGTATTTTAAGCTCTTTTTAAGACATTCTCTAATCTCTGTGTTCATAAATGGCTCAGTTTTACATATATTAAAAAAGATATACATAAAATAATGCAGATCTCTCCTGCACTGCATATGGACATTATATGGGACACTTTGTCAGTGCTGTCAGTGCTGCCAGTGCATATGAACAATCTATTCCTTCTGAGTGGCCCCTTGGTCACAAATCATAATGAGAGTGATGACCTCCAGGGGCTGGACTCAGATCTTCCTTCCAAAAGAAAGGTAGCTGCTTTTCTATTGTTCCCACGGATGTTCTGACAAGTGATGGGATCAAAGCAATGGTTCTTATCCTTTTCTAATACCTCAACCCAGGAATTTGAAAAGAAAATCCTCAATTTGAAATTGCATTGAAAGTTTCAGCTTATGCTACAAAGCACACACACACACACACACAACAGAGAGAGAGAGAGAGAGAGAGAGAGAGAGAGAGAGAGAGAGAGAGAGAGAGAGAGAGAGAGAGAGAGACCCTGACTTTATGAAGTTTTTTAAACAAAATGTTACATGTGCTATTAGCCTCCCTGGGACTTTAGTAAGGATGGAGACTTAAAGGAAAGGTCGAGGAAAATGAATGTCGTTCATCTCAAAACATTTTTCTCCTCTCATTATCCTGTATCAAAACTCACTGACCAGTGTTGTCGTATGTGGACCCAATGACCCTATAGGTCAACAGTGTCAGCACACGGATACCCTTCAGTCAGCACACGGAACTTGGGTAGGTTCCAGACCCTCAGCTCTGTACTGTTGCTATTACTTGAGAGTAAGCAGAAACAGGGCCAAAATGCCACAGAACTTAACACGAGCCAAGGGTCATCCCATTAAGAGGCTCCTGCCACTGGTATCCCATGAACATCAGGTCCCGACCTGGGGAAAGGCATGTGCAATGCTCCTGGAGATGTCTGGTGCACAGTGATGCTGGAGAGAGCAGTTTCCTCAGCAAGCTCACACTCCAGAGTGACCATTTTGATTTTTAAAAAATCTATGGAATATTCACATTTCACACTCAGACTTCAAAAGCCATACCATGTTTGTGGTTCTTCTGAATGGAAGATACCTGCCATTTGAAATCATTTTAGAATTTATTTAAAAAATTCTGTAAGAACCTATGTGTCTTTTCTTATTGTACATCCTTCTGAGTCCTGAAATATTATCAGGTTTAATTCCCGTGAGCAGGGCTTGACTCCCTATGCATTACATGATAACTGAGCTAATTTTCAACATAGACAGTGTGGGGGTTTTCTCATAAATAGAACTGTTTGTGAGTGAATCTGGGCAAGGTGATTATTATGCCCTGATTGTAACTGTATGAAATCTCTAATAAGAAAAGCATTTACCATAGCTTTGTGAATTATTCCGACTTGTAAGGTATGGCTCAATTTATTCACAGGTGCTTATGTTAGAGCTTGCATTATATTTTAGACAATGGGTTAGGTGGATTGCACCCAGACACTTAGTGCATTACAGAGAGACCTACATTATTATTTTTTGAAAAATATACATAATAACTCTTCTTAAATGTTCACCTCATTAACAAAGAAATGCCATTCCACTCTAGCTACAAAGACCTTTCTCTGACAGAGGCACATTCACAGAATTGGCCTATTTGAATTCCTTTCTCCCACTCTCAGACATCATTTTTATAAAATCCCTTCACCTCCAAATGACTCAAAGATATGATATTTAAAGCTGTGACCATTTTTTCCCCACAGCTATAGTTCTCCACCATAACAAAGGTCACTTTGCTATGATTTGCTCATCAGGCTATTTCAATCATTTTAGCCTCAGCAATCTCCATAACTCAGCATATTCATCCTTTCAAGGCACCTTCAACTGGGTTGGATCCATAGGTATATTCCCTCCAGGACTCAGATATACAAATGTTGAACTATCCTGTGTCCCAAGGCCAGTCTTCAGCTATCTCAGCACCTGACGAAGAGGAAAGGGTGGAGAGGGAGCCCACCTGGAAGGCCTGGTTTCTCAGTCTAGATCTGGTGGTGCACCAGTGTGTATCTTGGAGCAAGGATCAGGTGACTGTACGCCCTGGCATCCTGGCACTGTAAGAACAGGGGCATGACCTATTTCTGGGCCATTGTTTTACAATGCCAAACCATTTGTCTAGTGTGGGCTTGTACTCACGTATTTGTGTTACGAACAGATGAGCCTCTGTGTCCTCCTCTATGAAGCTCAGTCCACAGGAGCACTGGGAGTAATGATCACATGACTCAGCTGGAGACTATAGAGTCCAGTGAGTAACTGAGCTAGAGTCACCTGGCCCTTCGGAGGACATTAAAAAAAAGTCTCACTCTGTGGAAGTCAGAAGGGTCCTTGAGATGAGACCTCAACACCAATTAGATGTGAGAAAACAAAATGCACCAGGAAGGATAGAGGCACGGCAGATGGGCCCTCATCCAGGACAGCTATCTTGTGAGAGGATAAAGGCCTGGCATCCTTAGAGCGATCACATATGTGAGGAATGAGCCAGAATGGGTGAGAGTATCACTGGATTCTGAGTTATGTGGCTGGAAGAAATCCTGTTTCTCACACGAGCCCTTATATCTACTGAGAAAGCGAAGCCCAGAGACCTCCAAACAATAAATTAAAATACATGTCTTTTTTCCCCATCTTCTATTTGACTTTCATGCTTTCTAAAAATTCATGCCTACAGCAGTTTATAAATGAAAACCTAAGATTTTGGTTTTTGTTTTTTCCTCTAGAAACAACTGTTACTAGGAAATACCATATTTTTTTGTTTTGTTTTGTTTTGTTTTTCAGTAGAGGAGTAACTGATATGTTGTCACTGAAGTTTTCTATGCAGTTGCATTTGAAAACAGAAATGTGATTATACTATATACTGGATGTTCTCAAGCATGGTTGGTTAGGTTGGTTGGTTGATTGGTTGGTTGGTTGGTGAGCTGATGGGCTGTTCAGATTTTTTTTTTTTTTTTTTTTTTTTTTGTCAATCTTCCATCATACTGGCCTGTAGGCAAGTCTGTAGGGCTTATTATTATTATTATTATTATTATTATTATTATTACTAATGATTGATGTGGGAGGGCCTATCCCACTGTAGGCAGCACCATCCATGGGCAGGTTGGCGTGGATGGTATAAGCAAGCAACCTAAGCAGGCCATGCAGAACAAGCCAGTAAGCAGCCTTTCTTCATGATTTCTTCTTCAGTTCCTGCCTCCAGCTTCCTGGTTGAGTTCCTGCACCCTACTTCTCTCAGTGATGAACCATGATGGGGGATGATAAGTCAAGTAAACACTTTCCTCCCGGTGCTGCTTTTGATCAGAATGGTTTATCACAGCAAGAGAAAACAAACTAAGACAGCTGGGTTTTGTGGCTTTGGTTTGGTTGTGTGTGTGTGTGTGTGTGTGTGTGTGTGTGTGTGTGTGTGTGTTTGGATTTAATTGTTTTTGTTTTGATTTTGTTTGTTTGTTTTGTTTGTTTGTTTGTTTGTTTGATTGAGATAGGACCTCATTATGTAAACAAGTGGAACTCACAGAGATCTTCATGCCTCTGTCTCTGGAATGCTGGAATTAAAATTGGTATGCCTAGTATGCCACCCCTTACCCCCCCCAAGTTCACAAGCTTTTAATTGCAAGGGTTCTTCACAGTTTTAGAAATTACCGAGGTTTCCCCCAAAACTTTGTTTTTGTGAATTGTGTTCAGTGGCGCTAGCTGGAACTGTCAACTCGGGTTTAGCAACAACCTGAAGTCATAACAGGTGTATTCACATTATCCAGTCAGTTGACACCACATATAGGGGCTCTCCCACTCCCCGATACTGCCAACTGTTAAACATCTACCAGCATAGGGATAATTTCAGGGATAATACTGCTGTATTAGAATTCCTAATGAGGATTTAAAGGTAATAGGTAACTTACTTTAAAATAACAATAATGAAAATACCACATGTTAACAGAAGTGACACTTTCTGTTTACATATTTGCAAATCCCCTACTGCCTGTTTAATAGAAGGCGGCTGAAGTCTCTCTGCTTCAACAGATATCAGGTTGGGAAGTTATGCAGTCTCTGGAAGCCTCTACTGGACTCTATTCATGAGAATGAATGCAGAGGCAAAGCATGGCTTCACTTGACAGTCTTGACAATCCTACCTCCTACCCTCTAGACTCTGCAGTGGCCTCGGAGAGTCCTGGCCTGCTTTGATGCTTTGAAAGCTGTGACACATAAATACTTATGTATGTGTATGTGTGTGGATACCCCCAGCACACATGGGGGAGTCAGAAGACAACTCCAAAAGTGAGTCCTCTCCTTCCATGATGTGGGCCTAGATCATGAGGCATAGCAGTAGGCGCCTTCACCAGGAGTTGCTTTCAGCGGCTGAGTCATCCTGACAGTCCCAGCTTTTTCTCTTTTAAGAAGCTTCCCCCCAATGGATTTTGATGTAGATCTTTGTTAAAATGGCTCATGTCACATATGTTAACAATTAGCTAAATCACTCGCTGTTCCTTTTTCTATTTTTTTTCCTCCACATATTTTATCAGCTGGAGAACAAGGGAATACAGAGGAGGCAAGATGGAGACCAGTAACTGTCTTTTTGGGTTCTTTTTGGAAGATCTTGGGTTGCTTACTCCATGCTTTATGTCTTATTGGGGTCAGTGCAATCTCCAGCCGACAGACTGATATACTGCGACTGCCCATTATTTTGATCTCTTCATCCTTCATCTGAACTGAAAAACATACAAAGATGTCCTCACCACTCTTTTGAGGCAGCCCAAATGAACAAAATTCAGCTGTGTTTTCCACAGTCCCCAGAAAGCAAGGAGCAGAATCAGGAGGGAGGAAGGGTGAGGATGTGGTTGACATTTCTTCAGAATGAAGGTTTTTAAATCTCAGAAGCTGAGCAAAAGCAGAATGCTCAAGATGAGGCTGGGGTGGAAACCACACTCATTACAAAGAATAATGATAGCATTTTACATCATGACACCAGAAACCACTGTAGCCTCATCCCTTAGTTCCCGAGACACACACCCGCACACACCTAGGATTGTAGATGTCCCAGTCCCTTTTGTAAAGTGATATAGTGTTGTCATATATGGCTTAGGCATGCTCTCCACTAGACTTTAAACAATCTCTGCATTACTCATGATTCCCAATACTTTGCAAATATTGTGTAAATGTTACCATGATATGTGGTATTTAGGAAAAGGTCTATATACGTCACAACATATGCATTTTTTTTTTAATTTCAAATACTTTTGAACTGTAGTTGGTTGAATTGATGACTATGTGACCCACACATGGGCCCAGAGGAGGTGACTATACTCACTAAATAGATGTATGAATAGGGTTACAAGGACTCAAGTTTTCATAGATTAGTTTACACGGGTGTCCTAACAAACAATGTGCTTGTACAGTTCTGTTTTGGTTATTTTATTTTCCCCTTGTTTGCTTCTTTGGTAACAAGGTCTCACTCTTTACCTTGAACCCTCAACAAGCCTCTTGTCTCAACTCTCCATGTGCTGAAATTGGCAACGTCCAGCATGGCTCTCCTTTTTGTTGTTGTTTTGTTTTTTTTTCAAGGCTGTAGAGTCAGGGTAATAATTAAACATCGAAGCTCAAGCTTCTGATCTATAATCGGAATTATACATGAATAAAATGTGAACTATTAAAATGAGATAGGTTAATAGAGATGAATCTACCCTACTGTGATTTCTCCACGAGTTCAAATACAGTAGCTAGCAAGCTGCAGCTGTGTTAGAGCAGAATAACACCCTGTGGAATGAACAGGCTGACAGCTCAGCGAGAGGCCAGAGGCAGCCCCTCAGAGCTGCCTGACTCCTGTCTTCCTTCCCAGTGTTTGCAACGAAGATGTGAATAGTGCTCTCAAAATCTGGGAGAAACTGAGAAAAGGTACACATACTTTCCATTTGACCAAAGTTTCTTCTTCCCTGCTTGACAGTTATACCTGAGTATTCCACTAACCAGAATCCAGATACTTACAGCCCTTTCTCTGACACAGCCCTCTGCGCTCAAACACGGATATTTGTTAGCGTCTCCCAGCATAGTACATCTTGCAAACTCAGTGAATGAAGGCTGTGATAATACAGACCCAGGCCTGGGGTCCTAAGAACATAGCTAAAGCTCTAGGCAGATACCACCCAGGGGGACCTTACCTTTACTCCTCCCTGCTGGGGTCACAGGGGCTGAGTCCTTTCCGTCATCGGAGATTCAGAGACAAAATGGAGACATCCCTTTTAGATTTTCTGTTGGGAACCTTATTGGAAATACAGCATCAAACATGGTACCTAATCAGTCTAGACTTCTAGTTAAGAATGGTTCCTCTTTTAATGTAGAATCAATGACTTTATGAATACTGTGTAAATGTATATAAATATACAGCCTTCATAAAATACTCTCGGCTTGTCAGTCTCTTCTAAGAGGTTAATGATCATTCAGATCATTAATGGTCCTCAGAATTGAAAATTATGACTTCTGTTCTCCTATCTTTCTTAAGTTTTACTTTTGCTTTCTTAGAATTAAATATCCCTGCCTGCTGGGGTTTTCTTTTCACCCATTAAACAAAGCTATCAGTGTCTGGGGTGGGGTGGGGGGGGAGGGACTAAGACAGGAGGCACAGCTCTCCACTGTCACCCTCAGCAGTCTGAGGATTTCCCTTAGATTGTCAGGGACCTTTACTCAAGCCAAGCCAGCTGATAAAGCTGAGTTGGAGTTAAATGTATTTTGATACAGCTTTAAGCACAAAGGCTAAAAGAAAGGAACAGGCCGGGAAGGAAAGACAAGGCAGATGTGACACATGGCTGTAGCTTCTGACAGGGAAGTGGCAGAAAACAAGGCATCCCAAGCGTGGGTATGGGATCTTCAGTGGAGAGTCAGATATCTCAGCCTTGGTTAGTGTTACTTTCACATAAATTATCTATATATGAGGGAAATATTAGTTCTACATTAGATCCTTTCACAGAAAATACTGTAGATTGTTCCTGGGATTCTTGCATTTCTGTTGGTGAGAGATGAGAGGCTGTCCCCACAATCTCCCCCTCCTTTTCACCCTGCGCAAAGCCATTCAAAACAAGAAACAACACACTGGATCTTCTCATTCACAGATGTCCTCACAAGATGACATTTCTAAATAAAATAGCCTAATGCCTTTGCTTGATCCAAACTCTGAGAGGGATGCATAGCAATTTTTAGTAGAAACAGGGCTAATATGTTGCAGATGAATTAAGAAATCCTCTCTGCCATTTCCCTGTCCCCTAGGTATTTATACTTTCTAAGTTGATTTTTTTTCTGACTCTCTCAGGATGCTAATGCTAATTCCTTCCAGAAAGGTATTCCCCCGCCCTGAAAGGATGCTGTCTCTGACCCTGAAAGATGAAAGGAGTCAGTGGCATACATGGCTTCACCTCATCTGAAGCTCTGCCCCTCACTATTGGTTCAGGCTCTTCCTTCCCCATCTTTAGACATGCATAGTCTCCTTCAGGCTTTGTTCTTTTTCTCTGGCTCTTAGCCAATTCACATGTCCATCTCTTCATAGCACTCATTCTCCTGACCTCTGAGTCATGAAGAAAATCCACAGCAGCAGTAACAAACTCCTCATCCATGGGACAGTAGGACACTTACCATACCATTGGTACCTAAGACCTAAACAGTTCTTTCTTGTAAACTAGCAGGAAAAGTACATGAACAGAGATGAACACACAAAAGGTCTTGTCTCCTCCTCAGCTCCCTCCTAGAGAAAGACTTTTCTCTAGGTCAGATCTTGGAAAATGATCCTATTTGATATTTTAAGCCTTATAAAAAGATGTGGGGGGAGGGGTTGATTCCATGTTGCTAAGTAGCTGTTTTGGTTAATCTTGATTATCAACTTGATTGGACTGAAAAAGTGATGAGATTGGTAAAGTGTGTCTTTTCCAGAGATGATTAGACCATGTGAGCTCTGACCTAAGGTACAGGAGAAGATGATGTGTCTGTAGCATGAGGGTATTGTTGGGAGGTGGAAAAGGGAGAAAGTTGGACCCAGTTAGAGGAAGTAAATAACTGCGGATGTGTCCTTAGGATTGTATCATGGCATGGGCCTTTCTGTCTCTCTCTCTCTGTCTCTCTCTCTCTCTCTCTCTCTCTCTCTCTCTCTCTCTCTCTCTCTCTCTCTGTCTCTGTCTCTCTCTCTCTGTCTCTGTCTCTCTCTCTCTCGCTCGCTCGCTCGCTCACTCACTTTCCTTTTTCATCTCTCCCTCTTCCTCTTTCTCTCTCTTTTCCTCTCCCTTCCTCTCTGTTTTTCTCTCTTTTCCTCCCCTCCCTCTCTCTCCCCCTCTGTCCCTCTGTCTCTTACTCTCCCCTCCCTCCCTCTCTCTCTCTCCCTCTCTCCATCTCTCTTTATCTACCATAAAATGAAGAACCTGCTTTTACATGGTCCTGCTGTCATATAGTCTTGCTTCCATGATGTTCTGTTCAAGCATACAGGCCCAGGCACCCACAACCCAAGCCCTATAAAAGCATGAACCCAAAGAGACCTGTTTTGCATCCTTTCAGGTATTCGGTCACAGCAATGCAAAATTAACTAATACAGCACCTGGATGGTGTTCTGTTTGTAAAGTCCCTCTTCATAACCAGGGAGACCAGTCCTCGTGGTTTGCCCATGACTGAAGAGCAACTTCTAGGATGACTCTAGGATGTTGGAATAACATGTTGGACTGCTGAGTCTAATACTAGTTTCATTCTGTTTTCTTATTTCCAAAACAGATAAAAAGTTAAAATCATAGCAATATCATTACTTGGGTTACACAAGCCTTACTCTGTATAAGTGGCTCGCTTTAGTCAGGCCTTCCAAAACTTCTTAATAGCAATCCTCGTTCTTTTTAATAAGTCACACCACAGTTTACCACTAGGAAAAAGGGGAAGCAGAACTACAAATTGCCCTAACAAAGGTCACAGAGCCTATGTTAACAGAGCAGGGAGCTGAGCATGGGAATCTGGGTCCTCTCAAAGGAAGCAGGCACACTTGTCCCTTCTATGAAGGCTTGTGATTTCTGAAAAGCCAGCCGCAGACGTGTTTCCTGAGGCAAAGGAAGGGGACATTCTCTCTAGCCCTCTCTAATTTTAGTTTTTTGCTCACATATGTCCACTGAGCATCTACTTCCAGTAACAGTTAATTAGCCTTGGCTGTGCCTCCAGTAAGCCCAGCCTTCCCATATCCCCTACTGTATCCTAGCTGCTAGCATTAGATGCCACATTCTGGTCTACTAAGCCTGTCTCTTCTCTTCATGGACGACTGGTCACTGCACACCATCTTCATCTGGAGTCTATGCAGCCTCTTGTTTCTGCCTCTGCTGCTTAGGAACTGTGGAAAGGAAGGTCAAACACTAGAGGATGGTGGGCTTTGTTGATCCACCTGGAAGAGACTTGAACATCATGTTAAGATGATGAGTTTTCATCCAGTAGACAGTTGAGAAGTATTCATGGCCTGCAAGCAATGATATGAGCTGCTCTGTGGTTTGGAAAATAAGATGGACTATGGACAGGAGCAAGGAGTCCATAGAGATGTTGACTATCTTCATTATATGATGCCTGACACATTCCAATGCAGTTCTGCTAAGCACTTGAGCCTTGAGCACCAAGACAACTAGTCAATCAGATGAGAAAAAAAGATCTGCCTAACGTGATTCAAAATCTTCAGGTTTGAACTCAGGCTCCCTGATGCTTACTTTTCTGAACCTACACAAAATTGTAATGGTAAAACAAACACAAATAAAAGCAGTTGCTAAGTATTATCACCTGTCCCTTGAACACTTTTGCACAGTTAGAGCCTAACATGATTCCAATGTGTTCATCTACCTGCTTAAAACACTAACCTGTATTAATACCCACTGAAGCTTAAAAAGAAAGCCCTGGGTTTGCATTGCATGCTGGATATGAAAAGACAGAAAAACTCAACACTGTGAACTCTCCAAAAGGCAAATGACAGCACTGGAGTGTGCTTTCAAAGCATCTCGTCACTGTTCTCTTATGGCTTAGGAATCCTGAGAATATACTTCTAAACCTGGAAGGAGAGCATTTCAGAACTGGAGACAGCAAAACCTACTTTCGAATAAGAAAGGAGCACCCCAAATAACCCTGACCCTTTCTACAAAGCAGCCCTGCTTTAAATGAATGCAATGTATTCTATGCATAAATCCATATTTCCCCAAGGGTGCCGGAGCCCCTCACCCCACAGGAAGCTTGATATACATTTCAACAGGTAAGATAACATTACTTTGCCATCAGACCTCCTTTAAAGGCTTGCTAAATTCAGGATTCTTAAAATGGCTTCCAACTCAATATTTCAAAGACTGTCTACATTAATACCTTTCAAAGGCCCAATATTTGGCAAGAAATAAAAATTATTTTTGAATGTGCTTCAGGAATTAATATTGGAGAATACGAGGCATTCCTTCTCAGCAAATTGAAGCTGAATAAATTGTTCTCACTGTCCTTAGAAATGGGAGTCTGAAGGCTGGAGATGAGGAGCATGAGAAGGCATGGCAGAGCTGCAGGGACCTATGTGGAGCCCAGGGATGTGCTTTTACTCTCTTAAATCATTCACGTGACCACGCCCTTAAACCCAGTGCAGATGCTAAAATGCAGAAGTAAGCCTATTAGCTCAGAGTTAAGTCCAGGATAATTGGATTTGCTGCTCTGTTGTGGCCCCAGAGTGTGGCTGCTGAGGTGACTGTCACGCCCTCACTGCTTGGCCATGGCGCACTGAATGAAACATGTGTGCAGCACTGCTCAGTGATGAGGAGGCGAGTCCCAGACACTGCCCCACAATGCTTCAGCCATCTCTCTTGTCTTGGACAAGCTCACAGTCTTGGACCAGCAGGTATTTCAGTGGCTTGAGAGTCCCTGCTTCTTTCAAAAACCCAGCCTCTCACTCATAGGTCAAATGGTTTCAATGATAGCTTTGATTTAGCTACTTCTTATAGAGATAACATAATTCTCATATTATAAACAAAACAGAATAATAATACTAGACAAAAAATCCTGCTACTTGAGTGGACATTGTAATTGCCAGTATTTTGGCCATTTTCCCTCTAGTCTTTCTATTTAACCTAGTTACAAATAATGCTGTGTGCCAATGGTATTGTACACTACTTTCTCCCTGAGTTTTAACCCAAGCATGTCCCTGCCAATTCTCATTCCTCTTCTTTATTTTATCATTGTTGCCCAAATAAAGCTATTTTAGATATCATCTACTCTTCTACTACAACCTGTGGGTTTTTGATAATTTTACTCTTTCATGTTTCTGGCCCTAGTTTAATAAGTTCATTTTTTTCTTATTTATGCAGCATATTCTATAAAAAAACTATTGATATTATCTAAGTGGTATGCATAAAAATACCAGAATGGTCCTCACTTCTCAAAGACCCAGAAAGTACTTCAAAGTTGATAGGGAATATGTAGGCTACTTCTCAGCATAAAAGATGAACAGCTTTCCTAGAGCTGTCCAGAGAAAGAGCGTGTGGAAGACTCACATGCTGCTTCCTCAATCCAGGGGACACATCTTGAAGGCTAGCAACAAGCTCTTAAATATGATATTTAACTTCCCTGAGCCTCTAAGCCACATCTACAAAATTAGTGAGCATTCTTCTCTCACACGGGGAGGCTGCTAAGCACGTTGAAACTGTGGCCTCATTATTCACTAGGGCACCTTTTCAAATCTGGGCTAATTTAAATATAGTTCATAAAAATAGAGAAAACATTTTCCAGAGGGCCTTACAATATGAAAACTAATTTCTAAATTCACTGCATTTCTCTTTCGCTCAAGTCCCGCGTATTTCTCTTCAGCTCAGGTTCTTTGATGTCTGGATAAATTTTGATATTCTATGTTCATCTTGGTGAAGTGGGGGTGTTGTCTCTTAATACATCTGATTCCACAGATCTATCAAAAATGGGGGAGCTTTATAAAGTTTAAAGAACCAGTGTAGATAGAAATTTAGTGATTTTATTTTCAATCTATAAATGATTAAAGTTATATTAGTCCTATCAATCGTTGGCAGAATAGTTGCTGGCATATGAAGAAACAATGTGGCCATAGGGCATTCCCATGTGTACATCAAGGCATTTCTGCTTGCTCCTCAATCTACATATTATCCCTCCCAGCCCTCCATGAGTCCCTCACCTCAGATGAACTAAAGTAATCAGTGAATTGGGAATACTAGAAACCTTGGTCTTCTATCTGTCCTTTCCCTCTTCTGTCTCATCAAGCTCTTACATCTCATCAGTGTCTTCCTTCGTCCTCTCTTCCCTGGTGCCTTTAGCTCCTGAACCCAGTTGGTTCTCCTCAGTTCTGTCATCACAGAGAAGATTCACTCTTAGACCTTGTCTTTACTTGTTTTGTTTTGTTTTGTTTTGTTTTCTGAGACAGGCAGCCTTTTCCTAGTTTGCTTCCTCCTTTCTGGTCCCCACTTCTCATTCTTCTGTTTTAATAAGACAATAAAATCTACATTCAGAAAGAACTGAATGTACTCTCAGCATGTTAGAAGTGGAAGATTACCATTAAATTTCATTGTTTGGCTTAGCTAAAGAAGACGGCTATATTCAGTTCTTTCTTCTTTTCATGTTGTTTCTATGACTATAAAGAATTAATGATTAAAAAGTAATACTTAATAATATTACAGATAGATAATATGTATGCCAACAATACTTTATTACCCTCTCATTAGCTCGTTGTCCCAAGTGTCATATCATGCACACCGTTGTCATGACTGTCTTCCCAGTCACTCATTGGGAACTCTACAAGTTAGATACTGTAGAAAATTAGAAGTTGTCCTTCATTGTACCCCTCATGTTTGCAAGAAAGTTTATATGACTAGAACCTTATACCTTAGGTATTAAATACCTCAGTCAAAACTTCAATTTCACACACCTTCCAACCAAGGACCCCATATTCAGGGTCTCCATTTACATGATTCAACAGAAAGTCAGACCAATTACATGTTGCTGAAGTTGGGAGAGATGGCTATGAGGGAGTATCTTTCAGCTCTGACAAAACTAACTATAGAATTTTATACTTTTTAATTTACTAACCTCTCCAAAAATCAAGAGGAAATGTTAAAGTGGTTTTCTACAAGGCCTGGCAGTTTACAACTGGTCAAGAACAAGAGAGGTAATTGACCCTAGAAAGAGGCCAACTAATGTTTTTTGTTGTTATTGTTTTGCTTTTTCTGAATGGACTTATCATATTGTCTTCTAACTACTTAAGTTAATATCCCGAAATCGGCTCTGCTCTCAGCCCTTGTCACACAAGCTTCTTTTTGTAGTAGGCAGTAGTTGATGTAAATAATCACAGCTGGCCAAAGTGCTGAGAATGATAATTTTGTGCTTAATTCTAAATGGGACATCCCGACATCCCTTCTGTCCCTCCTAGGATCAGGGACATGGTGGAATGAGGAACAGAAAGACTTTGAGAGACAGAAGATGAGGAAGGGTGCTGTGAATCTGTTTTCTGAGCATGGCATGGTGGCCATGGTTCTCAGGAACTCACAGTTGCCAAGGTCATCTACACAAGATTGAACCCATCAGTATTTCACCACGGGTGGAGGAGGGCTTCTGAGCCCTAACTCTCCTTGAAGAATTACTGTCTGTTAATGATTGTTAGGAGAAAGTCTGTCATTTTCTTCAGTATTGTAACCATTAAGTGGTGTGGGCTTAATGAATGTGAGGAAAAGAATTGTCATTTTCTTCAGTACTGTAGCCATTTAGTGGTGTTAGCTCTGCTTTAAAAAAAATGTACTCATGCTCACAACCATAGTTAAACTCAGTGGATCACCAAACTAAACCAAAAGTCATGACGAGAGGAGGGGGAGTTACTGGGAAGCAGAGAGGGTTGTCAGGAGAGGGAAGGAGCCAAGATTGTATAATGAAGGTGAACGTGACTGAAATTCAATGTGTACATGTATTAAAATTGTCAAAGAATACCAGAACCGGGGCAAGAATAGGCATTATTTTGTTTTTTTTTTTTTTTTGTTTTTTTTTGTTTTTTGTTTTAAATGAAAACTGATCTCAGAAAAGTCCAGTGCTGGCCTTTTGCCCATCACCTCTATGTTCTATGGACCCAGATGTCCTGCAATTTGAAAGGTGCTAAAGCTGCGCTTCCCTGACAGCACTGACATTTTGTTTTCCTGCGGTTCCCTAGAAGTTAATGAGACTTTCTTATATTGTTCCCCAAATGAAAATACACTGCAGCCTGATGCTCACATGAAATCAGAGCAAGCCAAAGAGGCCAAAGAGGCAGGTGTACAAAGGGAAGCAGGTGACTCTTGTGACTTACAGCTTGCGCTCTCTACTTTCTCGGATAGTTTTAGGTTGTGTTTCACTGGGGTTTTATGAACATTTCCTTGTGCTTTTCTTCTTGCAGATTTTCAATGCAGTAATTATTCTAGCATGGAGATACGGGGCTGAGTCTTACTGTAGCTGGATCCAAGGGGCAGTGTTAGGTTTCTCAAGGGGTTACTGGAGTGTGTCCTTGCTTCTGTGTCACTCTGAATGTGCTCAGTGAACTCTGATCTTGGCCACTCCTTGAAATTTATGGGAATACTAGGTGTTCCTAGTATTTTTCTTAGGTAAGGAATGATGATCGTGTACAAGAGGTGATGGCCTGAATGCTGACAAAGCATTGTGGAAGGTCCTGTGGATGTTTCAGAACGAAAGAGAAGGAGAACTAGGATTGATCAAATTCATTCTGAGGGCATGTGAGTAGAGGAGAAAAGCCTGATACTGATGCTTAGTTTAGGTTATTCTAATGTAACACCTCTGACTATGAACTCCTGGGTGGCAGGGCGGGGGGAGGGAGGAGAATGTGTTTTATTCTTTACTAAATTCCAGTGACTGCTACAGTATTGGCACAAAGTAGACAGTCAACTGGTATGTTAATAGTTATGCAAATGTTAGTGGTAAACTATGTTTGAATCTGGTTTAAGTGCTAGATTTAGCTGGTGAAAAGTCATTAAATGAGACCAATTTTATCTAACAATTTCTCAGATAGCATTGGTGTGTTCTAGATGGAGAAAGATGTATCCCTTGAGAAATTCAAACCTCGGTTTTGACTTTATGGGGATTTGTGGTTTAAATTTATATTGCCTGTGACATCCAAGGAATTTACTGAAAAATCAATTTAAAACCAGGTTTTAGATTGGAAAAAAGCAAAAACAAAGATGAAGCATCTTTGTAAGGCTACACTCTCAGCCAAGGCCACAAAGATGTCACCTTTGCTAAAGTGCCTCCAACCCTACTCACAGTGGGAAACAAAAAGGTGCAATGAAGCATATGACCATGACAGACAATGGAAATAATGAGACTGAGAGCCCACATTTCCCAATGGTGGAATAACTGGATAAAGTTTATGAAATATTTGTGCTCAGATTGACTCAAATGAAAAAACTAGAGCACAGTGTTAAAAATGAAACAGAAATTATTAAAATAAGGAGCAAATATATTGAAGACTTTAGGTCCTTTAAGGATATGAGGTTGGAGAGATGGCTCACCCAGTTAAGAACACAGGCTGCTTTTTCAAGAAGACCCAGGTTCAATTCCCAGCACTCACAGAGTGTCTCACAACTGTCTGTAACTCCAACTCCAGGAGATCTGATGCCTGCTTTTGGCCTCCGCAGGCACCGAGCATGGTGCATAGGCACACAGGCCAGCAAAACCCCATACACATAATTATTCTTAAAAATACAAAGGGATCAAGGATAATTTATATAAGTTAAATATGTCTCCTAATACTTCCCATGCAGCAGAAGGCTAGAAAATATAATTAATCAATCAATCAATGCAAAGAAAAGTAGGAAAAAAAGAACAGCAATAAACCCCAAAATGGAGGACAGTCAGAGTAATTTGGAGGTCAATGGCTGAAGTAAATTCAAGCGTATCAATAGCAAACAAAGTTATAAGCAGAGTCACTTTGTGAGCAAACAGGGGAACAACTTTAGATTTGATTTTTAAAACTTTCCATTGAAGTAAAAGGTACACAAACAAAAATGCGGGTAAGTGAATAGCATGGTGGATATTCAAACTGAACTTGGGTGCATAACCAGAATTGAGACATAAAATGCAAACATACCAGCTCCTTAGAAGTTGACCTCATGTCCCTTTCTGCCACTTTCATGCTCTCTCTTCACAAGGTGGCTGTCCTGAATTCAACAGCATGTCTTACTTTGTGTTTTCAATCCAGATTTGACTAAAGATGTAAATACAAAAAAGGCAAAATTCACCAAAATTTCAGAAAATAGACTTTGTCATGTCAGAGTCTATAAAAATCCTGAAATATAAGAATGCTGATGAATTTTGCTATCTCAGGATGAAAATTTTTTGTTATCAACAGATATCACAAAAATCAATAGGAAGTCTAGTAAAACCTGAGGGAGAGAGAGAGAGAGAGAGAGAGAGAGAGAGAGAGAGAGAGAGAGAGAGAGAGAGAGAGAAACATTACAGTCAGACAAATGATTCCCTGGGTATCAGTTCCCAGAAAACACAAGAAATCCACCTAGATTCATGAGAAACATGCTGCCCATTAGTTTTTTCGAAATGGACAAGTTCAGCATACACTGCACTGGAGAGTGAGTCTTTACAGCAATCTATGTATCACAAAATGTTTGATGTGGTTATTACCCAGGAAACTCAAAAATGAAACTGTAACTAAAAGATTGGTTGGAAACTAAAATAGAATGTACAGTTAGTTAGAGGCTGAAGTTGGAGCGGACTCTAGTTACAGCCTCAGATCTGAACAGTAGTTGTGTATTCTTGATCAAGTTGTTATTCTTAATTTTTTGGTTTCTCAGCCTGTAAAATGAAGCCAATAATTCTTCCCACCCACTTTAGTCTGCTTTCTGTTGCTAATACCCAAAAAAAGAACATTATTTGTGTTCATGGTTCTGTCCCAGTATTGAGGGACACGTCCACCGGTGAACTTTTGGTGGCAGAGCTCTGAACTGGGGTGGAGCTTCACATGCAAGAGATGGGAACACAAGAGGAACAATAGATAGAACTATTGTTAACATAACCCATTACTCCATTAATCATCTGACTGGATTAATCCATTCATTAAGGCAGAGCCTTGATCACCTCTTAGTATCTCATAATGAGGAAATTTTAACATGTGTTTGGAAGGGAACAAGCCATATTCTACTGATAGCACTAGCTCATGAGGTTACTGTAATGGACAAATTAGTTATTATGTGCAAAGTATGAGAACAGGGCCTGACGTGGTGAGAATTTTATTTGTTAATTGTGTGCCTTAGGTCAGGTTGCTAGGTCACCAGTCACTGAACTGATTATGTGTCATTTTTTGCTTTGATGCCTGTCATCTAGGAAACTCAAACCCAAAGTACTGTCAGGTTTATTATCTAACAAGGGCTTATTTTCTGGTTTGCAGAGAACTGCCATCTGGTTATGTTCTCTGATGGCAGACACAGAACTAGAGAAGGCGGTCATGTCTGCTTTTATAAGGGCACTGAACTCACAGTCATAGATCTGCATACTTACCCCAGCCAGAGAAGATGCCCATTGCATGGGGAATGGTTTGAGTGAGACACAACTATTCAGTTCATGGCTCTGTTAATAACTGTGACTGTAGAAGGACTGTGGACCTTTTGTGTTTTCTGTCTATATTCCCTTCCTAATGATCTTCTTTGGAAAAATGGATTATTTCCAGCCCAACCTCCTAAACTGTAGTCACACACACACACACACACACACACACACACACACACACACACACACCTTCTCAACATAGGAATACATTTTATAATGTTCTTCTAAACTTTAACATGCCTTTCTACTCATCCACATGCCCACACAGACGTACACCTTCCTCACTGAGACCCATCCATCCTTCCATTTGCTCAGGCCAAACCTTTTGCGGTCGACTTTGATTTCTTTATTTCTCTTATACTCTAACTTTAGGAAATAATCTCCTGCCTTCTCTCTCTCTCTCTCTCTCTCTCTCTCTCTCTCTCTCTCTCTCTCTCTCTCTCTCTCTCGCTCTCTCTCTCTCTCGCTCTCTCTCTCTGTCTGTGTCTGTGTGTGTGTGTGTGTGTGTGTGTGTGTGTGTGTGTGTGTGTCCTCTTCACAATCCCATTACCACCACTCTGACCCAGGATGCTGACATCTCCCAACTAAGCTGGCCTTTCTACCTCAACTCTGGCTTTCTGCAGGCTATTCTCAACATAGCAGCTGAATGATGATGCTATAGCGTAAGGAAGACCTGCTATTCATCCTCTACAACCTTCCAGAACCTTCTCATATTCCTCAGTGAAAGCTTTGATTCCCATAAAACCCTGTGGGTCCCTGAATAATCATATACTGTGCTTCTATCCTGACTGCCTCTATTTCCACTCCATCTGCGTCATGCTTGGGGACTTCAAATTGCTGCTCACTCTACCTGAAGTGTTCTAGATGCTGGTCTGGCTTTTCCCTCACTTCCTATAAGACCTTAACCTAAATGACTTTTTTTTTCATTGACATGTTCTTTCAACACTGTCTAAAACCTCAACACTCATCACCATACTTTATGTCTCCCGTGGCGGTTAGATGGAAAAACAGCATCCACAGGTTCATATATTCAAATATTCAGTGATAAGAGAGAACTAAATTCAGGTGATGAACACTTGAGCCATGAAAGAGAATATAAAACTACTTGTCTTTCTACTATTCCATAGATTTTCATTGTTTTAGCAGAGGATAGGTGCAGAAAAACTGTTCAGTAGTGAAGCTCTACAGCTCCAAAATGGCTATTATGACTCTAGAAGTTTGTTGAGATGAATGGACTTTGTGTCTCATTAATTTTGGTTTCTGATTATTATTATTTTTTTTGCAAGTTCTTCATAGTAAAACTTTAATAAAAAAAATGCTGGCAAACCTCAAGAACAAAATATTCAGCAATGTATTCAACATAGTTTTATTCCAATGACTTCAAAACATGAAAGTAAAATTAATTTTTTAACATATACAACAAAATACAAAGGAAAATGAGGCAATAATTTTATGCTTTAAGAGAATGACTAAGAGAAGAATAAGAAATGACAGGATTGTGGAGCGATTATAAAGGCAATATTGTATTGTTTTCTTTTTTGTTCTACTTGTTTATTTATGGGAACATTCAATGGTTATTAACTGTCATGATTACAAAAATACCACAGTTAGACTCCTGAGTTCATTCTACTAATTACCCTGTTGATTTGGTCTTTACTTTTGCTAGGATCTCTACCTTCTTCAAAACGGGATTCCTTTCATTCTGCCTCATGAGAAAACAATTTGAATGGTCATGGGAATTTTTTTTTTTTTGTTTCCTTGAAGCATGTCCCATCAGTATAAATCTCATTAATCAGGTCCTCCATTCAGAGGTACCATATTTACCACAAAGACAGACCAATCAGAGTGATTTGCCAAGGCAATTCACTTCTTATTGATTTTGCCATAACAGCTCTTGTAGATTAGTTCATTTCCTGACTTTAGGTTTTGGCCATCTATATGCTACACAATTCTACAGTTCTTGATGTGTTCTGAAGTCTTGTAAAATTTGTCAAAGGTTCCATCCATTGAAGATCTAGTAAAGACAGTGAAGCTACAACAGCTTGTGTGGCATTGGAGTTCACACCACGGATGCCTCTGATTCTGGAGTCCAGTTTCTTGATACATAGATACTGCCAGATTTTCATGCCTTCCCAGCCATTCTGATTTCAGTCCTGGACATTGTCCTATATTCTTGTGATAATATTTAACTTGTTCAATGATTAATTTTCCCCTTCCCTTTTGAAGCATCTTTGGAACACATTTTTTAAATCAGGTCCCTTTCCTTCAACTCTGCTAAATCTTTTGTTTTTTCTCTTAAGGGTTAATGTACAACAGAAACCTTTATTTCTCTTCCCTCTGAAACTCTCCTTGGTTCTGGCTAGAGAAGAGTTCATTGCTTTTTTTCAAGTATATGAGATGTATGTAGATATTTACTATATATATAGTGCACCAAATAAGAATCTGGAAAAAGATAGACTGATGGATATTTATTCTGGGAGAAATCACTTACACCAGAAACAGATAACCACCGCAGCTTTCTGCCCCAAAGATCCCTCTGGATGCTCTCTTTCTTTGACCAGGAAGTAAGAGAGTGATCTGGAGTCTGGGACCCCAGACCTAGTACCCCTAGGTAATGCCCGCACCTGTCCCCACACCCCAATAGGCATGGTTAGTGCAGCAGGTGTGGGCAGGGTGGATTTCTCATTATAGTTTACACTATTATTTATTTTGTTTCATGGTTATAATTGTTCTATGGTGGCTATTCAACAGATAAGAACTAATTTTTGACAAAATCCTAAAGAGAATAAAAGAAAATGATTAAAGAAGCCACCTGGCTGGTAAAAATTAGAGATAGTCCAAGCTCATAATTAATTAGGAATTTCAAGTAAAACAATAATAGTGTCCCTAAGATCAACAAAAGTTGATCACATTGTGTCTTAATAAAATGTCAAGGATAACAACTGGTACACATGTATAGGGGAGTGATGCTCTATCTTGGAGGACAATTTTGTAGGATCAGTTGAAACTGATCATAAGCAAAACTTCATTTAGTATATTTTCAAGATAATAACATTTTTGAAAAGATATTTATTTTAATATATCTTTTTAGATGAAAATATGTGGTTGGAAACACATCAAAATGGGTACAAAGAAGTCTCTATCAACAATAGCAAAAATTACTTTTGAAGGACACATTTATACATTTCTTGTTTAATTGCACTTAAATTTATAAAAGAAATCAAGTAAAAGCTTCAAACCAAATCTGCTAAATGCAGCTAATTAAATGTAGCATTTAACTGAAATTAAGCATTTATATCCCTTAGTGTTTATATTAGAAACCACAAAATATCTAACTTTAATGAGGTAAGGTACCAATGTGAGAGGTTACGAAAAGGCACTCTGCACAAATCTAAAGAATGCAGAGTTCAGCAAAAACAGGAAGATAAAAGCAGAAATAAAAGAAATAGAAGATGAAACTACAGTAGAGAAGAACAACAGGGTCAAAGTTGTTCCTTTGACAAAACCAATGGAACAGACCATTGTAGTGAGTCAAAATGAAGGAACAAAAAATAAACATATCAATAAAAGAAAATGAGGTCCCCATCAGAGGCACTTTGGAGTTTAAAAAGATAAGAGTATGTCATGAAAAAAATGTATGCAAACAAATCTTAAAGTTTAGATAAAGTGGGTAACTTTCTAGAAACATAAGCTTTAGTAAACTCTAAAAAGAAGAATAAAAGAAAATTGAATCAGTCACTAAAACATCCATTCACCAGAAGCACAAGACTGGTGTTTTTTAGATGAGTTCAATTTAGCTTTGAATTTTATAAAAATCTTTCAAGAGAAAAGAGGAAGCAGGAATGCGCCTCTACTAACATCATCACAGAGCTAACACAAAACACCTGAGGTCAAAAACAGTCCACATCAATATCTTAGTTGCTTTTCTTGATACAGGGCATCCACAGTCAGGAAGCAGAGAGGGATGCATGCATTTTGCTGCTCAGCTCTACTTCTACAAGTGTGTACTTCCGGGTTCAAGCCAGGGAAAGGTGCCTCCCATAGTGGCAGGTCTCCCCACCTCCGTTAAAATAATCAAGATAATACCAAACCAGCATAGTCAGAGGCCTGGCTCCCAGGTGATTGTAAAGCTCATCAAGTTGACAACTGATTAGTCACTAACGGCAACGAAAGTGAACAATGTATGTCAGTCTCACGGGGATAGATATGAAGGTTTGGAACAAAAAGACATCAAGCTGTATTTATCAATGTTTAAAAAGCACTAAGCAATCTAGCTCCATCCTAGGGAAGGGCTGGGACTCTGACACTCTTACACACTTTCCCTCCTCTTCAACAGAGCTCCCTGAGCCCTTAGGGGAAGGATTTGATGGACAACCCATTTATGACTATGGGTTCCAAAAGCTCTTGCGCTCTGCACATTGCCTGTCTGGGGTGGTCTCTGTATCTGTTCCCATCTGCTGCAGGAGAAAGCTTCTCGGATGGTATCTGAGCAAGAAATGGATCTGAGTCCAGTGAAATGTTGTTAGGAGTCATTTTATTGCTACATTCCTTGAGCAGAACAGCAGTGTCTGTTTTTGTCCCCCCCGCCCCCCCCCCCCCCCCCCCGCCCCCGTCCCCAGGTCCCTGGTGTATCTAGTCTCAGGATCTTGCCATTGAATTGGAAAGTTTGAAACATGTTAATTATATGGTTTCTTGGAAAAACAGAATCAGAAATAATTTCCTTTATCTGTTAAAGAATGTTTAATTAAAAACTATAGGAAATTATAGATGGTGGTGAAGTTTTGGCATTATAACCTCTTTTATATACTCAAGTCCAATGGCTATCAATCTTCCTAATGCTGAGGCCCTTTAATACAGTTCCTCAGGTTGTGATGACGCCCCCACCACAAAATTATTTTCATTGCTTCTTCATAACCGCAATTTTACTACTGTTATGAATCATAATGTGAATGTCTGTGCATACCAATGGTCTTAAGCCATCCCTGTGAAAGGGTCATTTAACTGCCAAAGGAGTCCTGACCCACAGGTTGAGAACCTCTGAGCTGTTAGGTTTGCCCCTGATTATATGTGTTTTTGTTGCTTTCTATCCTTTTGGATTTAAGCCAAAAACATCCTGGGTGTTGATCGGTGTAATTGTCACATGATTTCCTTTCAAGTTTTGAGAAGAATCCTGGCTCAGTCCAGGATTTATAGCCTGTACATTTCTATTATTATGTTCCCAAATATCCACAAGGGAAGATTGTAAAAGGCAACTCAATCAGGATAAAATGTACTAAGGACTCACTCCTTGCCCTCTCCAAGAGTCTGAGTGTCTATTTACACCTATCCATCCCCATATACGTTTCCTGACAATATTCAGTCCCAGAAAACAAGGCTTCACCAGCCACATTACTGAAGTTCCCAATGGCCACAACTACTACTAAATATCCCCAAAGCTTAACAACATGAAGAAAAATCAAAAATTCGTACTTTAATACTTTAAAGAACTAAAGTATGATCGGAGTAATATGAAGCAAGTATAAAAAGATGTAAGAAAAGAACAATTGGAGATATTAAACTTTTTTTAAGTTCAAACACTGAGTTTGAAGTAGTCAATTAATGGGAAAGTCAGTTAAACCAAGAATCATTAAAACACATGCATACATACACATAAACACACAAATCTTACACATTTGCTTTCGATTTACTATATATAAAAATATATTTATTTGTAAATATTTGATTACTTGGTACATTAGTCGGCTTTCTGTTATTGTGATAGAACACTCAAGTTAACCAACTCATAAACTATGTAAAAAGAAATTGCAGGCTCACACTTTTAGGCATGGCCACTTGGCTCTGTAATTGGAGCCTATGTTAGGAGCCTATGGTAGGAGCATATTGCAAGTGGGGGCATAGCACCTCAAGGGAGCTGAGATGCAGAGAAGAAGCCAGCCAGTCCCAGCATCCTCACTAAGGTCGCATCCTCAGTGGCTTCATTTCTTCCATTAGGACCCACCTCCCAAAGGTTCCATCACCTCCCATGGCATTGCAGACCAAGGACCACACCCTCTGAAACATGGGCCTTGGGGGGCATTTAAGATACCAGCAAAAACAAAGGCCAATACTTGTTTTAAGCATCTACCTTTGAATATTAGATTTTGAACTTATCTTTATTACACAAAGCACCCCCCCAAATATATCAACAAGAACATCTAGCTCCATTTCTCTCTCTTTAGGTCTGAGACAAAAGCGAGACAAAATTTAAATATGCAGCATTTTACAGTTGTCTTGCTCACAGCTAATTCCATAGCATTTGCTAAACAGCTTCTGTCAAGTCTTCTGACATGTTTAATTTAGTTTTGTAGAGAGCATCAGCTCTCCTACACACTCATTTTTAATAAATCGATATGGCTAAATACACACTAACTTACATAAAATTTAAAGCAGAGGTAACCAGGGCTGAGTGGTTCAGTCAGTAAAATGCTTGCCTTGCAATCATGAAAACCTGTGTTTGAACCTTAAAACTCACATTAAAAAAATCAGGGTGTTATGGAACTTGCATTTAATGCTGGGGTGTAAGGGTGAGGACAGGTGGCATAGGCAGACACTGACATGGGGCCTGCAGATCCACCAGCCTAGTTGAATCAGCGAGCTCCAGGCCAGTGAGAGATGATCTCCAAAATAGTGGCGGACAGCAACTGAGGGATGACACTTGAGGCTGTTCTCTAGCCTCTCCATGTATGTGGATACGTGTACAACTGCACACACACAAACATGCATACACATAAATGAACAGAAGGAAATGAGTCAGATTGTGCAAAAAGCACACAGACTCTTGGTGAGCACAGCATTCATGTTGAGCGGAACAAAAGTTACCTGTGTACCTGGAGAGGAACCTTCCGGCCATCAGCGTTTGGTGTGTGATGCAGGAACCAACATGTTCCACAGAAGCAGGGGAAGGGGAATTTCAGTCACAGAGTCTTCCTCACACAAGCAAGGGATGTGTTTAATGTGAAGAGTAGATTTTGATACATCCACACATATCTAAGAGAAATTTCTGGGAGACATTTGTGAGTTGATGATGTTGTGCCTAAATATAAAAATAAAATTGTCCATCAAATCTAAGATAAAGCTCCCCCCCCCGGCCTGATTTATCCATTTAAAGATTTTATGTGAAAATAGGACAGCCTTCCTCAGAAACAAAAAGAAAGACCTTCTTACACTACAATAATTCATAATTTTTGACACTTTCCCTATATTTTAGAAGGCTGCAATATCTTCAGTTCTGAGAGACTCTCTGAAGGAGAGCTTTATAAATCTCACCGAAAAAGAAAGTTCAATGAAGTTAATAGGTACAAAATAAGAATTTTCTGGAGTCCAACATAAGCATGGATAATCTATACACACTTGTTTTAACTGTGTGCTCCAAAGTAATGAGTCAAGCAAACCTCATTTTTATCAACTATTGATTTATTGGTAATCATGCCTTCCTAAAACTCATTTAATAGTGGTGTTCAAGGTGAATGGTATTATCCAAATGTCAAATTTTTTTATCTTTCATTTCCATTGATTTCTCTGATTTATAAAAACTCTTTCACAGTTTCTACTTTCTCATCAGGCCCAGCAGAATCAATGTTCTGCTCTGGGCTCCTGGCTTTGTATTGAATGCCTTTCTGTGGTCCATTCTGCCTGAGTTTAAAAAATTGAACTCAGAGTCTTCTGAATAATAATGATAATTTTTAACCCTTTGCTTCTAATGTTCTTACTTTCTCATAACAAAGTTGATTAACGCTCTAATCACTTAGAGAACAAAATTATTGTTTACATTCAGTTTAAATTTGACTTCTATATAAATTCATTAAATTTAAGATCACATTGAAAGACCCAAGGAAATATCAACACCTCCTCCAAATTGAAATATCTTCCTTCATGTTTTCGTTAAAACTGGACCCCAAAGCTAAAGTTTAACAGCAAATCTGGTCAAGTTAATAGTAAGTAAGTTTAATAAGTAGTCACATCCTTTTCCCTCAGAAATAAAGACTATTGGAAGGATGGTAAAATAAATTTCTGAATAGTTCTGGTGTCTGGCATACTGTTTATAAGTATGTAAGATTACCTCTTTTAGAATGTTTGCCCATAGAAATTTGAATATGGCAAATGCATTAGCATAAATGATAGTGTTCATTAACAATAAAAAACCACAAAGCAAGTTCCATTCTTGAGATCTTCAAGCTGATGGTAGAAGTGTTATTTCAGACTATGCTTCAATGTCTCCCTGCTTATACAAATGAAGACCAGTTTGATTTCAGTGTTCCTATTGATCTGGTCAATCTAAAGCAATTCATTGCGAAAATAGCCAGTCCTGAAACAGTACTGAATAATGTCCTAAAATGTAGATGCTTTAGTTTACAGTATTCTCATCAAGGAAATGGGATTGGATAGTGACCGAACACAGCATGTGAGGTCTTGGGTAAATGTTTGTTGTCACAAGAACACAGAGTTCTTATGGTGAGTAGAGCATCAGCCATGTCTTAGGTGACTGCCATTCAGATGGATGACAAGGGCAGGGATGATGATACTCACTTTGAAAGCCTAAAGGGACATCATTAGAAATCCTTTCTTCTATGCTGTTATGAGCTGCATGCTTGTGCTTTACCCTCCTTATTCATGTGTTGAAATTAGAATCCCCAGTGTAATTGATATTTGGAAATCAGGACAATCAGGAGGTTCATGATGGGAAGGCATGAGAGAATTTAGAGAATATTTTCTGCTCTCGTTGTGAGGATATATCCAGTCATCACAAACCAGGACAGGTAGCCTCATCAGACTCTGATCTACATGTTCTTTGACCTTGGACTTCCCACTTTTCAAACTTGACGGAAGTAAGCATTTTCTGTTGAAGCCACCCAGCCTGTAATATATTTATCATAGCAATCTAGACTGACCAAGACATGAATATTCATCCTGTCCCTCCCCAACTCAAGACTTTAGCATAAGCTAATGAGAAAGATTAAAAGATACAGAGGCAATGTAATACAGCTAGAGAGAACTGTTATGGAAGCCACAAGCTTTTAGTAATAATGATGTGTCAAGACAGATTTCTTAGAACAAATACTGCTGCCCTGATGTGGAGAAGCTCTGTCTGTAATAGGAGTATAGGGGATAGTTATCTCAATTTTACTACAAACCTAAAACTTCTCTTAAAATAGCTCTAGAGCCATACACACAAGATGAATAAGACTAGAATAACTTAAATGAGGAAAACAGATCTTTAAAAAGGAGTAAACACCTTTTAAAAATTAGTAATGTGTGAAATATTTGTACTAGTGCCTAATATTAATATCAGTGTGTCTCTGCACTTATTAGTTGACTTTTTTTAAAAAAGCACAATCTAATTTATATATATATGTATATACATACATATATATATATATATATATTGCCTCAACTCAGTAATTTTCTTTACCTAGTGTTTATTGGTGAAACCACAGAAAAACTAATTATGTTATTCTACAACTTTATTTTTTCCAGAACTAGTGCTGTCAAGTTTTATGTAAAATGGTTTCTCTACATAACTTACCTGAATATATCTGTGTTACCGCAGCCCCCATCCCCCCATAGGTCCTACGTACTAACTACTGCCCTCAGCAAAATATTTGTTTTCCAGACTAAGAAGACTATTGAAGGAAAGGGGGCAGTTGCCTGTCATAGACTTGGCCCTTGCTTTTATGTATTCTGTGCAAAGTCTTCTCTGCTGCCAGAGCCAAGTGAGACAAAGCAAAATGATGGTCCAGATGATCCATCCTCTATGAGCCAAAGGAATATACGTAAGAGAATTAGTCAATGTGATTAAGTAGTAAATTTCATCTGAACACAAGGAAGGCATTTTCAGGAATTATATAACCTCAGGATGCCATTTGCATCCTTGTGTAGCACAGTGATTTGAATAAGAATAGTCCCATAGTCTCCAGTTGATGGGGCTTATTTTGGAAGGATTGTTGGAGGAGGTGTGTCACTAAGGGTGGGCTTCGAGGTTTCAAAGTTCACATCATTCCCAGGGTGTGTTCTCTCTGCCTTATGGCTGTTATATTAAGATTTAAGTTCTTAGCTAATTAAGTTCACTACTCCAGTACCATATCTTCCTCCCAGTTGCCATGCTCTCCACCATGATGGTCATAGACTTTAATCCTCCGAGACAGTAAGCCTCAGTAAACTCTTCTTTAAGTTACCTTGGTCCTGGTGTCTCATCACAGCAATAGGAAAGTAACTAAGACAAGTAGTTATGAGGTTTCTGCCTTTGGCCATAGTCTGTTATAGAGCACACAATGCCCTCACAAGGGTGTTGGAGAAATTAAGAAATAGATAGATGTCTGGACTCTACACAGATTGACACTGTCTTTGAAATCTTGCGATCCTAAGGCATGCATTTGTATGTTCTTACATCATAAAAATATATCTAAGACCAATCTTATATTAGATCAATATTTCTGATCCATATAATTAAAATATACATGTTGTAAAGCTGGAGACCTGAGGAGTACTCTTGATGGTATCTTAACATAAATGTGACACTACAGAACCTGCAATTCAATAGAAAAAGGAAGAGAACATTGTAAGTAGAAAACCCTCCAGAAATGAGATTATTATTATCAATGTTTACTGGCTAAAGTAATTTGGCAAATTGAAAGAAAACAGCCTTCCCCTTAAGTTATAACTTTGAAGATTTCAAGAAAACCTGGCTACAGTATTTGTTCACTATTTATTCAGTTTAATGAAGCCCAATTCCTTGAAGCTGTAACTACATTTATTTCCTATATTAACTTTACTGGCTTAATGATGTCTATTTATCTTCCTAATATGTGTTTTGTTGTCTTTTTATAGTCTGGGCTTTTGAAGGAGTCATGGTTTTTAAAAGTCAAATTAGGTTTAGAAAAGACAATGAAATGCAGAGGATGATAGAGGGCTGAGTAGCAAGTAGGAGTGCACAGACAGCCCCAAAACATCTCCCACAAAGAAGTGTTATGACAGGTGCTTATGACTACAGGAAATAGATAATCTCAATGATTTCACCTCCAGCTGAGGGATCAGAGACAGAACAGCAACTGTGTAATGGCACCTTACCTGAGACATGTAAATAATCCGTACATATCACCACTCAGTAATTCTGTGTGCAGTGGTCATATTACTGGGTAGAGCCCACCTTCTTAAAATGTTGGGCAAAACTCCACATGGGGGGGGGTGGTCATAGTGTGAAGGTCATGAATAAATCTTGCATTCGTATAAGGTTTCTGATCATTCAACAAACAAAAATTATACATTCAAAATGTATAATGAACCCAGGCATTTCTGGAAGCATTCACCCCTATAGCATTGTGCAACTTCACTGAAACCTTGGTTCTAAACATATGACACACACTTTAAAGAATGCCTCAAGCTACACAATACAGTCAATTCTATCTGAAGGTCTTCTGCTTAGATTCAAGACTATTGTATGTAATAGACTGCTCCTGTAGAAATAGATTTCATTACAGAAAGTAAGGATGTAGTGTTTTTCTGCCACCAGTCTCTACATATTTCAAATTACTCTATCTTTGGATTGCATTGTGTTACAGTATTGATTTTTAACACTGCTATTTGAGTTGCTGACTCAGGTTTCTTAAAAAGAATCATTCAGAGAATTTTGAATTGGAATTAGGAAAAGATTTCTAGCAATTTCTGAAATGACTATATTTCTACATTTTGTACTGTGCATATGTGGAATGACATTCTGAGCATTAATGGTAATAAAAAATCAAATTATTGATCAATTCTGAAAATGTTGAACATGTTCTACATCCTGTAGGATCAAATATTCAGTCAAGACTGGGTCCTTTGTATAGAAAGTACATTCATCTCATTACTATGCAAAATTGCTTTAATCTTTATAAACGTTCAAATAAATTACACATCAAAAATTGTTTTAAAACCTATTCCCTTAGATTTATCATCATTGGTGTGTATACCTTTGCATTTTATATACCTACATGTTCAAAGTCCTGTAAAATTTTGTTGGTGGTATTACAAGCAGGGAAGCTTAAGAAGCTCCCATCTGAAACACAGTGGAGGTCTGGAGTTTCTCTGAAGGAGAAATGATGAGTCAGAAAGGGCTTGTTCAGAGTGAAATTAGTCTTTAGCAAGAAATAAGCTTTCTCTTGTTTGATGTTTTGAGTATGCAAAGGGTTGGGCCTTATGGATAGATGGAAGTAACTGACATTTGGGAGAAAATAAGTATCTGCTGCCTTAAGTCACCCTTCCTTAATTAGCCTCCATTAATGGACAAAAATAAATTAACTGACTACAAAGTAAATTTTGGCTAAATTTACTTCTTTTCACTTAAAAAAAAATGCAAGTGAAAACTATCTGTTCAGAGTCTCATGTATCTTCCCTTCCAATCCCAGAGCTGTTCCAATGAACAAACACAATGTGAGTATAAATATCACCTCTCAAACTCTGACATGCTGCCGGTGCTCACTGCCCAGTCTATGAACAGGCATCATATCTGAACATGAACTTTCTACGGGAAGCCACACTTTCTTGCAGAAGTAGTCTAGACCTTGGACCAAACTCATGATATCTCCAGTACTGTGTTCACTTGAAGAAGTACATGCATACCTTGGATACAGTGTCCCTAGTTATAAAGTGGAAATAATAGTGTCACCGCCTGAGTGCAGGTTCTTACAACATAACTTGCTTAGAAATAATCTTAAGTTAAAGCCTTTAATTACTGCCAGTTTATTAGGTCCTACAAACATGGGAGTTCTTCAGTGTTGCTACCTTAAAAGTATTAATTCTGTTATTATTAGAAGAGTCTCCAAGGAATGCACTTTACCAGCAGATAACTAAGAATTTTCATCTTTGTAAGAAAGACCTTGCTCTGTGGTAAAGTAGTTGTCAGAAGGTCCCAGTAATAAAGGCCTTCATGATAGTTCATCTCTTATGCTACAGCCACAAGGTTGACTAGGGGTCACTTTGACAAAATTTCCCAATATGTAGAATTAAGCAATTACATAACACTCTTGAACAAAACTTTATATTTTTGATACTTCACTGTAATGGACATAAATTCCACAGTGCAGGGATTAAAAAAAAATTCACTTATACCCTAGTTTGTTCAAAATAGAATACATCCACTCAACAGTACTTGCTAGTGAAACATGAAATGCTTTCAACAGAAAGCTCTAATGAACCCATAGTGCAATTCATAAAGTGTTTGCCATGTACCCCTTGAGGGTCTAAGGTTCGTCTCCAAAACCATGTCACAAAGCTTTGCACAGGGAGGTAGAGACTGAGTTATCCTTAAGGCTTACTGGCCATACAACCTAGCTTAATTGACTAAAGCCCCAATAAAATAACCTACCTCCAAAAAAATGCTTGATTCCTAAGGAACATCTGAAGTTGATCCTTTGCCTTCCACACACATATACACAGCCATACATGTTCACCAGCACATGTACACCCAGGAAGAAAGTGACAAAGAACGAGACCCCAGTAAAGAAAACAAAAAAGGACAAAATTCTACATAAATTTTAAAAGATACATGAATTCAGGGATGAAATTCTGCAAAAAAAATAAGATAACATCTTGAGTCTTCATTTCATTTCTTTTTTCCAATTCATTCTGCAGATTATTCCAAGCCCCGGTGTGCTGGTTAGTGTTTGTTTGTTTACTTGTTTAGTGGGTTGGTTGGGTTTTTTTTTTTGTTTGTTTATTTTGTTTTGTTTTTGTTTTTGTCGATTTGATACAAACTAGAGTTATCTAGGAAGAAGGAAACTTGATTAAGGAATTGCCTCCATCAGACTGGCCCTTGGGGACTTTTTTTTATTATTAACAATTGGTGTAGGAGAGACTTTAGAGATGGTGCTACTCTGGGCAGGTGGGCCTGGTTTGCATAAAATCTTGAACTGTGCAAGCTGTGGAAAGTAAGCCAGTATGCAGCACTTCTCAACAGGCGGCTTCTGGCCCTGCTTGAGCTCCTGCCCTGACTTCTCTCACTGACAGACTGGGATGGGGATGAATAAGCCTTTTCCTCCCCTAGTCAGTCTTGGCCAATGCTTTATCACAGTGACAGAAATCACTAGATGTCTTAAACTATCTTAAGCCTAAGTGATGTTGAAGAATTCATGGAAGTTAAGTTAAGATATAATATTTATAAATTTAAATTGATATTTAAATATCTGTAAGTTTTAATTAATATTCGTTAACTAGGTGACACTGAGCTGTGTAAAATTTCATGATCGGAATGGATCATGATAGTGTGATCAAACTTCATCCTTTGGAAGAAATAAGAAAATGTTCCTGAGAATTAGTGATTACTATGTCTCATAAAACAGGAATTCTTAAGTTCTTAGTAAGTAACTCATACCAAGCTACATAATGTCTAGTGAGTGTTTGCAGAGCATGTCTTGCTGAGCAAAGTTGTTGCTTGATGGACATGTGAGTGGATACCATGAACTTCCAGAATATTTAAACAGCCTGTTCTCTTAGCAGCTTGAATCTTTCCTGCTCTTGTTGGCAGGATTAACTTGCTTTCTCTCCCCTGAAAAACAGCGCTGCTAATGGAAGTTTTCTTTTAACCTGCGTCACCTCCAAAAATTTGCATATCATGAATATATGCAAACAAAATAAATATGATTTACTATACCAATAAATAAAAAGTTGAGTCAAGTTTTTTTTTCCCTGACTCTGAGTGGGAAAGACATAGACTAGAGGTTTTTTACATTGAATTATGAGTTAACTAGTTTGAGATTTGTTGTTCTTGTTAATAATACTGGCTTTGGGATGAAGCTTTTTTTCTTTTTATTTGTTCATCAATTTTTGCCTAAATTGCCCAGCAATTCCATTTCCTCAGTGACTGACTACCTGAGGCCTGACTCACACAATGAAATTTTAATAGTCAAATTGGATTTGTCTGATGAGGGGCTTGCTCTAGAGTCCCTTTTGAAACAACTTTAGGAGGTTTTGCATGTGAAACAAAATTGAATTCACCCACAGATTTTCATTGAGTGCCTCAAAAAGGAAATAATTACAATGCCTGTTCATTCAGCCCATGATGTTACATGCTAGAGCTAGACAGAGGAGTGCTAATCAGTACCGCCTGCCTTGCTATTAAAGGGATCTTTTTAAAATGCTAACAACCATCACAATTTAAAATAAGTGAATCTATCAGATTGTCAAAGGTTTTTAAAAATTGATAAAAATGAATGTTGGCAGTAGTGTGGAGGAAAGGGTACCCTCTGCAGCATGAGCAGAGATGCAAATTGGCTCATTCTTTCTGAAGGGCAGGCTGGTGGGATGCTCAAAATGGAAAATTAATGTATTAGCACTGACAGAGAGGCCTGTGTCAGGAAATCTACCTGAGGAGTAATCACTCACTAGGGAGAGAAGCCCGGGCAAAGATGCTCTAGGCAGCACTGTTTATAAGTGAAGAGATCTGAAAATAACCAGGTGTCTGGCAGCAAATACTGTGAAGTCAAGTTTAGTAGGAGGAAAGATACAGATGGAAAGTGTGCCACTTAGGATTGTTTAGCACCTTCAAATTCAGTTGTATGGAAAGAGGCTTGGGAAGTACTATTGAATTATCTATACAAATACAAATATCACTGTGGTTATCTATACAAAATGTGTTGAGAATCATCCCATGTTACACATGTGGGCTATACTTCTGTGCTTAGACAAAGGGAGACACCATGGACACCTACACTCTGCAGAAGGATAAGTGCTGTTGTGTTGCTATTGTTTTTCTCTATGTTGGAAAGCAGCTTTTAAAGAAAGTAGGAAGTATATTAGGACAGGACAAGGGTGCCTGGAAATACAGAGACACGGGCTAGCTGCTGACACAAAGCTAAAGGAAGCAAATACTTGGAATGATTTTTATTTTTATGCTGGTTTTAGTCTCATTTAATTTTTCAAACTATGAAAGGAATAGTTTCAAAGGAAAGAAAAGTTAAGGTAACTCTCTGTAAAAAAAGAAATGTGCACACATGCATATGAATACATTCCGATGGATTCACACACATACACACAAGCATATCTTGTAGTGCTTCCATTTTTCTTTCATTGCTTAGCAAAATTCTCTGACATATATACCACTATATGAATTTCTTATTTCATTTATTTTTTAGCTCCATATGTACATATAGAGAATTTTAATAATTTTCACTGTTACTCTCATGCTCTCTCCCTCATCTACTGAAACCATTCTTCTCACAAGAAGACGCTCTCATACTTTTATATCTTTTTATGCTTTTTATGCTTTTTTTCTAAATCATTGCTAATATATATATATAATACTTCTGGATTGAAAATTACATACAAAATCATAGATAACTTATTGTATAACTCACAGTTGGGTTTGCCTTTTTCATATAAATTTCTGGTTCATTCAGAGTGTGTTTAACAATCAAGTTAGAAATCATTTTGTTATCATTGTTTTCCCCTGCATTGCAAAGTGACTTTAAAGAAATTAAGAATAATGAATGCTAGAAATCAATGGATAAGAATGCTTGCAGATGCTGGGCGTTTAACCCCAGCACTCAGGAGGCAGAGGCAGATGGATCTCTGTGAGTTCCAGACCAGCCTGATCTACAAGAGCTAGTTCCTGGACAGGCTCCAAAGCCACAGAGAAACCCTGTCTCCAAAAACCAAAAAAGATTGCCTGCAGATACAGAAGTGAAAAGCTGATGGTAATGCAAGGCTAAAGGAAGCAAGCATTTCATTTCTTATATTTTGTTATTTTCCTCCATATTACCCGATTTGCACTGTAATCTATCCCATGTCAACATAAAAATACAACTCTCACCTCAAAAGGGATGAGATAGTTTATTCTAGAGTCAGTTGTGAGTGACCAAGAGCACGGATTTAGGTCACTCAAATTCAGTGTTCCACTATGGGAGTAGTTTCATGAAGTTTTTAGAACACAAGTTTTTAGAAGGCCAAATTAAAATAAAGAATAAATAAATTCATTAATCCAGGCACTTTTAAAATACATTGAGTAGGTCGGTTCAGCAAAGCAATGTCACCTGTAGGCCTCTGATGCTGTTTGATGACTCTTAGCCTTTTGGGTGGTGAAAACTAAGGTTTTGTTAATTCATTCCAAACAGTTTTTGTCTATTAGTCACAGAATATTAGGTTCAACACAAGGTGAGCAAGGAACGGTTACCCATGGGACTGAAGACAGCCCAAGATAAATGGTAATTAGTCTGGAACTTCAGCATCCCAACGTTTCTACACCACTAAAGTTACAGTCTGTCTTTGCAGACACACTTCCTTACAGGAACCCACACCTCGCAATCAACCTTTCCCCTAATTATATAATAAAACTGTAATTTCTCCCTAAATTGGCATACATTTTATTGTAATTCAAAACAGAATGTAATATAATTGACAAGAGCTACCAACAAAATTTTTTTAACCTTGAAAAATATATATGCAAAAATAGCTGTGCTGTGACTGGCTAGTCAGGAGAGCTCTCCTTCAGAAAGCTGGGTAACATACAGATAACACCTATCCAGAAAGGTTGACAATCTTCCAGGATTGCAAGGACTTGAAAGACCAAGCTACTAAAGAAAAACAAATTAGAATAATGTTATAGGTAAATGAGAGATGAAAGAAATTAATGTATTGGGAGATAGATACAATAAAGAGTAATTGACAAGGCTGACGGTATATCTTGAGATCACTCATCAAATTTGTCAGGATTAAAAAAGATTTATCAAGAATAAAGATAAAAGTAATCTAAACTAGAGGGAAATTATAATGATAAATGTACTAATATTAACAATATTATGAATAATTGTATAGCAGTAAATATAAAATACAGATCATTGATACAAGAAGAGATTCAGACTAATCTACTGTATCTACTAAAATAATTACATCTAATTTAAAATCTTCCTATAGATATAATTGTAGACCCAGAATTCTTCTAAGCTCTTAAGGAAGAGTATGTGAATCTTGTTGGTGAGCTTGACTACACTTGTATATCTTATACAGCTTATACACAAGATATACACTCAACAGACAACACAGTAATATCAAATAATCAGTAGCATATTTTTGAAACAGCATTATTACCAATTGAGCTTTCCTGATGACATACAAGAACCCTTTGTACCCTATGATAATCTTAATAAGTGTGCCTGTTACTTGTCATCTTAACAAAACTAGAGTTACCTAGGAAGAGGAAACCTCTACTAAGTAGTTACTTCATCATGTGGATATGCTTATGGGGGCATTTTTTTGATTAATTATTGATATGGAAGGGTTAAGCCTACTGTGGACAGTGCTACCCATTGGCAGATGGTCCTAGGTGGCATAAAAAAATCACACAGTAAGCAACATTCCTCTGTGGTCGCCACTGATTTAGTTCTTGCCTCCAGGTTTCTGCCTTGTGTTTCTGTCATGATTTTCCTCAATAACGAACTGTGACAGGGAAGTATAAACCTAATTAAAATATTTCCTCCTCAAGTTGGTACTGGTTAGTGTTTTATCACAGCAATAAAAAGCAACATAATTAAGTAAAAGATTATTTATAAAAATCAACACATTATTTTAGGTCCCATTTCTAATATGAAGAGAATTGAAGGAAAAATTATAATCTATAAGTTATTCTGAACTTGATAGAGAATCATTGCACACATTTTTTTCTTGGAATTAAAAATAAAGCAAAGATAGACTTAATGCCTTATGCAGTCTCTACTATATTAGAGGTTTTGACAAGTGTAATGAAATGAAATCAACAGATACAAAGGATGCCAACTACACGTTGGCTGTAAAAGAAAACCATCAAATTTACTCTTATTTTAAAACAATATTGATTTTGAAGACTAATCTACCAATAAATATGAAAACTATTATATAAATTTAATGACCAAATAAAAGATTCATTTAAAAATAAAATAAATATGCATGTGTTTATATATAGGAATGTAGCAATAAATGATTAAGAAGTGAATTTAGATATGTTATACTGTCTACAATAACAACAAATCACCAAATAGTAGTTAATGTAAGCAAAGATGTCAAAAATATTCATGCAAAAGTTATGAAGAGAAATTAAAGTTGAAATAATGATAAAGGTAGAGAGTTAATGTATTAATTCCGTGTTCCAAAACTAGAGTTTATCCACATTTATCTAAAACTTCAATGCAATTTCAACTAAAGTATCAGCATGCTATTTTGTGCAAATTGACAAGATGATTCCTAAATTCAAATGTCAAGAGGCAAAAATATGAATTCAAAAAGCTTAAAGAAAAAGCACAACCATAGTATTGGTAGGAATGTGAAGTGACTGGAACTGTAGGTGGGCATGGGAGTGGACACTACCCTCCTAGAAGACGGCATGGCACTCCCTTCTACTAATTCTCCAGAAAGGGAAACACATAACAGCAAAGCTCACCGTACTCAAAACAGAAACAGCAGAAATGTTCACCTGCACTTGCATGAATAAGCAGATGATGAAATATTAATATAACAAAAAATGAACTGCCATACAAAAAAAATGAAGAATCTCACAAATATTAGATAGTAGCTGATAAAGTGGACACATTATATGAAACTGAAAAACAGAGAGAGATGATTGGTGGTGACATATGTTCTAATTAGGAGGAAGTATATGTGACATGGAAGGTGGATGAGACTGTTCTTGGGTGTTGGCAATCCTTTTGTAAACTTTAAATTGTTGACACATGATTTATAGGTTATATATTATCTTCTGAGTAATGAAAAATCAATAAAATTATTTTAACATATGTGAAATCAAGGAAATTCTGAATAGCTTAGAGCATGAGATCAGGCCAGTTCTATGTATTATGATGCATTATGGGCCAATGTTACTTAAAAAAAAACATGGGAGTCAGACAGAACAGGCAGCTGCAGGAACAAAGAAACTGATCCTAGAATGAACTTAAATGCAAAGTGCAAGTCTTGTGCTGTGTATACATACACAGATGCTTATAATGGGTAGTAGCTTTCAGTATGCTGAGCGGATAAATCAAACTAAAATTCAGCATTATCAAAAGGAAAAAAATCTGTCAAGCAAACACTCAAAACCATAGACCCAAAGTAAAATGAACAGTAAAAGCTCCTGCCATGCCTCAACTAGTAGAAAGAACTGATGTGTCCCATAGGCCCCCTTTCTCTCTTTAAGATGAGTGGTAATAGGCAAGAATAATAAACTTTCCTATTATCTTAAAAAGGGCCAGAAAATTGACCCCATGCCTTTTAGAACAGAATGAATCTTTGCTTTGCTTTGATATAAGTTAGATAAAAGAACTTAAAACGAATGACTAAGGTTCAGCTCCCCTCTTAGCTATTTCCCCTGTGATCACAGATGCCTGTGGGTGGCTTCTGCCAGCATCCTTCTGACTCTCATCCAGTGGAGAGGTGTCATCTTCCCAGCACTCCTTAAAAATTCCAGTTGAATTGCTTTGACTCCAAATATACCACTCCCATTTTGAACCAAATGTGGGGTGTATAGAAATATGTGGATCTAAGTTATATGGTATAGAAATCTGTGCTCCTTATCCAAGCTAGAGGGGCTTTAAAGACCATAGAGTGTAGCTGGAGCTTTTCAATCCTACCCACCAGTCCCGTAACCATTCATAATCACTCAGTGCTTAATATTAATTACAGTTGTTTGGCCAATGGCTCAGGCTTGTTACTAGATAGCTCTTACATTTAAATTAACCCATTTCTGTTCACCTATGTATTGCCACAAGGCCATGCTGTTAACTCATTTTCTAAATGTCCTCCCTTCTCAATGGCTGTGGGCTTCTTCGCCTGATTCTGCATTCTTTTTCCCTGTATCTCTGCTTGGATTTCCTGCCTAGGTATATTCTACCTTGCCATAGGCCAAAGCAGATTTATTCATCAGCTGATAAGAGCAACACATATTTGTACCATAGAGAAGGGCATCCAGCATCAATAGAGACTATGGAGAATGAGGTACACTCTAGAGGGTATTTTAGTGTGACCACACAGAAGAGGCTGAATATATTCCTGGTCACAAAATGTCCTCTCCAGGGTGAAGTACACCTGTAGTGGGTACACAATAGACATTCTAAACTTTGTCTTGACATTTGCTTATCAGCGTCAAAAACTAGAGTGCTGCTAAGGTCTGGGCATATTTATAGACACCTCTCCCCCTCCCCCCCAAAAAATAGAAATTCAGATATTTGACCAGTGGGATGCTACCTGGAGGTAAAGGCTTGGGAAGAAGTAAGGTCCTGATGGTGGGTCTCTCATGATTTTAATCAGTGTTCTTATCAAATAAATGAAAAGCAGACTCTTCTGTGATTGCTTACCACAAGCAGGGGTAAATGAGAAAGGAGACAGTCACCAGCATCAGATCAGCTGCCACTACCATCTTGTACATCTCAACTCCAGAATTATGGGAGATAAACTCCTTTATTTAATCCAAGTGGACTAGATCCTTCATTAGGGCAGCTCACACTGTTTGAAATGGTGATGAGATCTTGCTTTGGGGAAAAGTGAAGGCATAGCGAGGCAGCAAAGGTTCTCCATCTTCTGTGTTCCCCAGCCCTGTGTTCTGCATTTGCAGTAGTTTGAGTGACAGTATTTGTTTACATTGCTGCCCTAGAATGAGAGTGGAGTGCTCATAGAAATTGATGACGCTGCCACTGCAGAAAGACCATCTTGCTCTGAAGCAGTGGTGTCTTTTTTAATCCTTTCTTTCTATTTCTGGTTTTAAATAATGTTTCTGACAAGATCCTACTTCTCTTTCTGTCAACCGTCAAGAAACAGGTATTGGGCATTATTTGTGGGGCTGTAAATACATTACATGAAAAAATAATGAGTCCTCACAAAGTCGGAAGCAATACCTCCAGAGACATTTACCTAACTTGATTTATGTAGGTCTGGGAATGAAGTTTCAGAAACTTCCATCTGGAAAGCCTGGATCATAAAATAAAGCCTCTGCCAAATCAGACTTTGGTATAGCCCCTGGACACATTTCCCTTCTACTTTTAATATGGAAGTTAGAAAATGCTTTTTATGTTCAACTTAAATTGTTTAGTTAATGGTCTAAGAATAACTCTGGGGAGCACCCTCAGCATAGCATGTGATTACTCTATTCTTCCGACTGAGTTTGATGTATCTATTGTGTTCTTGCTGCAGAAGCTGATCCCTGGGATTAATCATCCCCTTTACTAGCTAGAAATTGTAGACATTTAATGGATATACCTACATCAGTCAATTTAATGAGTATCATTGTCTAGGATTTGAAATAAACTAATCACTCTAATGTTAAAATATAATTGATGTTCATTCTCACTCCAAGTTTTCTAGGCTTGTCTCTCCTGCCTGCCTGAAGAGGCCAATTTATTTCAAGATGCTTTCTTTTCTTTTGTTCATTTAACTGGGGCTTTGGAACTTTGGAACTGGTTGAGGTACAGATAGGCTGAACAATCTTTGAGTCTTTACCATAGCACAGCTTGAGTGAGCTTCTTGACCTCCACGTCCTTAACAGAGAATATTATGCCATCATTAGTGGGAACCATTCTGTGAACACCACCTGAGGTATCTCTGGAAGCCTGACAGTTGAAAATAATAGGACACCAACATGGCTGTGGCATGAATCACTGGGCAGAGAAGCAAGGATGAAAACTGACCTTATAGCAGGAGCTCAAGGCCAAAGTGGTAGCTAGCCCACTCAGTCATTAAAGTTACAATAAACACGCCGTACGCAAATCTGAGTCATAATCAGTGGGTTTCAGTCTCTGTTTTGTTTTCAGCTGTTTGAATTTATGAACTTCCTGGCTGAGAATGTCATCTTCTGCTACATGGGCCTGGCTCTATTCACCTTCCAGAATCACATTTTCAACATGCTTTTTATACTTGGAGCCTTTGTATCCTTTGAAGGAAAAAAAAAATAGAAAAATGGTTGAACCTTTTTCCTAGTGGGACTTTGAAAACATCAGAGAAGTCAACGTGCCTATTGTACTTTCACCACCAGAACCTTCATGCACATGTAAGTTTATTTCCATCAACTAATGCCTTCTGGGACTATGGAGTTAGCTCAGTAAAGTATTTGCATGAGGACCACATGTGTGAAATCCCCAGAACCTACCAAATATCTGGCCACAGTGGTTCGTGATTGCAATCCCAGTTCTGGAGAAGCAGAGACATGCAGATCTATCTCTAGAACTTGCTGGCCAGCCAGCCTAGCTTAATCAGCAAGTTATGTGCAATGTACACTTAGAGAGAGAGAGAGAGAGAGAGAGAGAGAGAGAGAGAGAGAGAGAGAGAGAGAGAGGAGGGAGGGAGGGGGGAGAGAGAGAGAGAGAGAGAGAGAGAGAGAGAGAGAGAGAGAGAGAGAGAGAGAGAGAGAGAGAGAGAGATCATTTCCTCCCTAGGAGAATAGATAAAATGTAGACCCAGTTTTTAATACAGAGGGTGCATCTTCTGTAGGGCTGGTATAGGAGGCAACCCCCCATAGAAGCAAGTATCTGGCCAAAGGGATGCTGAACAACTAAAACTATCCCTAAGAAAAGCCTGCAGCTATTGTCCATCCCACTTTGAACATGGGATGCTGTTTCCCTCAGTCACAGGCAGATGATCTTTATGTCTGGAGAGCTTGCCATGTCCCTGTGTCCACTGTTCACCTGAATTTGGTGTCAGTCTCTCACCACTAGGATTCTGCTGAAATCTCAAATTGTATCTGGAACCCACATCTTAGAAAGAAGGAAGCTATCTCACTCCAAATAGTTTCATTCTGCAGAGGACAAGCTAGAAAAGGAAGATCACCAAAGAAGGAATAAGACAACAGCCAAGGAGGGAGGCTTATGGCTGACCTCTTCAGTAGATGTTCACTTACAAGACTTTGGCATTAGGAAAGTCTCCTGAAGTAGCAGCTGTAGTACATTTATTGAAAGTCAGCTCCTCTCAGAATTAAATCCACTAAATGGAAAAGGTAAGCAAGCTTGCTAGAAACAGGCACATGAACTGATGGGAAGCGAGATGGAAACCACCATCAGGAATATATTTATTCTTCCCAAAGTGCTGGGGGAAAAGATAACACCATAGAACCAGGTGTCACTACCACACAGCCTCCAGGAGAATCGAGGATACAGTCACTCTCCGGCAACATAAATGTGACAGGAAAATTTAGTGATTGAAACGGCATGACTGTATCAACTTTCAGCCAAGCACATGTTCAAAGAAAGACAAAGTTTCACGTCATTCTGGGAAGGAACTGACATTGAATGGTGAATTTGGTGAGTGAGTTAGACATAGATGAGTTGTCATGTTTATCCTTGTTTTCTGGGTTATATCATGGAGAAGCATACTGACATGATATCTAAGCATGCTCAGTCAGACCCTCTGTGGCAATGTTTTCCTCAATGTGTCCCAACAGCTAGCAATTTTTGTTGCCAGAGCCTGCAACATTTATCCTCTCTCCTTCCTCCTGAACCTGGGCCGGAAACAGAAGATCCCATGGAACTTCCAGCACATGATGATGTTTTCAGGTATGTGGACTCATTGCTCATCCGTGCTGCCACTCTCCCATTTCTGCAGAGCACAGGAAGCCATGTGGGGTCTGCAGCACTCATGGAAAAGCTGCACTTTCTTTATCCTTGGATCCAGCACTGAATTCATCCCTCAGTGCTGAGCAACAGGGAGTGCTCGCTCCCAATGAGAAGGGAAGTTAAAGGGAATTTCCTGGGGAGACCTTGATTATCTGACCAGAAGTGAGCGAGTCTTGGCTGAGCCCTGGACTTTCCTCTGGGCTATCACCCGTTTCCATATTGAGGAATTTAATCACCATCCTCTCTATTGCAGTACATAGTACTGAATGGTACTACCCTTCTCGCTGTGCCTTTACCATCCATGCAGGGCTACAGAAACTTTTAGTGGTTACTACAAAGGTAATCAGATCCATGTGGGCTCTGTTATTAGTTGAAAGAACACTTTAATTAAGCACCAGCAGGTGCGCAAGAGTCGATCCAGGCTCTGTCTGATGGAAACACAGGTCTCCTCTCCCAGGAATGTGTTCATTGCAAAGATGTGAGTGGAGCTCTTTTCCAGAAGAAAATACAGCAAATAAGTTTGCTGTCCACTGAACTATTCTGAGGGATTGCAGCTGTTCTCTGTTTAATTATCTTTCCCTGATTGGAGACAGAATTAAAAGACTCTATATACCATCTATGTGTGTGTGCACCTACAATATATTTAGAGGAGTTCATTGGCAGGTCCATGACATTAGAGTGGAAAAAAATATCTGCCATCAGAACAGTGCCAAGACAGTAGGAATACATGGGCAAATATGACAAAGGTAAGAGAAATCAGTATTTATTGGCATATGTTGTTTGCTGCCTATAATTCATCTGTCCTTGTAAGCTAATGTTGTTTTCTGCATATGATCTCTAACGGCTTAAGTAACTAGGCCAAGGACAGAGGCCTTTATGATCCAGACTTCACCTCAATGCCAACCAAGTGTTTTGAAATTCACATTTTAAAATTTATTTTATTGTTTTGTCTGAGTGTTTTGTCTTGTCTGCATGCACATTTGTACACCAAATGTGTGCTTAGTGCTTATGGAGGCCAGATAAGGGTACCAGATCCCCTGAAATTGGAGTTATAGATGGTGATGAGCTGCCATATAGGTGCTTAGAATTGCTTGGAATTGCTTGGAATTTCACCCATGTCTTCTAGAAGAGCAACCAGTGTTCTTAACCACTGAGAAATCTCTCCAGGCCCCAAATTCACATTCTTTAAAGTGGTCCTTGGAGTAGAAGGATTGTTCCCTTCTCAATCCTGTGCTAGCCTGGCTCACAGAGCACTTAGTGCAGCTCCCAGGTTTGGAATGAGTTGTCTTATCAAATGCAGGCACATGGAAATCCATAGTTAAAGCTTGTCCTTCACTGTCAAGTTGACAGTGATCAGTGACTTAGGGCTCATTGACCCTTGACAATGTACTGACTCCTCTTACTGGAAAGTAAAGGGAAGCTTACTTCCTTAAAACTTGAAAGCCAAGACATCCATGGCTTTCTTATCGGTATCTTATTTGGAAAGCTTGTCATTTTATTTCAAGCACTGTTGTATTAGACAAAAGTGTTTTAGTAATAAGCCAAGACTATAGACACGTGCAAACTCTCTGCCCAAATGGCCATCTGGCTTAATGACTTTTTTGCCATTTGGCAATGTCTAAATTTGCTTAGCTATATAATTGGAGCTACAGAAAAGCAAAATCAAACAGGCAAGCTTTAGTCCTGGACAAGAATGTGGTATATGCAGACAAAGACTGAGAAAAGGTCCATAATTTGATGGTGTCTTTATAACGTTCTTTTTAACCCTTCCTTTGATAAGTCCACACATGCATATAACTTTTTAGTCATTTTTAGCTACCGTCACACCCTGTCATCTCCTTCCTCTCCACTAAAATCCTAAAATCCTTTCTCTTTCTAACAAGTCCCCCTATTCCTTTTGTGTCTTCTTTCTATTTAGCTTTTAATGATACAAGAAGTTTAATTGTGTTTGCTTGCATGAGCCCAAGCAGAGGGTAATTTACTGGATCCCAGGCAGTTTATCTGGGGATTCATATGCCCAATAGTCACTAGCAGTCCATGGTCCCTCAGTAAGGTAGAGTCTAATGAGCCCTTGGAGCTCATGACTGCTACAGCCACAGGCACTCTACCAAGTTTGCAGCAGCAGGTGTGAGTTCCTTCCTGTGCATAGAGCTGTAAATCCAATCATAAAGTGGTTGGTTATTTCCTGCTAGTCATGCCACTATTGCCCCGTTAGCACATCTTGTCTGTCAATTTGTTATTGTAGTTCATGGGGGCCACAGCTACAGAACTGTTGCTGGCTTTCTCCTACAGAGTTAATACATCCTGACACAGTGAAATAGAGCCACCAAAGAGGGTGCTCCCAGGTCAACTCCACATGACTTCTCTGTGTCCTATAACCCAAGTCTGTAGCATCTTAAGCAATAGGGTCTTATCATCTAGTTTTGGTGGGAAACCAAGAACTGCAAACCAGACAATATTGTATAATGTTTGGGGGCTTCTGAGACCTCTTTGACCAACAACTCATCATAGGGAGATATCTCATAGCTGGTACCGGGTTTGTCATTTAATAGCCTTCAGCTTCTAGGGGAAGCATTATCTATCTATAGTACCGTGTGTGTGTGTGTGTGTGTGTGTGTGTGTGTGTGTGTGTGTTAAGTGCTATCACTTGCTAAAAGGGAAGCAAGACTCCTTTAACTCTGATGGGGTTGTAATGCTTGCTTTAATTTCATGTTGATGATGGTTAACTCATCACCACCACCAAAAAGACTGGCAAGTCTAATCTTCAAACACCTATTGTGACCCTGATGCCCAGAGAATTCTGTGGGTTGCCAGCATCTGTGTCACCTGCAAGCATAGTTTGAAATGAATCTGAGTAACACAGGGATTGTTATTTCTATATGTTTCCATAATAATTTTCATAATGCTGATTGGTATAGAAGAAAAACACCGAAGTTTCCATGAAACAACTGCCCTCATTCTCAAACATTTTCAATGTTCCATGCCTGTCTGATGAGGCCCAATGATGCCACAAGCCAGAAGTCACATCTTGCCTTCCCAAAGCCTTTGAAACTCATAGCTGGGGTGAAACAGGCAGGGATTAACATCCTTTGTTTCTTGGTTGTTATTTTGTTTCATTTTTCCCTCTAATTTTTTTGTTTTGTTTTTCCAGACAGGATTTCCATGTGTAGCTTTGTAGACAAGGCTGGCCTCAAACTCACAGAGATCTGCCTGCCTCTGCCTCCTGAGCACTGGGATTAAAGGCATGCACCACCACTGCCCAGCTCCCTCTGATTTTTATTGTAAATACACATGACACATGTATTAAGTGTACAGTTATTATATACATTTCTAAATTGTGTGATAATCACAACCGATAGTCACATTCTTTCATCTTGTAAAATGGAAACTGTATACATTAAACAGTAGTTCTCCACCCCGTCTAAGACCCTAGAAATGTTATTACTTTGTGCTTCTGTGATTTTGACTACAGCGGGTTCCTCATTTAAGTGGAACTGTGCTATTTTGTTTTTTGTGACTGCCTTGACATAGTATCTTCAATGTTTGTCCATGTGGTAGAATAATGCAGTTTCCTTCCTTTTAAGTTTGAATAATGGTCCTTTTTGTATGTGTGTAAGTATCATAAGTATCATGTATTGGTTACCCAATCATCTATCATTCTTGGGTTTCTTTTACGTAGTACAAAAAAAATCCTTCTATGAACATGGGTATACAAATCTCTTTAAAAAGAAAAATCTTGCTGATAATTTTAAATATATATCCAGAAGTAGAATTGATGAATTACATGGCAATTTTACCTGCTAGTTATTTGGGGAACCACCATACCATCTTCAATGGTATCTGTAGAGTTTCATATTCCCGCCAATGGCGCTCAAGTGTCCCAATCTCTCTTCATCATCACCAACTCTTATTTACTTGTCTCCTATGGTAGCCATGCCCACTGTATGAGGTAGAAGCCTGTTGTTTTGATTTGTATTTCCTTGCTCACTGGTGATGTGCTGAACACATTGGCCATCCATCTTTTTACTCATCTCAAATCAAGTCTTGTCTTTTGGTCAACAATTTTCAAATGTTCTGTTTCCTAGATATTGACCCGTTATAAAACAGATAATTTGCAAATGTTCTCTCCCATTTCCTTTGTTCTTTCATGCTTAAGTTGTTTTTTACATAATACATAATAGTTTTTTTAAAATTTTCACAAAGTCTTGTTTTCCTGTTATTTAATGTTGTCATCTATGCTTTTGATGTCCTGCCATTGCCAAATCTAGTGTCACTAAGACTGTGCCCTGTATTCTCCAAAGAATGTTTTAGATTTAGGCTTTCTTAGTTGTTGGTACATAATGTATATGTGTAATTTTGGAATAGAACTTCATTTTTTGCAACTGGATATCCAGTTGTCACACCTTCGTTTGTTCAAAACTGCACGCTTTTTGTTGTTGTTGTTGTTGTTGTTTTGTTTTGTTTTGTTTTGACTGATCTTAGCAGTTTAACCATATATGTGACAGTTTGTTGTCAAGTTGTGTTTTTCTATCTCATGTGTTTTTCTCTTGCCTGCACTACATTGATGAGATAACTGAAGGTGTATAGGCTATCAGACAATCTGGGATGTTATTCCTTAAGCAATATCCAACCATCTGTCTAACTATATCTTTTTAGAACTCACCCACTAAATTTATCTGACTGTCTTAAGATCCCAGGAATCCATCTTTCTCCTCATTCTAGTATTGTGATTGCAAGTGCCCAGTACCATACCCAGACTTTGTTTATACATGGCTCTGGGGATAGAACTCTGGTCTCATGCTATCTCTCCAGCCATTATTGAAGTTTTTTAGTAAGTTCTACAAACATGGAAGCTTATTTTGTTCTTTTTTTTTTTCAAGATTATTTTGGTTATGAAAGGTTGAGGAGGTTCATTGAGATTCATGTGAACTTTCTGTTTTTGTAAACAAAATAGTCATTTTGGATTTTGATAAGCATCAAATTAGGTAGTATTGCTAATCTTAACAATATTAAATCTTATAGTTCATGAGCATGGAAAGTATTTCCATCAATTTCTGATTTTAATTTATTTTAGCTTTTTATAATTTTAATTTCATCACATTGGTTAATATCTAAGTAATTTTTTTCTTCTTCTGCTGTTGTAAATGGAATTGCTTTTGTAATTTCCCTTTCAGATTTTTCATTGTTGGTTTATTAAAATGCCTCTGACATTTGTGCATTAACTTTGCATCTTTCTGTTTTGCTGAATTCATTTGCTCTCTGTAATAGCTTTTGTGTATGTGTATGGAATCTATAGGATTGTCTACATGTAAAATCTTCTCAAATCCATGAACAGAAATTATTTTACTTCATTCCTAACTTGGATAACTTTATTCCTATTTCTTCATTATTTGTTCTTCCTTTTTTTCATTATTTGTTCTGGCTAGAGTTCCCAGTACTGTGTTGAATAGAAGTGGTCTGTGTGGGCAGCCTCTGCTTTCTTCTGAATAGGAAACTTCCACTACTAAATATGATATTTTGTCATTTTTTTCACATAGGTCTTTTATTATGTTGAGATAATTTTTTCTATTTTTAGTTTTCCAAACATCGTTTAGTAAAGAGATGCTGGTGGGGGGGGGGGCTAGCAAACTAGTTCAGTGGATAAAGGTGCTTACTGCTAAGCCTGACAACATGAATTCAATTCCTGAGACCCTTGTGGCAAAAGTAGAGAACTCATTCCTGAAAGCTGTCACCTGGCCTACACACACACACACACACACACACACACACACACACACACACACACACACACCTCTAAACAGCATAATTTTAAAAGAAAGCCAGTAAACTGACCAAGTGCTTTTCCTCTATAGATTGAGGTCATCATGTGATTGCCCCTTCATTCTGTTGATACAGTTTACTGCTTTTTGCAGTGTTGAGCCATCTTTCTGCTCTAAGAATGAATCTCACTTGGGTATGATGAAGAATTCTTTTAATGTGGTGTTGAATTTAAGTTAAGATTTCTTCCTTCTGTAGTCATAAGAGGTGTTAGTCCTCTAGTTTTCCTGTAGTATCTTTGTTTGGCTTTGGTATGAGAACACTGCTGGCCTTAGAGAATGAGCTAAGGGTTGGGACGGGGAGGGGAGGAATTCCTCTTCTTTGGTTTCATTAGAGGAGTTTGCAGGATGAGTGTTAGTTTTTCTTTAACACTTGGTAGAATTCACCCACAACACCACCTGGGCTTGCAATTTTCTTTCTCAGGAAAGACATATTACTGGTTTCATCTTCTGTAACAGTTATGGATGGGTCTGTTCAGATTTTCTGTTTGTCCTTTAGTGAGTATTGTGTTTCTACTCATTTATCCATTATACTTAATTATCTGTAGAACTTATTTACAATTCTTACATTTCTACAATGGATGGTAAGTCTCCATTTTTATTTTTGGTTCTAGAAATTTGAATTTTCTTTCATTTCTTAATACATCTATCTTAAGGATTGTCAATTTTGTTGATCTTTTCCAAGAAACAACTTACGGTTACATTTATTTTCCCTGTAGTATCTCTATCCTCTATTTCATTTATCTCTGCTCCAAACTTCTATTTCCCTCTATCTGGTAGCTTCAGACTTTTTTCCTAGTTCTTTAAATCACAAGGTTTGTTTGTTGAGCTGTTGGCTCAAGATCTTTCTTGTGTTAATGGTCTAATAGCTATACACGTCTGCCTTCATTTTATCACATCTTGAAGATCTCGTTATGCATTTTCATTTTCGGCCATCTCTTATGATTTTCTACATCTTCTTCTGATGTAACCTTTAATGTATTGGTTGCCTGTGTGCCTGTATGCTTGTGTGAGTATGTGGCATGTATGTGCAAATACCCAAAGAGGCCAGAATTAGATCTCCTAGTCTTGGAGTCAATTATGAGTTACCTGATGTGGGTGCTGGCAACTGAAATGGGATCCTCTGGAAGAGCAGCAAATGCTCTTAACCACTGAGCATCTCCTGCCGGGGCTTTTACTGTTGATTTTTCTTGCAGATAGCTGGCAAAAGAGAGAATAGACTTCTATTTGTTGTAGTTGGACTATAAATATTTTAATCTGATATTGTGATTACTTCAGATAGCACCCATGCCCCTTACCCTGGGTTTTCTTTCTTTTGTTATTGTTGTTGTTTATATTTGTTTTAAATTTTAATTTAATTTTACACTTATTCATATTTGCTTGAGTAGGCTGTCCTTCTGTAAAGGATCAAGCTGAGCTATATGCTTCCAAGCTCGTGGTTTTCTCTCTGAACTTGCCCGATCACTTTCTAATTTCATTTCAATATGCAGTTAATTTTTTTAATGTCCTAGTCTTTAAGGTACAGCTTAAAGAAAAAGAGAAAAATGAAAGATGGAACATAAAAGGATTCTCACCCTTTAGATCGCCAGGAACTCAAGTCAACCAGAAGGCCAGGAGCTTGCAATACTGAGCAGAGGTGCAGTGGCAATGGCTGCTGGCCTCTCATGTGTACCCTTGTGACGAGGACCAGCAATCAGATGTCAGGTCACAAGTCCATGACATTATCCTATTGGTTCCTTCCAGATGTTTGCAAGCAGCTTTAGACTATCACGTGTCATCGACAACCCTGTGATGGACAAATGTCACTATACTGTCCTAGTGAGCTTCCAGTTGTTGTGATAGAAACAAAGAACAAAAGTGACTTGGAGAGGAAAGGGTTTATTTGGCTTACACGTCCTAGGCAAAGTTCATTACTGAAGGAAACCAAGACAAGAACCCAAGGCCTGGAGGCAGGAACTGATTCAGAGACCATGGAGGAATGCTGCTCAGTGGTTTGCTGCCCAGGGCTTGCTCAGCCTACTTTTTTCTGTATCCCAAGATTACCTGCCTTAGAGTGGCACCACACGCAGTGGCCTGCCCCCCCCCCATCAATCATTAGTCAATAAAATTCCCCAAAGACAGGCCTCAATTGAGGCTTTCTCTTCCTGAATCAGGCTTCTGCCAGGTTGACAAAACTAACCAGACACATACCAGCTGTGTAGGTAAAGAGATGGGTTCCTGTTCTTCAGCTCTGCATCTTCCCATGATCTCCCTATTGGAACATGTAGAGAGACAGGGAGAAGCTGAGCATCCTGCTTACAATCTCACAACCCATAATAACTGAACTGAAACCAGCCTCTTGACTTGGAGCTTAGAATCTTGTCTATATGGTAGTACCTCGGATTTACCCTCAAGGTGATGAGAATGAAAGTTACATGAAAATCATGTCTTTCCTAAAGAAAGCCACCCCCAGCCTGTGTGGCATGTCCCTCCTGCAAACCCCCTGCTAAACACATGGCTGGGCTCCTCCAAGCTATAGGCTGAGGCTTCATGATGTCTCCACTGGGAGTACCACAATATTTCTCTAAAGATATTTCACTCACCTTTGATTACTTGCATTGATTCTGAGACGTAGATCGCTCAGTTTCCTATTTGCCAGGGAACGTGTGTGTGTGTGTGTGTGTGTGAGAGAGAGAGAGAGAGAGAGAGAGAGAGAGAGAGAGAGAGAGAGAGAGAGAGAGAGAGCAGATGACCTCAGATATTTCTCCTTGGGTGCCATCTGCCTCATATGAGACAGGGCCTCTCAGTAGCCTGAAACTAGCCAAGTGGGCTTTGCTGGCTGGTGGGTGAACCCCAGAGATCTTCCTGTCTCTACATCTCAGGTAAGGATTATAAGCATGCCACCACCATACCTGTCATTTTCTAAAATGGATTCCTGGAATCAAACTCAGGTCTTCATGCTTGCAAAGTAAGCACTTTTCTGACTAAGACATATCCCAAAGCCCTGAGCACAAAGAAATCTAAAGATCAATATAAAATCACTGGAGCCTAAGGAAAGGGTTTGCAAAGGGAAGCAAACAGTGCACCAGTCCTAAGTACATGAGAGTGATACCAGCTGACACCAGAAGGAAAACACAGCCAGGGGATACTTGCGTCAAGTGGAGGCTGAGGTTAAAGATGCCCAGAGTATTGGGGCTGTCTGGTGAGGCGTGACATCAGTAGTGCTCTGACAGAATCTAGTGGCCCATGCTTCACAAATAAATTTAGATGGAACCTTGCTTTGCCTAACTCAAAACACTTTATAAGAAGTCCTTTGTGGAAAAAAAATGACGTATTTCTAAAATGTGTATTTAAAATCATTTTTTCTTCTATTGAAAATGTATTGTTTCTCACATAATATATCCTGATTATAGTTTCCCCTACTTTACTCCTCCAAGTTCCTTGCCATCTCCCCTTCCATCCAGATCCACCCCCTTTCTGTCTCTTCTTAGAAAACAGGCTTCTAAGGGCTAGTAATAAAATAAATGATAAGATTAAAACAGAACTAATGCACAGGAATAGGACAAAACAAGCAGAAGGAAAAGAGCTCAAGAAAAAGCACAAGAAATATATATATATATATATATATATATATACATACATACATACATACATACATACATACACACACACACACACACACACACACACACACACACACACACGCGCTTGTGAGCATGCATGCATGGATATCTGCCTGTGTTTTTGCACGTGTGCTTGCCTGAGTTGTAAGTGTGTGTGTGTGTGTGTGTGTGTGTGTGTGTGTGTGTGTGTGTAGAGAGAGAGAGAGAGAGAGAGAGAGAGAGAGGGAGGGAGGGAGAGAGAGAGAGAGAGAGAGAGAGAGAGAGAGAGAGAGAGAGGAGAGTATATGCACATATGTGTATATATGTGTTAAATAAAAATTTAAAAGTAAAGTAATTTTTTAAAGCCCTGGTGTGACATTATGAAACAAGTGACCACTAAAAGGTATCTTTTTCTTTTGGTTGTCTTGTAGTAGTCTGGACTGGAACCTGTGCTCTTTCTGAGTCTTCAGGACATCTGCCCAGGACCTTCTGGTTTTAAAATCTTCATTGAGAAGTCAGGTGTAATTCCAGTAGGCCTATCTTTATGTGTTACTTGGTCTTCTACCCTTATGGCTTTTAATACTCTTCCATTGTTCTGTACATTTAGTGTTTGGATTATCATATGCCAAAGGGAGCATATTAGTCTGTTAGGTGTTGTTTGCTTCCTATACCTTGGGCTTGGCTAGTGTCTCCTTTCTTGGTTAAGGGAATTTTCTTCTATGCTTTAGCCTTTGATCTGGGATTCCTCTCCTTCCTCTGTTCTTACTGTTCTTAGATGTGGTCTTTTCATAGTATCCCAGATTTCTTGCATGTTTTTCCAGGACTTTTTTAGATTTATATTTTCTTTGATGTGTTTCTTCTAGTGTTTCTCCTAGTGTGTCTTTCGTGCCCTGTGATTCTCTCTTCCGCCTCTTGAGTTCTCTCGGTGAGACTTGCCTCTGAGTTTCCAGTTCCAAAACTTTTCATTTCCAGATTTCCCTCAGTTTGGGCTTTCTTTATTGATTCTATTTCTACTTTCAGGCCTCTTTTCCTTCCACGGTTGATGTTGTCATTGATTTCTTTAAGGGATTTATTCATTTTCTCTTTATGTATCTCTATCGTCAGTCTTTTCCTTATGTTTCAGCAGGGTTGGAATGTTAAAGGCCTGGTGTGGCAGGGTTGCTGGACTCTAGTAGAGACATATTGTTCTGGCTGTTTATTGATTGTTTATATGCTGGCATCTAGGCATCCAAATGATTGATATCTGGTCACTGAGTGGGGTTTTACTGTTTCGTGTGTTTGTTCGATTTGCTTTGGGGTTTTTTGTTTGTTTGCTTGTTTCTGTTGCCCTCTCTGGTTCTTAGGAGGATATAATGGCTGTGTGTTGCCTGCTAGAAAATTCTTCTGGGATCCTGATAGGCATGACCATTGGGGTTCCAGATAAATATGTTTCTAGGTATTGGGAGCTTAAAAACAGAGATGAGATAGGAATGGGAGAATTAGGAGGTCCATCCTTCTGGAGGGAAGCAGGGTATTTCACCAAGATCTACCTAATGCTGTGAGACTTGGGGTAGAGAGTGACAGCCACACCAGGTAGTCTGCTACAGAGCTGGAGTTAGACTGGGGGATTGGATTTGGAGTAGAAAAAAGAGAGTGGAGATGTGAAGCCAGCCTTCCTGCTTGGCCGGCCTACTTTCTTGGCAGCCTGGACTTGCAGGTTCCCAGGGAATGGCTGCTGGATGTGTGGGTTAGGATAACAGAATGAGTGGGCAAGAAAGCTGGAGAAGATCCATGTGATCTGCTGGAGGGGAGATGTCAAAACAGGTGGTCTGCCACAAAGTTGGGGTTAGACTGGAGCATTTGATTTAGAACATGGAAGAGAGAGGTGTCCATCTGCAGTTAGCTTACCTGCTTCCCTGGCTGGCATGGCCTGTGGATTCCAAAGGAATGGCTGCTGTTGTTGGGGCTTGGGATAATGGCCTGAGTGGCAGGGAGGAAGGTTGGAGGAGAAGGTCGTGTGACCAGTTGGAGATGCAGTAAGAAGGAAGAAGAGGCTGCAGCAGGTGGGTCTGTTACAGAGCCGGGGTGAGAATGGAGGTATTGGATTTGGAGGAGAGGAGGCAAAGGTAAAGATCTGAAGTTAACCTACCTGCTTCCCTACAGGGCCAGAGTCATAAAATCATTTTTTCTATCCCGTCATCCAGATAGTCCCTCAACACATATTTGTCAGCCAGTGTGTGCTTTAAGGTGGGTATTCAGGTAAACAAAGACAAAGGTGCCTTTGACAGAGAGATTTGGCTTGGCTTAGTCCACTAAGTCCTTACACTCCAGACTCAAATGTCAATCACATAGAAACCTTAGCTTTTTGCTTCAGTGGATGGTGCCTACAGTTTCATAAATCTCCAATTTGTTTGCTCTCGCAATTTGCACACCTTTTGGCATTCGGCAGGAGGGTGGGGGGAAATGTTTAAAGCAGAAGTTTATTCTTTGTGAACTCAGTGACTTAAGCTTTACATTCCTCTTTGTACCAGAGTTCAGATCTTGGGGAAAACCCAACAGAGCATCCTGACTTGTGTAGATATACTCATGCAGCTTCTATTTAGCCTTATTAAAGAGAGCCACGGATAGGCTTTAGGCTCCTTAAAACCTGGCCAAGCCTACCTCCAAATGTGGATGAGCCAAGAAATATGGGGCTGTAGAAATGGGTTGGTGGTTAAGAGCTCTAGCTGCTCTTCCAGAGGACCTGGATTCGATTCCCAGCACCCATACGGTGACTTACAACTGCCCCTAACTCCAGATTCAAGGATGTGGAGGCTTCTTCTGGCCTCCATGGACACCAGGCAAATGTGGTGTACTGACATAACATGCAGGCAAACACGTGTAGATGGCCTAGTGATGTTTCTGAGGGAAACACTCCTTGTTCAGAGATGATTCAGAGACGGTTGCCCTGCCCCCATGCCTCCATCCCTTGCCTCAAGAACAATTAGACTAACAAAACAACAGACCGATAGCAGCCTGGAGTTCTCACTTAACAAGCCCTTACACAGTATAGACCGGCAGTGTGTTACACACAGCCTCCTTGGAACAGTAAGTAAAGTGGTGGGTGCTCATGATCACCAGGTGAGGGCTCCGGACCGCGCACTGTTTGTCTTCTGTCTTAAGCAGTTTTTAATGATGACAGGGCTGTTGGTAGTTTAGATGCTGTTAAAGAGACCATCAAAGAGGTTAATCCCGAGACAAAATAAATGAAGTCTTTCTTTAAATGCAAGGTCAGGAGGCTGTAATGGCTCTGGTGTGTCCTGTGACACTCAGGACAAAGGGCTTAAGCAGAATTCTAACTTCCCTTGAAATCACTCCTACCTACTGATCCCAACCGAGCACAGCCCTAGGAAAGCTCCTGTGAACAGCCCCGCCCCAGCTCTCAGCTCCCCTGAAACCAAAGAGGCTGCTCTCTGTGGTTTAAATTAAAGGAGGAGATGTGTTTCGCACAAATTAGCTTTCCTATTGATGTGGTGCATATTACAAAGATCAGTCTTCTTGTTCTAATTCAAATCCATGTGCTGCAATTTTTATTTAATTTAAAACTAAATAGGAGCCAGGAGCTGACAGAAGAAGGGGAAATGCCAAGCCTAATTGAGCCCTGGCAGCCTTCTTAAAACCACTGATTTGGGAACTGCAGACTCCTGGGGTGGAGGAGTTGCCATGCAGAGATGCTCCACTGGTTTGGCTGGGAGGGAGGCTAGGGAAGCGTGGTTGCAGAAGCCAGAGGGGGTGAAAAAGAGCCCCCTTCCTCTAATGCATCCCCTTTGGCTTCACTTGAAAGAAAACATGGAGTCCATGATATAGCCTGTGCATGAATTCTAATAGCTCTTACTAATAAAAACTGGGAGTCAGATATTAGGGTGGAAAGCTGAAAGATTAGATAAGTAAAGGAGCCAGCCCTGGCTCTTACCTCCACCTCAGACCAAAGGGGAGATCCTGTCTCCACGAATCCTCAGACTGAATGCTCAGACTGACTGCCTCAAACTAACTGCTGCTCAGACTGCCTTGAACTCCTGTCTCCTCCGGCCTTATATTCCTCTCTGGACTTAGTCCTATCACTCCTGTCTCCACCTCCCTAGTGCTGGGATTAAAGGCCTGTGATCACAAGTGCTCTGGGATCACCTTTGTGTGAGCTCTGTTTCGCTTTTAGACTGGATCGATTTCGTGTAGCCCAGGGTGGCCCTGAACTAACAGAGATCTGTCTGCCTCTGTTTCCTGAGTGCTGCTGGGATTAAAGGTATGTGCTACCTCTGCTTGGCCTCTATGGCTGACTAGTGTGGCTAGCTTTATTTGTTAGATCATAAATAAAATATCACTTCAATACCTCTCACAAAAAAAAAAAAATAGACAAGTTTGAACTAGGAGAACATAACCCCAATACAGATTTATGTGAAAACGCATCTCTGAGTCATCACACTCACCAAAACAACAATGCCAAGTCTGTCAGGCTTTGCTGATGTGTTCACTGCCCATCCCATCATCGACTGGCACGTGTTAACATTCACAAAGCTGGCAGCACAGAAGGAAGAGGAGAAAGATGGGGAAGAAAAACTCGATAGCCGTTTTTCCCGACGCTTATCGTCTCCCCTCAGTTGTGTGGATGTCAGCATTCATACTATCCAGTGGAGCACTGTGTTCTTCAGCTTGTGTTCAAAGGAAGAATCACCGCCAAGCTGGAGGCTGCTTTCCCTGGTGTCATCTTGTGAAACACCAGTCATCCGTAATGCGGATTCCATTTGATCACTCTAGCACAAAAGTATTATATCTAGAAATCAGCCAAGAAATGGGAACGGGCACGGATTAGTCAGTCATGTGGCACTATGTCAAAACAACTATTCTCGCATGGTTTCGGAGGATTCAGTCTCTGGTCCCGGGGGCCATACACTTCGGGACACCGTTGCAGTGGCAGGAAGATGATGTGTAGTGGAAGCTGCTTGTCCCTCCTTGGTTGACAGGAAGCAGACAGTACCCACAGGAGAGACCATGGATCTGTCCCTGTGGACCTTCCCTCAGACACCTACCTTTTCTAGCTAGGTCTCTGTTCCCAAAATGTCCAATCCCCCAAAGTAACATGACCTGTGTTCAAACCATGGCCTGTAGGAAACATTTTCTGTTCAAGCCATAGCAGAAGGAATGAAAATGAAGGTGAAGTATGAAGAAGGCCACCATACAGCAGTGTTAAGAAACAGAAGCGGAGGCCTTCTGCAATCTTCCGTGGACTAATAAAACTCTGTTAAGATCACTAGTCTCTCCCAGTCACTAGTCCCTATCTAAAAGGGACACTTTCATGCTCTCCTGATCCCAAACACCTGTGCTAATACATATCTGTGACAAAAAATAAATAAATTATCCTGCATAATAAGAGAGTTTGATGATTAACTTTAATTAACAACTTGGTATAACCTAAAATCACCTGGGAAGAGGGTCTCAACGGGAGATCATTTACTTAGGTCTGGTCTGTAGGCCTATCTCTGGGGGATTATCTTAAAGTAATTCACATGGGAAGACCAAGCCCACTGTGGAAGCCACTACCCCCTAGGCAGGGATTCCTGAACTATATTAAGAGTAGAGGAATTGAGATAGCAATTACTGGCAAGTAAGCAAGCCAGTGTGTATGTTTTCATTTCTATCTGCTTTTTACTAAGGCTGTAATCAGCCATCTCAGTCTCCTGTGGCTGTGGCTTCCCTGTAGGCTTTAACATGGGACTGTGAGTTCAAATAAACCTTTTCCCCCCAAGGTACTTTTTGTCCAAATATTTTATCACAGCAAGAGAAATGAAACTAGAACAGAGAACAATGATTTACTTGTTCAGTTTCAGGGTTCTGTGGATGGTCACTTGGCGCTGCAGCTTCTGGGCTGTAGGGGGGTGAAACATCATGGTGGAAACATGAAATGAAGCCTCTTACCTCACAGCAGATAAAAAGCATAAAAGTTTTCCTGTGATGCACACCTTTGATCCCAGCACTTGGGAGGCAGAGGCAGGTGGATCTCCGTGAGTCTGAGGCAAGCCTGGTCTACAGAGTGAGTTCTAGGACAGGCTCCAAAGCTACACAGAGAAACCCTGTCTCAGAAAACAAAACAAAACAAACAAAGAAAAACAACAACAACAACAACAAAAGAAAAGCATAAAAGCAAAGGAAAAAGGTCAAGAACAAAACAGCCTTCAAAGCCATGCCCCTTCTGCTAACTAGGTCTTATCTCCCACCACTTCCTAACAATGCTATCAAATTAAGAATCCATCAATTTACTAATCCATTGATGAAGTCAGAGCCCTTGTGATCCTGTCACTGTCCAATGACTGGATACACTAGGTGAAGACCAGTTGTCAATACAGGAATCTTGTTGTGGACTCTTCATAGCTAACCCATACCAATCTCCAAGTGTAGTCCTCAACTGAGAAACTCCTTGGAGTTAGTTATGAACACTGAGTTTAATCTACATCCTAACGGAGTCTCTAGGTAATTCAGGTGTATGTTTAGATTTGAGAAGAATGTTCCCACAAGTTATTACAATTCATGGATTCTGCTCTAAGCCCATCCCTTCAATTCTTCCTACCCTGTCATTGTGTAGGTTTACAGGCTTGTGGAGCACATGCATTCCAGGATAGCTGTGAATGCATCCCAACACATTAGTAGGTGATAATATCATGTTACAATAGCAAAAGATTGGACATTCCTGCTAGCCATTCCTAGGAACCTTCATCTGTGATCTGATAAGCATAGCACTGTTTATCTAGTTACTGGCTGTCTTCCAGTCCATTCAGGCTAATCTCTTTCTTCCGATCCACCTTTACTTCTTAGTAATTCCATTGATTGATCCTTCAGACCTCCGCGTAGACCTTTCTTACTAGAAGGCTTTGTAACACCTCAAATTTCAGTTGATATCTTTCTGTCCTGTTCCCATAGCTCCTGAGCTTATTCCTTCCTAGAGGACATTATATTCTGTCATGTTTGTCAGTCTATCTGTATCCCCCTCTATGTTGGGAGTTTTGTAAGGACGCCTAGCTTATCTTTATAACTCAGCCCTAGAACACAGCTTGAGGAAACTGAGTAGCCTTCTGTGTAGACTTGATAGGTAATAAATGAATAAGCTGTGCAACACTGTTCACCCAACTCAAATGGTTTATTTAATGTACATTGCCATTTAAGAATTATCCATTCTATCTTGTTTTATTTCTAGGAACTATTACAAAACTGCCCTGCCAGCTTATACCAGCCTTGCCCATTTCCATAGGTGCATGATAAGCAACAATAATTTCAAAACAAGAGATTAACAAATGAAACCTACTATTATCTAGCTGGAAAGTTGGTAACAGCGTCATGCCTTCAACCGTAATATGTGGATTTGAAAATATTTTTTGAATCTTTGCTTGCTCTATGCTGGAGGAATGTGTTGCTTTCATATTGAAAAAAAACCCTGAGGTTATTTGAATCAAAAATGAAACTAAACTCAAGCTATACTTAGGAAGAGAATTTCCTTAAATGTGTGCTGAAGACTGAATCTGATCACCTGCACCAGGGTTTAGCATTTTCTTTTTCTTGCCTGTGCTCCCAGAGGTGAAAAGACAGCCCAGCAATGCCACCACCCTCTGAGTGTTTGCTATCCCACCTACCTCTTTGCAGCCTTCTCAGCTAAATTCCAGGGCTTGCCCCCTCCTGTGCTCCCTCTCCCCCTGCCCTTGCCCTACCTTGTGTAATTAATTAGTTCACTAGTAGGCCACTAACCAACTAATGGGACACAGAGATGGCACTTTTCTCCATTAGAGGATATGAATGTGGAAGCCCCATCTTTCTCAGGTGGTAAACACTGGCCTGGGGCAGGCATTAGTGAGTGGTGACTACAATAGGTCTTCTGAGGTCTTTAAGTGGGACAGGATTAATCAGCTTGTGCAGGAAATGAACCACAAAAATGTTTTAACCACTGTGTCAAGCAATCATAGAAAAAGTCATCTGGATAATGGATGAGCATGCACAGCGCTGTTGTGGCAGAGCAGATGAGCATCACAGACCCACACGGATCAGAGATCCCATTAGCTCCTCCTGGTTTCACCCACTGGGGGAGGGTTGCACGATTGCGGTGAATACAGAATAGCTGAGAAAAGGCTGAGGATGGTAACCAGTCCCATACGTTTGTTTCTTCTATTAGGAAATCAAAACATCATCATTCTTCACTTAGCTCCAAAGTACATTTATAGTAAGGATGACTTGCTCTTGCATTTTTAAGCAGCAAATTAGATTTTGCTACTTGCTACACCACAGTATTTCATAAATAGGAACTACTGTTTTGTCAAAGTATAGAAATTCAGACTTTGAAGTAGACTCTGCCCTTTATGATTAACTGGTTCTAACCCACAGCTTCCTAGACTGCCAAGTAGAAAAAAGAAAAAAAAATGTCCCTAACCTAGGTGGTTAGTGTTGAAAACCAAACCAGCAATACAGCTGCCATGGGGCTGGAGAGATGATTCAGCTGTAAAGAGCATAGGTCCACTAGAAGAGCACCTGTACTGGGACGCTCACAACTGATTAATCCAGTTCCAGAGGATCCAGTGCCCTCTTCTGGCATCTATAGGCACTGCACACATGTGGTACACATACAACCAGGCACACACACAAACGTGCAAATAAAAATGATACTTTAAAATTCAACCTTTCTGCACAGAAACTACCACCTTGGAGACACACACACAGAGGGAAGAGGTTTTTTTTTTTTTTCTTTGCTTCCCTTCACCATCACAGATGACAAGACAGGGGGAATGCTCCAATAAACTGCCTGCTGTTCACAGAACAGCATCCTGTCACAGACTGAGGTCTTCATTCTGAAGAAGGGCTGACTGTTAATCCCTGTGGAAAACACAGTCTGGGGCAGAAACTAAGTGCAAACTACAGCTATGTCTCCTGCTTTGTTCTCTCCCTTCAGGTGAGGACAGATTGATATTCCATGTGCAGGCATATATCCTGGATCACTACATCAACCAAACTGTTACAACTCAAAGTACCAATAAGTACACAAAAAAACAGTGTTACCTTTCCCCCACAGGCTGACCCATGTAAAACAGAGATCCCTTTTGGCATTTGCAGAGTGTGAGAAAGTAACAGTATCTTGAACTGACCAGGCTCACTTATCTTTTGAGATAGTTCAACTAATGAAAGCATGTGAGACCCCAAACACTCAGCAATGAAACATCACTGCTCCCTGATTTCCAGGGATACAGTCTCAGAAGGATACAGAAACACCAAAAATTTAGCCACTCCATTCTAGAAGTTTTATGGGCATTTAGGGTTTTCAATGATGTCCACAGTGAGCAAATACTATATTGATAGTTGTTACCAAATCAACTTTCCACTGAGGCAAACAAATAGACTATGTAATTCTATCCTATTTTCTGCCTGAATTTGCTTACTAATTGTTTGCTGGTTTGGGGCATGGAGTAGACAAAACCATAGAAAACTATTAACATAAGCAAACCAATTTCAAAAAATTAGTCTCTGTGTGCCAGCACAAATCCCTTGTAATATCTGCCTCGGGTTCTATAGATAGAGCTAGAAAGAAACCAATAGAATTGATTCAAATAAGTCATATGTGCAAGCAAGGAACGGTTGCACTTACAAATGCCTTGTGCTGAACACCCACAGGGCCGTTTAGTAATTCGAAATTGAGCAGCATTAGCTCTGGAATGTAGAGAAAGTAACACTGGCCAGTCTGTGTCTCAGACACTGACTGAACTTCTGTAGCTAGGTAGAACTCCTCACTCTACCTCCCAGACTCCCAAAGGCTCTGCCAGGAATCAGTTCCAAAGCCCAGAGCTTTAGAAGACAGTGATTCTGCTGAGGGAAGGAAGAGTCCCCTGGCAGCTGCTCTGCCTCTGACTCTGTCTTTGCTGCCATTTGCAAAATGGTCACCTGGGCATCACAGCAGCCACTCTCTCTACACTTTACGGAAGCTATTTTCAATCCCACAATCCCACAGACAGACATGCTAACATATGTGTTAAGGCTTATTGTTTGGGTGATTTCCTTTTCTTTCATTTTTTTTTTTGACAAGTCTTACCCAGTATGTAACCTAAGATGGCCTAGGAACTTCCTTTGTAGTTCCAGACTAATGGTAATCCTCCTGCCTCAGCTTCCAGAGTGCCTGGATTACATGCGTGAACCATTACACCTGCTGAACACTTTAAAATGAACTCTTCTAGGGAAGAATGGGCACTGCCCTTCAGTACATTTCTTACAATGGCACTCTCCTTGGCGGGACACCCATCCCAGCTGCCAGAGGAAATGAAGGTATGATTGGAGAGTCCAAGTATGCTGGTTGGTTTTTGTCACCTTGACACAAACCAGAATCAGATGTAATTGAGGAGCCACCTGCACATGGCCCGTGGGCATGTCTGTGGCATATTTTCTTGATTAATGATTGATGTGGGGCCCCGTCCACTAAGGGCAGGCAGCACCACCCTCAGCAGGTGGTACTCAGCTAACAAGAATGAGAAGAAGCCAGTGAGCAGCATCCTTGGGTGGTCTGTGCTTCTGTTCTTGCCTCCAGGTTCTTACCCTGAGCTCTTCCCTTAGTTTCCCTTGGTGATGGACTATAAAGTTTGTGATAGGAATAAACCTTTTCCTCTCCAAGTTACTTTTGGTCAATATTTTACCTCAGAAACAGAAAAACAAGCTAGAATAATGAGACAAACCACATTATCTTTTTGTGTAGGGTAGCAAGATCAATGTGACCTGTCAACTCTTTAGAAATGCAGTTTCAGTCAGGCATTGTTACGGCATGTTTCCCCACGGGCTGCCGCTGGTTCTGCCGCTATGGTCCCGCTGCCACGTGTGCCCCAAATAACACTCAGGATTATATCTGTATTTGATATAATCCTGTTGGCCAATTACCATTATTGTTAATGGGCTAGCTCTGCCTTAATTATTAACCCATTTCTACTTATCTAAGTATTTCCACGTGGTCGTCTTATCGGGGAGCCGCGGCAGGCGTCCTGCTTCTTCCCTGGGCTACATCTCGACTCCTCCCTACTACTTCTTTCCTCCTTGTCTCCTAGCCCCGCCTATCTTGCTATCTCATTGGCCACAGAGCTTTATTAACCAGTATGAGAAACATATATACAGAATAACATCTCCCATCAAGGCATAGTGGTGCTGGCCTTTAATCCCAGCACTCAGGAGGCAGAGGCAGGTAGATCTCTATGAATTTGAGGTCAGCTTGGTCTATACAATGAATTCAGGTCTATATAGTGAGACACTATTTCAGGGGGGGGGAAAGAAAGGCAGTGGTTTCATGTCTTCTGTAAGCCTAATAAATAAGGCTTTTAAAAGTTGAAGAAAACCTAGGACCATATTTGAGTAGGTTTTCTGACAGGTAGCCATCTTTGCTAATGAAGCATCTAGAAAAACTTTGTTACCAATTACAATGTTACAATGATATTACAATGCAAAACATCTTAGATTCAAAGTAAGGCTTCTCAACTCTAGGAATCCTTGACATTTAATAGCAGTTAGTCTCTGCTATTGTGTGTGTTGTGAATGTTTGTAAGATCACTGGCCTCTACCCAGCAGATGATAGCTAAGTCTCACCAACTCCCAAACCCCAACACTCAGCCCACATCCCTACTTCCCATCCCCGGGACACCCAAGAACATTTATAGACCTTGCCAAATACTCTCTGGGGGAAGATTGCCCCAGTTGAGATCTGTTCCACATGGACAGTTTGAGTTCTCTTGAGCACAGCCTGGCCAGGAGTTGAGTGTGGCTTAGAGATGGTTTGACTCTCTTTGGAAACGCACAGTTGGAGATGGAGCTAGCAGGGGGGGATCAGCCCACATTATACGACCACATCCATCTTTACTACATAAAAATAACCTTCTAAAGCCAGAGGCAGCTCTGTGTGTTGACTTCAGAGCTGTGGAAGAGTTAATCCCATCCCCAATTACCCATCCTGATGCCCTGGGCTTCCAAAAACAAACTTCATTCCAGATTAAAAAAAAAAAATATTTTGCTGTTGCATTACTTTGCTTCTCTGCAGCCTTGAGTTTTAGTAATGCAAGTTCAGGGGGAGACGAAGGAAAGAGAGTTCTACTTGTCTAACACAAGCTTGCTTTCTAGAAGGACTCAATTTATTTCTGAATGTGGACGATTTTTCCTCCGCAAACAATCTGTTGGCTTCCTTTCCCTGTGATAAAATGATGTTGAATTGAAAATGGAACCTAGTAGCAAGGTTGCACGATTCAGGAAGGCGTATTTTGAAACCAGACTGACATTTTTGCTGAAAGTAGTTACCCTGTGCAAGGTCATAAGACTTTAGCAAGTGTAAAAGCTATACATAATTCAATTGTGGACCTGTCCCGGGCTTTGATTTACCAGACTAATAATAAGAATGTGCTAGATCTTTGAAATCAACTCCCTCACAGCAGTTGAAGTGAGGGGGTGGGGAGGCTCAGACAGGCTTCTACTCCAAATGGAAAGATAGGAAGCTGGAAGACTCTTATAAAGGACAATTATTTAAAAGAACAGATAGGTTTCTCAGGAACATTTCTGTACCCCAATCCATCTACTGTTCATTTCCTTTTGGATTCCAATAACACTTTCAAATGCAAAAATGACCTTTCCTTCCTCCATTCATTTGGGCATTCACCACAAAGCAGGCTTGAGCAGTGCTTACCCTGTGAGAGGAGCTATTCTAGCCATCCAGAGGGATGTCACAGCAAATGCGGTTCCCAAAGCTCACTTTCTAGTCAAGGAAGATGAATAAATAACTAGATAAATAAATTCCAGATGGAAAGGAATACAGGAAAACACACACACACACACACACACACACACACACACACACACACACACACACACACACACAAAGCCCCGGGTGAAGGTGGAGGTATTGTGATCGATCCTGCAGGCTTGACCTGAAATGAGAAGGCGTAACCCTGGCACTACCTGTGACAGGCAGTATAGTAGGGAGGGGTAGCATGGGAGAGGCAGGGCAGCTGAGAAGACAGTGAGCACAAAGTCCAAGAAGCAAAAACAAATGGCTTACAATAAACTTTACTTTCCTGAACTTTTCAAATCCCAAGGTACCCTCCTCCTCCCATGCTCTGGTAAGAAGATGCTACCCTCCCTTGAACCATGCACTCTTTCATCCAAGCATCTGTCTGCTCAACCTCTCCACTGGGGAGACTAACTGACCTCTCACATAAATGTGGCTAAAATCCAAGCCTTAGTCCCCCCAAACCCCATCCCCAAACACACTCCTTAGTAGTTCCCCCTAATTCCTCTGAGTGCTTAGGATACAGTGTATTCTTGGAGGCTGTACACGCATGCACTCATCTGATCCATCAACAAGGACTTGTAAGAATTGGCACACTAGGACCTCCCACCGCAGTGAGCACACTTACCTGCCGCCTGGATTAAGGTGCCAGCCGGGCCCACTGGCTGTTTTCAGCCTAGAAATCTGGATTCCATGCAGCAGCCAGGGTTCCTCCTCTAACCCTTTCATTGAGCAGATGAAATCACTTCCTTGCATGCGACTTTCCTAAAGTTTCTCATCTCAAAATAATCTTGACCTTCAAAAGGCCATTGGTACGTGGCTCTGTGACCTCTGTGGCATCTTCTCCTTCCACAGTCCCCCCAGTTCAAACCTCTCCATCCTACTGCAACCACAGTGTCTTCCAGCTCCCTTCCTTCCCAAAGGGGAGCAGGTGCCGACCAGGCTTATCCTTCTATTAGAGTCTCTGCTCAAACATCACTAACCTGTGAGGCCTCCACAAGCACCCTAACACTAAACCCCTCATGTACATACAGGCTGTCCTGTTACCTGCTATGGTTTTCTTCCCAGAACCTTAGGCAACTAACCTGGATGTGCCTTTAAGTCAAGAGCTAGCTCTCATTTGCTACTCAACTCTGTATGCTGAAGGAATTGAAGAATTAAGTGATCACACATAGGTATTACCATAGCCTATCTAGAAAGTTGGAAGTCGGTGCCATTGTTCGCTTCAAGAACATTGTTGACATATCCATGACACTGTGGGAAATTTGGGAACGACTTTAAAAGGATGTAGTTCCAACCTTTTGAGAGATGAGAGGCTGGGAGAAAGTAACATCATGATTCATCCTGATTTTGATTTAGTAATACAAGTGGTATGATCAGTGCTTGTATAGGATTTCAAGGAGATAACATTGTGAGTAGAGGATTCCAAGCACTCATGAGAGTGAGGGGTGCGCAGAAACACAGTTCAAATGGGCAAACACTGGAGAAGCCCAAAGGAAATGCAGAATTCTGGAAGTAAAGGAACTTCAAATGGGCAAACACTGGAGAAGCCCAAAGGAAATGCAGAACTCTGGAAGTGAAGGAACAGCTGAGTGGGCTGGTGGCATGAAGACTACTGAATGATGCCTTACTTACAGAGTCTCTCAATGAGAGCAGACAAAGGAAGTAGAGTGGGCTTTAATCGAGAGGTTTCTGTGAACTATAGGAAACTATGTGCTAAGCTGAATTCCAACTGCATGAACCAGGATTTGGGAGAACTTTCTTCTGAGAAACACGGAGAATATGTTGTCCATGAGGTACAAAGTGGACTTTGAGCTGGTGTAGAGTTGAGGTGATGGCCTTGGGCTACCATGACCTGATTCATTGCTACAAAATCTAAATCTCAATTAAGTCCCTGACACGAAGATTTTAAGCTCCGTAAGATTGTAATGTGCACTCCAATTGAAGGCCACAAGTCAAGCCTTAAAATGTTCATTTAGAAATGAGTTAACAAGGGCTGGAGAAATGGCTCAATTGTTAAGAGCACTGTCTGCTCTTCAAGAGGTCCTGGGTTTGAGTCATGGCACCCACATGGCAGGTCACAGCTATCTGTAACTCTAGTTCCAAGGGATCTGATGCCTTCTTCTGGCCTCTGTGAGCAGTAGGCACACTTACAGTGCACAGACATACATGATATGGAGTACATATGTATTTGCAGGCAAAATACCCATACACATAAAATAAACAAATCAATAAAAATAACTTTAAAAAAGAGGCAATGATATAACAGATGAAGCAACCTGCTTAGGCTCACGGAAGGCATTAGAGGTATTCCTAAAGACAGATTCCAGAACCCTTGAACCTCAGCATAAGGACTTCTGAGATTAAATTATGAAAAGTCAGGCACTGACACGCTTTCAGAAAATTATCCAAATATTATATCAAACTACAAAGTAGCTACCACTTTCTCTATGTAATCTGAACTTGTGAAAGATCAGATTTATCTAGCCAGTAATCTGGTCAATAAATATTCACGGACCATTTATTATGTCACTGGTCTTTCTCCAGTGTTGCTGGTAAACAAAGACTGACAGTTACAAGCATTATATGGGAGCTCTGAGGGGAACTGGCTCTTCTAGGAATATAAGGCAGCCTGTCCCAGCCTCAGGCCTCAGAGGAGGCTTCCTGGACAAAGGAGAGTCTTAGCCAAACTGTGAATAATAGTTAGAACACAGTGATGTTTCACTGGGGAATACAGGAGAAAGAACTCGGATGAAAACAGATAATCCAAGGGTATTGCACTCTAGTGACTTCAGACCCATGTTCTGTTGGCAGTGCTCATAAGTGGCCATCATGGCCTTTGTCATTTCCCTACATCAGTATATACTTTCAAAACACTGCCTCTTAATACACACTTTAACATACCCTCTAATACATGCCATCCCAATTTAACTTTTTCAATATTTATTTGAGGATTTCACATAAGTACATGCATCATGTCTATGCATCTTTCCCTCCAACTTCGACCCATACCATCCCAACCACCTCCTCTAGAATTTATGACTTCTTCTTCTATAATCACACAATACACACCTACTTAGTGTTGCCCTTATTTTGCATGTGCTTAGGGCTGACCCCTTAGGATTGAGGGTCCCATCCCTGAAAAAAAAAAAAAAAAAGGCTTTTCTTATTCCCTCATCAGCCACTGACTGCCTATAGCTTACCGTCTATGGATGGGGGCTTGTGAAATTTTCCTCCGTGCATGTTGGCATGTCAGCTTTCTGAGATCTTTGTAGTCAGCCATATCATTGAGAGTTAATGGAATCAGCACCCCTATTATATCATATATCATATATCATATAATCTCATAGCAGTCATCTGGATCCCCAGGTTCTTACAATCTTTCTGTCCCTTCCTCCAAGATGTTCCTTGAGACTTAGGTGTAGAGGTGGGGTTATTGGTGTGCCATTTGGGTCTGGGTGCTCCATGGTCATTCTACATTTTGACAGTTGAAAAGCTCTCTATTAGTCTCTGTCTGTTGTAAAAAGAAGCTCTCTCAAAGAGATGTGAGAACTGAACCTGTCTATGAGTACAAGGATGAATATTCAGAAGCATTTAGAAGGCTTTAATACTTTAGTACTCTAGTACTTTGGTACCAGATTACTGTAGTGCTATAGTAGTTGCTATAGTAATCTGGTAGTAGTAGATTCTCCTTTAGGGTTTACAGTACAGATTACTATAGTAATCTGGTAGTGGTAGGTTCTCCTCCAGGGCCCAAGACTTTTCCAGTCATTGGTTCTTGGCTAGATTTATGGTATCAGACAAAAATTCCCTTTAAGTCACTGGGCTTTAGGTCAAATCAGATAGCTGTTGATCGCCCTCAATTTACAAGTGTCACAATTGTGCCACTGAGGATATATTGCTGGTTCCATTGTTGTGATTCTCAAGCTAGAAAGATGGGTATCTTTTTTTTTTTTCTTGGTGGCTTGCATGGCACCTTTCAACTCTATGAAACTAGTCCTCGGGGACTAAACCTCCAATTCAATAACAGGATTGTTTTACCAAGTCCTGTGACTGAAGTATGTGGTATCTTCAGCACTGGAGTATTACCTTCATGTTCTAGAAAGTAGTTGGGAACGATTTTGATGGTATATATTTTGGGGGGGGCATCTCTTGGACTCCTCTCTCAACACTGAAGGTAGGTATTACTTGCCTGGCATTGAGTTTTTTGTTAGCTAGCCTATGGTTCCTTGGGAGAGCATTATCCCATCATGTGGGTTAACTCCATTAAAAGCATATGAATATAGGGGCTGGAGTGATGTCTCAATAGTTATTAACACTAGCTGCTCTTCCAGAGGACCTAGGTTCAATTCCCAGCACCCACATGAAGGCCCATGACCATCTGTAAATCCAGTTCCAGGATATCTGGTGCCCTTTTCTGGCCTCCACTGGTGCCAGGCATGCATGTAGTACACAGACAACCATATGGGCAAAATATCCATATGCATAAAGTAAAAATAAATAAAATTAATATTTTTAAAACTATATGCATGTATATCTTTTCTGTCTCTCCCACACCCTCCCTCTTTCTCTCTCTCTCTCTCTTTTCCTCTCTCTCTCTCTCTCTCTCTCTCGCTCTCTCTCTCTCTCTGTGTGTGTGTGTGTGTGTGTGTGTGTGTATGTAAGCTTATAAAATGATAGATTTCCCCATGGGGTCTCATAGACATCCTATGTTATCTCTCGTCCTCTCTCCATCCCTATATTGTAAGACAGTCATGTTTGTAGGACTAAGTGCCTTGGAGAAACTGAACCTTCCTTACTGCATTCCCACTCTGTGTTTTGGCTAAAGCCAAGCACATAATGGGTGCTCAGGAAATATTTACAGTTTTGCATTAGCGCTTTGCATCTTAAATGAGAATGTCTGAAGAGATATTTATATTCCTGTGGCTTAAATGTGGCTATATATATCTGACCTGTACCCATTTGCAGCACCTTTGCAAATGTGTAATTGATTAAATTGCTCTTTAAAGATAAACAGGAAACTGTACATTTTCTGCCGCAGGGGTCCTTGCTGGAAATCTTTCTTTGGCTCAATAGCGTTCTATTGTTATGAGCAGAACATCAATATAATTAACATAAGAAGCCCTTAGAGGCCAATTTTAAGTGAAACCACATTTAATTGTAGGTATTTCCTTTATTCCCCAAGATGATGATAACTTTCCAATTTGGGCATATAAAATGTGTCAAAAATCCTCACAAAGTCAATCTTTTTTTAAAGTAAAATTATATAGTCTACCATTTCCCAGAAGTACGCAATTACTTTGACTAGCTGACCGAAACAAAGAGAAGAAGCAAGGTGACCAAGGGATCCAAGTATTCAGAAAATAAAATGAAATCCAAGTCTTGATGTGTTCTGAATTTCCTGTTTCCAAGCAAAACTGTATATGCTCTTTGAAAGTAATGTTTTGCTACAATGAAAATCCCAAGATCAATAACATCTATTTCTTACATCTTAGTATTTTTTCCAGAGCCTGAATGATTTTTTTTTTCAATTCTAAAATCCTCCATGGCCTAAACTCATGGTGTTAAGAAGATAGGGTCATCATGCACAGAATTTCATATAGGAGGTAATCAATATATATATGCATTAATCAAAGTAATGAGTGGCCACTGATTTGACATTTACCCAGGCTCTAGATGTGTAAGGACAAACTTCTAGAGTCATGAGGGGGAAAGCAGGACAGGACAGCACTTCATCTTCTCTCAAGTTTCACTTTGCCCATTAGCAAACTCAGCACCTCCAAGAATTTGCTCTCGCTGTCACTAATCCATCTCACCTGTGGCAAGTGCCATGATGGCTGAGGATGACCAGGGCAAGGTACAGATGACCTCTCTTCCTATTCCCCTCAGCTCTGACCTTCACTCGGTACCCATCCATTCAGAGCCATTCTTTAACAGTGTCTTAAAGTTTGGACTATATAAACATTTCCCAACCTGCCACAAGGTTATTGCTATGCTTTTCTTGTCTTCCCCCTAGAAATCTCTACATTGTTTTGCCTGTGAATATAGGTTTTAATATAATTTCATATATTAAAGTTTCATATAGAGTGACATGAAGTCAGAATACAATTATATTTCTGTATATGTGTATTTGAGAGTGTTGGGTGATCGGGGCGGGGGGGGATTTTGTTTCATTTTTTTTTTTAAGATAGGGTCTTACTGTTGTAATCTACACTGGCTTCAAAGTTGATGTCCTCCTGCTGTAGCCTCCTGAGTGCTGCCGTTACACATGTACACCATCAAATCTGCCACTATTTTGAGTACATGCTTAAACTAAGAACTGCTTACATGTAATTTACTTAAAAGCATAGTTATGCCAGTTTGATAGAACAGCCATACTGTACCTTATTAAACATTGTTAGGAGAGTTGATGATTGGTTACTACTTTGTCCTTGGTATCTAATATGGATGAGTTTACAGTGGGCAAGACACAGAATGTTTTCATTTGTGGTCTGTTTTCTACTGTGTCTTATAAAAACACAAAAGAACTGCAAGTGTGTGCAGCAAGAAACAAACAGCAGATATTAATCGTTGTTTAATATTTCATGCCTCTACTGTCACCTCATATGGGCAGTGCTGCTTAGCCGACATCTCTAGCAATGTGAGCTTGGGGTGGGGGTGGGGGGTAGAAAGATGAAAGGATCACTTTCTCTCCCCAGGCTTGTACTGTGATTAAACAACCTTGACCCATAAATCCTGTGCTCAGATAATAGGAGTCTGTTTCCTTGCATTCCCATTCCCTAATGATGCTGTTTGTGTATTCTGGAGAGAGCATTACTCAAATTGTCCCAGTGTTGGGGCCTCTTGCTGCCCTCCCAATCTTCTCTACCCAGCTGAGTCTGAGAGCATGAACACCTATGGTGGGGGAGCTGGGTTGAGTGCAGCCATCCTAGCGTTCAGAACTTCTGATGTGAAGGAACATTTTTATTAATGTCTACTTCAAATGTTATGGTCCCTCTCTTCAGGCCATTTCCTTGTCTACATGAAGATTCAGAATAATTTTCTTCCTCCATTACATTGTCCCTTGGAGGTATTTTATAATCAGAGTGAATGTTCCTCTCTTTCTGAGGTTTTTTTGTTTCCGGCAAAATGTGTTCAATCTCTCTGGCCTAGTCCTCTGTCTCTCCTGTCACACCACTTGTCTCTTGTATGTTCTCAACACAAAAAGAACAAAGAAGCGTTATAATGTAAGTTCTGGAGGTGGGGTGACTATAATGTTCCTCATTTCCCTCAGTATCTGTTTTGTTTTTGCAACCATTTGAAATGTAACATGTCAATTTGGAATCCCAAAACTATTATAAAATGCTGTCTGTCCTTTGGCACAACCATGGCCCAAAGCGCCTATACTTACTTCTATGAAACCATCACAAGTTCAGGATGTTAACAATACCTCATAGAAAGAGAGGAGGGAGATCACTAGACCCTCACCAAAGATGCCAGCTACCTACTCCTACACATGTGCAGCTGTAAGTACTCCTACCTCAGCTGCACATCTAGAGTACTAAAGGACACAGGAGGTAGAATGTTGACTTAAGGGGAAAATTCTACCCTTACACCCCCTTTTCAGATGTAATATAGTTGTTAAGGAGTCAGCCATGTTTTTGGAAGCAATCCCAGTTAAAGTCACTGGGTTTACCAAGCTTAAAACCCATTGGTTCACCAAGCTGGTCTTGGATGGGATTATTTTTCTGGTCTGTTGCTGATACCTTATTTAGGATTAAAAAAAAAAAAGACATTTATTCAATGTAGTATATAATATAAACCCAAAGACAGATATTGGGATCCAAGCTGAAGAATCAGAGAAGCAAAGCAGCCAGCCACTAGAGTTCTCACCTCTACCAATGCTCAGACCAAAGGGATAACCCACTGAACCCCTGACTACATCTCCAGACCACACCGCTGTCCACCAAGCCTCAGAATCCTAGACTGCCCTCTGAGACTGCACAGAGCTCCTTATCAGTGCTGGGATTAAAGGTGTGAGCTCTGTGTCTCTTTTAGACTGCTTTGCTCTAATGTAGCCCTGGGTGGCCTTGAACTCACAGAGATCCATCTGCCTCTGTCTCCTGAATCCTGGAGTTAAAGGTGTGTTCCACCACTGCCCAGTTTCTATAGCTAACTAGTATGGCTGGCTTTGCTTTCTGACCCTTCAGGCAAGATTTATTAAATCATAAATAATATATCACCACAGTTCATCTCTACCCTGGAAAAATAACAGAGTAGATCCCTAGCACCATAGAAAATATAGAAACTGGACCATTGAAATTATGTGTATCTGATTTTAACCTTGCTATAAAAATAGCTGAGTCACTACCTCTTTGCCTTCTGCTTGCTCTCATTGTAAGCCTTTCTCTTCCTGCTGGACAATCGTATGATTAACACCTCCGTGCTCAGCGAGTCTCAGGTCAGCCCTGAGCCCCCTGCTTTGCCTCCTTTACTGCTCACACTTTACTTACTCCCCATCTGAGTCTGCATATCTGTGGCTTTTATTAATACCATCCAACTTTGACATAATACCTCTTGTGCTAATACAGATTCATAAATATACAATATACAATTAGCATATTTTTACCATAGAACAAAAAAGTAAAATAAAGAAAAAGTGGTTCCAATAGATTAGTTTCAATCACAGGCTTTGAATCAGTCTAGAATGGTTTAAGTGTCGGTTAATTAGTTTTTAATTTTCAGTGGTCCTGGTTTTCCCTCGTTATCTGACACATTCAGTTAAGAAAAGTATTCCCAGGAAGGTTTTTCTTTTATAGATAAATACAATAAAAATCTAAAGTTTTAGGGGAGAGCAAGAAAACCAGAAAGCTGCGGGTTTGAGAAAAAAAAATGGTCAGGAAGAATTTCTGTACCTAATTTAAAGGCCCACTATATACTTAGGGCAATCAAAAAAGCATGCTACAAGAATGGACACAGATAAGTGTAATGAATGGAGAACTCAGAAACAGAGTCACACAATACAAGCTGCTGGTTTTGGACAGATGTTTAAAAAAAAAAAAAAAAAAAAAAAAAAAAACAAGAAAAGCAGTCAAAGGGAAAAGTAGATGTCACCAGTGTTAAAGGTAACCAGGACCCAAGCCTCTCCCTTGACATGAAAACTGCCCCAGGATGATTGTGGAGTTAAATATAAACTAGAGAAGAAAACTTTGAGGATTGGGTTTGTGCAAAGAGTTCTTAGAATTGACTCCAAAAGTACAGCTCATTTGAAAATTGACAAGTTTTATTTTATCAAACCTAAAAAGACTGTTCTATAAAAAACTCAAAGATGAGAAAAAGAAGGTGTAGAATAGAAGGAAATATTTTCAAAACATTGCATTTGACAAAGGCCTATTATGGACCATGTATAAAGAGCTCAGCACACAGCAATTACAAATTTCAGCAATGCAATTAAAAAATAGAAAAAATACAAGAGCTATTTCATGTAGTAAAGTATACAGATAACAAAGTAACAAATTAAAAAATATTCAATGCTTTTGGCCATTCAGAAAAGAAAATTTAAACCATAATAAATTACCATTCCCTACCTATCACAACAGTTTAGACTAAAAAGTGACACCACCCACTATATCAAGGATGGTGGAAATTTAGATGACTTTTATGTTGCTAATCAGAATGAAAAAAAAATGGCAATCTCTTTACAAATGAAAGAATGTCCAGAGACCTACAAAGATTACCCCAACTAGCAATCTGAGCAAAAGTGGAGATTAAATGCCCTTCCCTGATAATGAGACTGATAACTAACTTTTAAGCCATCTTAGAGCCCTCATCTAGTAGCTGATAGAAGCAGAAGCAGACACCCACAGCTAAACACTGGGCTGAACTCCTGGAATCCAGTTGCAGAGAGGGAGGAATGATGAGCAAAGGGGTCAAGACCAGGCTACAGAAACCCACAGAGACAGCTGATCTGAACAAGCTGGAGCTCATGAAGCCCAGACTGATAGCTGGGAAACCAGCATAGGACTGACCCAGACCCCTGAATGTGGGTCTCAGTTAGAAGAACTGGGCAGTCTAAGGGACCTCTGACAGTGGAACCAGAATGTATCCCTGGTGCACAAAAAGACTTTGGGAGAACATTCCCCATGGAGGGATACTCCCTTAACCTAGAGACAGGAGGGAGGGGCTAAGCCCTACTCCAAATGGCTTGGCAGATTTTGATGATCCTTCCTGGAAGGCCTTACCCTCCCTGGGGAGTGGGTAGGGAATGGGGGAGGGAAAAAGAGGGGGGTTGGAGGGAAGGAGAGAGAGGGAACTGGGATCAATATGTAAAACAAGAAAAAATAATAATAACAAAAAAATGAGTCATGCAGTTACTGCACCACTGAGATCATAACCTGGAACTTTATCCAGAGAAAGGAAATCAGGTCACACACAAACCTGAATGCCAACTTGAGCAATCTTCATTTACTCTCCAGGAACTAGGAAAAGTATAGATGTCTGTCAACAAGCAGGTGATGAAACAAACCACCAATGAAACATTTATACCAGGGATTATATTCAATGGAACATTTATACCAGGAGTTAGGTTCAAGGATGGAAACAGACTCCTGGTCCAGTCAACAACCTGAATACCTGGAGAATTATACTGGACAGGCACAGTGACAAAGTGATTCCATCATAGACATAAAAACAACTAAAAAGTGACAAAGTCTAGAGAAAGGACAGACTTACTGGTGGCTATGAGTTAAGGAGAGAAGAGAGAGAGAGAGAGAGAGAGAGAGAGAGAGAGAGAGAGAGAGGATGAGATTATAAAACAGCAGCAGTAAGTTGATTGGAAGATATGTTGTGTGTCTTAACTGTGCAGATAGGCATCAATATTCTGGCTAAGATACCACGCTGTTTCATTGCAAGATATTATCACTGGCAGAGACTAAGGAAAAGTATTTCTGTATCTTACTTCTCAGAACCCCATGTGAATCTACAACCATCTCTGAATAAAAGTTGTAGTTAATAAAGAAATTACATTAACAACTTGTAACGATAAATATAGTGAAAAGAAAATGAATTATTCTTGATATTAATTTATTCCTTTTGGTTTCTCTGGAAGGTTTGCGAGGTGCCATCGCCTTCGCCCTGGCTATCCGCAACACAGAATCTCAGCCCAAACAGATGATGTTTACCACTACGCTGCTCCTCGTGTTCTTCACAGTCTGGGTGTTTGGAGGAGGAACCACCCCCATGCTGACATGGCTTCAGATCCGGTAAGTGAACGACTAAATTCAACAAATCATTCAGAGTCCTGGCTGACCTGTTCCATTTCCTGTAATGCTGACTTGGTTGGGAGTGCAGTGGTAGATCTATACCTCAACTGTCCCCAGAGTTCCCGGTGACCTTCACTAACAAGAGAAGTGATGACCTACTATATGCTGAGCCGGTTTTTTTCAACAGTCTTGGAATGATGTCTGTTTTCAAACTGTCCTACAAATAGATTTATTCACCCATGGCTTCTTCCATTCAACAATGTGAGAGTTCAGTGTGATACACTATGACTCTTGTCCTCAAGATACCCATGGTCTAGTAAGGTTGTTAAAGGAAAGGCAGCGAAACTAACAAGAATGATTCGCTTTGTTTTGGACTCCTCCTGGCACTAGCACTTAAGATGGGAGAACATACTAACATGTATTTGGTGGGAGATCCATGTTTTTCAAAGGGATTGCTGTTGACATAAGGTATGTACTTTCTCACCAAAGAGAAAGTCTCAGTCCCAGGCAGAAACCCTCTTGTAAGCGTTGCCTGCAGCTGTTTGCTCCGAATCAGAATTGTAGGGGTAGTAGATGATTAGATAAAAGTGGATAGCTGATGCCAGTTTGGAAAATGGATACATCTGTCATCCAGGGTTATTGTCTTCATTTGAGTGTTTCTGTGACCCAGGTCCTCATTTTCATTTCCAAGGATGTAAGGGAGTAAGTAAACATTTATTTTTCACATCCATACATGATAATGATCCTCCTCAGTTCCTACCTATTCTCTAGAACAAACTCATACTCAAGTGTCTGATAGGAAAAAAATCCTTCTAACTACAAAGAGTTTCTGACTCTACGAACAGGGACTGTGATTTTTGGCACCTTTATATGGCGCATTGATTGTAATAAAAATGAATAAATAATTCATGAAACTTAAACTTCTATAACTATAAATGCAAATGCATTTGTTATGCACTTGAAAGATTTTTCTCCATTTGGCAAAGACGCAGAAGCAAGCCTCACACATTTACTATAAGAAGGCTAATGTGTAAACCAGGCCAAGTGGCTGCCCATTAAACCAAATTTCGGGGGAAAAGACTACTGTGAATATTACTAAGCACACAGAAGTGCTTTGACTAAAGGTGAACAGTGAGCATTTTTAAATGCTTGTTGGATTATTTTTGTAGCCATATAAACGTGGCCTGCAATTTCTTTCACAGTGGTGGGTACCTGAAGGCTCCTATGGATGAGTACACACATTGCATTAAACTCTCAAGTATCAGATCCCCTGCAAGTCGTTAGTAAGACAGTGGTATGTTCAGATTTCTGGAAAATAAAATTCAGTTGGTTGGATCTCTGTGTGGAAAAGTGTAGGCATAGAAGGCAGAGCTCGGAGGAAGTGAATTCCTACTAAAGTATCATATGCACTATCAAATATTCTATGGAGAACATAAGGAAGAGATGTCAAAGTTTCCTTGGTAACAAAACATAATTTGTTCCTATGATTTCTTTCCCTACTCTCAAGTTTTCCCCAAATTGGTAACATAATTGTTTAGCCAGCTCTTTTACAATGCTTTCCAATGTCAATAGCTGGCTTCCCATGGGTGTCATAACTTACATAGCCCCTGATACCCGGTTCACTGGAAAGAAAGAGGTATGATAGAGGGCATTTAGATTGACTAAAGCAATTATCCAGGTGACAAGACAAAGTTGATAAAGAAAGGGAATGATGATAGTCGGGCAGTGGTGGCACATGCTTTTAATCCCAGAGCTCAGGAGGCTGAGGCAGTGTGAGTTTGAGGCCAGCCTGGTCTACAAAGCTACACAGAGAAACCCTGTTTTGGGAAAAAAAAAAAAGAAAAGAAAAGAAAAAGAAAAAGAAAAAAGAAAAAGGAGGGGGTGACGTCAAACACGGCATCCAGAATGAGGTCCTAGAAGGCCAACCTAAGTCAATGTCATTTTGCCTACCAAGATCACAGCATGGAGTCACCTCATGGAGCTGCCCAAGTTGGGGAAGATCCCAAAAGGCCCCAGTGAGACAGCACCAGATCTGGCTGCTAACTGGGATGAGGAGGAACATGGCTAGGGCCACAATATATGTAGGGAAAAAAGTAATAGGGATCCAGGCACATGGAAAGGATGGAGTTCTCAGCTGAAAACCTGAAACCCAGGTTTCTTAGGATAGGTCAGGGCAGAAACTCAAGACCTATCCTAAGAAAATCAAAAGAATTCTGGAGGATATAGATATGAAGATGTTCAGAAAGTCACCTCGGGCAGATAGAATCCGAGGCAATGAGAACATTTAAAGGCCAGCATGGTAAAAGAGTACATATGCAAAATCACAGATGCGTGATGTCGGTTGGGTTCAACTGTGTTCTAGTGATCTTGTCCTAGGCTCCACTCTCCTACCCTGGTTTGTGATGTTATTGTTAAAGAAAACCATCACTTCTATCTCAGCTTTCAGAATCACTGCTGCCCATCGCCTGCACTGTTAGCAGGGTCTGCTTCTTCATAGTGCAATGCCCCATTCACCAGCATTCATGCCAGGCTCTTTCCATAGAACAACAGCATGCAAGCTGCAACTTGGATACAATGACACTAGTGGCAAAAGTTAAGGGACAGAATTCAAATGTGAGCTCACACAAGCCCCACATTCTTGCTAGAATGTGACTTGTTTACCTATTTCACAAGACTTTTCTTCTCTTAAATGATTTAGAAAAGTACTTGAACTAGGTTTTCTTTTTCAATTCTTATAGAATTTTTCTTCTGTGAAACTACCACAGGAGGAGATAAGGAAAATTTTTTTTTGTCAGTAACAATTAGTAGCAATAGCATCAGTTTCTTGTTCATGACTCAAACAGCAATGGTCATGTCATGGAGACATGAATAAAGATCTCCAACTCTGAGGCAAGCTCTTATGCCTGGTCCTAGCCACGGGGCAAAGTTTTTGACTTAAAGAAACTTATTTTAAAAATAATAGTAAAATATATTTAATGAAGCAATTTAAAATAAATCAGGTGTTTGTTTCTGTTTATATTTGAAAGGAAAGGGACTCCTCCCGTGTTACTTTGGAGGCTTAGATGCAAAAAGAAAGAGTTTCTTCTTGGTCAAAATCCAGCTTTTCCCTCTTAAGAAATACATGAGCGACACAGGGAAGAAATGCAGCACAGTTTGCAAGGACTCTCAGATGCTAGGCAGGAAACTGGAGAGATGAAAGGCCCCAGGCTCCTCCCATCCCCTCTCACAGAGGTCAGTAAACAGGATCACCACCCAATGTTCACTTGGGCTTACAAATAAGCACCAAAGCCCAAGAGGCCCAGCTCTGTGGAAGTGGTGCTACTAATTAACTGCGATGGTAATGCCTTCCTGGTTTTAGGGCTGGACACCACGTGGAGCTAACAGACTTTCAGCAAAGGGTACTTGAGAATGAGCTTTTGCCGCAATTCCCTGATACAGATGCAGGACCTGCCTTCTCAATGCTAAATAAATCACAGCTGGAATCACAGCTTTGCCTACAAATGTAGCACAGAACTTGCCTCCCAGACAACACTGCAAAGCACCATGGGCAAAATGATGGTGACATCTAATAGTGTCGATCTTCAACTAAGGAACTAGGCATTTTGTGTTGGATATATTAGATCATAAAATCCAGACCCAGAACCTCTCTCTCTCTCTCTCTCAATCTCAAAACTAAAATCGAGCTGATGACTATTGTAATTTAATTTAAGAAAAGCAGCTTTGGGAAGAAAGATGCCATGCGACAAGGTTCAAGCACAGGGCTTTTTTTTCTTTTGTTTTGTTTGAGGGGGGTTGTTTGTTTGCTTTGTTTTGTTTTTTTAATTAGGAAAAGGGATCATAAAAGGGGGAAAGCACAGGCAGGAGACCAGCCTCCAGAAGTAAGACAGTGGAGAGAGGAGAAAGGAAGGAGGAAGAAAGAGAAGAAAGGGGAGAGAGAGAAGGGGACAGACAGAGAGGAAGAGAGAGAGAAGGATGGGAGGTGGGCAGGGCCTTTTTCAAAGGGAACATAGTTAATGTGCACAGGTGGTGCTCTTAGTGGCTGCTGCTGAGGCAGGGTGTATCCTGTCAGAACCCCAGGGACAGGCCAGTGCAGATACCTGAATATGAACAGTGATGGGAGCCACCTGTCAGCAAGGGTAAAACCTAACAATGTGGCTTCATTGTGGAGCTGCAGAGCCAGCAAGACCCTGTCTCTAAGGACTGGGCAGTCTCACATCTGAAACAGAGATTCTCAATGCACTCTTTCTCTGTGACGGGAAGCACTTAGAATTCAACAAAGCCAGCCCTGACCCCAAGTTTCCAAAGGAGGAAATCTGTCCTTGGCAAAACCTAGAATTAAAGGAATTACCCCTCCCCATTTAAGCCAACCCATCCCATACTCTCTTTCCCAAATCAAGGAAACAAAACCGCATACACTAGCTGTGTTCATTACAGGGAAGTAACTTTTAGATAGTGTGACTCCTCTGGTGTTTGGTAATTTAGCTGTATATTTAAAATTGATTCTTGAATTTTGGCCTAAAGCCATGCAGAAACACTTTGTTACTTTTGTCCACTAGCTACAAAGTTCCATTGGCGTGTACACACACACACACACACACACACACACACACACACACACACACACACACACGTTAAGTACAAGTACTTACACACAAAGTTTCCTGTATTACTGAGGTGAGGAAACACCAATTTAAAACAGTGGAAGGATGCTTATAATAAGTTCTCAACTTCTCTTACTATTTATATACTTGGTTTCCTCCCTAGCATCAAAGTTCCCAAACATGCTCAACAATTTCCTTCACAGAAAGATTAATGCAGTAAATAGCGTGTGTTTGTGATGTGTGCAAATACACACAGAGTTTGAAAGTGAGTCATTCCCTGCTTCTATCTCTTAGAAGCGTGGGCTATGAGCTCCAAAGGCAGTTCTTCAGTTATCTTATTTATAAAATGAGGGTCATAACAGTAATACTTCTTTAGAATTTAGGAGCAATAGGTATTAAGTGTGCGATAATTTAAAGCATGCAACAAATGTCCAACAAATCCTCCTATATACTCAAAGAATATCTATGTGCCTTTTCTTAGCCACATTCTTATTGCTTATAGTGATAAACACAAATAGAGTATTATTAATTAGATGCATTTGTGAAAGCTTGCTTTCATGGAAAATAGAAATACTCTGGAGAGTTTAGTTCATTTTGTACTGCAACTAGATTTATCAATTTTAGAAACAACTCCTACTTATCCATTCAAAAGGATAGACTTCATTAAAATCTCACAAAAACTCTTACAGCCATCCAACAGCTCAAAAGGAGTTTTCCTAGACTATGCTTCTATTGGCATCTTCACACAGTAATCCTTGCTAACGTAGCTTTCAAATATCTGATTTGTGCCATTTCATCAGTTTACATTTTATGTTTATGTCTTGCATTGATTTTAAACCAGCTTATACATTTTATGTCAAGTTACCTCAATCAACAGACCTGAGAAACATGTTGCCTCGTGAAACATGAGCAACCAGTTCACTTACTGAAATAGAATTATACATTCTGTTTCTCGCCCACTGTTCGCTTTTGGAAATGATTTTCTACTTTCTATAGATTCTTCTATAATGATTTCCAAATCTGTGGTTTATTGCTAACATCAATCTATTTTGACATATTAATTGTAAATGTTGGGTAACTCTAGCAGTCTACTGCTGACCTAAAGGAATAGCATGTTTATAACTAGCAATATGAGTTAGCTGCTCCTAAGTTCCCAGCACCAACTGGCTTCTTTACTGTGCTGTGCTTATAGATACAGAATCTCTCCAGTTCCAGAGATACATTCCTTACCACCACAGCCTCCAGCCACCCTCCACTAGCCTTGTCCTTATTTATTTTCTCTGAAATGCATCAGTGAGCTCCACCCATGCATTTGTGTTAAGTTTACCAAACAACCACATTCCAATCCATGGAAGGCAATCTGTTTGACAGTTAGAAAGCACCTCCAAAAACAGTTGCCTTTCTTAAAGTAACAGACATATGTTTATGTGAATATGAAATCTGTCAAAAGTGGCTTAACAGCAGCTTGTGGAACTTGTTTATTCAGGGGTGAGGAAAAGCTCCCGATCCTGGCTAAAACAGAGCATTCCTGCTTATCCCTACGCATCCCAGTAAGTGCAACTCAAAGCACTTGACCCAGTACAAGCAGCAATTATATGAAGACTCTAAAAGCAAATGGTAGGAACCAGCCTAGAAGCCCATTAACAGATGAACAGATAAAGAAAACATGTTATGCACAACATGGTGAAATTTTATGCTGCCATAAGGAAGAATGAAATCATGGCCTTTGCTGGGAAAAGGGTGAAACTGGGATCATTGTGTTAAACAAAATAAGTCAGAATTAGAACAAATCCCACATTTTGTCTCGTGTGTGTGTGTGTGTGTGTGTGTGTGTGTGTGTGTGTTGTGCGTGTATGTGCTATGAAAGAAGAAGAAGGATCGTGAGATGGGAGGGAGAAGAAGAGAGACAAGGTGGGAGCGGAACACTTGATATGAGAGCAGGTGGGAACAGGAGGGGGACCAGCATCAGGAGGCCAGGGAAGACGAGGGAGGATGGTGGGAAGCGGGGTAAATAAAAACTAAATATCTCACAGGTATATGAACATAATATAATGAAACGTGTTACTTTGTATCCTCACTCTAAAAATTAATGACAGAAAGGGAAAGAAAAGTAAGAGCAAATGATAATAGATGAGGGACTGAATGAATTCTTGGGCCAGCGGTGAAGTTCCCTTCTCCTTCTGTGTCCTAAAGTCTCTTGACTTGTGCCTAAAGGCAGTCCAGTGAATGGATTTCTGCAGCAAGAAAAAGAATTATGAGATAAATTGTTTGCGTCTGGTTTAAGGCAAAGGAAAATGGTGAAACTGTAAGTCAAAGAGAAGGGAAGGAAGGGAAGGGAGGGGAGGGAGGGTACACAAAGAGGAAGGAAGGGGAGAAGGCAAGCAGGGGCAAGAAGAGTCCCTGGATTTGTGGCTCTTTTCTTCACCTTTTTCTCCATGATCTTACACAGCCAAAAGGCAACAGGTGACCACGGCACTAGCAAATGAGAAAATACCCAAAAGTCCCCCAAAGGAACTATGGCACTATGGCCAAAAGGGGAAATAATCCCATGGCAACTGTATCTCTCCCTCTCCTCCCACCAATGATCCTGGAGAGCAGGCAAAACGCTGCAGAGGAGGCATGGGAAATACACAGCAATGGAGGAAAACTAGAGACTTTGTTTCTTCAGGGGCCAAGGAAGGGCTTTGAGAAATCTAAAGCATGTGAAGACAATTGTGGCTAGAAGAGGCTGAAGCAGGTGACTCTGTAAAGTTGTCATCAACTCTGGGCTTTCTCTCGGGCTGCGTGTGTTTCACTAACCCTAAATAACACACCACAGCACTGAGGAATTAATTTCACGGTCGATCCTAAGTCTGAAGGCGCACTGGGTGGCACACATGCAAAGCAGAGGTGAATAGAGCTGCAAGCACTTAGAACGTGAACCGATATAGGAACCACAGGCAACACAAGGCAGGTAAGAGCTGGTGCCCTGGACCGAATCCTGCTGGACACCCCCCAAAACCAGAAATATTTCATAGGAGAATCTGATCGAATCATTTCACATAATATTACATTTTCTAAGATAAGCCCATAATCGCTCAGCACATGAAGAATTAAAATACATACATACATACATACATACATACATACATACATACATACAAAAACACAATAGATGCCAGCCTCAAGATGACATAGATATAAAGACTAATTCTTTGATGAAACTATTATGGCCATGCCTCAAGAAGTAAGGTCAAACACACACATACACATACATATATACATGTACCACACATATATGTGCACACACACACACACACATAAACATATATGCAAACATAGCAAACACAGCAGAAACAAATTTTAAAAATACCAACAGAAAAATAAAGATGTGAAATGGAAATGAATGAGGCTTTTAGAACCTAAAAAGTAATGCCTAAAATGAACTCTCCACTGGATTGGCTTAATGGGAAAATAAATGATGGCAGATGAAGGACTCAGTGAGCTTGAAGATGATTAAAATCTTCCCCTTCTACAAAAATGAGAGGTGTTTTCGCCAGCAGACCCATTCTGGATAAACAAATGCATTCCTCAGAGGGCAGAGAAATGACAGCCAAGTAAGTGAAACAGTAGAAGGGTGTGAAAAGAGCAGGTATTAATATAGTATAATAAGTAGACCTTTTCTTCTTAAAAATTCTATGTAATGTTAAAAGTTAACTTTATCATAGATTTTCAAAAGGGAGGGTGAGTATAAAAGTCTGGAAAAAATAGGTTTTCTAAGATCTACTTGAAGTAATAAAAAATAATATTCAAAATAGATTGTAAAGAATTACATGTTTATATTCTAATTTCTATATTGATTACAAAAATGCATAAAGAATAAGAGTATGTTTTAAAATTGAATTGTTACTAAAATGAAATATGAAATACATTCAACACCCCACACCCAGAAAACAGTAAGACAGAGGAAGAACAGCACAAACAAAGCCAAGTGATAAGATTATATATCTACACCCACATTAATTATTGCATCAATTAAATGAAATAGATTGTCACAATGAATAAAAACTAAGAATAAAGTATGTGCACCCATAAGAGACATACTTGACTAATGATGTAGGTATGGCATAGGTCAGCGAAACATAAGAAAATTAGAAGAGCTTTGCTGTGCAAACACAAATGAGACTTTACATATAATAATCTTCTGAGCAAGATCAAAATAAACGGGTGTTATGTGATGATAGAAAGATCAGTTTACCCAGACAATATGGCTCTGCAAAATGAGCACTCAGCAAACAGTGTTGCTTACAAAGACACACCAACCCTGTCAGATCCCAAAAGAGAGATGGACAAGTCCACACTTAGAACTAAGGACTTCATAGCTCTCTCAGCAACTGACAAAACAAAACAAAACAAAAAATACTGTAGTTCAGGAAACAGCAACAATGAATAGTTTACAGATTATAAGCACTCTGATTCCTTATGTCATTTTTTATTTGGGGGTCTTTAATCACCTTTCCAGTGTCTCTAAGACATGAGAGATATCACACACACACACACACACACACACACACACACACACACACACACACCTTTCACCTACTTCTTCCCATCATTAGTAATTTTCCCTTTTAGCTTTCCCACATTCTTCTGTATGTATGTATACACTAACTACATCTCTATGTAAACAATCTTTCTATAGCCCTGGGATGGAACCCAGGGTTTTACATATTTTAGACAAGCACTCGACCACTAAGCTATAGCCCCATCTTTCCCATGCTTTATATTTCTTCTCCTTTCCATTGTTCTGTATGAACACTGGGACATCATATTCTTCTTATGTTAAAGCATATTTCTTAAAGGGTATAGACATTCTATTAAGTATCCAAAATGCACAGTTAAAAAAAAATTACAATGGCATTATTATCAGCACATGTTCAAATGGTCCTTGTTATTGCAAAAATTGCTTTTCAGGTGTTTTTAAATTCAGGATTTAATCAAGACAATATATTGTATTTGGGCTTTAGTCTTTTTTCCCCCATGATATTAATTTTTACAAAAGAAACCAGGTCAGTTGTTTTATATGCTTGTCCACATTCTGGAATTGTTCCCTTATAGTGCCAATTAATATATTCTTTCCTGTATTGTGTTTCTTATAAACTAGAAATTAGGTCAAGCTTTGAAATTCTGCTTGAGTACTTTTTTTTCTCTTGCAAGAATGCCCATTGGTGATGCTGTATTCTTAATAGCATGTATTGCTAGCTTTGCCTGTGCATTTGGGGACCCTGCCTGCTGCATCAGGGTGTCCATTGTCATGATGATGAGTTTATTCCCATGGGACAGAGGTAGTATCTGTTACAAAGGTACACTTTGTTTATTACTTTCAATCTGTGGGGCAATGATTGAGTACATGCAAACATCTTCTTTCCAACAATCTTGTTCTCCCCAGTTTAGCATCCACTGGTGATGCTTATTCAATTCAACTACTGTATTTTGTATAATTCAGTTTAATTTGCTCTTGATATCTAATTTTTTTTTGCATGTGTGCACATGTGTATATGTGTGGAGACTGAAAGACAACCTCAGGAATTGTCCCTCAGGCATCTTCCACCAGTTTTGTTTTGACAGAGTCTTTCACTCTCATCTACTCGGGTAGACCAGCTGGTCAGTGAACACCTGATATCTGGTGCCTCCTCCTACCCAGCTCTGGGGTCACAAGAACCTGCCACAACTCCTGGCTTTTATCACAGGTTTAAGTTCATGTTCTTTTGCATGCATATACCATGTTTCCTACTGAGCTGTCTCCCCAAAACTTGATACTTAATTTCTAGAGAGGGAGTTTCTATCTTGCCAAATGATTACATTTTTAATTACTTTTTTAATTTTATGGAATTTTGGGGGGGAGGGTTTTTGTTTGTTTGTTTGTTTGTTTTGTTTTGTATTTTGTTTGGAGACAGTTTCATATAATCCAGGCTGGCCTTAAACTCCTGATCTGTCAGCTTCTTTCTCACCATTGTTGAGGTTACAGGCATGCAGTATCATGCCTGATGAGCTTCATTGCTTTTTCTTGGTGATGAAGATTGTGATCAGAAACTTGAGCATGCTAGGCAAGTACTCTAGTATTGAGTGACGCCTCCACCACAATTTCCCCTTTAAAAATATGACATTCTTCTTTGTGACCTAGAACAAATGGGTGCATATCTTCTAGGCATGAATAAAGTATATATTTGATATTTTAAGAATAAAGTTCTGTATATATGCATTGGGTTAATTATATAATTAATTAATTAATTAATTCAACTTCCCATTATGGATAGCTTGGTCTTCCTAAATGGGTCAGATTGTGAAAGGTACACATCACATTTCCCATTATAATTTCTGTAGTCCAAGTCTTTTTTCTGTAATGTCTGTTATTATGTTATAATGCATCACACGTTACTAAGATGTGCACCTGACTGCTGTTAGTGAGGCATGTCTTTTTATGATAGACATCAGCCCTACCTACCTTTACCTTTGCTGTATCTGTTTTGTTCACCCAGAAATAAAACAAAATGTTCACATCTTCCTTATGTGTTAATGCCCCCCATTCATCTCCAGTCCTGACAATGTGAGATGATAAGCCCACATTACATTTCTGAGCCCTAGGCAGTGGGGCCTTCCCGTCTCTCATTCATTTTGGTTCTGTAAGTTGAATAGATTCCAGCTTGAATAGATTTCAGCATTTTCATCAACATCATTTAATTCCTTGGAATCTCTAGTTTCTCATCAGAAAATAAAGTCTTATTTTTTTTTAATTTGTTATAACCTTTTACCTGATAATGCCTGCTTTAAATCTAAGAGAAACTGCATAAGAAAAATTATAGAGTAAAATCCAAGGAATTGCATTAAAATGCCCATTTCATGTCTACCCCAAAGATCAATTGCATAGCCAAAATATGAGATTCTAACAGGAGTTATTAAAAAATAGTACTCAGGTTTACACTTAGCATCACATTGAGGAAATTGCTTTAGACAGAGAAACTGCCTATTAGAGGCAAAATATAGCTTAATGGCAATTTCATCATACTCAGGGCAACTATCTGGTTTGGAAAAATGCCAGGGAAATGTTTCGAAGAATGTTTCTTCTTTTCCTTTTTTCTTTAAACTCTCTTCAGAGTTAGGGTCACTGCTGTGTAGAGTACAACTCATCAGTAATGAAGCTGTACCAGTCTTTGTAGGTGATGACTCGGAGGATCTCTGGCCATTTCTCCTCTCTCAATGGCACTGGCTACATTTAATTTTTGTAAGATTCAGCCTGGACATTGGGATCTCCACTGGTACCTCAAGCCTTTTCCTTCCCTCTCCTCACAGATGTAGCCTGTTAGCATGACTCCCTGGCAGACAAAGCATGTTCTGTATACGCACCTACCCCTGCCAACAAGGAAGATGCGACTCCGGGAAGATCTTCTTCATGCAGTTTTAATCAGGATCCTTGAAACATGTTCTTCTGACCTGCGGGGGACCCCGGGGGACCCCTGCACAGGCTTAAATACCCTTGCACTAACCAACCCCAGTGAGCTACGTGGACCCTGCAGATAGGCTACTCTAACAGGGAAGCAGACAGGCTGCACAGACTTAACCAAATAAGGGCTTGTTTATGCCAGAGAGCGCTCGCCCTTGGGGAGGTAGAAGGGGGAAGCCAGCACCATCTTTAAAGCATCTTCTTAGCTCTCTACAGTTCTGTGCAAAGAGCACAGCATGGTGCCGAGGAGGGCTTGGTAGGCCCACTCTCGTGGCGTGGCTTCTCATGCGTTTCTACTGTCCCCTCAGGCTGCTCTGCCTGATGCCCTTGTGTCCTTGTGGGTTACAGTTTATCCCCACATAGCTATTAAAGTAATCCCACTCTTCTCCTATTTTGAATCACCCTCATCATGGGCCTGTTCTTTTGTCATTTTAATAGGATTCTCAAAGAGTTGGAGATTATTGCTCAAAACAGTCAACTCAATTTTGTGTTTTATTAGCCAATCCCGGGCATTTGATCAAGTGGTTAATTTTTGTGCACACTAAAATAATGTTCATTGCCTAAAAATAAAAATTAAAATATTATTTAAAATTATATTTTCCCAGTTCATTTCACATGAAGGCAGTTATGGTTAAACTTTTAGTACATTTTGCGAAGGAAAAAAAATTAATTGCTTTCAATGTTTCTATTAACAAGAAAGTCTTTTTAACATTTAAAAATATTTTTATGTGTATGAATATTTTTATATGTATGTCTTTGCATCACATACATTTGCCTAGTGCCTGAGGGACCAGAAAGGATGTAGGGCCCCTAGATCTGGAGTTACAGATGGTTTTGAGCTAGCATGTGGGTGCAGGAACTGAACCCAGGTCCTGAAAGCAGCAGATCCTCTTAGCAATGTGACCTCCTCTCCAGACCTTCCAACCTGTTTATATTGGTCCAAGATTAGTTTGTGTTCTTGAGGGTACACAATAGTAATTTAGAACTTTGTTCTGGTCTAAGAAGCTCATTTCTTGGTGATCTGCAGGAAGATTCCTGTTTTCCTCATACAGTAGAATATCTTGATGGGCTCTGTGCTGACCGTGTTGCCTTTTCTTCTAGCACTTGAGTTTCTGATGAGGTACAAACTCTCCCAGATTTGGTGTCTTCTACCACACAGGCACATAGATTTCCCTTCCTCCCCTTTGATTGTTTATCGCCTTTAACTGAAGTGACAGATAACAAGTGGAAAGTGTCACATTTATAATGCAGGCCTGTGACCTCTTCTCCTGACTTTCTGCTTCATTCCCAGGCCTTGTGCCTAGTCATTGCCTTCCACTCCTGCCATCTCCAGCCTGGTCCCCATCTTACTCACACAACATTTATTCTCTCCAGATACAGTCCTACATCACAAATGCCAGCTTTTCACCCCACCCTCTGCCACCTCCATTCATACTGTAGTGGTTAATATTGACTGTCACCTTAGTAGCACCTAGAATCACCTAAGAGACAAGCCATTGGGCATGTGTGGTGGTTAGTTTCATGTTAACTTGACACAAACAGGAATGATTAGGGAAGAGGGACTCTCAGATGAGAAAATGCCTCTATCATATTGCCATATAAGCAAGTCTGTTGGGCATAATCTTAATTAATGACTTGAGAGGGCCCAGCCCCCTGTGGTCAATGCCACCCCTGGGCAGGTGGTCCTGGGTTCTATAAGCAGACTGAACATAGTGCTCCTGGCCTCTGCTCTACTTCCTGAGTCTTGCCTTATGTTCTTACCCTGACTTCTCTCAATGATAGAGTATGACCAGAGAGTTGTAAGATAAACCTTTTCCTCCCAAGTTGCTTTTGGAACAATAGAGAAATAACTACGACAGCATATCTGTGAGGAATTATGTCATTATGTTAATTGAGGTAGGAAGAACCAGCCTAGACATGGGCAGAGCTATTTCCTGGGCTAGGATCCCAGATAAAAGAAAAGTAAGAGCTAAGTAGCAGCATTTCCCTCCCCTGGCTCCCTGGCTGTGGATGCAATATGAACACCTGCCTCACACTCCCACCACCATTTCTTCCCCAACATGGCGGACTTCCTCTCAAGCTATGTGCTAAATTAAACCCATCCTTCCTTACATATTCAGCAGCAGCAATGAGGAAAGGAACGAAAGCACTCAGCAAACATTTGCTGAACAGTACTGTGACAGACAACAAATAAAGCACACACTCAGAGACAAATGCCTGTGACTTTGTGTGGCTGACACTGTACTCCTAGCTCCCATCACCAACGCTGCCCTGTGACAGCACCAGCCCTCTAAATTGAGCCCCTAAATGGGACTGTGAACAGCTTCCCAGTCTCTTCTGTTGGGCAGACAGACAAGGATGTTCCATCCCTGAGATAAGACAGCGGTAGACCAGTGGTTTCTTTTCCCAATTACTACAGTATTGGGGGCTTCAGTGGCACCTACTATCTCTGGGTCCTAAAAGCCACTGACTCAGAAGCCACCAATCACTACCCACAGCTGCTAACTTTATTCTGAACAGAAGTCACACAGGGCACTTGCTAACCATAGTTTACCTGGCTGTGTGTCTTAGGTAGGGTTTTATTGCTGTGAAGAGACACCATGACCACGGCAACTCTTATAAAAGAAAACATTTACCTGGGTCTGGCTTTACAGTTCAGAGGTTAAGCCTACTATTGTCATGGCAAGAAGCTTGGCATGCAGGCAGACATGGTGCCGGAGGAGTAGCCAAGAGTTCTTCATCTGGATGGGCAGGCAGCAGGAAGAGAGAACAACATGAGACCTAGGATGAGCTTCTGAAATCTCAAAGCCTACCCCCAGCATCATACTTCCTCTAACAAAGTCACAGCTTTTTTTTACTCCAACAGGGCCACAGCTCCTAATAGTGTCACTCCTGTGAGCCTGTGAGGAGACCATTTTCATTCTGGTTTTGTTGTTCACAATTGGTTGATGGACTGGGTTTTTGGGATTTTTGTTTTGTTTTGTTTTTTTTGTTTTGTTTTTCTTTTCTAAGGTAAATTGATTTTTGAGGCAGTGATTTTCAGCAAGAATTTCTTAGTTGGTTAAAAAAACAAAACAAAATAAACAAAAACACCAAAGACTATGGCAGTAAAGGCATTTTATAAAGCTATGGCACTTTCCACCTTCTATTCACTTCTTTTACTTAATAAGTCTGCTTTGAATCCTTGATACAAACATTTGTTAAGAATTTGTTTTTAATAGCTCACTGAGACAATTCCCCAAGTGTATAGCCGGGTCAGACACCAAGGTGAAATGAAACTGTGACCTGAGTTTACATCTTGACAATTTCTCACTGGGTTGTATGGTGTGTCCTACTGTTTTCAGTACGTGTTATAAAAACAAAGAACACAAATTAGGCTTCCTGTGAGCGTGTTTGCAATCCGGGCTCCTGGGAGATAATGATGTAGTTTCAAGTATGTGTCAAATAGGAATAGGAAGGCTGGATGTGCCTATCATGACATTCAGCAGATGTGTTTCTGGGACTCCTCTGTCAAAAATGCATGCATGTAAGCCTATACACATTGTGACTGTGTGTATATATGCACACATACCCTAAATTACAGTATAGTGGTATTCTTTCATTTCTACCTCAACATGCTACATAATAGTCCTTTTTCTCTTTATCAAGGCAGCCAGCCTTCCCACTTTCACTATGGAATGGTCAACATTTCCTCTTCATGTCCCATCTAGGTTGGTTATCGCTTCTGAGAGCCTTTCTCTCATCAGCCTCCTCTGATCTAGCTAGAGTAGATTCTTGCTTGGTATTCCTGCCACCTCCAACTTCCCCTCCTGATGGATCCCAGACCCAGAAAGTAATTCAGACTCTGCTTGTGTATCTCAATGGCAGTACTCCACTGTAGACTGTGGGGTGAGGGTGGGGGTGAGTCTGTCTCCCAGTACCCAGCACAGTCCCTGGCGTACAGTAGGTACTGGACCCTTCCCGGATGCCCGTCAATCATCCTGAAGCTCCTAAGCCCCTTCTCTCTCACACTGGCTCACCAGTTCTCCATCTCCACTCTCTTCGAGCTCCCATCTCCTCTTTCTCAGCTGTCTCTTTAAACTAATGATCTTTCCAATTCACTGGAGCAGAAGCCATCAATAAATGATTTCACAAGTCTCTCACCAAATCTACCTTGCTCCCTGCATCAGCACCCTTCGATTCCATTCTATCAAACCTCAGTGGGCAGACTGGCCCTACTCCATTGAAAACCCATGGTTTTGTTTATGTGATAGACCCATCCTCTCTCAGTTGCTGAGATGCATTTTTCCAATATTCCCTAAACTCGGCACAACCAAGATAGAGGTAAGAATGGGGCAGGAAAGATCAGGAAGGGAAAAAGACAAGCTTTTTTGTGGCAGACCCATTCTGGAACAGGGTACTCACTATGCATGAACTGAGACTATCTCTAAGATGAGAAGTAACTAGAGGACTTTTAAAAAGAACTGTCTGCAAATAGTAAGTCCTCCCAGGAGCCAGCTCCTCAGAGAGAGTCTGCAAAACTAGGTTAGGGAATCAGGCGTTTAAGAAGAAGAGAAAACATGTAGAACTCTATCTATCTATCTATCTATCTATCTATCTATCTATCTATCTATCTATCTATCATCTATCTATCCATTTTCTTCCCTGTTCCCCTCGCCCCTCTCTCTGTACATTTACTTGTATATGCATTTACAAATATGCATGCAGGGCCTGAGGTCCACATCTGGCATCTTCCTCAGTTGCTGTTCACCTTATATTTGGAGACTGCATCTCTCTCACTAACCTTGAGCTCACTTGCTGGATAATCTGACTGGCCAGCAAACCCCAGAGATCCACCACCCCACCATCAAGGCTGAGGACACAGAAGGGTACCACTGTACCTGGGTCCTCATGTTTGCAGAGCAAGTATCTCCCCAACCTCTCAAGTTGTCTTCTTTGGTTCTCTGTTCCAAATGCTCCAGGCTCCAGCACTGAGCCCTGGACTGATTGCATCAGATACATTTCTCATTGCTGTGACCAAATGCCTGGTATAGATAAATCAAAGGGAGGAAAGACTTATGTTGCTCCTGGTTTCAGAAGATTTGTCACTCCCTAGCTACTTAGCCTCAATGTGACTGGACAGGACACCACTGCAGTGGGGGAATTTGCCCTCAATGTGACTGGACAGGATGCCTCCACAATAGGGACATTTTCCCTCAATGTGACTGGACAGGATGCCACTACAATGGAGACATTTGACATCAGTGTGATGGGATGAACGCAACACCACTGCAGGGGGACATTTGACAGAAGAACTTTTTGCCTCATCGATGACCAGATGCAAATGAAGAAACAGGAACCTGGATACCCAGGACAGCCTATACAGCAGGCATGCTCCCACCCCCAATGATCTACTTCTTTGTGCTAGGCACTTTCTTCTGTAGACCAGGCTTTCAAAACACGAGCCTTGGGGGAACTTTCATATTCAAGCCATGACATTATGCCACACATTTATATCACAATTTTGTGGAAGCCAGGTAACTTCATTGATGCTCTTGACCATGAAAAAATGGAATGCCAGGACTTTAGTTTACAATTGGCTGGCCTCACTCTTGACCTTGCTTTCACAAAGGCAACCTAGGCATTTGGCCAAAATCGGTACCAAAGAATTTTACTGCAAGAGTGTTGAATTTGGTTTCCGTTTTCTTTTCTAAACACAGTTGGCGTTTATTCTCAAGTGTTTTTAGGAAGTCAGTTAAAACATTGAGGCGTAGCCGCGACTCTTTTATGAAATTTCATCTTTTGTTTTGACCTTGACTGTGTTTAGATATGGAAACTTGTGTAGTGTGGCTGTGGGGTGTGGAGGCCAGTGACTTAAATCATTGCAACACCCACTGGAAGTCAGGGAGCCCTGAGCAAAAGGTTCATTTCCTATTTTATTAAGCCAAGGACTGCCATTGAGTGTATGGCTGGGGATAATATGACTCAGGTTAGGAACTGAGCCTATGGAATTTGCTTCCTGGCCAAAAAAACAAAAAACAAAAACAAAAACAACAACAACAAAAAAAAACAACTAGAATTCAATTGCTACCAGAGTTAAGTAGAAAATGCACACTTTCATCTTTGTTGTTACTATTCCTGTTTGATTCGTTGGGACGGACTTAAAGATGGTGGCACGGATTCTGGTTGTGAAGAACTAAGAGACCCATTGGGAATATTGCTTTGCATTCTCAGCCCTGCTCATGCTCAGTGCCTGACCTCGGACATCACATTTCTATGGATAGTCTTGAAAGAGAGGCCATTGCTTACTCACACTCAGTACCAAGCTGAGAGGAAAAAAACCCCACCTCATTTAGACACTGGCTTTACTAATATGACCCCTCATTTGTAGATTTATTTGCTTATCTAGTTGTTTGTGTCTTAAAGTATAGCTTTTCACAGCAGCAGCTCCGGGTGCAAGCTGCATATTACCACAGTGATTAAGAGAGATAAAAACACAACAAAGCAAAGCAGCCTATGAAGCACAGATTGTATCTTGAAATACTATTATGCTGAAAACCTTCTGTAAAAGACCATGCACATCATCAGTGTAGCAGGCATATCACATGCACAGAAAAGAACCCTGGCAGAAACTTTAAGGGGTCATAATTAGAAAACATGCGGTGACGGGGACTGGCTCAGCCTCCCCTGCACAGCCTGGGATTTGCTCCGCTCACCTGCAGAGTGGTTTGTTTTACAGCATCTCAATGCGTCTCTTCAGCTGCAAGCCTTTCAGAGGACTCAAAAGCCTCTTTCTTTCCCAGGGGCTGTAACTGGAGTTTCTCGTCGTACATTACATGGCTTAAATGGCAGTTGATCATGCTTAAGTACTGGAAACTATCAAAGGAGCATGACCTCAGAGAACATTCTTCCAGCTGAGTAGGAAAACCCTTGTCCTGCATCCCTCGTTTCCACCCCACCTCCCCGCACCAAGTATCATCTGCCTGATGCTTTCCTTGCGGAGCACAGTGTCCTTCCTCTTTTGTCTTCTCACAGGCTTTAGGCAAGGCCTTATAATTCTTAGCATCATGGGTCCCTCTTGTCATTCTAGTGTATCCTATAGCTTTAAACAGAATCTGTGCGGGAGCACACAGTGCCAAGGACAGAGGGGACTGCAGCTGTTAGGCTTTCTAGCTGGGGAGAGCTTGGTGAGCTACAGGCAGGGTGTCCTGCATTCACTCCTGGAGAACAGGTAGGTTGCTGTTGTCCGCAGTACCGCAGCCCTGCCTTAGAAAGCCCATCTTGTTTGTACAAAAGTGTCACTATATGTTCATTTTGGTCAGAGCTTTCTCTCCCACTCCAGACAGACAACCAACTGTTCTCAGTACTCTGAAATCAAGACACATCACCCACCCACCCCCCATGCCTTTGCATGCTCTGACCTTGTCCTTCTAAGTTCAAAAATTCCTTTCCCATCTAGAATCATGGAGAGATGAATGTTTCCTTCTTCACCTCCTCTAGGTACTAAACACACTTAACTACAAGTATCTATTTCCTGTTTCACTCCATCTATTAGCCTGATGGCCCACTTGTTTGGGGCTCCCTATAAGGGACCTGTCAATAACAAGCAATTAACTAGAGGGGTTAAAGAGGTTCTTTCCTGGATTTAGAACTCTGCTGCCATCCCAGTCCCACCACTTTCCAAGAGAGTCACCTGAACCTCAATTTTCTTATCTGTAAAATGGGGCTAACAAGAGACTCTCACAAGGTCACTCATTCAGAATTGCTTACTTTCTGCTGTTTTTACACATTTCTCTATGCTCTAAGGACGTAGAACAAAGACCCATTTCCTAGAGATTATATTGTGTTGAATGTGATAGACAGGAATCAGTTAAGATTTGTGATTTTATATGATGATGATCTTTGCTAAGTGTTGGGATGGTGAAGGTAAGGCGACAATGGAAACAATTATCTATTTTAGAAAGGACAACCTTCCTGGGAAAGTGACTTTGACCAGAAATCTTCTCCATAAGGAAGGTGTTAACCATAAAGTATAGAGAGCAAAAATCTCTTCAAGGAGTGATGAGAGGGTAACAGCATTAAATAGGGAAGACAGAGGCTGCAGGGGAGACCAGTGGGGCCCACTACACAGGGGCTGGTTAGCCAGGGCATGCATTGGGTTGTCATGAGATAGAAGATTTGGGTGGAGCGAGTGATCTGAGAGATGGACAGGAAGATGTGCAAATACCCTCCTGCTTAGACGATATTTTAAAGATTACTCCACATCTGACTAAAGGACAACTGTAGTGCTGAGATAGGGAACTTTGAGAATGGCTACTGAGAGGCAGATCTTGAGCGCAGGCCCTGGTGTGTTGTGGCTTCTGCCTTCTGCAATTTTGTAATCCAATGGATATTCTGCATGGCAAGCATTGGTTCTCAGATGACAACTGGCCATCGCAGCCTTGGGTTATCCTTAGCAACACAGGAGATGCACACATTTCCATGATGAGATGCCTGTGACTAACCCTCAAGTTCCTCGTGGCAGATGAAAGACTGCAGACCAGCGAGAGACTGTGGGCATGTGCAAAGGTACCTGACTCTGCAGGAATTCCATTTGATTGCAAAATTGTTCATCTGGAATTTTCTGTGAGAATCCCACCTTATTTGTGAGTGGTTTTCATTTTCTATGTTCCGTGGTGTATCGGCACACCCATTTCCACCCAGCCTGAAAACAAGACATGTTCAGTATGTTCTACCACAACGTAAAACATACCCGGTTAGAACGAGAACCAAGAGTGGTTCCAGTTCATCCCCATTACTGATAACCACTTATCTGTTACCAGGAAGTATTTGCCCCTCATGGCAGCACAGAAAGTAGGCCTGGGGGTAGCTGGGTGTTGATAAGAGGAAGGGAAAAAGGAGATGTGAAAAAGACCTAGGTTAGCAAGGATATGTCAACACAGCAGTGTCCTGTTGAGGGGTGAGCCTGCCCCAAAAGAAACTTACTGATGCCACAGGATGGAGTTGCTTCAAGTCTTCAAGTTAAAAGAGAATTCTCTAGAACATCTCCTATAAATCTATACATAATTCTGTGCCAAATGCTGTAGAAGAGCAGCCCCCTAAGTCAGCCAGGCATTTTTGCTAGTGGAAACCCTTTGGGGGCACAGTGCTCTTTCTAACCATGAGGCTGTGATCATTCTGGAATTTCCTGTCAAAGAGCAGATAACCGTGTTCAGTGAAAACCCTGCTGGGAAACAAAGGCCGGCTGAGGCCCTCGGCTAACCCTTCCAGATCCCTACTGCCCTTTTCCTACGTAGCTTCATATGCCTGATGAGGTGCGTACCCTACTCTGCCAAGAATGAACAGAAAGGAAACCTCAGGCAATTCACATGGCATGAGCATAGTGGCAACTAAAGATTTTATTAGACTGACTTTGAAAGACTTCCCGGTTTCCTCCAGGAAATGCTGTGAACTTTCTATCTTTCTAGCACTTGCAACGTCTTTAAATGGCGTCTCTGCTGCAGCAGAAAGTGGAAGGTTGACGCTCTTGGCTTCTTGGCTACTATCAGCAGGGTTCCTCTTTTCCCTACAAACTCACTCAACCTCAATGGCCCTTCCCAGCCATGAGCATAGCTAGAATGTAGCTAATGTGCAAGAGGGCAATGCATCTGCTAGTCTGAAAACCCCACACCACCAGAGGCAAGCTGAGTGTGCTAGCCTCTGAAACGCCTTCTGTGTGTTAAGATTTAAAACCAAAGGGAGAGTTCTAAGGAGCTGCCTCCACCCTACTTTGTCCTCAGGGCTAAACATCTTGTCCTGAACCCTCTCCTTCCCACCTACCGAAGGGCTTAGTAGATGCCTCAGCCTCTCAAGTTTCTGTGATTTCTGCCCCACCTTCTGTCTTCATACAAAAGGGAGGATGCTAAGGAGAAGTTAGGAAACAGATACAGAGAAGAATGGAATGTCCTCAAAGAGTTCCACCTAAGTAGGAGGACACGTCACGCACATGAGAAACCCTCACGACTCCCCAAACCAAGTGTGACAGAGTCCCCTCCAGGCCTTTGTTTCCAGAGTCTCTGTGGCTTGGGGTATGTCTTGTTTCGTTTCCCTTATTCCACCTGTCTCGAGCTTAGATGAACTTTTCCCACTGAGGACTAAGCTCTTCCCCCTTGGCCCCCATTACACTCTGAATGTGCAACAAGCTGAGCTAGAAGCAGTGCAAGTTCATAGCTTAGCAGATAGACTATGCAAACATGTATCCTGGGTTTTCTCCTTTCTTAGCTGCTGTGCATCCCAGGGGAAGTTGCTTTACCCTTCTGCCTCTGCTTCACCACTTCTGTAGTGAGGGTGGTCATACCTACTGCACAAGGGAGTTGGCCCAAGGGAAAGGCAGAGTGACATCTGGCATGTGGGCGATGCCTGTAACTGTAGCGTGCTGAAAGCTGCCGTATGCACTGCACTGTTATTTCTCCAGGTACAGGTTCTGTCCATATACCCTTGCACCTACACATCTGCAGCTGGACATAAAGCAGCCTATATAACTTAGGAGTCGAAGGTTGAACAAGTAGAAGAATTGAATAAGGTATTAATTTACAAATAAATGAACCTTAGTAAGAGCACATAAGGTAGCAGGGCATGGTAGCAAAAGCCCTGGGCTCTCAGACCTAGAAGACTGCATTTAGCCAATAATATGACCTTTACCCATCAAGCAAGACCCCAGTCCCCTTGAACAATGACTTTCCTGAGCTGGGTATGGTCTGACCCTAGGGGCTGCACAGGAGGCTGAGAAGCCTCAGATCAGGGCTCGAAACTGGGGACCACTCTTTGCTCAAGAACCACATGGTTGGATTGCACTCTCCAGAGAGGGACTGGAAATTTGTTTTGAAAAGCGTCTGCGGGAGCCACTCAGACTCCCGTGTACCTGGCACAAGTTTGGGAATGGCTGGACAAGGCTAAGGGTAGAGGTCCCCAACACTGTTTCTCCATACCACCCCCACCAACCATACACACTCACCTTGTACCTGGGTATGCTCTCTCTCTCTCTCTCTCTCTCTCTCTCTCTCTCTCTCTCTCTCTCTCTCTCTCTCTCTCTCTGTCTGTCTCTCTCTCTCTCTCACACTCTCACACACACACACACACACACACACACACACACACACACACACACACAGCCCAAGAGACATTCTAAATAACCGTCCACCCTGTTCTGCAAACACAGTACTTCAGGTGCCTCTGACTGCTCCCCCCCACACACACACACACTAACCTTCACTCCACAAAGGGAGTAAAGAACCCAGGCCCCCACAGCCACAGCAAGGAGGCTGGGATCCTGGCACCTACCACCTCCCCAGCACATGCATGACAAGTGCAGGAAGGATTACTGACTCCCTTCCAGCCAAGCTGGTTATAAACTGTGATGGACCTGGTTAATTGTTTTGCCTGCATAAGCACATTTTGCTTCATCCATTTGTCAAGCTGAGGGGAGGTTGTTTTATAAAAGGGATTTAATTAAATGTTTTGTCCCAGCCTGGCCTTTCCCTTCCACATCTGCATTACGCTTGTGTCATATTTTCCCTAGAGGGCAGGAAAACAATTTAGTCAAAATGAAGGATCCATTGATTCACTATTGAAAAAGGAAATGCCAAACTAACAGCTCCCCTCCATAATTTCCTAGTGACCATATGAGAAAGCCCAGTCATTTAATGTAAAAGCGATTTATTTCCCAGTCCACCTGGCTCTTATAGGCCTTCTGAAGTGTGCATGCTGCTGGGTATAGTGTTTCTCTATAGGAATCATTTTATGAACATCCATTAGAGTTATTTTTCTTCACTGAACAAAATAGATATTTCTAGTTAGTAAAATCCTTTAATTGCTTCTACCTCCAGTTTGGTGACTGAGGCAAGGAGTGAACTTTTTCCCCCAAGACCCTCACAGTGAGGTCATAGGCTGCTCCTGGCGTCTGACCACAGCTCTCTTACATGGTATAGAATTCAACTTGCCCTACTTTCCTGCTGGCTAAGCTGCCTCTGGCCTCGACTGTTCTTCTAGCAGATATCAGATGTTTTCTGGGTTAAAATCTCAGATCCCTAGCTGATACAATGCCCCTGAGCTTCAAAGAAAGCAGAATATATTCATAGTCTGATGGAGCTGGATATGACAGGCCCTTCCTGATGTCCCCTGCCTCCTCCTGCCACCCTGTGTCCACTGATGACTCTCTTAGAATCTGAGCATGTCTGGCCAAGAGTGAGATAGTTCTAGAAGCAGCCTGGTTCATTTTTAAGGAAGGGCAATTGTAAGTGAAAGAAGAATATGGAACTGGAATCAGGACAGCGTGACTTGCCACAGAAGCATGTGAGTCACCTCTCTGTTCTTTAGTGTCCCTTCCAGCCACAACAGTCCATGATTCATTCACTCTGTTGAACTCTTGCTATGGAAAAGCCACTGTGTCCAGGGCAATAGGGGGGAAGTTCAGAGTGCTGCTGACGTGTGGTTCGGGGTTGGCAGAAGCAGATGGAATTGAGTTTTTAAGGTAACAAACATGCCATGACAATAGTGAAAGTCTCACCAGGAAGATCTAGTGCACTGCCCACTCTGGAGGAAAAAGGCTCCAGATAGATCCATGCAACAGTGTCACTCTTCCTGATTGAGGATGTCCCTGTGACTAGAATATGGTCCTTTAGGAATCACAGCTGCTGACTTCTGGATGGGAGCTGGTCAGCCAGAATGCATTTACGCCTAATTGGCCACAAATTACAGTACACGGAGAGGAAATGTTTTGCTTGGCAGCGTGATGTCAAGAACCACAGCCTCTCCTAGTCCCCACCTCCTTCTACACCACAATGGTCTACAAAGGGACCATCCAGTTGCCTTCACACTGCTTTTGATTACTCATCAGACCAAACTGGAGAAGATGTACTGGAAGATGTCAGTAACACCTCTCAGCTCCTGGTAGACTGAGCAGAGCTAGTGGGAGCTGCTCTGGATTTATAGCACTTTCTAGCTGAAGATTCCAAGTTGCTTTGTTATCATGCAGCATCAACTCCATGGTCACAGGGGTTGGTTTCTTTCTTTGTTGATCTGTTTTGCCACAGCAGATTGGGCCTTGGACTTCATCTATGCTATTCAAGCACTCTACCACTGAGTTACATCCTCTGTCTACAATTGCTGTGTGGGCAGTGATGATCAACCAGGCTCATTCTACTGCCAAGCCATCTCATACTAATTTTTCATAGGTGAGGAACTGGCTTATTAGCAGTTAGGAGGAGAGTGAGGAGGTGTGCTGGGGTATGACCATGGCCAACCCTGCCAGTAGCAAGACTCCTCCCAGACTAGTCATCTCCTATTTCCCTTGGCTTCTTAGCTAGTCTGGTCTTTTCTATGCTTAGACTTCTAGTACAGTTCTAGACAGCATGGGCATTCCCACCAGCATTGGGAGAACTTGAAGGAGACTCCCACAGGGTATCTTGTGGTCGTAGCACAATGAGATGACTGAAAAAGAAAATGACAGGATGTTCATCCATGAGTTATCAGTCCTGAGGGATTATAGGAGATGCTAACCCAGTGAAAGCTAGGCAAGGGGTCTTCCAGGACAGCCTCTAAAACTTTGCTTTCCTTTTCTTATCTGGCCTCCCTCCCTTTCTTATTATTTTTTCTAAAATTCAACCTACCCCTCACCCCATCTTCCATTGACCCTCAATGTATCTGCAGAGTTGGAACTGTCTGTTTTCACCATTACAGCATCTTCTTTAATTCTCCAGGAGAGCCACCTTGAGAAAGGACTAGGCCTTGGTGTGACCTTGAAATATTACTTTAATTGAGTGAAATTAAGTGTGTGGGAGCTTTCATGGTATAAAGTTGCCGAGTGCCAGATGCCTCATTATTTATTATCTTCTTATTGGATCCACTTGACAGTTCAGAAAACAGGTCCTGAGAGACAGTTACCTATGCAAAGCCAGACAGGCAGTACACTGTAATAGATCCTGACCCCTAAGGCCATCTACAGCACATCACCTTCTAGTGATGTGGAGAGGAAGTGAGAAATCCTTTGTGAAAAACTATCCTGATGCCTTATCCATTCCCCAGGCCTCCAGGCATCATCCAAGTCTGTCACATCATTTGGTGGTTGGTGGGGGGCATAGGAGGATGGGAGAGAGAGGGAACATGGATGGATGTGTAAAATAAGATTGTTTTTAAATTAAGTTTTTTTTAAAGCTATCCTGAAAAGGTATAGAAGATGCAGGCCATTGGAATTTCAGGGCCACTGAAATTAAAGGTCTAACACAACCTCTCTACTTACTAACTGCTTTTAGTAAACTTTTCAGACTCATTCCAATGCCTAGAATATGCAGATGTCCTAGAAATTTGGATCAGGGTAGGACAAGATAAAAAGAAAGGAGGAAACAGGATATAAATTAATCATTTTTTTTTTGCAGGATAAATATCCTGCATTATCCTCTATGCTTGGCACCTGGTGCTTAAAGGGTTAGAAGACATCCCACTTTCGTGCGTGTTGTCAGCAGATCTCAATTCATCTGGCAAATGCTATAAATCAAGGGCCAGTGTGAAATTGGACACTAAATGTATTGGACGTTATTATAAAAAGAGAAATTGGATAATTTCTACTCATTTCTATCTGAAAATGAAAAACCGCCAGGGTAATGAATCTCCTTGATCTGCTGAAATGCCTTTCGGTTATAAAGTACTTTTCCATCAGCGAGATAAGCCATCAAAACACACAATGCAAATTATGCACAGAGATATTTCTGAGTAACAGTAAATAAGTGTCCCTGTTGTTTAGAGGGACAACCCTCTAATGGAACCAAGGGACCATCTAAAAGCACAGCTTCAAAGTGAAGAGGGGCTCTTGTCAGTGGGAACTCGGAGCAAAAAAGAAAGAAAGCTTTGAAGCTATTAGGTGAATGGTCCACTCTCTATAAAGACAGGAGTCAACCATTGAGATAGATTCCTATGATGGAACACAGGTAGATTTGCTTTAGAAGGCTGATCAACCCAAAGGCTATATTTAAAAAGTTTTTCACCATTAGAGTTAACCTCTTTCTCATTGTTAAGGTCAAAGAAAAGGAAGTTACATCACTAGGAGGGCTCTAACCTCATAACCCAGATCTAGTGGATGCTATTGGTCTCATCTGAATGAATCTTGAATCCAAGGGAGGAAAGTGACATCAGTTGGGATAAAACTCTGGCACAATCATCCAGGGAGCCATCATTCTGGGGGACAGCTCAGCAGAATTATTAAAACGTCTTTCTTCATAAATAAGGAAGCACTACAGTCTGGAGTCACCTGGTTTCCTTTATTTTCATTTTTATTTTTTTTATGAATTAGGAGTGCTATCACACAATGAGAAAGCCCTCTAGAAATCACCTTTTTAGTCCTTTTTCCTATACTAGAGTTGATGAGTTACTATGTTCCTATAAACAAAACCAGTCCCGTTTGGGCTGAGTAATGAACAGACAACCAATGAAACTACAGATCTTCTGAGGCCTAGGTCCCAGTGCATACATCCCCTGTTGACAGGGTTCCCACACAGCAGGTGCTCAGGGCCATGCTAGCCTCACACAAAACAGTCCACATAGATAACAGACAACAGGTGCATGTGTGTCAAGTACTGTTTTGAGTACTTGAAATAGATCACGTAACAACAAGAAAAGCAGTAAAGGGAGAGAGGAGAGCAGAGGAGGGGACAAAAGCTTGTCCTCAGGGAGTTTTTACTGTAACCAAAGGAAGAACCCATAAGCAAATAGCATGATAAGTATGCAAATTATATATTAGATAAGTGAAACAGAAGAGATGGGGCAGAGTAAACGAGGGAGGAGCACAGGGATAGGATTGTGAGATCGGGATGTGATATGAATTAGGATGAGTGAGGGATGCCTCCATGATGAGATGTCTCTTGGAAAAGACTAGAGATGGAATAAGGAAGAGCATGTTAGCTGAAGAAACTGTTTGCCCAAAGCTTATGGGCAGCAGCGTCTCTGGAAGGTCCAGCCCTGTTGTTGGAGCTTTGATGAGGAGGGGAGTGGTGAGGCTGGTGGAGAGAGAAAGGGGGTGGAGCTACATAGGGCCTGATGAGACACTAAGACTGGGCCTTTAAGTGAAGACAAGTTGTGCTGTTCTGGAGGCATTGATCAGCTCTGTGCAGAAGAGGAATGAGCTCTAGCTGGTGTCATGCAGTGATGCCTGTGCTGTGTTCTGCAGGGAGGGAAAGGTGGAGGCCATGAAGCCATGGCAACTATCTGGGAAAATCTTGAAACTACCCACACTCTGCAGGTTGTCTCAGCACAAAAACCACTGGAGCCAAGGCATAGTGTGGGACTAGATCTCCCAGGAAGGGTCTTCCAGCGTTGTGACCTGTGTACTACAGGAAAAAAATGGTTAAGAGGGGTGAAACAGGTGAGGTAGAAAGGTCAGGAGGCACCAGATGGTAGGAGCCTGGAATCTCAGGGCTACTGTTCGATATGAAACTAGGACATATCCAAGTGCACAGTCCAGAAAATGGGTCTTGTCTTCCGCATTGTGAAATCTGGAGAAAGCAGCCCAGAACTGATGGAAAAGGATGAGTAATAAAGGCTTTAACTTGAACCCTTTCTGGTTCCCATGGTTTGCTTGTCCTGGTCCTAAGAGGACTGCCACATGTAGATTCAGACAAAGGAAAGATGGTGGACTTCCTGGGGGGAAGAAGCAAGCAAGAGAGGAAAGACTGGGAGGGAAGGAAGCAAAAGAGTATCTGGTGAGTCTGCCCGGTTTTCTAACCAGGAAACAAAAGCTCCTAGAAGCAACCACCCAACAGACATGTGCTTATGCATGCATTTCTGGCCCAGCTGTCCACATGACCATTCCTGCTTAGGAGGTGTTCATCACAGGGGTGACTCTGATGGGTCTGCCACCCAGAGTTCTTACACAAGCCATGGGCCACCGACTGCAAGTGAAGACAGTACTTCCCCAGCAGGCAGAACGTGGCTCTGCCAGCCTCCTTGACTCTTAGAACTGAGCTTGGTGTGAAGGGTGCTACCTGAGAGAGACCCTTCCCCACCTCTGACATCATTGTCCTGCCTCTTCCACACGGCCTCACATGAAAGTGGCTTCTGGGATCTGCCTTTTCTACCAGAAAAGGCATCTTTAATTCAACAGGGGTCCATACACTATGCTGATCATGGCATCCATGTGTCCATGGAGAGGAGGTGATCATCTTTAATTCAACATATACTGTGCTGATTATGGCATCCATGCATCCATGGAGAGGTGTGTGTGAATGAGCCCAGCTCACTACCAGTTGTCTAAGTTATGACTCCCAAGACCATGTGTTGGGAGAAACATGTGGCTATGCATCAATAAACCACACTGTGAGACAAACAGGATGGGTCTTGTAGATATAGCCTACATTCTTGAATCCCAGGTTCTTACTTCTCTCTTTTCCCCAATCTGTCGACACAAAGGTTCAGGTGAAGTCATTAACCCTGAAGCACAAATTAACTGAAAATGACCTGTCTTTCAAGTGTGTGTGTGTGTGTGTGTGTGTGTGTGTGTGTGTGTGTGTGTGTGTGTGAGAGAGAGAGAGAGAGAGAGAGAGAGAGAGAGAGAGAGAGAGAGAGAGAATGTGTGTGTTTTAATAGCTGCCAAGCTCCTAAGGCCCAAACTAAAGTGTGGCACAAGCAGGGCACCATAGTCTCTGATTTGTGTGTCTAGCTCTGTCACTCATTTCTCAGAGAATCAATGCATTTGAGGATACAGATTTCTCTTTGCAAGTTATCAGTGACCTCCCAGGTTCTCCCTACTCTATGCATTGAGTTAGACATGTCTCAGCACCCAATGAGCTGATGGTTTCCAGGATGAGAAAGAGCGCTCCTTCCTGTTGCTTCCAACATAGTACTGGCATGAAGTTGGTACTCAACAGATGCTTGTAAAGAGCCATCCACACGGCAGTTGGAAAGATGGCAGGAGTAGACTCCCCCTTCCACTCTTCCTCTAGAGATAGGCTCACTGAGCCTTTGCCTTCTGTCTGTTCTATTTCTTCCTCCTCTCTTCCTGCTGCCAGGCGTCACTGTAGATGTAGACTCCCAGGGGAGACAGTCTTCCAAACACCACTGCTTCTACTAGTTGACTGGGTTAGTTATGTAAAAGTGACCCTGCTTTGACTGCTCCATTAATGACAAGAGCAAGCACACCTAGTGCTTTTTTAAGTTTTCAAACCCTCTCCTCTGCTCTCTCTTGGGAGGCTAGTTTTTTGAGCATTTACATGTGGTAGCTTCTAAGAACTGTGCTTGCAGCCAGCTGAGAGATAATAGCAAAAGAGCCTAAAGATGCACACCCAAGAGAATTATATACTAAGTTCCCAAAGCTGATGAAAAACAAATATAAAAAATAAAATATTAGACCCAGGATATATTTCTCTCATACGTGTTGCTTCCTGCCCTTTTAAGTATAGAGCAAAACTTGACTGGATGCCTAAGTTCTGTTTCAGGTATTCTGAGACCATAATTTTCCAGAATATGGGTGGGTCCCACATCCCACTGTTCCCCCTTTTTTGTTACTTAATTCTGCCCTTGTTCAAAGTCTTTCAAGTTGCTTCACATCCAATTTTATTGAAAGATATGGTACAAATAATAAGAAGGTTACTTTATAACTATATTTACTACACTTCATATTCTCCTATAAAAAATGCCAAATGCATAGGAAGGCCCCAGAATCATTTTATATATCTTATAGTAAGTCAATCATCTGCCTAGCTATCATCTATCTATCTCTCTCTATCTATTCATCCATCTATTATCTATTGTCATCTTTCTGTTTATCTTCATTGTTTTAAGTACATAGCAAATACAATAACACCACTTCTTCTGTTTAGAGTATGAGAACACATAAACTGATAGGTGTCAGGGTGTTAAACACACACAAAGCTTTGCCATCATTCCCAGGGGATGTGCTCTGACCATTTGACCCATGCCCTTCTTTAGCCCAATACACAGTAATTTCAGGATCTTAGGAAGTTGCTTTTCAATACATTTTTCTTGCACTTTCATGTGTTGCCTTTTGAAATGAAAAGTTGACTGATCCTTGCTCTTGCTGAGTGGGTGTTACAACACTAGTAGATGCTCAGATGTACAATGCACCAGCTGGGCTCCATGACTATAACCTGATCATCTAGCCGCATGGTTCTGTTACTATCAGGGGATTACAGGAGATATTGCGGACACCATAATGGAAACTATCTTAGAAGTCCTTATAATGGTTACAATACACAGTTCATCAAGCACACGGTACTTTGAACATTGCCTGGGACATAGTAAGTACCTGTTCATAGTAAGCACCGAGCACATTGATGTGGAAGCATTTACTCAGAAATGAACAGGGCCAACAGGAGAAAAATAGGGCAAGAAAATGGGAAATCGATGAACTCCGAGCTTTATTTAAGACAAGAAACTAATACATTCCCATGAGAGGCTCCTTCCACAACTGGATCAGCCTGGAAGTTTCCATTGGCTTAATTTTGAGGGGCCAAAGTGGTTCCACACTGGTGAGTGAATATAGCAGAGTTGATTAAAATACTCTCTTGAAGATAAAGTCTTTGCTACAACCTGAGCCAGTAAGAGCTAGTAAACAGATAATTACATTATAACATGTTTTTCTTAATTGTTAATTATAATAAAAGAAGCAACAACCCAACAATAATTTGCCAGTCCGTACATCTGTGAAGTTTAAATGGGAAAATTGCCTCTTGTCTCAGCAAGGATGTAATTGATTCTTGGGCACTTAACGATATAATACCAGTTGCTGTCTGCTCTTCCCTCTTCCTTCAAAGAACTGACACCATTATGTCACTGATATAAATGGAATCTTGAAGGTGCATTAAAAACTCTGCCTTTTGAGATGGGGGGAAAAGTCACGGCGTCTCTTTGTTTGGAACAAGGCATATTCAAGTGGAATGTCCCCTTGGAACAAAGTCAGAGTTCAGCCCAGCTGGAGTATTTCACCCCATGTAAAGGGTGAGGGAGCCCATTTTGTCCTCTTAGCAATGGTCATTGTGCACCAAATAAAATGTTTTTCAATAACACTGCAAGGGACTGTTGGATGATGATGCCAAAGAGCCTTGTCAGAGGCCATCTGCTCTCGTGTCAGCTGAACCTAACTGGAAAAGTACACAGAGTTCTTGAGACAATTTGATCAGTGAAGATGAACTAAAAACGAACTCAACCAAAGATGCCTTGCAAAGTGTTAGCCTTATGCCCCATCCCCCAAACACACGAAGCTCTTAATATTCGATTGCTAAGCCGATATCAAGTTTACAAGGATGGAAAAGGCATAAACCCAAGAATCAAGATCAAAGTAGGTCTCGATTCCCTTTCCGACCAGAACATTGCTTGACAAACCCTTTAAACTGCTCCATTTTTAATTGAATTAGCCACACTTGGTGGCGGTCACCCTTTAATCATTTGTAACAGGCCAGCCTTGCATGTTTTAAAACAGCTTAAGAGACATCTTGTCGATAAGATAACCACTTTTTATTCAGTCCAATGTTTGAATTATTCCAAACACAATATTTTCACCTAATAAAATGATTATGTGTAGTCAAAAATAAAATTTTGAAATAATCCCAGGCCTCACTGCGTCTCAAATGTATGCCAACAATAAATTGCACCTGAAGATTATGAACATATCCGTTACATGACCTCTATCTATAAAACATAGACATCTGCCAAAATAATAGGTTGAACCATACAGTAAGGGTACAAATGGTCCTGCCAGGGAGATGTTGTGCAGGAAAATGGATCCATTGACTGTTCTCAGGGCAAAAGGCAGAGCCTGGTTCTCAGAACTCATGTAGAATGTGTGATATTGAGCATTGTGCTCTGTCAGGTTACCTAAGGCCACAGAACACCTATGCAGCCATAATTAACCCCGTTTTACAGAGCAGGAAAATAAGACATGAACAGCACCGCTTGTAAGTGGCAGAGCTGGGGCTGAAACCCAAGCCTGTGATTCCCAGCACTTCCGTCTGCCCTCCACATGCAGCACTGGGAGCAGTGTCCCTTCCGTAGCTGAGTTCTTACCGTTGGGGGATAACCGTTTTCCAGTCAAGCCTTTCTACCCCTCGGTCACTGAGGGTCTTTCAGCTGATCCTCTACTCGTTTCCAGCCTATCAGGGTGTGAGCCTGGGGAATGAGACTGTGCTCTGCGATTGCTGCCCATCCACGGGATCATCCCAGTTCTTCTGCTCACTGGTCTTTGGTCATGCTACTTAGATCTGTAGGGACAAGTCTAGAGCTGCTGCTGGTTTTAGTGCCGTGATTCCCTGGTCACTTTGTATCTGGAATAGTTCCTCTATCTTTCATTACCCTTTAGAATATATACATTCTATTTTATACACACACATACTCTACAGGCCAAGACTTTGCAGGGGCCCCCATTTGGTGTGGTTATTATTGCCTCTTGATTAGGTACAGGTCTTGCATCATTATTATTCTGGAATAATAATGGTGGAGCAATTACTCAGATGACTGCCATTACTGGCATCTTCACCCTGATCTCTTAGCTAAGGTAGCACCACCAAGATTTCTCTGCTGTAATGTCACTTCTTCCCCCCTTACTCCCCCCCCCGCCCCCGTACCAGAGTAGTCAGTGTTTTGGGAAAGGCCTTTTGAAGCAATTCATTGTTTTATGTCAGCATGAAGGCTGTGCTTTTATCCTGTGGATTGGAGGGTATCACTGTTGTTATTTGTCTTGATGTTCAAGCTGTCTTCAGTTTGGCCATCGGGAGCCTCTTCAACCTGTCTGCTCTGTCACTGGTGCTCTCATCTTAGAGCATTTTTTAAAGCTAATTGGAGCAGTATGATTTGGGAGACTCATCCTGTTTTTGGCTTGCTGTGGCCCTGGAATTAACTGCTTTTTCAAGGATCCCTGTTTTATTTACCTGGAGAACTGTACACAGAAGCCAAGGCCTTTGTTTGAGTGTGGTCACTGCTGCTTCAGGATCAGGTTGGAATAGGAAGTGCATGCATGCATGCATGCGTGTGTGCGTGCGTGCGTGCGTGTGTGTGTAAGGAAAATAGCTTACAAGAAGGTGCATGTTTATACCTGTGCAGACTTTTTTCTAGTCTTTCCGTTTTCATATATGGAGAGCCTTTCTCTGATAGTGAGAAACCAACAGCCTGTTTTCTTACTGAGAGGTTCCTGGCAGGAAAATGGGGGAGGGGTGCTGAATTAAACTTCAAGAAAATGGGTTTGCTATTGTTCCCCTCTTCTGTAGCTATAAGATGGTAAGGAAAATTGAAACCTCTCTGGGGTCAGCACTCTTTATCTCTAAACTGGATATGGCCATAACATGTTTCAGGAGCCCATGAAGAGTTAGCAGGCAGAGCACAGGGCCAGAGCCAGCTTCTAGATTCTCATTTCCTGTGCAACCTTGAGAGAGAAAATGACTCAACATCTCTGAGCCTTGATTCTTGATCTTTAAAATGTGGATGATGCTCCTCCCCATCTATCCCTGCAAGCTACCTGAGTAGATTTGATATTTAAATGTATGCAGAACCGTTGCTCTGCACAGTGTCTGGCAGGTAGAACCAGTTATATATGAATCCCCCCCCAAAATCTGCAACCCCACTCCTCTTACTGCAATGTGAGGTCATAACCATAAGATCTACCACCCATTGAGGCTGAGCAATAGAAAGCCCAACAGAAGTTTAAAATCTCATATGAGTTTTTCAAGGGCTAGAGACAGCATCTGGACACCCTACATTGCATCTTTATGGACTTTACACCCTTTCTGAGCATTCCAAAGGTAAAGCAGAAGCAGGAGGAAGAGATGATTGCTCCAACATTAATGGTTCCACTCAAGGACACTCTGCCACTGAGTTTCCATCATCATGTCTAACTGTGTAACTGTAACTAAGGATAGATTTGATTGACTGGATCTGTTACACCAAGAACTTTCCAAAAATCTTTGCTAATCCTTCCTAGATCCCTTCAAGAAAGGTAATGCGGTGTCCATGTCATCAATCATAGCAATTCCTCAAGGCCAATCAGCCAGTCTGTGGCTGGGTGCAGACAGATCCCATGGTGGACTCTTCCAGTGCCAGTGTCCTTTCTGTCCCATTCATTCTGTGTCCCGAGAATCATGCAGGATGCACCCAGCCAGTTTATGTGAGCAATTCTGGAAAGGTCCATTTGAACAAAGAAACAAATCAAGCTTGTTGAAAATGAGCTCTAGACATGCCCTGCCCTTTTCCCATCATTCCATACTCCCTCTTTCAGGAAGTAAGAGAGCACAATGCCTGGAGTCCTTGGTGTCTCGTTGCCATAGCATTTCTCCAGGCCAGCTGGATGAGTTGGCATCTGCTTAGGAACTAAAAGGACTCCCACAGAGGCTGAAGTAAATTCGGCACCATAGACACAACCCTTTTCTGTAGGTAGCTTGCTTCTTCTGGAGCTGTGTGCATGTGGGGTGGGCATGCCTCCTTGGGTGTACTTTGCCTGTTGAGAGATCAGAATCCCCAGCTAAAATTAGAGTTCTTAGGAGGCAAGGAAAGTGTTATGCCATCCTTGTCTTTCCTAAAACAGGGTAGTACATTCCATAAAAAATATACTTGCTACCTAGATGAGCAAATGCATGCTGCTAGTGATCCATCCTTAGGAAGTGTTTGAAAAAGGAGGGAGAAGTCACAGGTAAGAGCTCAGTGGGGGATACTATATGTTTCCATAGCAAATAGTTTAAATCAATAGAAAATTTTAGGTACATTAGAAAAGCGTATGGGCACCAAGCACATTCTTCAGGAAAAGATTGCCTGGTGAACCCTCGCTCTCTTTCTTACTTCCTGTGTGACCCTCTCTAAGCCACTTAATCTACCTGTGCCTTTATCTGTAAGAGGAGGTGGTTGTGAAAAATTGATTTAGTCATATATGTGAATTGCCTTCAGTATTGCCTGGCACACAGTAGGGCAGTAGATACTTAGCAAGTCTGCTGTTACCGCTCTTATTGCCAAATAGGGAGATTCCCCAATGGGGCAATGAAAAGGAAACATAGTGCCCAAATCTTCATAAATGAAGAAAATGTGTCCTTTGTCCAAAGCATTCCACAAATTAAATTACCATAAACTGGCAATTTACACATGATGTCCCAAGGGAACAGACACAGAAATGAAAATGAAACTGCCACAAGGTGAGAACTCGAACATATTTCCCTTCATCGTTAACACAGTGTGTAATGAGAAAGTCAGCACAGTCACTGGTGTGAAAGCAGACGCTGGTGCTCTGTGTGTGCGTCCGCAAATAAGGGTTATCAGAGGAAGCCACTCTGGGCCTTCCCCCGCCACACTTAGACTGCTGGCCGGAGGCTGGGAGAAGTCCACACTATCAAACCTATTTACACTTCACCTTCATTGTCTCAAGATTTAAACTGGCTGCAGATTACATAGCAGGCTTTCTGCATTTCCCTAAAGACTCATTTTCCCCTCTTAGACATCTAAATCATTTCTTGTCCGTCCTTCACAAAACATCCTGGATGTCCTCCCCACCTCCCCCCATCAGCTAAAACCAAGCCCTCAGATAGGAGCCCTCACTAGGCCTGCCTCCCAAGTTCACATGCTCCTTCCTCTTCCTCCCAATAGTCAAGAAGCAATTTCTTTTAAAAATGAGTGTCCCAGTCCACATGTTATCTTATCCCCCCCCTGCTCAGGCAGCTGCCATGGGCCCCTGCTGATAAACTGGAGAAACAGAAGCTTAAAAAAAAAAAAAAAAACTCTGTTTATCATGCACTAAGCTTGCTTTTATAAAATGTGTATTGATTTTCTTGATTCCTCACAACATGCGCATAAGGCTGGTAATGGTACTGTTCCCACATTACAGGCAAGAACACCAAGATACAGAGAATATACATTGTTAGTCATAGGCCGCAGTACTAGGAGGGGATGGATGGGGCCTCTACTCTAGAGGCTGAGCTCTTTACCCCCAAAGTCTCACCAGGAAGACTAGAGAGCAGGTCAACTAAAGAGAAGACTACTAAGCCTAGATTTTATAAAAGCCTTCATCACTCAGAAGAGACCCCTTCTGGGCTTTTATTCTTGAGGGGAATGATTAGGTAAAGGAAGCTCCACAATGCACAGGATAGTGTTCATTAATCTCAAAACTGGGAGCCCCAGAACCCTGGTACACCCCTCCCCAATGGTCCATCCATTGTCCCAGCATCTGTGACACTGGATCTAATAAGGTACAATTTTTCCAGATCCAGATGCTCTTGGGATCTTGGGAGCTGTTCTTGCATAAGTTGGTGACCATATGGGTAGATGGATTGAGAGGTTTCAGTCACCTGGAGATGCTACAGCAAAATACCATAGCCAGGGTAATCCTAATCATGGACCACCTATACTCCTCTTATAATGACACCACTCCTGTTGGATTAAGACACCTCCAATCTGGCCTCATTTACCAGAATTACCCTCGAAACATCCTGTTTTTAAATGAAGTCACACTGGAGGTAGGACTTTAACTTGGATAGAGTTCAGACCATAAAAATGGGTGTTCCAGTCTGTTGCTGCAACTTGGAAAAAGCTTCCTGCCCTACTAGAAGACTTAACCTCTCCTCCTCTGGGAGGTATCCCTCCTCTGAGCTCCAGACCCTGACCCCAATCACTCCTCCACAGCTTCCATCCCTCTGCTATCCCTTTCTTCCCTCCTGCAATGCCATTACTTCTATTCAGATTGGACTGCGTGGCTATGTCAGCATCCCAAAAGTTTCTCCTATGTGTCACTCCACCAAAAAATCATCCCTTCTTTACCCTACCTAACCTACTTTTCTCAGGAAAGACTACATCTCAGACAACTAGCTCAGTCAGTAGAACATGAGACTCTATCTCAGAGTCGTGGGTTAGTGCCCCACAATGGGCCCCACTTTGTTAAGAGCACTTTCCCACCAGTCTGGTCCCACAGCTGCATCAGCCCCAAATTACATGTGGAGACATTGCATTAATGATGAAACTGTTGTCCCAATTACTAGTGTTTCTTATTGGCTAGCTCTGTTTTAATTATTAACCCACTTCTATCAATCCAAGTGTTACTACCTGGTCTTATCTTACTGGAAAGGGTCCTGGACCTCTTCTCTCACATCCTACATCTTGACTCCACTCTACTACATCACTCATCAATGTCTCTTTTCAAAGTAACTTCTGTGAAAAAGTAGTGAACACACAAATATCATAGATAGATGCTAATAAGCATATACACAAATTATATACATACACAAATATAAAGGCAGGCACACCTACACACATGTACACACAGTGTTGAGGGTCTTATAAGAGAGAAAATGTAACTACAAAACAAATGATATCAAGGCTAAAGAAAAAAGAATTCCAGCTGAATCTCGCTTTTCACCGAATACTGACTCTTCCATTTTCCACACATTTTTCAAGTGCCTGTTCTATGTCTGGCCCTGGGCAAGGCACTGGCCCTTGCTTTTAAATTGCCCATTTAGAGCATCAGAGTGCTTAGGGGATTTTTTAAGGGGGCAATAGGCCTTGCACCAAAAAGAGTGGTAGTGTTTTTTCACTCAGGAAAGGCTGCTTGGAACACAATGACACCTTTATAATAAGCATACACACAACACACACACACACACACACACACACACACACACACACACACACACACACACACACACACACACACAGGAGGGGGGGGGGGACATAATACCTCTCTCTGCATTAATTAGTATTTTCAACATGGCTTCCAGAACAAGACAAGGAAAATGGCTTCATAAGGCCCCCAAGCCTAAAAATGCTAGCCACTGGGACAGGCGCAGAGGCAATCAGATCCTTTTCTTCACTCATCCAAGGCCTTCAGACATATGGCAACAGGCAAAAGTGATGGCTTCTATTTCTTCCCTCAGCGTAGGCCCTGCTGTCCACCCACCGCCTGTGTCAGCTGAATCCATCTGTAGAGCAAGGGGTCTTCATTCAATAGTATAAGCCACTCCACTGTGATGAGCTGCTTTTGAAGGGCAGCCCCTGTAGTGGAGTGTGATGGCTTAATGGAAATGTACCCTACAAGCCTGTGTATTGGAACATTTGGGTCCAGTTTGATTTCAAACCACTGGGACAGTCAGGAAGCAAAGATGGTGAAGTAGTCACCAGAAGTGACTACTCAAGGTCTCAAGGTAAATTCAACTTTGTACCACTTTACCCCTACACTTTCTGATCCATCAAAATATGAAAAAGTATCACACACAGTCTGACCACTACAGAACAGACACTCCAGTTGACATGTCTTTCAGTGATAGGCCAGGAGCTAAAATAATCCCTCATTCCAAAATATTATTTCTGTCAGGTATTTGTTCACAATGACTAAAATGTAACAAAGCCATCAAACACTCCATAGAATTGAACCTTTCACCACAGTGCACCTTTCCAAACTTTAGAAAGTGCCAGCACAGTTTTCTTCACAGTTCATCTCTTCTGTCATCCACCTGGACAGGTCTCTGAAAAGCACAAATTACTGGGGAAAATGTTTCTAAATCCTCTGAATCCCGGGCAATGGGAACAGAGCCTCTATATCAGCTCAGTTGCTGTGGCCAACTGGAGGTCTAGCTGTTCCTGCTCAGTTGCTCACAGAGTGGGAGAAAACAATAGCAAGATCTGCTTGTGGGGAGAGCTTGTGAATTCTTGAGTGTCAAGAACACCAGTCCCTTTGATCAAAGACCAGCTGTCTCACTTCAATGCTGTGAGGAGTAGGGGCCAATTTCATATAAAACATTGTGGAAAGAGGTAAGATAATACAGGGCTATTGTGTTAAGTGTCACAACTGAAGAACAAAGGGAATTAGAGGGGAAAAAAAACAGTTGAGACTTCCTGGTCTTCTGAGAAACTACACAATGACAAGGAGACTTTCACTTGAAGGGAATTTGTCCATAGCCATAGAGGGAGGGGAAGAGACAGCGTGGCTTTGGAGAAGGGATGGCTCCAGAATGGTGAAAAACATAGAGGATAGAGCTTTCTCTGGTGAATGAGCCTGAATCAGGGCTCACCTCAAAGGACCAAGTTATAGATGTTGTACCCTGGGGAAGAGGGAGTCACTAAGGAGCCTGAGACCTTAAGAAATGGAGGACCACAAGTATACATCAAAAAGAAATTGAACTTTAAGGTGTCTTTCCAACAGAAGTACTTGTTCTCTGTTCTTTACGTCTTGCCCTTTAAGTCAACAAAAATGAGATTAGGGCAGATTCCAAAGGACCCATAAGGGCAAGACTGGGGGAGGGCCTGTGGCATTCCACAGTAAGCAGCAACACCTTCCAGCCCACAGAGTTGGAACACTCCTCCTTGTAGTGGAGGTCTCCTCTTTCACGGATCTGATAGAACCTGTCTTCCTCTGTTCTTAGAAAGGGATTCTTCTCTGAATTTGAAAAGGTCAGTAAGTCATACCAACTTGAACAAATACGAGGTTTTTGACATGAATCATGGCTGTTCCAGTCCACTCTGATTAAAAAAGGTGGCTTCATCAGCCCCATCAGCTCAAGGCCACCAACATGAGCTGTCCACATGCTATCTACCCCTGCTCTATATGATCAAATGCCCCAACTGACTGAGCGGGACAGGCGTTAAGGGAGCACACAAAATTGATTAGAGAATGGAAAATTACAATGATTCAAAGGGACTCTGAAGCCAGAAGAAATACCAGGCTGAGCAACAAGAGCTGGCAGCTTCATTTATAGTTGAACTAATGGAAAGAGAAAGAAGACATTAATAAAAGTAATTAAAACAAAGATATAATTAGAGTACAGGAAAGGCTTTCTGGAACAAAGAATGGTATTTCTGAATTTTAAAAATTCAGTAGACAAATTAACTAAAAAAAAGAAAAAAAGAATATTAACTACCGAGAATAGATCTCATTTCTAAGAGACCGAGTTTCTGAAGACAAAAAGAAATCACCCTCAAATGGAAATCACATGCAAAAAGAGAAGGAACTAGAGATAAACTCAAAGAACAACTGCATGCTCACCAGGCAATCTGCAAGACAAGAAGTAAGAACACAACAAGAATGGTAAACAAACAATGAAGCAAATTCCCTAAGCTGAGGAATATTTGGTATCATGGAGAGCCAGGGAATCTTAGACAGAATGAATTTGTGAAAACTAACCTTTTGGAAGCACTTTGGCAAGATGTTTAGACTTCAAAGATAGGCAGTGTCTTCTGTCATGCTAACAATGCCTGAGGCGATCCACCTACATGAAGGGTGTTGTTTGGGCTCATGGTTTTAAAATTAGCAATCTGTAACAGCTACATGTATTGTGTTGGGCCTGTGGCAGCACCATGAGGTGGGAGCATGTGGTAGAGCAGCATCATGGGAAGTTAAAGAGGAGAAGGAGAAAGGACCAGGGCTTCCACAACCCTTCAAGGGTATCCCCTTTCTTATTGGGTCAGACTCTTAAAGTTTTGACCACTTTCAAACACTGTATTTCTGAGGCCCAAGCCTTTAACACACCCCCCTTGGGGGCCATTCCTGATCCAAACTACGCAGGAAATTAGTTTAATTTTAATATAGGGAGTGAAGATACAGTCACCTGTGAGACTCATCATGGAATACTATGCTTCTAGATGTGCCCTGCTCACAGAGATCTCTTGTTGTTAGCCCAGGGCAATAGATGGCATCTCAAGATGATAATAAAAATGTATAAGTTTACTATAGTGACAGTTCTAGAGTGAGAGACAAGGCCAGCTTCTCCATCCCTCACTTCCACTACATCTCAGAGGGACTGTCACCCTCAGAGGTTGGGACAAGGGTGAGTAGGTAGAGAGATCAACAAGGTCAGCATTTCCTCCTCATTATTCTGCTCAGATGCCCTACTTAGGAAACTAGCGAGCTTCTCAAGAGATTTGTCCTTGAAGTATTTAAACACAACCTCAGTTGTAGCTCAATGACTATTAAATAGAACTTGAGCACTCTGGTTCAATTTATTTTTTCTTTGTCCTTGCCCTCCTCCTGCTCCCACAGCCAAGAATTCTAGCAACACAGCACTGAGATACTCAGATCTGAAAAGAAAAATCAGAACTGCTGCTCAGGATCCTTAATATAAAGTTAACTCCTTTAAACAAATCCAGGATCGCATGTTCTGGCCTCTTTCCAAGGTGTTCCTGTGCAGCTTCCAAAAGCAGCAAGCCAGCAATAACATGCACTAGAAACAAAAGAAAGAGCCACTCCAAGAGCATTTTGAGAGGAATATCTCCCAACATGCACCACTGCTTACACCATCTTGATTTTCTCTTTTACACAGAAAGTAGCTTTGCAGAGTAGAGTTGCTGCTTCTTTTGCCACTTGTGCTATGTCAACTCTGTCCAGGGTAGGATGGGATGATGACTAAACTGAGGATGTCCATTGGTGGTACCAGATTTGAAATCACCCTTGATAGTGTGCTGCTCAAGGCTGTGAAACAATGACCTGGGATAATGATTTTGTTCTGGACTCCCATGAGTCTATTGTTACCCCCATAGTGTTCTCAGCTTTGTCCTTCCTATCCTGTCTCCTATATCTGAGAATGCTGCAGTCTACCAGAAAGGAGCCTCCAGGTTCAGACCATGTAAGGTCAGGTATATATCTCTCAGGCTGCTACTCTTCAGTCAAAAGAAACCCAAGGCTGTCTGCCCGCCACCTAACAATTGAAGCCTGTGAGCTTTGCCTTGAGTTAATACCCTTGGAGGTAACTGAATGAGGGCTTTGTGGCCTGACCTCACATCCAAGGGAGCTCAATTTATGCTCAAGCAAAATAAAGACCTAGGCATCCAAATCAATTCTGAGAGCTGGTGACATAATCACTGAGGAAAACTGGTGTCCCTGAGCCCAGAACTAACAAGCCTCTTTTGCAGGAAATTGTCAAACTGTATCAAGGCAAGAGTTCTTTTCTATTCAGATCTTTTATAAAGCCAACCCCCATTTCTCCTGGCTGGAGATTCTCATTAGCAGTCCAAATAAAATGACAGCATAATGGCTCAAGTCTTCATTTTTTTTTTTAAAAGCTGCACTTATCTTTGTAGATCTATTGAAAGCATCACTTTGGAAATTAAGGTGAGGTTTTTCTCTTCTGTCTATGTGCTAGCATGATTCTGCTCTGTGGCACTGGTGCCTTGTCTCTTGGCATTAGCTGATGAACTTTCAATAATGTTTCAAAGAAGGGGTCTAAGGACTTGACCTTCAGATAAAGAGGCAGGGAACACTTGATCTAGAGAGTATCACATGACTTGGGAAAGACCCAAATATCTGAGCAGTATGCTCCAAGTAAAGGCACATGAGGTCATTTCTTAAAGAACTGGCTGCTAGTCTGTGTGTTTTGTTTTGTTTTTTACTTTAATACAGGAACTAATATACAAATATAACATACTTTGATCAAACCACCCATTTTCCTCTCTCATGTCCATCCCACTACCTCTGAACCCTTTCTTCTTCCCAGGAAGTTCCCACCCACTCCCATGTCTTTTTCCTTTGTGTGTGTGTGTGTGTGTGTGTGTGTGTGTGTGTGTGTGTGTGTGTGCATTTCATTAGGGTTGCCTGCATGAGCATGTTTATTTGGGGGGAGGGGTGCTCATATTTACTCGAGTAAGGTCAGCTTAGCAGTGTCTATACCACTGAAGAATATGACTCCCCCAGCAACCACTAATTGCCCATAGCTCCTCAAGGAGGGGTGGGGGCCTCATGAACCCCTCTCCCATCCATGATGAAATGTTGATGAGTACGATCTTGGACAGGTCTTCTGTAAGTAGCTGTGAGTTCATGGGTGCAATGACTGTCACGTACTGAAAGGTGGCCTTTCACAGCATTCCTGCCCATCCCCTGTTTATCTTTCCACCTCTTCCATGTGATCCCTGAGCTTTGGGAAAATAATATTGACGTCTTGCTTGTACTGAGCCCTCAGTGGTCATTTATTCCCAGCATTTTGACTAGTTATAAACCTTTACATTAACCACTGCCCATTGTGCACAGAAGCTTCCCTGATCAATGTTGAGAGCAGCACTAAGCTATGAATAAAACATATTTAGAATGCAGTTTGATATCATGTCCATTTAGCCAAGTGACAATAGTAGGTTTCTTCAGAGTGGTGGCTATCAACTTTCCTAATGCTGCGACCCTTTAATGCGGGCCCTCAGGTTGTGGTGGCCCCCAACCATAAAATTATTTTCATTGCTACTTCATAACTGTAATTTTGCTACTGTTATGAACTGAAATGATAATATCTGATATGTAGGATATCTGATATGCAACCCCAAAGGGGTCGTGACCCACAGCTTGAGGACCACTGCTGTAGAACCTCTCTCTAACCATCGAGCCGTGGACTTCTCACGAGGGTTATATAAATCCTCTCCTGTAGAGTGAACCTAAACTCCAAACCAGAAGTATCTGATTGTCCCCCCCAACAGTTGTGCCACTACTTCATCAGTGGTCACAGCTTGCCTAGCCTAGCAGGCTGGTAGTGTAGCACATGGTGTTTATAGCTGGGTAAGACTGTTGATGGCTCTTTTCCCCCAACACACTGCATAGGACACCTAAAGCTTGAAAGCTGAGAAGAAACTTCAAACTCAATTCCAGCTTGATTTCTCTATGTCCCACAACCCAAGTGAGGGATGACTTCTGGAATGGGGTCTTAACATCCAGCTCTTGTGGGCAACCAAGAACAATTACAATAGCCTGTATTATCTGGGGAGTCTGTATGGCCTCCCTAACCAAGAACTCATAAAGAGGGATCCCACACATGGCACTGGGAATTTTGTTTAATATCCACACATTCAAGGCACCACCTTCAAGCTCTTTTTCAATTATATTTTAATGTAATTTAAATATAGAAACACTCCTTGTTTCCCTCATCCTACCTCTCCTATCCTCACTTAAACTTTACATGGCATTATGTCACAGTACTGATGCTGTCTTCAGTATCATTCCTGAACAGCACTTACTGACATCATCAGCCATATGTTGCCCTGTTCATTATTGCACAGCATTACTCTGTCTCAATATAGACACCGAGTCTTTAACCTCAGTTCCTAATAACCCAAATATGACCCAAATATGACCAGCCATATCCACATGCACTAAAATATAGACTCTTGAGATCTACCAACAACTGCTGCTAAAATCCCTCTCCTATCTATGCACAGTTCATATATGTGTGGGGACAAGGACTATAAGCAGGATGTGAGGGTTAAATGGAGGAAATAAGGATGGGACTCTGATCTGATGCCATTAGTGTCTTTATAAGAGACATCATAGAACTCTTCATTTCTGGAAATAAGTATGAAGAAAATGGCATGTGAGCACACAAAAAGCAAGCACCCTAGAGGCTTAACCAGGGACTGAATCGGCCATCCTCTTGCTCTTAAACTTTCTAGACCCTAGAGTTTTGATGGTAGTTACTTAAGCCATCTGATTATCTGTAGTGTTTTTTGGCAGCCCAAACTGACTAACATACCTATTGATTCAAAATATTTATCCTAACCACAGGCTCTGACGATGAGTTAGTTACATGTGAAAGTTCAAGAAGCCTTCTGCTTTCGTTGACTTTGACCTTAAATTAGAAAACTTCTATCCTGCTATCATTTTTCAATGAAAAAAAACTTCAGTAGTATCCAGAATATATCATTCTCTAAGATAGAAGGAACCCATAGGCTCTGGTTAAGAATTGAGAGGTAGCCTGATGTGGTGGTACACACCTTTAATCTTAACACTTGGGAGGCAGTGGCAGGTGGATCTCTGGGAGTTCCAAGAGATACAGGGCTTTGGAGAGGGGGGTGGGATCCATGTGTGTCTAGAAGACTGGAAGTTGCAAATTGGTTTGCAGGAAAAGCTTACAAGAGGCTCACCAGTTGTCACGTGGTACAAAAGTCACCTAAATACATGGTACTTAAGCAAAGGGATCTAGACCAGACTACAGAAACCCACAGAGACAGCTGACATGAACAATAGGGAGCTCATGGACCCCAGACTGATAGCTGGGAAACCAGCATTGGACCTACCCAGACCCCCTGAACATGGGTCTCAGTTACAAGGCTTGTGCAGTCTAAGGAACCTCTGACAGTGGAACCAGAATGTATCCCTGGTACACAAAAGGACTTTGGGAGCACATTCCCCATGGAGGAATACTCCCTTAAACTAGAGACAGGAGGTGGGGCCTAGGCCCTACTCCAAATGACTTGACAGATTTTGATGATCTCTCTTGGATGGCCTCACCCTCCCTGTGGAGTGGGTGGGGAACAGGATGGGAGGGGGAGTCAGAGGGCATGGGAGGATGGGAGGGTGAGGGAACTGGAGTCAATCTTCTGTCTACCCAGGAGACCATCACTCATGGGAATATGTTGCTTGGAGCAACACTTATGAAACCTTTTTTAAAAACTTGATATTTCTCCAAATCTTGTGTATTTGTGTCCTCTCTAAAATTTACATTGAAATTTAATAGCAATGCAACAGTATGTAATGATGAGGCTTTTAGTTGAAGTCATGAAAGTTTCAACTTGAATGGATCCAACATTTATTTTTAAAAAAGGCTATGGAGAGCAAATTGATCCTTTTATCCTTCTATCATGTGAGGCCACAGTATCTGTCTCCTCTGAGGGAGGCGACACCAAGAACCCTTCTTAAATCAGAGAGCAGCCCTAGCCCAACATCCTGTTCCCACCTTGATCCTGTACCCCAAATCTCCAGACCTGTATAAAATCACTTAGGTTATAGGATTTTTTATAGAGGCACACACTATGACTATAATAAATCAAAGCTTATCTCTCCTTATTTCTTTAGTATCGGTAATAGTTGGTGAGAAACCATGTATGACCACAATATGAGTAATAGGCAAATGTGTCTTCCTCAAAAAGATTGTTCCATGTAGCAATGGACATCAACAGAAGACAACTGAACAAGAAATTTTTATTTTATGGCCTGGTGCCAGAAAAGCACAGAACTCTTTCTAGAGTGGAAAAAGGGGCTCTGCCCTCACCAAGGGAAGGCAGCACAATCTCAGTCATTTCTACCTGACTGGCGACAGTGGGTAGTAATCTGCAGTGAGCAATGTGATACTTGGCACTTGGGTTTATTTTAAACTCAAGTTAGAACATTTCATTTTAGAATTCCCAGTGCTAGATGTTTTATGCCACTGTATGACTTTTACATATTGCTCTAATTCTTTTCCAAGAGAGGTGCAGAGAGGCCTTATGCCCACTGGACAGTTTTGCTGTGATTTTGCTGACTGTTATAAAGTATGCCTTAGTAGAACCCAGAAGGTGTACCTGGGTGAGTCTGCCACTTCCCTTCATCATTAATAAAATCCAAGGTAATGTGAATGTCCCCTAAGGTAGACATTCCTTCTTTGTCGTTACTGTTCTGTATTTTTGTTTAGCACCGAGAGCAGAATAGCATCCCCTGTTGTGGCTTTCAGTTCCCTTTAGGCAATGAAGTTGTCAACAGAGGAAAAACCAAAAATTAATCGGATACTGTGCGTCTTTCAAAAGAGTCAAAATTTTCCACAAATATCTAAAGCACCAAACACCTCAAATAGGAGTTGTTATCTAATCTTTGTCAGTTTGTACTCATTATTGAGAAGAGTCCACCCACCAGGCCTGATGACTTATGCATGTAATCCCAGCACTAGGAAGGCTAGATTCAGATGATTACTTTGGGTTCATGCCTACCTCACTATGAGCTTCATAGTGAGTTCCCGTTCTGCCCAAGCCACAAAGTGAGTCCCAATCTCAAAACATAACACCACACACACACACACACACACACACACACACACACACACACACACATCAGAGCTTGTATCAAACCAGGCACTCTTCCCTTTCATCCATATGTCAGTACTATCCATGTTTTTTTCCTCTAAGATTTGCTTCACTTAACTGTATGCCTTTCGTGTCCACACATTCATGCACATGACTGCTCGTCCTCTGTTGGTAAATGTCCTGGAGTCAGATCTGCTTGTCCACTAGCCATACTTTCATTATGCTTCACCCAAGCACCACCGCTGCTGAGGGGAAGGGAAGAAGAAAATTCCCTGAGCATCTGTTGTTTTCACCATTACTGTAGCTGCATCAGGGTGCACAAGGTGGTTTCTGTTGTACACATTCTTATCGGTTAATAATAAAAACCTGGAACCATATATCAGGATAAATGCTGAAAGATCAGAGAGACAATGCAACTTCACAAACTTCTCAGCTGAAAAGAGACTGAGCTCCTGTCTCCTCCCACCTTATATTCCTCTCTCCACCCCGCCATCTCTGTCCTATCTGTCTGTATAGACCTCTAGACCTCCATGGTTAATAAGTGGCTAGCTCCACCCTCTGATCTTCAGGCAAGCGTTATTTGTTAGAGTACAAACCAGACATCACCCCAGGTCTCTATTGCCATCCTTTATAGCTTCTACTAATCTCCTTTATAGATGCCGAGAGTGGGGTTCCTGAAGGCAATGGCTTTCGTCTACTGTCACACAACTAAAAGGCATTGTGCCAAAATTCAAATGGAAATGACCCTGGTTCCAAAACCACCCCAGACGTCCAGCACACTCTTCCTACAGGGTAACACACTCAACTCTAAGTGTTTTCAGCACACTGTCTACAGGGTAGCACACTCTTGAGACCTCTTGAGAGTGTTCTCAGCTGTTCTATGAGTTAAAGGTAAACATCCATTTTTAACCTTAAAACAACAAAAATATCACTATTTAGTTCCAGTGCATCTTTATATTTTTAGAGCTTTTGTGGATACTGTTCAGGAGTGAAAATCAACTTTCTGAAAACTTTCAGAAAGAAGATAGACATTTTCTATCTGTTACTGGGGTGATAGCTAGATGCCAAGAAGATCTGAAATGAGGAACATCCCAGAGTTTAATTATCTGCTTATCAGTGTCATACATGAAGCTGGAATACTTTAATTTAGCAAATACTTATTCTAGATTTCAAATCTATCATTAAGAGATTGTAGCTGCTCCTTACTTTTGACTGTTCTTTGCATACTTGTCTCTCCAGGATGAGAAAATTAGTTTCTGGGATTTTGGATAACTCATAACTTTGTTAAAGTGAAAAATAGGCTATCTTATGAGGTTCAGAGTACAAAACATCTTCAATTTTAGATGTATGATCAACAGTTACTGAATCCATTAAAGTGTTTTTCTTCCCATAATCTTTATTACATTAGTGTATGTACCTGATTCAACATTTACCCATTTACAAATCACATCAACAAATTTGGACTCAAACAGCATTACAAAATGAAAGGATAGTGGGTGTAGTCCTTTATAAGTATAGGATGGTCAAAATTCTTGCTTCATAGTATTTATTTTATGATAAAAGTATTTCTGGAATGACTAACTAGACTAGAAGGCCACATTTCAATTTTGCTTTAGAATGATCTTGTTCACTCACGGATTCTTGAGTTGAAAATACATCTAGGAGGTCATTATCTACAGAAGAATGATCTAAAATGAGGTGAATCCTACACAACCAGGTTGACCACCACCCTCACAGTGGAGATGCCTGCTGCCTCTTTGCATCCGTCTTCTCATTTTCATCCCACAGTCCTGAACTCTATGACTTTGTAAAGTGTATCCTTTTTGCCATAATGATTAAGGAATGAAGAATTCTGAATTTTCAATTGTGTTCAAAGGAAACCAAACACAGACTGCAAAGAGAGTATTTCCTGTCTCCTTTGTACCTTCTGACAGGTGATAAAATAAAATTGGCAACATAAAAATAAAACCAAAGAATGGTAGAATAATGATGACTCATTTCTCTATTGTATCTTGCCTTTGTGGGGTTTTTTGTAATAATTTGGTCTTTTTATAAAATTATTAAGAGAAAAGTGAAAGTAATAGATAATAATGTAATAACCTCCAGAGTGATGAAAAGTTTTTCAAGGTTTAAGAAAACTAAGATCACTCAGCTTTTATTGTATATCTTACCTTTCAAAAAGAGTTCAATAGACCTATGTGGTAATTATAAGGGAAAAACAGCATTGGTTTTAGAATAAGTAAATTTTTTTCTTTGTACTAGAAGACTAATAGGAAGAAATTTTAAAAGTCATAGAATATTAATAATTACAAATAGAACTGCTCAAAGGAAATGGAACTAAAATTAACTACAATGGACACTGAGAAAAAAGGATTAAAATATGCAGCTAGTATATCAATTCATGATTTCAGGAAATTATAAATTAAGATAAAACTAAGCTTATAAGAACATCAGTTGAGCAAGTCTTATAAAAAAATCCTCCATGAGGAGCTTGGTACACCCTCTCCTAATGAAGAAGGCTTTTAACTGGTGAAAATGATAAATCATAATGATTTCATTTCTAGAGGTTGCTCTTAAGGTATGTTGACATTTCAGAGGTGTTGTAAAAAAATAGTGACATATTTCTCTATACATATTGATGGCTTTATGAAGACATTTTCATTCAAATACATCATGTAATTGACTATATTCATTTCCCATGCCCTCCTGTCTGTCCCCTCCTTCTAATCCAGTTCCCAGACTTTCTCACTTCAGTTTTCATGTAATTTATATGTATGGCATATGTGCCCATGTGTTCATAAATGAGAGAAAATCTGCAATGTTTGTCTTTCTGAATCTGTCTTATTTTGTTTCATATAATCTTCAGTTGCATCTGTTTTCCAAGAAACAACAAAATTCCATTCTTCTTAATGATGGCACAAAGCTTCACCGTGTATTTATAGCACATTGTCTTTATATGTTGGTAGGCACAGAGGATGGTTCTATTGCTTAGCTATTGGGAACAGTGCTGAAAAAAAAGTATGGATGTGTATTTGTGGTATATATCAACTTAGAGGCCCTTTATCAAAAAGTGCTAATAGCTACGTCATGTGATGGTTATTTTTGTTGTTTTTTGAGGTGCCTCCATTATGTTTTCCAAAATGGCTAGACTACATTACATTTCTACCCACTTCCACGTCCTCACCAGCATTTGTTTTTGTTTTTATTATTAAATTTTTAATCTACTTATTTTTTAACTATTGTTAGGTGTGTGTGTGTGTGTGTGTGTGTGTGTGTGTGTACAGGCATGGCTTTGCCAATGTACTCATGTGGGGGAATCAAAGGACTAATTTCAGGAGTCCATTCTTTCCTTCCAACATTGGTGGCTAATCTTGGTTGTCAACTTTATATGACTGGGAAGAGAAAACCTCGTTAAAGAATTGCCTTGATCTAATTGGCCAATGGACATGTCTGTCTGACACTTTCTAAGTTGAGAATTTATGGAGGAGGGCCCAACCCACTGCAGACTAAGTACCATCCCTGGTCAGCCTGGATTATCTATATAAGAATGTGAGTCTGGAAGTAAGCCAATAGCAATGTTCTTCTGTGATCTGTGCTTTAGCTCCTGCCTTAGTTCCTGCTTCAGTTCCTGCCTTGGTATCTCTCAATGATGGATTGTAAACTGTAAGCTAAATACACTCTTTCTACCATAATTTGTTTGGGGTTAGTGTTTTATCACAGCCACAGAGAGTAAACTATGATACTAAGCCATCTTGCTGACCCTGTTTATATATATATATATATATATATATATATATATATATATATATATATTGTTTGTTTGTTTGTTAAATTACAGCCATTCTTATTGGACTGAGATGGACTCTATGTAGTTTAATTTGTGTTTTTTCCTAATGCCCTAGGGTATTGAATTTTTTTCTTTGTTTATTGACCATATGTATATCTTTGGAGAATTTCCCATTCATTGGTCCATTTATTGACTGGTGTGTTTGGCCTTTTTAGGTATTTTGTAGCTAGTTGTTTTCCGCCAGCCCACCTGGTCCCACCACCATGCCAGCCCCAAATAATAATACACAGAGACGCTGTATTTGATATAAGGCTGTTGGCCAGTTAATAGTTTCTTACCGGCTAGCTCTGTCTTAATGATTAACCCATTTCTACTATTCTAAGTATTTCCACGTGGCTCATCTTACCGGCCAGAGCGGCTGGCGTTCTACCTTTCTGGGCTCTCCGTCTTAACCCTTCCTACATCCTATTTCCTCCTTGTCTCCTAGCCCCACCTATCTTGCTTTCCTATTGGCCAACAATGCTTTATTCATTAACCAGTATGAGAAACATATTTACAGAATAACATCTCCCATCATCTCCTTTTTTCTATCTAAAATAAAAAGAAGGGTTTTAACCTTAACATAGCAAAATATATTACATATCAGTTATTAAGTAAGAATCATAGTTAACAATATTTTGTCCATTAACATTTAGTAACATTTAAGAAAATATTTTATCATCTATCCTATCTTTGTGAGTCTAACGTCCTATATGTAACTTATCTTTAATCCTAACTAAGGAAAACTATAACCGGGCTGGTGCAGCAGTGGGACCAGGTGGGCTGGCGGAAAACAACTAGCTACAGTATTTAGCTTTTGTGTTCTTTCTATATTCTAAATGTTAATCCTCTGTTGGTTACATAGCTAGCAAAGATGCATTTCTATTCTGTAGACTGTTTCTTCACTCACTTCCTTCACCAAACAGGAGCCTTTAATTTCATGTGAGCCCACTTGTCAGTGTTTATGGCTGCTTCCTGGGCTACTGTACCCCTTTGCAGAAAGTCCTTGCTTATGCCTATGTAAATGTTTTCTTCCAACCATTTCAGAGTTTCCAGTCTTAACATTAAGGCTGTTGATGCGTTTTAATTTTTTTTAGTTTTCAGTACAGGGCATAATTTGAGAATGCAGCTTCATTCATCTTCATGTGGCTATCCAATTTCCCCAACACCATTTGTTAAACAGGCTGTGTTTTCTCCACTGTGTGTTTTTGAAACCTTTATTAAAACTCAAGTGGTTGTAGCTGTGTGGGTTTGATTCTTAGTCCTCTATTCTATTTTGCTGATTTATGTGTCCGTTTTTGTGCCAGTACCATGCTGTTTCTGTTACTGTGGCTCTGTAATGCAACGTGAACTACAGCATTGTGAGAACTCCAACACTGTTCCTTTTGTTCAGGACTGCTTTGCTTATGCTGTCTCCTTTGTGCTTCCATATACAATTTAAGGCTGTTTCTCTTGAAAAATGTAATCGAAATGTAATTTCGATAGGGATTGTGTTGAATCTGTAGATTGCTTTTGGTAGTGCTGCCAGTTTCTTCATATTGTCTCTGCCAACTCACGAGTGTGTCAAGTCTTCCTACAGTCTCGTGTAAAAACATTTATTTATTATTTGTGTGTGTGTGTGGAGGTCAGAGGATGGTCCTGTGGGGTCGGTTCTTCTCCTTCCCCTTTATGTGAGTTCTGGTCCTGGGAGCAGAGCTTTGGTGATCAGCCTAAGCAAAGAGTACTTTACCCACTGAGATGTCTGGGGTCCTTTTCAGTTTCTTCCATTGGCATTCTGTAGAAGCCTGTCGCTCCCTTAGTTAGATCCATTCCTAAGATGTTTTATTTTGTTTTGTTTATCTTGAGTATGGTTGTTTCCTGATTTTTTTTTTCTTGGCATGTTTGTTTTTGTTAGATGGGAAAGCCCTACTGATTTTGTGTCTTGTTACTTTTCTGAAAGGGGTACTCATTTCAAAAAGGTTTTGGTCTCCTGTGTATAAGATCATATCGACTCAAATTGGGATAACTTGACTTTACCCATTTTTTAATTCTTTTTATGTATTTGTCTTGTCTCATTGTTCTAGTTAAGACTTCAGGGGCTATATTATATAAGAGTGGAGAAAATTAACATCTTCATCTCATTTCTGAATTTAGAGGAGATAATTTCTGTTTTGCTTCATTTAGTTTATTGTTTCTATTGTATTAGATCATATAGCTTTTACTAGGATGAAGTATTTTTATTTTAAATTTTATTTTATGTATATGGGCATTTCTCATGCATATATCTGTGTACCACATGTGTGTCTCATATTACACAGGCCAGAAAAGAATGGCAGGTCCCCTGGTACTAGAATTACAGACAATTGTAAGCAACTGTGTGGGTACTAAGTATTGAATGTGGTCCTCTGGAAGAGCAATCGGTGCTCTTAACAGCTGAGCCATCTCGCCAGTCCCCTTTTAAAGATATTCTTGAAATCAGTTTACAAATATTTTATTTAAGATATTTTTGTAATAATGTTTATTATGGAGATTGGCTCATGATTTTTAATTTTTAAAAATTGTTTATCTAGTTTGGTATCAGAGTACTAATGGCTTTGCAAAATGAGGTTGATAGTATTCCTTCCCTTTCTAATTTATGTAATAATTTGAGGAGCAATACAGTTAATGTTTATTTGAAGGACTGGTAGAATTCAGCAGTGGATCCACATTGTTGTAGGCATTTTTTTCAGTTGGGAGATTTTCCAATACTACTTTAATTGCTTGCTGTATTCCTTTTAAGTTGTGTCTATTCTCTAGGTTTAAGTTTGGTGAGTCATATGTGTCTGGAAATTTATCCAGATCTAGAGTTTTCATTGTATTACAATATAGGCTTTCTATGTATATTTGAATGATTCTGTGAGTTGCACAGGTGTCTGTTGCAGTGTTTTCTCTTTCATTTCAAATTTTATTAATCTGACTCTCTTCTCTCTCTGTCTTGGCTACTTAGATAAAAGTTTACCACTCTTGTTTATCTTTTCAAAAAAACAAATCTTTTATCTCATTGATTTTTGTATTGTTCTTTTTATTTCCATTTCATTAATATAAACCTGATTTTTATTGTCTCTTTTGATCTACTTAATTGAGGTTAGGTAACAACACAGGTGACCCAGAAAGAAGGTCTTGCATAAACACCAAATCTTTACTCCTTCTGCCTTTTCATGGTCCTAACAGTCAGTGCTTGCTATTGGCCAAACTAATCTAAGGTCAAAGGGTAAGAGAACTCAATTAATGGTATCCACATTTATCAAAATCCAGAATTTAAGGGGCAAGGATGGATGCAAAGGGGAAGATGGGAGAAGTCGGAACAGTTCCCAAGAATCCAGTGGTAGATGTGTGAAAATGGTAATAAGGTGGTTATTTCATCCAAGCTCATGACAAACAAGACATTAGGTCCCCATGGGATGCAAACAGAGGTTATCCTTCTCAGGGGTAGGCAGATGCTCACTTGGCACCTGCATGACCCCATGGGTATCTCACCCACCTCAGTCTGAGCCTGGTTTAATTATCAAGTGACTTGGAGATTACAGCCAATAGATCAAGAAGGAAGATGAATTGCCCTAACCCATAGCATACACTGAATAGTTTGATAAAGTATCTCTTTTACTTCCCCCTTCAATAACCTCTTAGTATACTGGTAATACATGAAATAAACAGGGATAGTATGCTTACAAGCAAGCATTGCTGATAAACTCTGAATTGTGAATATTTTTTAGGTATATGTCACTGATTCTAAACTTACATTTTCACATCTTAACCTTTCTCAAATAAACATTTATCATGCAATTAATGATGCACCAAATATAACCAACAGTAATTTTTTTTCTTGAAAGTGCATAAAGTAATAGCATGCCTTGTGATTGATGTTATCTTAGGTTTAATGAAAATCAGTAGAATTGCTTTAAAGATGCACCAACAAAATTTTCATGTTTCTAAAAATAGTGAGCAAAACAACAGTTGTCTTGCTCTATTTCCCACCAATAGTCTATGTCCAGTCTTAGCTTGGGTTCAGGTCCTGAAGCAAGGAAGGGGGAGCAGCACAAGAAAAGATTCTGACCACCACGTGGATTGCACTCAAGTGACCCCAAATAGCTCAAGCCATCTTCATTTATACTCAAACAGTGTTTTCTTGCCAGGGTTACACGAACAGCTTTATTATTGGCTTCTATTTTTTACTTTAAGGGATACATCACAATTAAACAATACATCTTGATCATTATTAAAGCCCCCATTGTTCCCCTTTAAACTTCCTCAAATACATCTTCCCACCTCTTTCACAACCTTATTCTAGACATAGAGTTCAGCATTTTTGCATATCAAGCCAGACACATCCTGCCTTTAAAGCACTCATGTCAGCATGCTGCTACTTGTGGTTACAAAGTTAAAAAAAAATAATAGACATGGGCACAATGAAGGACAGCACTATTCAAACCCGTACAATTCTTTACAGTTCCTTTTTATACAAGAGAGTCCCATGTCTCAATCTCTCTGTAAAATGTAGACTTTGATAGGCACTCTTTCCCTATTCCACCATACCATAACTCTTCCTTCACTAATGTAAGCTCCTATGTATGATAAAGATGGGTCTATCCATCCCACAATTTGTATTGTATTTTTCCTCTTGGAGCATATCAGATCCTACCATTGATTCTAAGCTTGGTACCCAGGAAACTTTCTCTCAGCAGTTGGCACTATGTGTATTCCTGAGGCCTTTTCCCTATTCTGTGTATGCATAACCTGCTCTCCTTTCTAGACCTGTGAGACATAGTTAATGTTCCAAGTTTTGTTTCCTCATATGTACCTAACTATCTCCATTGAGTTAGAAAAGTTCCCCGGATTTGGGAGTTGTAGTCAATAATTCCAGATACAAGATTTCAGAAGCACTAGCCCTCTACTGAATCATAGGGGAAAATATTTGAAATGGAACAGAATTTCCAGGGAAAATTTGAGCTGTTATATGTGTGACTGACAAAGTAAAACTAAAAACTGCCCAAAGAATCACCATTGTACTGATAGAGAACAGAGTCTGCAAGCTGCATGAATTTTGCCAATTCCTATGCTGTCCCATGAACTACTGGTCCTTGCCAAGTGAGAGTCCATTTCCACAGGTGCCTTGCCCTAAGGAAACCCGTTGGACAGGTAGTCATATGCTGATACTGACACATAGGTATTTACCTTCAGAATGTACATAGAATGTCAGTTGAAACATCAGTTCACATGCACCAGTTGTTTAAGCTGTCATCATGATCTTCTGGAGTGATCAGTCTAGAAAGCCTGAATGATGCATTAGCCATGAGCATCCACTTAACTCTCATTATTTCATTTCCTGCCAAATTGATGCTGATGCTGTTCCCATGCTGTGCATGTTCTGTGGTCACGGTGATAATGTGAGGACCTGTTTTACAGCACCCTCCTCCTTTCTTTCATCTTCTCCTTCCTTGTCTATTCTAACACAACTTCCTAATCACATTCTCATCAGTCCTTGATTCACTTTCCTGATTTTAAACCACTGATAATATCAAAGTGCATTTTTTGAATGTTACTCTAGCACTGAGCATGCATTCCTCAATGTTTTGAGTCCGAACATTTAATTTCACTTTCAGGAAAGTGAAGCCATTGAGCACACACACAACACCATGATTAACAGCAGTTGGTTTAAACCAAAAGAAAATAATATTTTTCTGTCCATTTGCTTTTTTCCTAGTGATTTACTTCCATCCTACTCAGCAAGAGATGAAAATTATTTTCTTCTCTTTTGATGAGTCATAGCAGTAACTTACCCATTATCTCTTCCTGTCGGTTTCTTTTCTAAAATTTAGAGATTTATTCACTTTTAGCAAGAGTAAGGCTACATATTAAAACTGTTTATGGCTTAACTCTTCTGAGGCTACAGAAAAAGCTTTTCCATTTAAAGAATATATGTGTGTGATATGTGTGTAAATATATCACAAATCTGAGTGTTAATTATTAATAACACTATGTGGTCTTATAAAGTGTTAACCAACTCAAGGGAAAATAAGTTTTTACTTGCTGAGATTATAGATCACAATCTACTTCTAATTATGGTCTTAAATACTGGTTTTGGCAGCTATTATTCATCCCGAGGCCATTTTAATTTCAATTTTAGTGATTTATTAGTGTTGGTGAAACAATCTTCTTTGGCGATTTTTTTGTTTTAGGTCCACATGGTTTATAATATTGTAGCATCTGCAGGATGCTGGTGATAGATGACAAGTAACTATAGACATGCTGGCACAAAATTACCATAGAGCCCAGTTGCTAGTGTGTTGTAATGATGAACTTAAAGTAATTACTTATAAACCCTTCTTTTTTGTGTTTTTAATAACCAGATTTTCTTCACCAGATTAACATATTTCATAAAATGCATGAATATTACCTAGTTGAGACTTTTCATGTTAGCTAGCACTATCACAATTTTGTGTCTCTGACTTCATTTTTATTAATCCTCTGCCTCTCTTACTCCAGTTCTCTGTGGGAGCATCTACCAATAACCTTGAGATTTTGTTTTCACTTCTTCTGACTCAATCACTTTTACCTTGTGTGAACACAAGCCCACGAATTACCTCTGCCAAGTCCTTGCCTTTTAAGCCTAATTTCCAAAGAGACACAGAAAATCTCATGCTGTGTTAAGGAAGGTGAGACATTAGCACTTAGATAGGGTCATGATTTGTTGGAGATACCACTTTCTCAAAAACCTGCCCCACAAATGGGAAAACTGAGGTCCCTAACAAAACACTAGAATTTTACCTTCTGTATGAGATGGTTTTGACTCTCATGAGTTTGTTTTGCTTAAGCATCCATCAGGCTTGAAAACATTGTTGCCTACCTCTAAGGATTCTTTCTAGGGCATCACTGGACAAAAATATCTCCTGATTGTCATGACTTTAATTGGACCAACCTTTCTTGGATTATTCTTAGAGAACCTTTAATATACTCTAAATACTTATTTCACCTTTCTGGCCCCTTTGTCAGAGTCCGCTCTTGATTTCTGCAGGTGATTTCATAGGATACAGTCCTTGCACTGCAAGAGCATTTAGTCATTCTAGCTTCTTCCCAGGCTTCCATGGCAGCTGGGAAACACCCAGATCAGATCTGTCTCAGAGCCCACATTGTGCACCAAGCGTGACCTTACTGGAGAGCCAGGAGGGGGCTGGTTTTCTCTGCTCTTCTCCGTAGCCAGGAGTGGCTTTGTGTGAGGGAGACGTCCTTCTGAATTGTCTATTTCTATATGCTAGACTGGGAGGCAGTCATGTGGTTTTCAGGTATTAGGATTTCCACTTTTGCCCCAAACACCCTGTAGTCTAGGATTTATTTCCAACCACTTTCTATTTCATACCAACACATAAAGCATACCCCTGTGACTACTTTATATTCAGTAATAAAATGTCTTTTCCCATATAACATGTCTGCCTAACTTTGAGAAGATACCCCACCTGGTAACACACTAGAATTTAAACAAGCTAATCCACTTGAAAGGATGGTTTTTCTGGGGATGTGCATTTGGCTCTGATAAATCCCTAATTGCTCAGGCAGGGCACCCACAGAGAAGCCTTAGGAAAGAAAGGCCAGCTGCCTCACTAAGCCACTACATCTGTCTTCCCACCAAAGGGTGTCAATGCACTTGTGGCTTGGGTCAAAATAAATTAGTCTGCATAATCATTCTTAATCCAGTTTCAAACTGATCTTAGCTGTCGTTTGAAATTAGCTTACCTCTTGGCAGAACTAAACACTCTGATCTTAAAGGAAGTTTTGCTAAACATGAAGCACAGGGTGTATTTATGTCTATGAGATGCTCTTGTCTATTGAAGTTTACTTTTTAAAGACCATAATATCTTTAGCATCTCATACATCTTTCAATGGTATTCCAAGGGTGGCAGATGGGTTTCAACCCTTGCCACATGGTGCAGCTGTGCAGGCAAAACACACCTACATTTCTCAGTCATAAAAATACCCCCAAACTCTATTGCTAATAAGCCTCCAGTGGAATCAGAAGTCACAAAGAAAATCTGCCTTAGGACTAGGTGAGATGGGTGAAGCACAACTGTTAGGTCAGAGATTTCAGAACGGAAAGCATAGGTACAAAGACAGTCCCATCAACAATGGGCACAAGCACCACTCTAGCTTCCAGGCACTTTCTTGGAAAGCCTTTGCCTGCCATATTCACAAAGCCACCAGGGACAGTTGTCATTCATATCTCTGTCATGCTGAGAAAGAAACTGAGTAATAGCTTAGTGTCTGGAGTCATACAAATGAGTGCTAAGGCAAGATAGTCTTAAGGATTATGGTGTAAACGATGCATGCCTCTTGACAACGGTCATGGAGGATCTCTAGTAAACTCTATGAGCAGAGTCTAACAGACCAGACTCATGCAGTCTGCTCAGCTTGACAGTATTTTATTGAATCCATACCAGGTCTATAATCTCTGGGGGTGGGGAGGGCAGATTCATGCCAGCAGCTCAGGACAGAGAGGCAGGAATGGCAAAATAATCTTTTTAATCCAGCCATGTTCAGTTTGATAACAAGACAAGCCCCAGGGTTTTGGAAGCAGAACGTAGAACAGAGAGGCCCAATAGGTAGGCCATGCCAAGAGGGCAATTCTGCTCTAAGAAGCATCTTCAGGCTTGTACAGTCATTGCCATATTTCATGTCACACCATGGAACCTCCCTGGAATCTTCACCTTCATTTGCATAGTTCCTCATTGGCCACATTCAGAATCAGAGCCACCACTGAGTCCACACTTGTGCTTGGAATCGAACCTTTGAGTAGAAGTGTCATGACATCTGTCATTTATAGATAATCCACCCTTGGCTTTAACCTAAGTTATATTTATCACTTGCTTTAAAGTACATCAATTACTCCGTAATAAAAACACCATAACTAATTTTCTGAGACTGTTTCTTAGGTAGCCAGTGTTTTTTACAGTGTGTGTGTGTGTGTGTGTGTGTGTGTGTGTGTGTGTGTGCGTGTGTGACTCATCTCTTCCTTGATGAACTACTTAGCTTCTATTGTCAACTTGACACAACCAAGAGTCAAATGGAAAGAGGAAGGCCCGAGTGAAGAAACACCTACATCAAACTGGCCTATGACCATGTGTTTTAGGAATTGTCTTGATTATGTGGGAAGGGTGAGCCCACTATGAGCAGTGCCAACCCCAGGCAGGTGATCCTGAGAATGAACTAAATAGAACAGGCCAGTAAGCAGAGTTCATCCATGATTTCTGCTCCAGGTTCCTGCTTCAAGTTCCTACCTTGGCTTTCCCCAAGGATGGACTGCTGTCCCCTGGAAGTGTAAGCCAAACAAACCCTTCCTCTCCAAGTTTCTTTTGGCCATGGAGTTCATCACATAAGCAGAAAGTAATCTAAAATACTTGTAATGACCTGCAAAATGGGCCTTGCTTATTGCCATTTAGAGTTGAGAAAATTAAGGTTTGAAGACATTATACAAATTTGAGGAACCAGGTAGTGGCTTTATGGGTGAAGGCACTTGCCACATAAGCCTGTTGGCCTCAGTTTGATTCTGAAAACCCATGTTAAGTTGGAAAGAGAGAACAGCTCCACAAAGTTGTCCTCTGACCTCTATATGCATGTTGTGGACACACACACACACACACACACACACACACACACACACACACACACCACTAATGAATAAAACTTTCAAAGTTGCAAATGCAATAAAGGACAGGTCAGATGTGAAACCCATGGCCCAAACTCTTTACTGGTGTCATACTGAAATTGAAAAGTGAAAAAGATTACAGTGGCTTCTTCCCCTTAACTTTGGTTTACTTTCTCGTTTCCCAAAATAAAGCTAAAGTATTTTCGTTATTAAATTGGATTAATTTTGATACTACATGAACTCCAATTACATTTAATCAAAAGATGTGAGGAGCAGTAAGGAACACTGCCAGACCGTGGTCCCCATGTAGTGCCTTCATGCCCATACAAGGGTCCCCAAGCATTAGCTGGTGTCTCTCACACTGTTACCACTGTCCAGATGTATTTATGTGTTCAAGATCCACTCACTCTTCTCTTACTAAAAATGTTTTCTTGACACTGTGCCATCAAATGCCGTTCTTAGAGGAAATGGTTTCTCCTCTTTCACTCTGCAGCCCATCAGCAGGAGGCCCAAAAGAATCAAAAGGGAACACTGGAATTCACATAATGAAACCAAGGCCTAGTAATATTTCACTGCCTTTCCAGAGCTGTTAAGTGATAAGAATCAGCAAGGAATTTGTTGGCTTTAATGGGAAAAGTGAACCTTTTGTTAGTTTCACGACCATTGCTTTCCTGCTAAGAAAAACCTAGCTTTGAAGCATTCACTTGGCTATGGTTGGCTATGGGAGCATCCAGAGATTTTTATTATGTCTAATAAAATCCACCAAAGAATGGAGGCTGCATTATGGTCCACAAGAGATGCATTTGCTCTGAAAATGGAGCTGGATGCTCACTGTAAATGAGGAACCCAGAGTGAGATGTTCGAGGGCACAGCTGGGAATATGTGCAAAGCTCATTTTCATTTCCATTTGAATACCACAGAGGCAGCACTCCACTTGCTTAAAATTAAAAGGTACATCAAGAATGCAAAATGTCATATAAAATTTTAACCATACTTTTCAGTTGCTTTTTAATCCTTTACTGGCTCTCTACTTTCAGATATAGCATTGGCCTTCTGTGATGTGCACACATCCACTCTTGGCCTCCTTTGTCGAAGGCTACCTATGCCCCAGCTCTTTACCTGCCTCCTGCACCTTTTCTTTATAATGGAGTCTTTTCTTTTCCTTTTTTAGTATTTCCATTTCACCTTCCTTTGTTTTCTTCCTGATCAACTTGTCCCTCTCCCTTCCCTCTTTAGCTATCCTCCTTTCCTCCTGCTCTATCTATAAATCACACACACACACACACACACACACACACACACACACACACACACACATAAAATCCCAACTGAGAAATGTGGATATAATTATTACCCTGGAGTCCCACTGTGTACTGTCATGTGACTCAATGCTGCTATTGCTAAAATTCTGGGATGCCTCAATACAGGACCTAAGGGTTTGTCTTGAGACACTGGCAAGACACAGGCATGGCAAGTCTGAACTCTAGTGCTACTGACCAAAGATATTGATAATAATAATAACTAGTATCAACAGTAGCTGATAACATTTAAGAACTTTCTATGCACTGCGGTCTGAGGAAACACTCATTACAATCACTCAATGAAGTTATAGTACTGTTCCCTTTGTACTAGTGAGGAAACTGAAAAGAGACACAGGACATGGTCCAGGCAGTATGAGTTGAGAGGTAGAGCCATGCTTCTCCGTCCTGGCAGTCTGGCTTCAGATCACCCCCATTAACAGCTGGGTTCCATTGATACCTCAATAGCTGAAGAATGGCCCTGGAGTCCCTGGGCTAGAGTGAGAGCTGGCAAACCATATAGGACACTAACTTGTCCTGAGTGTCACCTTAGTGTTGCCACACAGGTGAATAGAGGGTAGCCAGGGTCACCATATACAAAGCAAGGTGATCTGGGATGTACACAGGAGCTACAGCTAGATGAGTTCTTCTCAAAGAACTCCAAAGAGAGGGGATCTGAGACCCACGAAGGCCTCATGGCGGGGGAGCCACAGAGATGGCAGGAAAAGAAGAACAATGTCTGGAAGCTCAGGCAGGACATCACAGAGGCCCAGTGGCAGCCAGTGTGGCCCAAACAACAACCCTGGAGATAGGAAGAAAGAAGCCTGGTCATGAGAGAGGCATGGGTGAAGCGGACACAAAGCTCAGTACTGGGTTAGGAAACAAGAGGCATTAGGTCAGACTGGCAGACGGGATACACGACTACAGAGAGGTGTCAAGCAGTCCTTAGTATCACTTGAGCAGGTTGAACTTCATCCCATGAACCCTTGATGTCACTTGAGGAGCTGCTGTGTACACATGTGGCATCACAAGCCGAGGTGACACCATGTCTTGTTTCTACAATCTCTCCCAAACCCATCAGGTATAAGTGATCTTTAATGCATAAAAGTGAGCGGATGCAAGGTTATCCGAAAATATGTCTCTTTCACATTCTGGTTTGCTTCCTTGAATAGAAGAGTGAGTGATATGGACATAGCCAGAACGTTTGCATAGCCCTAGGGATGCTGTGTAAGCATGCCATGAACATCAATCATCGATACCCACTATTACATACAACAGTCAAGAGAAACACAGAAAACCACTCTTATAGGAAATATGGGGGTTAAGCTGAGGGTATATGAACCTAGGTGAGAACAACTGTTTACAAAACCTCTCTACAATGTTTGAAATTCGCTAGTATATAATAAACCTAAAACCAAAATGTGTCCAATTCAATCATCGGGCTATTAGTCTCATTAAATAAATAGTGTGCTGTGGTAGGGGACATGACACAGAGAAAACATGTTAACATAGTACTGTTGCAGCCAGGAAATCAAGGGAGTCTAATTGGCAGATTTAAAAATAATAATAATAATAATAATTGTATTCAGGGAACATTTAATGTGACCATAAAGAGGTTCACACACCTCTCAGAAATCATTATAATGTGGCAAGCATTAAGTTTTATGGGACCAAAGGTGATTCAGAGCCCCCTAGTTAGGAAGAGAATACCCTAGGACTCTGTGTTTAAGGGGGCAATATATTTTAGCAAGATTTTTTTTTAATGCAAGAATTTCCAAAGTCTCAAGTGCATGGTGTTTTAAGTGCATGGCACTTAACAATCATATTTTTTTTTTCTTAATTTTATTCTCATTTAACCTTCCAAACTCAAAGCACACTGGGCCATTTCTGTTTGTTCCCTCAGTGCTAACCGAGGCTGCCCCAGGAAAGTGATTTTGAAGGACTGCCTTCTGCCTTTCTTCAAATCACTTCAGATAACCACTGCGCCTTAGGACAAGACCAGCAGCAGACTGGCCGGAAACAGATCTCCTCCTGCAGGAAATGGGCTGAGGTGGGGAGGGCGGTGTCTTGTTGGTTGGTGGTCAGGCAGTCGCATGCCATCCTTCCCCAGTTCCATGTGGCTGCCTGAATAATTGGGATTAGAAGTGTCTGCTTTGAGTACTGCTGGGGATAAAGGCTTAAGTTTGGGTGAGAAACCTCAGTCCTGCCTCTGTAGTAGCTGGGTTTCGTAGGAAATATTATTCCTATTCTCTCCAGTGTTTCAAGCAAAGCACTAGAGAAAAAAAAAAGTCTCCCCAAATGGCACAGCAATGTTTGGGGATCTCAGTCCAAACTGCAGCCCACCCGGGTGGACGGGGTTAGAGGGGGGGAAGGGATACTATTGAAATGGAGCTCAAAGGAATTCCCTGCATGAGAAGGAAGAAGGCTCAGCTCCACCAATCCAGCGTGAGGACATCCTTGTCCCAGGGAAAGGGCAGCTGGGACATCCACACTCCTGTGGTCAGGCCCGCGGTCACTGCCTAGGCTGGACTTGGGGGAGGGGGACCTCACCTTAATTACCCCTCCCTCACTCCCTCACTTCCTTCTGTCCTCCCTTCCCCCTCTCTTTCTCCCTCCTACCTTTCCCACCCCTCCTCTGCGTGCCCGTTCTCCTTAAATGAAATCGTTAAAATTCTCCTACTCTACCGTGGAGAATCAAATGTTAGTCCACGCAGAGCCCTATCCACCAGCCTGAATGCCACAGACCGAGGCAATAAAGAGCCCTTCCTTTGGGTTGCTCGAACAGAGAGGCAAGCCTGTGGCCCGGGGCTTCTGGTGTCAGGAATTAGTCACTTTGGTCTTCACTGTGGCTCTGTCCTTCCACCAGCTCACGGTTCAGCGGAGGGGCATTCTTTCTGCCTCTTCTGTCACTCCAGGCCTGAAGCGATGTCTGAGAGAGGTAGATAGAGGCTGAAGCAAAGACTCTAAAAGCTGCTAAAGGCAGCTTCAGGGGGGGCTCCACTGGAGCGGAACTTAAGCACTTCCTCCCACATTCCCAGCCCGCCCCCAACCCAAGGGGCTCTCTCTATGGGAGAGGAAATGCAATCACCAGAGCCCCTCACTCGCTCTGGCTCTTCCTGGACCCTGGGAAGAACCTCAGCACTGGGTTCCCAGGGTCTGTGTTTCTGTAAGAGTTGGGAGAGGAGAATGTTTTAAACACAGGCTGAAGGGCAGTTTCCCTCCCCTACAGCTCCCTGCTTGGGCTTGACCTCATTCTTCTCTGATCAGAAGGCTGAGGGCATTTGGGGGATCCAACCCAGGAGCCCCTGAGGTGGCATGTAATGACTTCATTTGCAGTGAGTGGGGTAGCCACAGTGACTTCTGTGTGTACACATCACTGCTGGTCTCCTTGATAGGAAAAGTATATAGAAACGGAGCATAAAGACTGCATTAAATGCAGACATAGCCTTTGGCACCTGGCAGTCAAGGCCTGTGGGTATTGGGGGGGGGGCGGGCAAACAAGACATAGAGCCAGAAGCAATCTGGAAAATGAAAACAGTTCTTGTTGATGCCTGTCAAAATGGAAATCCTGAAATGTATTCAGTAAGAAGGCATGCGTAGAGATCAGTACACTGCACATTGTTTATGGAAATTGCTTGAAGTGAAATTTATCAGGAATCTTGCATTTGGTAGATTAGCATAACAGTGCTAACAGAGCAAGCCAGCCCGGGTAAGGAAGCATGCCTTAGTACCTCTTGGTTACTAAAAATTTCAGTGTAGCTGGGGAAGATTCCCTTTTCTTTCCATCTTCACTAATATGAGATCATTATCAGATAAAGGAAGCATCATAGTATGCAAGCAAATTTCACAGAGGAAAATGTGATTTTAGAGGTATACAGTTAATTAAAACTTTTTTAATTATTGTTGTTTTTGCTATTATTATTATTATTATTAATATTATTATGTGATATTGGTTACATTTACTACCTTTACAAAATTTTTGTGATTTTTTTCCCCTTTACTAAAGAGTCTCTTTAGGACATGTCATAGTTGTATTCTATATTATTTCCTTAAAGAAAACTCCTTCAAACTGTAGAAGTTACAGGCCCCACAATCCTGACCCTCACTGTGGACAGCCCACATGAATTCAGACAAGGCTTGGTTGTCTCTGTATTAGGGGACCCTGCTCCAGGCTAGGAACCCATGGTTCTAGGAGAGTTTTCTCAGTAAATCCTGTGAGGGTAGCCCTGGTTTGTAGGCCACAGAGGTCTTTGTTGTAGTGCCTCTTAGCCTGCATCCTCAGGGCCTTACTCCTCACTAAAAGTCCATAGCAACGACATACTATTGACACTGACTTCTTCCAGCTGTGCTGAGCCCAGCTGTGCAGGGTCTCACCATGATCAGTGGATGGTGGATTGTGTTTTTGAGGAGGATAGGTAGTTTTCAGACAAACCTTTGCTTACATTTATGCTGTGTATAGGACGGCTGATGATTTGACTGATGCTCTAGACGTCATCTCCTCAGCAGCAAGGTGCTTATGGTTATCTGTTCTTTTTGTTTTTTAACAGAGTTGGTGTGGACATGGATGAAAATCTAAAGGAAGAGCCCTCCTCACAGCAGGCAAGTTGGATAAGTCGATGTACAAAACATGGTCTGGTCCATGGACTGGTCCATGCTTATAGAGCACATAGCTATTTCTAAAAGGAGCTCCCTCTGCTAATAGTGTATAGGATTTTGGGGTGTTGGTTATGTTTAACACATGAATGCTCCAGACTAGCTCACTATAGCCTCTTGCGATGCCAGAAATCCTGGAAAATACAGACTGGGATCCAGACATGGTTCTAAGAATATGGCACCCCATGTTTCCCATCCTGCCAGCAGCTAGCTCCTCAGATCTCAGTCACCTCACCCGCATCTGTTGTGAGCTTACTCAACACACAACAAATGAACCTGTTTCTCCCAAGTGGCTTCTCATTCATCAGATCTGGGTGTTCAGAAACAATGAAACAGGCAAGAGACAGAGAAACAATTTAGGTGATCAGTTCCTGACCAAGCTGAACAATCATTCTCTACAAAAGACCCAGAAAGCCTTTGAGAAGAACAATGTGCTGATCCTCTGAGTAGAGGAAAACTATTCTCCAAAGCTTAGGTTTGAATCTGCCATCAAGGTAGGATCTGTCATTGGTGATATTGCCTTGGTCATTCCTAACTTGATCACTCACCTTAGAACAAAAGAACAAATGTGTGGGAATTTTTCACATTTGCTGCAATTAGAAGTCTGCAGACATGATCGGGGTAATGTAGTAAATATATGGCTTTGCTTGCTAAACTATCTTTTGATCGTGTCTGGATTTGAGGACAATCCCTGCTTTGATTTCATGTGTCCCCTCATAGCTGGCTGTCATCCCTAGGCAGGAGGCCACTTCCCTGTGTCAGACATCGAAAGAAAGCTGAAGAATGAAGTTCATGATGAACATGACTCTTGAGTACTTTGGACTTGGTTGTCATGTGTGTCCCAGGGCCATATGGTGTTCTTTTCCACAGACAATTGCCCCAGAAACAACCTCAGGGTGGAACAGAACACAGCATGGCTGCCTGGAGTATTGGGATTAGGGCCAGTATGATGACCTTAGGGACAGAATCAAAGCCATCACCCAAGCTGTAATGAGTAGTGAGGAAGGCCTGGCTATGGCTGTTTTCAAAAGCATTTTTATCTACCATAGGTCAAATAATCTATTCTCTGACCTTCAAGCAAAACCTTTATCTAAATTCTATCCTTTTCATGTACCTTTTTCTTTAGAAGACAGAATAAGAAAATTCATCAAAGAAAATTCTTTGTCTTCCTCTAATGGCCTAAAATTTTATAATCACATATAATTATTGGTAAAAATTTCCTACTAGTCTAACTCCTCTTTAAAGTTTCTACATATTTTAGCTTATTCATACAACCCTTTAAAATAAAGTTCAACATTGTTAATTCAGCAATGACTCTTACCTGGAGATATTACCATAATGAAAGGTATTTTTTAGTTGTCTCAGAAATAGGATTGCTACATAGAAAGTGAACATTATGTGACATTTGGGTCTTGGAAAAGCTCTCACATCTTCGAGTTTCAGCTTCCCTGTATGTACAAAGTGAATGATAATGATGTTTACCTCAGCAGGCTCTCATGAAAATCACAAACTTAGGGCTGGGGGGATGGCTCAGAGGGTAGGGTGCTTGCTGTGTAAGTGTGAGGTCCCAAGTTCAGATCCCCAGCACCCATGTAAAAGCTGACCATGGGGACACACAGCAGTAATCACAGAGCTGGATAGGGATGGGAGCAGGCTGGCTCTGGGGTTCACATTGGTTGACCAGCCTAGCTCTAGGCTCAATGAGAGCTCCTGGCTCAAAGCAAGTAAGATCAAAAAGCAACAGAGGAAGACACCCAACCTCAACATCTGTACCCCACATGCATATAAAACAAGCAAGCATGCCCATATACACACATCTGTACACGCGCGCGCGCGCACACACGCACGCAGGCACACACGCACACACCATTATCACTAAAATAAACCAGCCTCATCTTGTAAAAGATTTTAGACAATTATTACCACTGCATATAATTAAAAAATTATGTGTTTTAAATTTCAGTAGTGTAGGAATAATCAGGACAGAAAGTAAACAGACAGGGGTTACAGAAGAGCCAAAAAAAAAGCAGGTGGTGCAAAAACAAACAAACAAAACAAAACAAAACAAAAAACACAGTAGTGTTCATTGTGGTCCACTGACCCCTCTCCCCAGAGCATCTTGAAGAGGCAAGAAGGAGCTCTCTCCATGTTAAGCTTCTCCCATTTTAAATTACAGGCTTCTTAGGCGCTTAGAGGAGCTTCTTGCAGACATTCTTTCTTACCATACTGTTTGTTTGTTTGTTTGTTTGTTTGTTTGTTTGTTTGTTTTGAGAAAGGGTTTCACTGTGTAGACCTGGCTATTCTAGAACACACTTTGTAGACCAAGCTGGCCTTGAACTCAGGAAGATCCACCTGCCTTTGCCTCCTGAGTGCTGGAACTAAAGGCCACCGCCCAGCTCTCACCATAGTCTTTAGCTAACAAAGCTAGCAAATAGCAAAACCCATTTCAGATAGAGGTTGGAGTCATTGTTCTCTGTATCAAATACTGAAAACAGTGGACTCCAACCAAAAGGAATTGTCCTCAGGATCTATGCAGCTGCCATTCAACCTGCACATAGAGTGTTTGGTACTTTCCAAACCTCTCTGAAGATGCTTTCTGTTCCCCTGTTGCCTGGCAGTGCCTTACTTTTCGTCAGTATTTATTGATCCCAAGCATAAGTGTGATTCTTAGCAAGACTATGTCACTATTTGCTTTGCATTTATTAAATGATGTTTACATTAGCAAGACAAATAAGTAGGATCATTTCTACTCTGGCCAATCATAACACCAGTTCTTAACCAAAAGCTAGAACTGTTTAAAGTACTTACAGCCATTACTGACTATACAGTTTCAAAATCAATACTAAGCATATATAATTAAATGTGGCTGCTTATAAAGGAGTTTCCACCTTCTGAGCTTGTAGGCAATGCCTTTGGGATGTGAACTTGAAGTGCAGTTCCCTTCTTTGCGATGCATGGCAGTGCACTCTCATTATACAGGCTGGAAGGCCTTGGAAAGCATGCTCCAAATGCTGCCATTAAGCTTTAAATGTACACTGTTGGAATCGCTGTTCTGATAAATGCAAGTTACTGTGTATGTCTCAGAAGCTTGAAAAACAAGCAGTGATTTCCTCCCTCACCCCCACAAGTTTTCCTTGTAATTGTGTCTCTGTCCTCGGAAGCATGCCCTTGTGACATAGGTAAAGTCTCAGGATACCACTCCAGCCTTTGATGAAAATTTCCAGCACTTACAAGGACTCAGTGTGCCTTCTTTTTCCCTTTTCATCATTCTGTCATAATCTGCCTATTGAATGCTGGCCATGGTTTTTAATACTGCTCTGAATGTATTATATGTGTTACCCAGGTTTGCAAGATAACCCTGAGCAGATACTGTATCATTCCATCTACAAACAAGGAAACTGTACACAGAGAAGTTAGATAATGTGGCCACAGGCACAGAGTAGACAAGGGTGGAATCTGAATGTAGATAATTTGGTTCCAGGACATCCGATTGTACCAGATATGCATGCATTCATGCAAGCAACCATTGACCCCACTCTTATCTAATACTAAGCTACTGCTAGGAGAGTTCAACTGTTACTATTTTGAAGTCTTTTCCCACGTAGAGATTCTGGACCAAGGAGGGACACCTATCAGAAAAAGATATGGTAAGAAAAGGTTGTAAGTTAAGAGAAGAACAATAAAGCAGGTGAGAAGGTAGAAAAGGGAGGAGAGGTCGCTGGCTATATAGGACAGGTCTACAAAAGCACCATTTGATAGAAAGCTGATGTACAGAAGTAAAAGAAGTGAAAATTAGGGCAGCGGTCCTGTCAGAGGGCATAGCAAGGATGCAGGCTCTGAGTCAGTGGGCTGCTGTGAGCCCGAGCAGAGCACTGTGCAGGACAGTGTGGGAGTGAGTGAACAAGGCAGAAGTAGGATGAGGTGGGAATGATGACCAGGGCCAGTATCTGAGCTGCAATGGCGAGTTTGATCTCACTGTGCATGTAATGGACACGGTCAACAGTTTCTCAAGCTTAGAAGTTTTTCATTTTCCTAACCTCACTCTGTCAACTATTCTGACAAAGCTCATTTTCATCATTACTAGCACAATTTTATTTTTAACACAGTACTAATCTCTCCAGGGTTTTCCTTAATACTAGCTTGTGATTTTCTTTTACTTCCAGTAAGGTCTAATTTTGGTTGTCCATTCTGTGTGGATACAACCTTGGTCCTGATTGCTGTGGCTCCAGACAGTCAAAGCCCAGCCACAAAAGGCCCCAAGAAGAGCAGAAGGACACCCACAAAACTGAGCAATGGGGAATTAAAGGATAAGATTTCTTCCCCAGAAAGGCTCATGCTAAGCAGAGACACAAAGAAATGTCTGTCAAGTATGAAGGGTGTGTGAACGGTGAACAAACACCCATCTGCCAAGTCTTACAAAGCTATAACCTTGAACGCCTTTGAAACTAGTCATCACCAGTGCAAAACTGAGGGATTTATTTCTCTGCACAAACGGCACTTCTTACCCTGGGTCCTTGTAGAGGTGCAGAGTTCATTACGTGGAGAGGCTAGTCAGCAAAAGGTAAGGTCATTTGCTCAGTTACAGAAGACTTACTCAAATACTCCCAATAGAATTTTAAGAACAGAGCAATGAGCTCCACCTACAGCCATCACACTTAACAGTGAACACTCTCCTGTCCTCATTTCATTCCTTGAGCCTGAACGGTTGACATTGGTTTCATGGGATGTGAATTCCACCCAACACCCAAATCAGCATTTTAGGAACAGAAGAACACTAGGCTCAGAAATTGATGTGGCCCAGATAGAACTTTTTAATGTTACATTGTAACTAAAACAGCCTTGATAAAATTAAGATGACCATCCCTAAGCAAATTCCTTGGGGTTTCCCTTGGCTAACACTGGAAGTTTTGTTTATTATATTTAACTATGTTGTACATACCCCAAAGCATACTCCCACTAACATTTTTACGTATAGGGTCAAGATCCATATGCTTTTCTTACCAGCAGATTCTTTAATTTCATGCTCTGGAAAGCAGGAATAGTAATGAAGAAGCAGGGGAAGGTGGTAGGTTCAACTTAAGGAGCAATGTTTTACACATTTTTATATACAAGATTTAAACCATCTTCATCTTTAACTTTTACCTTGCCCAAGCAGGGTATCTATTATTATAGCCCTATCTTAAAGTGATAAGATGAAAGTTTTTAAAAGGAGCCATCCCTAAGACAACCAACCAGTGATGTGTTGAGCCAGGACTGAAAGCAAAGCCATTCCATCCTGACAGTCGTCTGTGGGCCTTGTCTAGTTTGTATGTAGTCTCCTTCCCCATTGCCATTAAAGTGATCACTTTCCCAGCCAGTCTAACACCTCAGCTCTATCAAGAATAGAAGCAGATCCTCATTTCAAGAGCCTAAAGCTTAGTCCTCATCCTTTACTTAATTATCCAAACATGGAACCTCCCCTTCCCCATGCCCACTAAGCTGAAAGCCTTGATCCATTGCCTAGGAAGCCCTCTCCACAGTATGTTAACCTTCAGTTATAGCAGAATAGGCTCTACACCCTCCCTGCATTATTCTCCACTTCTTAATTCCTCCTTGCAAGGGTTGCCTATCTAAAGGAGGTCTAAAGGAAGAACATTCCAGACAGAACAAAATCCCAGAGGAAGAAACATGCACAGCCTGTGATAAGTAGTAATGATGCTGTTACAGCTGTAATAGCCACAGGGAGCATTAGACACTACGTGTCTCTAAAATCAGACATAGGAGCCAGCTTATGTGGTTATCTGTCACCACATTAATGCTGGGCAACACACTCAAAATCTGAGAGGTGTGCAACAGAAGCCCTACTGTTGTGTGCTACCTAGGGCACACCATGAATAAGATAAAGCATGCAATGTTTCTTAGGGCTAGCCTTGGTTCTAATACCCTGGCACTGCTTGCTACATTCTATTCATCAGAAAGTTTGAAGAACATCCTAGAAAGTAAGCGGATAAATAGGCAACTCTTCGGTGGAAAGTACTGCTAGGTTTCATTGGAAAGCCTATGACACCGGGATAGTTGAGAAATTGGGGTCTCTAACATAGCTGATCTGCCAATTGGGCTATGGTAAAGAGTTTCAATTCTATAATAGATAAAATTTAAGTCTTTTGAATGTGGTTGTCTGCTACGAGTAGGTTCTTCCCACGGCTGCACTGGTCCCACTCATTGTTCCTCCCCGCTGACCGCCTGGTCCCACCGCCGCACTAGCCCCAAACAACACGCAAAGACTGTATTTGATACAATTCTGTTGGCCATTTCTTATCGGCTAGCTCTGTCTTAGTGATTAACCCGTTTCTACTTATCTAAGTATTTCCACGTGGTCATCTTATCAGACAGCCCGCTGGCGTGCTGTTCTCTTTAGGCTCTCCATGCTGACTCCTCCTTCTTACTTCCTCTTTCCTCCTAGTCTCCTAGCCCGGCCTATCTTGCTTTCCTATTGGCCAACAGTGCTTTATTCATTAACCAGTATTATGAGAAACATATTTACAGAATAACATCTCCCATCAGTTGTCTTCACTTTATGATTATGATTGATCTATCTTGATAAACATTCCATGTAGAAAAGATGTGTCTTCTAGCAACTGTTTTAATAGCACACTCAACAACTACAGGATATATCTCAAAAGTGTCAATCATTGGGGGAGAGGATGTAGGTCAGATGTTGAAGTGTGCACCTAAAGGCATGGATTCAATGTATGGTGCTTCACAGGCTTGGAAATGGTGTTATGTGCTTGTAATTCTAACACCTAAGGGGTGGTGGCAGAAGAATTAGAAATTCAAAGTCATCCTTGGCCACATAGCACGAGAATTTCTCTCAAAATAAAAGGCTGAGTAGGTAGGGCAATGTCTCAATTGGTAGAGTGCTTGCTGAGAAAACACAAGTGTCTGGTTTCAGGTCCCCAGCACCCACATCAAAAGCCAGACACAGGGATATATGTCTATAACCCCAGTGTCGGGGAGCAGTAACAGATGGGTCACCATCATTAGCCAGCTGGCCTACATGGATCAATGAACTCCAGGTTCCATGAGAAATACTGCCTCTAAAAATAATACAGAGAGTTAAAGAGTCATCAACTTCTGCCCTTCATGCATACATGTATGCATAGTCACATGCACATGTTCTCATATTCATACAAATATGTATGCACCACACACATATGCACAAAATGTCAACTATGTCAGGTTAATTCTTTGTTTTAATCTACTCATTGTACCAATACTGATGCAACTTGCCCCTACTAGAGGTTCGCCTGTTTGCCCTTCATAGTTTGGCCAGTATTGCCTCATATACTTCAGAAAGTTCTCTGAATGTGAATATAGAACTCAATTTATTTTAACACTTTGAAAATTGCATTCTCTTGCCTTCATGCCTTTATTTTTTCATGAAATATTAGTAGAATTTATTTTATTTTACTGAACATAATTTGATCTGTATTAATCTCATCTCTTGTCTTCAGTTTTAAAAGTTTGACTATGGTTTTTTGTTTTGTTTTGTTTTGTTTTTTCTACTAATTCAGATTCACTGAATTTCTTGGATTACCCGCTTTTTAGTTGAATTTGTAAAATTCAACTGTTATCTTCTCAATGTTCTGTTATCTGTGTTCCCTGTACCTTACATACATTGCAGTTGTAGAATTCTTAAGCCACTTTATATGTTTTTCTTATGTCACTTAGGCACTTTTCTATTATTCAAATCTTATTTCACTGTGTTCTATATGTCAGATGCTTTAATTTATCTCTTTACAAGTGTACTACCAGTTTCTTCAGTGGTATCCAATCAGTCCTTAAGCCAATACAGTAGGTATTAGGTATTTCTTTCTAGATATTATATACCTTTGTTCTGGAATCTCCTTTTCCTTTCTTTCTTCTTTCTTTCTTTCTTTTTAATTTCTCACATTTTTCTTCTGAGGTCTTCATTTTGTACGTATTACTCCAACATGTTTTTAACAGCTCTTTTAAAGCCTTTGCCTATTAATTTCGATGCCTGAGTTATTTCAAAAATCTGTTTTTATTGATTACCAGTTGGAGTGTTTTATTTTTGTTGCTATTTTATCTGTAGCTTACACAGTTGTTCTCTGCTGCCTATTACCCAATCGATGAGTCATGTTATGTCTGTGATACCAGTCAACCCACATGGCACACCATTGCATATTCCGAAAATGGTTTTAAACTCATTGCAGAGGAAAACAGACATTGTTTTCTTTCATGTTGTTTTCAGCTGCATTCAGAGTGCTATATAATGAACCATGAGTCTGAATATGCTACTCTTAACTTTATTGTGGTGGTTGTGTTTCTGGGGTATATTAGCATATATGAGGGTAGCTTGAGCCAGGATCTTGTTTTATAAGATGCATTTTCAAATGTAGTGTGTGAGTGTATGTGGATACAAGTACATAAAAGGGCTATCATATCAATTAAACCATGCTATAAATCAGGTAAGAGTACTGTACAGCAAGAACAATGACATGGTGTGAACACCCTCCATCTCTAAGTGCATCGATTTATTTTTCTTTTGTTTTGTCTTTGTCCTCAGTCTTCTTCTTGTAACATGATCATTTTGGACCCATTATTAGTTTTTGGTAGACTGTTAAGAGGGAAAATAAGTCTTCTATTGTACCAATAAATTATTTGGTAAAAATACTTTGCAAAGAACTGTGTAAATACGTTATTACATTTTTCAATTCCTATGAGTACCTTTTATATCTATAAATCACAGTAGAGTGTGAGCTAGGTAGTATTCACTATCTACTGCTAAATAATAATTTAGAACAACACAGTTCAAAGGTTTTATGGGTCAAGAATTTGAAAGCAACTTAACTGAGTGTTGCCACTCAGGGTCCACATGAGGTCCCAGATAAGATGTCTTTGGGAGATTTTATAGATCCAGAGAATCCACATCTGTGTCATCACAAGTCTCCAATTTCTTTCTAGCTGTAGAAGACTCTGTGGTAACATATACCCCACAAACCAACTACAGAGTCATCACTTGGAAGTCAGCTTTTCAGAGTGGGCAGTCTAAGAAAGGAAGCCAAAAAAAAAAAAAAAAAAAAAACCAGTGCCTTTTCATGAACTAAGCTTGAGCAGGGCACACCATCACATCACTTGTATAGTACATTTTAGTCACTAGAAATGAGTTTTTAAGTGCATACTACACACAATGTTGAGGGAAATTAGGCTCCACCTTTTACAGAAAGTAGAATCAAAGAATTTGTAGATATCTAATTAAAAACCAATATTGCATTTTCCTGTATGAATATACATGTGTTACCAGCCCAAGTCATATGGATCAGGCCCATTCCTTGACAGCTAACCTGATAGTACAGGCTACTTGAGGGTCTATGGAGATATGGGGGAGGCATCTCATTACAGTTTTATCTATCTCTTGATTTTATCTGCCTCCGTGTTTTCTTCTAACACATGCATTTCCTGATTCCCTTCTTTGGAACATTTAAAAATTTATTTGGGAATGGGAAAGATGAGAATGTTTGCATAAAGTGTTTCCATGTGACAACTAAGAATTGATGGTTGCCCTTTTAAAAGATAACTTAAAATAAATTTTCCATTTGCTCTTGAGTTATGCTATAAGGCCCCCTCAGAATCCTGGAATCTTTCCCTATAAGAGTATAAAATTTGGTTCTCTCCTTAGCAATTAGTAAACCAAGGCATAAATTTGAAATTTCCAAATAAGACTCTCCATTCTGGATGGAGGTGACAAGGCAAAATACCAAAAGCCAATTCCATTTCTATGGACCACAGAAAAGCAACTTGGGAACCCAGAAGGGGCCTCACATCATTGTGGAAATAATTTCAGAATCCATTCAATAATCGCTTCACTAACTTCTACTGACATTAGTATTGAGTATGAAATACTGAGGAAGAGAAGAGCAAACACGCCTTCACACACACACACATCTGAAATGAGCAGCAGTCCAGGTGGAAACCTGCCGCAGAGTTCCCCCTGCAGTCAGGGAAAGCCTCGTGTGAAGGGTCTGGAGAAAGCCTTCACATTTGCTTAGTACTTTTCCTTGACCCCCATGAAGCACACAATCCTTCCTTGCTTCTGGGTCTGGTTTTATAGATTTCTGGTCAGAGCCTTTGGTTTTTCCTTCACCAGTCCAAATGAACCCCAAATAAAGAAGGCCATCATAATTTTCCTCCCAGGTTTCAGTAAAGAAAACTGTCCGCTTCCTGCTGTGCCCAGTCATCTCCCAATCCCTGCTCTGTTCTCTTGTTCAGAGAGTGGGGGTGGGGAGCGGGAGAAAGATCAGATTGCCTAGCCATTTTTAAATGTTCCCAGAAACAGAAGATAATAAAGGAGCCAGAAATTCCATATACATCCATCATCCTGCTTCTTAGACGAAGCAAGGCAAATAAAAGGTACAATTCAACACTCTTGAGTTTCCAGTTCCCATGCAGAGCTGGGAAACCCGAGGCTCTGAGTTGGTGAGTATATCATTGTTATTCAATAGAAGAGAGTCCCAATCCTGGTCTTGGGAACATTTAAGAATTCATCTGGGAGTAGAAAAGGTGAGGATATGTTGTATCTTATGCTTGTTCTAAAATGCATATCACTTCCCTGAAATAAAGAAACTTAATAGAAAATAACTATTGTTAGTGATAAGAAAAACACCATGGAACTGTAGATCCATCCTCCTTCTGGTGACTGCTCACATCCGTTATCCTTAAAGCATGTGTTGATCTGTATTTTAGAATAGGATTGATGCCCCTCCTGTCCTCTGCACATTAGGACCCTTCTAAGGGCCTTTTTTCCATTCTGTTTTATCAGATACCTTCCCCATTCCACTGTGACTGCAAAAGCTGGCCTTCCCTTAGCACCTTTATCTTTAGCCCCCACTGCACAAGTAGAACACACACTGGACTAACTCATTTATTTCTGTTCACTTATTAATGGCCTTTCATAACCAAGTTATTAAGTCATCAATAACTCCAGAGAAATAAATGAATGGATCCAGATCTGGGCCAATAGATGTTTAAGATACATATTGAAATTTTTAACTAGGATCAGCAAAATAGCCAATTCTTGCTCATCAGTGGAATTTTCCCACTGGAAAAACACATTCCACGCCTGCTTTATTAGAATTAGAACTCCATTTACTTCTTTATAAAGTGAGATGAATAACGTATCCAGTCACTCAACTAAAACAAAGGTTGTTTTTAATTACATACTGCACCCTTTAGCTGACCAATAAATAAATAAATGCAGTCTGTAGAAGTTTTTCTAGAAATAAAAAAAATGTCCTCTCGGGTGCTTCTGAGTTCCAATTTTGTATCTTTAGGAAGCAAAATTAAAAGGAAGGGAAAAAGAAAGAGAGGAGAGGGGGATTATCATAGAAAACCCTTGAAAAGAATGCCCAAGTCTAAGTTGTGTGTAGTTTTTCCTCTCATGTCTCTGTGTCCTGACCTTGTCTTCCTGCTCAGAGACCCCTTGTACCCCCATTGGCTTCCTGTTTACCCCAGAGCTCTAGCTGGATGAAAGAATTCCTGTTTCTGGGGAAATTAAAGTGTGCTAAGAGATCTCCATGTTCCCCACTCACCTTGGGTTTCTCATTTGTAAAAGAGAGGTAATGAAAAAACACACTTTCATGATCTTATCAGAGTCTACAATGAACAAAATCTTTTAGGATGTTGTCTGACATTGATTGGCATGTGTGTTCAAGAAACACCCCATGCTGTTAGAGTGGTCAGTAATACAAATATAGTAATTCCAAATGGTCTTAGTTCTTTAGAGACCAAACAGTCTGGTTTCCTCAATTAATTTTATGATTAAGAAACTGTAATTCACACTGAGTATGTTATAATCCTAGCAATCATGAGATTGAGGCAGGAGGTCAGCCTCTGAAAGAATCTGAGGAGGGAAGGGGAGGGGAGGGAAAGAAAGAACTGTGAAATGATGTTACCCGCTAGAGAATGGCTGTGCTCTCTGCAATTTAAATATGAGGTCCTTGGAGGAAGCATCATCTTTGGAGTCTAGCAAGTCAGTCCTAGACTCAAATCATTGCCATTTCTTGGTAACCGTGTGACTGTACTCACATCTTCCCTTCTCTGGGTGTCTCTAGGACCTTGAGTACAAAATAGTTAGAACTCAACCAACCTAGATGGATTGTGGTGAAAATTGAAAAATAATGATTGGAAAAATTAATGGCTGAATAATGTGACTAGCATGCTGCCTGGAAGTTAATGAGCATTCAATAGTGAGGAACTGTCATTATTTCAAAGCCACTCATCTGGGTTGTTGAAGACTGGCAGCTGAGCCTCTAAATGTTATCCAAGCTTACCACCTCAACACCCACCCTTTCTTTAATAAAAAAAAAAAAAATAGGGAGTCCAACCCTCCCTTTTCTTAACTTTACTCAATGATATTTTGTGATTGATAGATGCTACCAGCTATCAAAATCATTCATTCCTGTTGATGGTTGGTGGATAAAACTCCGAAAATCCTTGTTCTTAAGGAAAAAGAAAAGGAGAAACTGAGAAGGAAAGCCTCCACAGTCTGTGCAGTTCATTGTGAGAAGTTTTGCTCTGGTAGCTGAGCTATGTGATGCTGGGGGAATAGAGGCTCCTAAACAACTTGCCCGGGTTGCCTCGTGATGCAGAAATTGCTGTATGAAGCAGTTGCTCTGATGCCATTGTTGGGTAAACATAGCTACAGAAAGACACAGGGAAGTGTGGGGAGACCAAGACAGATGACTATGCTTCCTTTAAACAGAGATAGAACAAATTCTAACTCTTGATACCAAGGCATCATTCATAGAGTGGAGACCTCATAATGCCCCTGAGAGACAGCAGTCTCTCATGGAAGGATTTAGAATTGAAAATGAGGTCTATGGTCCACTGGATATGAAAACATTACCCACTTGAAGATTTTTTTCAATGGTTATTATAATAGGTTAGAAGTTGGTGCCACAGGTCTTTAACCACAGCACTCAGGAGGCAGAGGCAGGTGGATCTCCATGAGTTTGGCCAGCCTGACCTATACAGCAAGTTCCAGAATAGCCAGCACTACATAGTGAGGTGCTGTCTCAAAACCAAATTAAAACAAAAGGTTTGGAAGGAACCTTTAGGGGGCTGTCTAGCCTGTCTGTCCTCATTGTTTGTTATGGAATGTCCACCAGTGTCACAGGAACAGCGGTATTTCAGGAAGCTTTCAGTTTTGAAGTGTCAAGGATCTTAAGACAGAAGGACGATGAGTTTGGGTTTGGTTTCAATGTGAGTCTGTTGCACCATTTTTAACAAAAAGGAAATGGTGAATAACAATGGAACATTTCCATTTCTTGGAGCTGTAGCATTCGCTGGTAGACTTTTCACAGAGCAAAGCATAGCAATTCATTGTTATCAATAATGGAGCTGGCCAGGAAGAGCAAGAACAAGTTAAATACAATGAAATCAAATCAAGCTGGGCTGAGGAGGGCTGACTTCAGTGTGGCGGGTGGGTTTTTTGGTCTTCCATGCATCATCGTACATCAGAACAATGCTCACTTTATTGCTGATCAGCCAAGCCATGGTGTAGTTTGAAGTGGAAATTCTGAGCCCAGACAAAGCAGAAAGTCCACACCGAGCCTAGTATAAGCAGTTGTCACAATCGAGATTGATTGGAATTCACTTTGCTTAGTATGCAAAGTGCAATACTCAGACATCAAAATGCTCCCGAAGATCCATCTTACCTTACCAAAGTGCAAGCATCTTTAGCACAAAACCTTTCTAGCTGCCTTCTTTCCCATTTCTCCACCTTTCATCAAATACATTGTCTTTCTCTTCTGTCTCTATTGCCTTCTCCCTGACTTTATGGCACTTGTGGGTGGGGAGAAACAAGTGCACCTCCGGTTCCTATTGGCTTCCCATCAGGAACATCTCTTTGAACTGTTCCTAATCTTAACAGAATGGCAAAAACCAATCGCAGCCTTTAATAGCGAGCTATCAAAAAGAAAGTGAACAAAAACCAGTGTAACAGTCACTAGAATAATCTGTAAATAATTGCCACCTAGATTTGATTTAAGTGGGCCACAAGACTGCTACAACAGCAATGTGACAGAAGCCCCATTTCCACTAGTGTCCAAAAGTGATATCTCTTAGCTATTTAATAACATTTAATAACATTGAGATGATTAAGAAAGAGAATGCTAAACTGTGCCAAAGAAAGTATCACCCTCATAGTAAGATCCTGAGCTAATTTGAAAACTCTTTCACCATTAAGATGAACATGCCTAGGCTTTTTAAAATGTTTCTTTAGTAGTGTGGTTAAATTGGATTTGGTTTGACATGTATTTAAGATGTACCATTTTCTATGCTCTCTCTCCAGGAAGCAAGTAAGTTGGACAAAAACCTGACAAAGACAGAGAGTGCACAGCTCTTCAGGATGTGGTATGGATTTGATCACAAGTATCCTTTCTAATGACAACCTGGCAGGTCCCACTGAGGGCAGATTGCTCTGCACACCCTCATCATGGAGACCTACATCCTGAGGAGCACACAAAGGTAAAGTGAATGCATAGGCAAGCGTAAAGCCTAAAACTACACAGACCATTGTGAAGTGTTGCAAAAGCAAAGCGAGCCCCCTGTGTAAAATGTACATGATATTTTTGTGGTCATCTGATATTTTCTGATGTCAGATAACAAAATCTCATGGTCCTGAAGAATTTATTTATTTTGTTGTCCTATATAAAGGTTTTACTTCCAGTTGGGCTGACCAGAGACCTGTTTTACTGAACAGTTTCAGTAGCCTGTACAGGCTTTGACTGGTCTGATAGGCGTGGACAGGAAGGAGCCCACTGTATACCCTTGTTTCCTGTGTAAAATGATGGGGTAGGAGCAGAAATGAATGGGCTGAGGACTAGAAGTCTGGTTCCTCATCGTATAAAATAGTGTTGTTCTTGGTTTCCCCTCTCGGGAACACTTAGGTAAGCTCTTTCCTCTGAAAAGCATTATTTTAAAAACAATTTTAGCCATCAGTGTGAATGTAGAAGCTCAGACATGCCTGACTATGTGAGTTTGAGGGCTGAAAGGACAGGCTGAAGTGCTTTGCCCAGTAGAAGCAAGCAGCCCATGGCTAATGCAGCCAACAGCACCATGCAGTAGGAAACAGACAATTGATTGTACTGTGAACTGAATGTGTTGGGTCTTCACTGGTTTTCTATAGTGACAAAATCCCTCTCCATTTTTCAGTGACTGAAAAAGCCAGTCACTGGGATTAAAACCCAAAGAAACGGTTAAAACCACAACACATCAATGGGATGGGGGAAGTTAAGAGAAGCGAATGGGTCTTTCTTGGAAATTTGATAAAACTCAGCAAAAAGATGCAGGAGGAGACACTGTGATGGAAAGGGGCAAGGAGGCAAGTAATACTGCAAAATCACATCAGGGATGAAAGGAGCGCAGATTAGAGAAGGACTGGGAATCAGAAAGAAAGATTAAGATGGAAAGCCAACTGAGGATGTGCAGAGGTAAGTAAGAGCATGTCTGTCTGTCTGTGTGTGAATTAGAAAACATTACTGTAGTGCTCCAGCATCACATGGTGCTGTGTAGGGTGGGGCTAATGCACTCTACACTCTCTGCTGTCTGTGGCCAGATGTCTTCCTCACTTTCAGTTTTGCCTTTGTGTAGGCAGTGCAACCTACCACCCTGCAGAGAGCAATGCATCTTGGTCGTTAGTCAATGCATCTTGGTCGTTAGCAACCTCTTGCTCTGGTCCCATTAGCTACCAGGAGCCTTCCTGCTTTCTAGGGTAATTTGTTCTTGGCAGGTTATTACAGGTTTATACTCTTTCTGGACTTCTCTTCTAGAAACAGGATTGGCTCCTGCCATTGATTTCAATCTCTGATAGTCAAATTTATAGGAAGGTAGGAGAAATGGCTGAAGAAAACACCTAATGAAATACACAGCAAGGAAATAGGAAATCAGAAACCTGGTACGAGGTTTTTATTTTCTTCCTTCAAATTCTGAAAGTGCTGTGAGAGAGTTTTACAACAAAGAAAAAAAATAAAGTAGAAAAATTAACTAGGAGATAAGAAAATGAAATTTGGAGTCCACTCAAATTTTTAGCTTGGAGCAGCGACTCTAAATTTAGATGATGTCACAGTTTTTAATCTCACTTTCCACCAAAGGTTTATTTCCATACGATTAAGAGCAGCCTGGAAGAAATGAAAGCAGATTTATCCTCTGCGTAATACCTCTCTGCATTGCCATTTGTCCTCCTGTGCATTCATTCTAGAAACTGCGGTGCAGCCATCATTGCACAAATACATTTTCTCACCAACCACAGGGATTTTGTGTCCTAGTTAAGGTCTGAATTTTACCTAGTGAGGAGCATGCCACCAGTTTTAACTCTGTGACCTCATCAGGTAACTGTAGTTTTAGATAAGTTATGAGTTTGGCATTATGTCCTCTCTGTTGTCCACTTAGGACCAGTTGATGTTCCCTGTCACCTTAATATGTTAGACCATGTCAGTTGTTGCCATAATAGAGATGGTCCACACTGGAGTCAGGTTACCTAGCCTTGACCAAAGGGGATTTTAGGATGCTGATAGAAATGGAGTGTATGATGTGGTGCTATTGAGACTTCATTTTTATAAAATCCCATCACATGGTTGAAGCAGCATAAAGAATTGTTGCTTATTTTTGTAGTACTGACTATTTAAACCAGGGCCTTGCATATGCTAGGCATGAGCTATATACTACCACCACCACCCTTTAATTTTCTATTTTGAGATAACATCTTGCTAAATTGCCCATACTGGTCTTGAACTCAGTCTGTAGCCCAGGCACACCTTCAACTTATTACTATCCAAGAATCCCTGGCAGAACTGAGAAGGTAGTTCCCTGGTAGGACACTTGCCTAATATGAAAGGCCCAGGGTTTGATCCCTAGTACCATAAAACAGGGAATTTTTGACAAAAATAAATAAATGAGCCTTCAGACACACCTGAATTAGACAGAGTTCTCAGGAGATACAGAAACAACTGCTGGAAGTAATCTATGTGTGTATATATGCATATAGAGACCCATTTCAAAGAACTGGTGTGTGTCATTGTAGAAGCTAACAAGTGCACAATCTGAAGAGCAAACTCTCAGCCTGGAAGCTAAAGCAGCTGCTAATGCTTCCATCTTGAGGAAGAATCCTGCAGAGAAGTCTCCTTTCTGCTTTCAAAGCTATGCGACTAATTTCAGGAGGCCCACTGGATAATTTCTTTGACTTAGAATCAACTGAGAGTATATTTAGCCATATCTACCAATGCTTTCGAGAGTAACATCTGAGGGAGAGTTTAATTGACTAGTGAGGTAGTCTTAGAAATCTAGCCATGACCGCCCCCATTCCTATTCAATTGACACCCAATGTTCAGACTCAAGGATAGCTTATTATTTCACCATTATTCACAATAAAACAAGTCACTGAGGCTCACAGTTTTTTGTTTTACTTTTATATGGCATTATGTAATTCGTGCATATATTCTTATAAAAAACTTTCCTCAAAGCTATGGGAGTTGGGGGAATTATACAAATGAATATTTAATGAAGATGAGCAATGGCCAAGCTTTCCACTCATCACCTCACTTTCGTTCTGGGCTCTGTAGGAGGGTAGGGGTGCTAAAGAGTACGTACAAAGAGATCACTGGGGTCAAGGCTGGCCTCAGTGCAGCAACCTGGGCTCTCCTGTTCAGCCATGTTGTTGGAAGCCTATGGTACCAAAACTGATGACTAATAACAGTCTCATGATAATTCAGTGTGGCCAGCAATTCTGACTCACGAAGCAGAAAGAAGAAACTGAGACATGAGGGAATGGTGGGGAGCAATTGCTATTGAGCATTGTCAGGTACTGACTTCATGATCTTAGAACCACCTTTTTGGTTTGGGGCCTTACCCCTGTGAGAGTAAACCAAACTCCCATATCACTTACATAACCAGCTTCACATTCCACAGATGGTAAAATTCAATTCCTTGATTCGAGCCCAGATCCCCAAAGTCCATAGAGATATTTAAATGAACTTTCCTGTGAGCAGTTCTCTTATTCCACTTATAAAACTCCATCTCTCAATATGTTCTTGAAGCTGCCCTTCAAACAAGGACTAGTCCTGATTCCTCACTCTGTGGTACACCACTCATCACTCAAATGCCTGTCGACAATATTCTGGTGATGTCGGGGTTAGCGGTCAGAGCTGATCACAAACAGAACACCGCCACAAAGGAGTCACAAAGTTTCTGAGTCACATCATTGAAGTTTGGGCTAGGCTTAAAACACAGCAGTAGAGCGCGCGGAATGCGTGAAGTCTTATGTTCAATCCCTAGCACCATAAAACAAATCATATCTTCAACTCTTCAGGGATATAATATTAAGTATGCAAAAAAAACTCTGAGAATTACTTTAATCTCCTAAGACAATAGACTTAGTTTAACTAAGCTCAAAGGAGGCAGAAATGTAAACCAAAAATCAAACTTCTGTTTTAACACCTCTCCATGGGGTGGAGTAGCCTTCCCTATCCAGAGAGTTAATCTCACACTCTGGCCCTATGTACCCTGCTTGTGTCAGGAACAGCTTCTGGCTGGCTCTCCCTTCTCCCCTTCCCCTCTCTCCTTCCTCTTGTCTGGACCCTCTTGGCTCTATATTGGAATTAGAAAGTTCGTGTAGGGCATTCACTTAGTTCTCTGATTTATAATTTTCCTACAACAGTACTTTCTGATATAGTATGTGCCTTCTTTTAATTGCCTCCTCTGACCAGAATATATTCTTTCTGGAGATGGAGGTTTGGGTCTGTTCTTATTCTGTGGTTGTCCTTAGGACACAGAATAATGCCTGGCAGGGAGGAGACACTCAATATATACTGGATGGATGGATGGATGGATGGATGGATGGATGGATGGATGGATCGGGCAAGCAGCAAGCAAACAAACAAGAAAGCAATGCTTTTTATCAAAGGCACCTTCACTTCGGATATTAACATAGCAAGAAGTGCATATTAATTATCTTAAGGTTACTAAGTGAGCCTGCAAGCAGGGCAGGGCCAAAGGGATGGTATTAGTGGTTTCCATCTAGGCTGTCCCATGTAGACACTCACTCAGGGTCCCCTAGCCTGTGTATCTCACTCTCTGGACCCAGACGTCCATGGACCTGACCTGAATCCCAATTACTTTAACTAACCTCAAGTCTACAGTTGGTTCTCCCTTCCTTAGTCCCTGCCCTATATAGGGAGAAATAAATAAAGGGGGTTTTTAAATTGCATATATAAAGAAGGACTTTTTTAAAAGTTTGCATGCAGTCTGATCTCTTAAAGGATAAACTCAAATGACCCAGATACTTTATGTAGTCAGTTATGTTCTACTCCATAGCTGAACTGCTGTGTCTAGCGTGGTCCTGGCTTAGAAGCTGTGTCTGTTCTGTGGAAGGTGAGTGAATATGTCTTATCCCAGTGTTGGCTCTCTTAACATCAAACCCAAAATTTTAGAACCACCTATATTAGCCTCACTAAGAATCTCATATAATGAGCAGGTTAGAAGCTAAGATTAATGTATCCTTATTCATATTTTAAGATATGGGATAGAATTATTTGCCTAAATTCAGAGCATTACAGCTGGCGTGGGAATCTTGCATGCCTTCTTCATGACTAATGCTCCTGCTGGGTTGTCGGCTTCGTAGAGACGTTTTCCATTCCGTCATTTATCATCTCTCTCCTTAAGCATGTGTGTATATTAGTCCTACAAAAGCAAATGGCACAAGATAAAAAATGACCTTTTCCAAAATAAAAAGGGCAGCATAAAATCATTTTGAGCACTTCCCCTGTGCCAATATCAACTAACGTAAGAACTTAGTGTGTACTTGCCAGCATTTTACGTGGCATGACGAATTCTCAGGGATAACAGTGAATTGGCAGATTGACCCAGTAATAGAATTCCAGAAAGCCACATGGGTAGAGGACTCACGGAGCCTGAGTACCAAATACCCATCAAAGACAAAGCTCACTGCAGGATGCATGAGTGCTGTGGCTCTTGTATGTCCCTATTGGGCAGAACAGCAAACTTCCTGCTACCCTGGAGCATGAGTGGTTGGAACTGCACTCTGGAAGACATAAACTCTGAGTATCCAACAGTATTTGGGACCATGTATTTAGGGGACTTAAATGAAACAATATTTTATTCTTAACAGAAAAGGGAGTGATAATTAAATAAAGAATACGTATCCTAAAGCTTGACAGAATGCTTTCTATCCCACATAGTCATTTTTATGTTAAAACCTAGGAATGAGTATGATGAGCAACAATTTCAATTTTAATTGATGATTCCCCCAAAATGCTGGTTTTCCCTATGCTGACTGGTGCAAGCAGCTGTAAGTTGTTTATTGGAGTAGTGCTCTAGCCTTCATGAATGACTTGAGTTTGCCTTATACAGTGTTCCAGAAGAGCAGGGTTCTCTGCTTTATAAAGGAGACACTGAGCCCAAGGGAGGGAAAGGCTCGTCTGAGGTGTCCAGTGTTGCTGATGGACATGAAGCAGCAACAACATAGTAAATTCAGCACCCATCAGAGAAACCCAAAGCTCCTGGTTCATGGGTTGCATCTACTGAGCTCTGCTGTCCTTGACATATGAGTGATACTAATGCTATGCATGTGTCTAGCATTGTTTTAGTGATTTTAATGTCATCATTTCCATAGTAGTTCATTAAAAGCTTTACCAGTCTGGGCATGCGGCACATTTTATTTTCATTAGCAAGCAGGAAAGACAGCAGAACCTACAAGTGGCACTTTAATGAGTGTTCACGATGTGTCAGGTGACACATTAGATCTACAGTTCTCTACCTGTCAGTCATGATACCCTTGGGAGTTGAATGATCCTTTCATAGGGATCCCTTAAGACCATCAGAAAGCACAGATATTTATATTATGATTCATAACAGTAGCAAATGAAGTAGCAATGAAAATAATGTTATGGTTAGAGGTCAGCACAACATGAAGAACTGTATTCAAGGGATATAGCATTAGGAAGGTGGAGAACCATGTATGAGATGATAGATTTTAGTAGCAAACAAGGTAAGTGGGCATGGTTGATCCTCATGAAGTTCTGTTGTTTACCTTGTTGAAGTGAGTGTTGGTTCCAAATCTTTCTGAAATCACTAACAAGAAAGACACTTGGGGATAGGGGGATGTGTAAGGAGCTACACATTACAGCCACTCAGCCAGCCATTTGTAGCTCTTACCTACAAAAACCTAATCAGATGATTCAAAAGTGGTTTCAGGAAGCACCATGATTTGTATATATTTGAGGCAAGCAAAAGTGATCTGCTTCCTCTAAATAGCTCCCTGATGGCGTCTTCACAGAAGAATGCCATAGCATTGTATCTGCTTCCCCCAGGAAGCTTGCCAGAAGGAGTGCCCCTGCAAGAAGAAGCAGGTCCACCACTGCCCCATGCCTTGGTCAGTTCCTTGGGCATTCCAGTTGACTTTGGATCACCCTTGCCTTCATAGATACTACTGATGAAATGGCTTCCATCTAGCCCTTGATTTTAGTCCTCAAACAAAAGAAATTAAAATTAACTGCAAGAAAAAGCCAGTTTCCTGGGCCCTGAGTTCTCATGACATTTTGGTGAACACAACACACAGGACTTTTAACAGGGTAGTGGAGATCGTCACATTGAAGTCATAATGTGGTTCTTCATTGCCTTCTTCTTCCATATGATAGGATGAATGCATGTTACCCTTTATTTTGTCTGAATCCATGAGAAAGCTGACCAGTTATTAGAAACCTCCTACTGGGAGGAACTACTACCACAGCAGAAAAAATATTGAAAACACTCAGAGTGCTATTTTCTCAAGGCCCTGCATCCTAAATCCATAGTTGGAGTAAGCTCTCCAAGACATTGACTGTGAACTGAAGATCTGACCCTCTGAACACCATAGCCTCCCACTGCCATTATGGAAATCAGTCTCCAAAGATGGTGACAGGGTTTTCCACAATGGCCTTAGGGTTCTACATGAGATTTAAGACCCCTGAAATGTTTTTTCTCTTTTCCCTATAAACACATTTTAATAATATCTCTAGAATGCTCTCTCATTTCACTTTCACTTTAAGCAAACAAAATAAAAATTGAGATTTATGCAACCACAAAATTCAGAACATAGCTTCTTCTTTTGTGAAAAATAGGTTCACAGATCCCTTTAAATTACAACACCAAAGCAATCTATTGAGTATTTCTTCCAATGTACAGTATTATCTTAGATATCCCTCATTCCTTCATCGATTCATTTTTTTGGCTTGTTGCCTAATTGTCAAGAGCCTTCCATGGGCCAAAGGCCCTCCTAGGCTCCAGATACATGCTGCAAACAAATTCTAGAGCTTCTATTCTAATGTGGTTGGACGATTTCTGGTTTATAGGCATCCTTTAAGGAAGGCATTTCTAGAATAAAGAAAGGCATACTCAGACATCCCACTGTTGCTTTTTATCAAATAAAGAAGATGTGTTTTAATGGCCAGGCATTGATTCTCTATAGCGAATCACGTCTTTGCCTCTTAGCTTAAATCAACTGCGATTTGCTATTATGGCCTAGCCAGGACTAGTTATGAAATTGTTTGGTTTGTTGTGATCATTAAAAGAATTCATTCAGGGCATTTGGAGTAATGCTTAATAAGCATTAGAGTTCTGTTAGCTTTACTGTGTATTGACAGATCTAAAAGAACAGTGTCATGTAGTGTATTTAGTATTCATTATTACTCGTTATCTGTGAGTTGCCCAACTTCCATTATTTTATATCCCAGCAATAGTGTTTAGTTATAACAGTTATATTTTAGTACAAGAAGGAAGTCTTCAGTTTCCATAAGCAAAAGGCTTCACTTGGGCTGGGAGCAGCCACAATTCTCATTTGATCCCAAGTCAGTGACCCAGGCTGGGGACTAAGCTGAACTTTTTTGTACTCTGTGCTATACACACAGTTATTTCACTTATGATTTTCCCTAAGTTACGGTCCATCCTCCCATAGTTACTTTTCTGGAAATTGTGGCATGAAGAGCAATTTGGACTTGACAGAGAAGTTCAGCAATTCTTTGATTCCACAATGGGAGCAATACCAGGCTTTGATGATAATTATTCCTCTTGTACGTTCCCTTGGTAAAGGAAGTCTCCCAATTGCCCCTTCCAGGTAAAGCTGTGCTGTTTTGCCATTAGCAATTCGATGTCAGAGTGATGATTTCTAGGTTAGTACTGTATCACTTGGTTTAAAAATATTCAAAGAAAAAAATGTAGGCTTAAAATCAAATGCACACTTCTTCAGTGTTGCCAGTATTGAATTTCATTTTTGTATTTCCTCCTCTTTGGGGGTAAAAAAAATAAAAGTCTCTCCTTAAAATTTAATTGTTACTTACTCACTCCTCAACTGTGGTAGCCAGGGTATTTTCAAGTTGCCAACAAATTCATGAGCTACCAGAGACACTTTATCAGCATGGATGCCTGCTACCGCCTGCACAGATTACCACTTGGCATGAGGCAGTGCCTGGTCTCTCTGGAGAACTAAAGTTACTTAGCACCTGCCTGCATTTCAAGCTTTTGTAGACACCGCACAGCACAGACCGACCTAAATTAAGGTTTCCTTCACAGGATAGAGAAGGGGATGGTACAGTCTCCGTGTATGTCACACCAACTCACAAGCATGAGTGGACAAAGTTCAGTAGAATGATGCTTCTCAGAGGAAGGGCTTACCATGCTGATGATTGCTGTTCTTTCTATCAGAAAATGGGCCATGGGGGAGTTAAGGTTTCCCAACAAGGAATTCAATTGTGAGAAAGGGAGCTTGAGCCTTCTAAGCAAGGAGAATAACATGAGAGAGAAACCTGTGACAGATGTGGCATATGTGAATAAAAGAAAACCCTCAAGGCAGAGAGAATCAGAAGAACGAGATGAAAGGCAGTCTCCAGAGGACAGGATTATTTCCAGGCAGGAGTGGATTAAAGCATTCCATAGTGAGTTACACTAAGAATTCTCAGCTGGGTGTACTGGTGAACACCTTTAATCCCAGCACTTGGGAGGCAGAGGTAAGCAGAGCTCTGTGAGTTCAAGACCAGCCTGTTCTGTATGAATTCCAGGGAGACCCTGTATTAGAAAGGGGTAGAAGGAGAAGGAAAAGAATTCTCTCTTGCTACTAATTAATTCCTATTTGGTCTGGTGTCTTGAATAGCTAAAAATAAATGGACCTAAGTGTTTTTGATTCATCCCTGTGACAGTCATTTTTCAGGCTCCTACACATAATAACTTCCAGGATGGGATTTGGTTTCAATGTCCTCCTTCATTAAAAAAAAAAAAAAAGTTTTGTTTGCATTTTCTTGATTTTTCTTCCTTGGGGTAGGGGACATATATCTTCAACCTTGCTCTGAAGCCACAGAAGTAAACTAGTCATCAAGCTTTTTCCATAGGGACAGAAGTCCCGTTCATTAGAACAGAACACTGCAAACTGAATCACTTCCCAAAGGCCCCACCTCTCAGTGTGGCCCCTTGAGGATTAGGTTTCGACAGTTGAGTTCTGGGAACACAAACAGCCGGAATACTCAGGAGTTGTAGAAGCCAAAAAGGCATGTGATCTGCAGCAGCCTCTGAGAGCCAGGGAACCACATGGGAGAACTGAGACACTGAGTGGCAGTCAGACCTACTAGGAAGCTGAGGGCATGAGAGAGTGGCTCTCTGGCAGGTCTGCAAAATTATCAGCAGGTCCACGGTGTTCGAAAAACGGCACAACTGCCAGAAAGTAAGACCCGAGCATTTTGCAAGGGCTGTCAGTCACGCACATCATGGGCAAGAAAACCATCTTGCCTCTTGAGAGCAGGAGATGAATGCTTAGGTGCAGAGTCATCCGGTCCCTTTGTTATGATGATGTCAACTAATGGCCATATGTTCAGTGCCTTGACAAGGGATCTGAGATAGTTGCTTTCCAAACATTCACCGGTTGCCTATTTGGGTAAAACAGTGCTGTGGAATTCTCATTCTACTTTGAATGATATTCTGAGGCCCTCACCATGCATTCTCAGACGTGTGTTAAATGTGCAAGTGTCCTCTCATGAAGGGAGTCACCCTTCGATTTCCCCTAATGAAGATAAGCCAGTAGGGTAAGTATTCCAGGCAAAGTCAAGTAGAACACTTTTCAGCTAAAAGCCCAGCCATCAACCAGCTGACCTGGTATTTAGCTAGCCGTCTACTGTCAGAAACTGCAGGATTTCTGACAGAGGCCTTAGCTAAGCTAACAGAAAATGAGTGGCTCAAAATTCACTTTCAAAGGAAAAGTTGCTTTTTTTGTTCTCAGACTGGTAAAGTACAATGGCACCAGCATCCCAGTTAAGCCCAGCTCCTAGGGCAGCCTGCTGCCAGCAGTAGTGACCGACACTGTTGTCTTTCCAAAGTAGGGAGAAAGCACAGGGGACCCTCCCTCCTCCCAAAGGAAGCAGATACATCCTGAAACCATTGCCTTTGACACCCCTTGGAGCTATTTCCTCAAAATTCCTTGAAATCCAGCAGTGTCCTGAGTTTCATTGACGTGTTGCCTATAAACACAGCCAGAACACAGGATGCTATGCAAACCCATGCCTGGAGTTCTCGAATGCACTAACCAGCTGCCACTGGAAGGGTCTAGAACAGCTCTGTGTTATCCTCACAGCTTTTCCCCAGCAACTGCAAAAAACGGTTCCCTGCATCCCTCACTCTGGTCTTGGGTTACAGGTACCTTTCGCCCTCTGTTCCAAGAGCACTGAGTAATTCTGGACACTTCCAAGTGTAGCATCTGCCATGAGAGGCGGCATGTATGACAGGCTCTAGGTGATGAGAAATGAAGGAGTCTTCAGAAGCAAGCACCCCACATCTTAAGCAGCTGCCAAAACGCAAGCTCAGAAGCCTGCTTTTTAACTGGCTTGACCAATGTTTCTCCTTTTGGAAAAAAAAAAATCCTTCACTCTAAGCATGCAGTCCTCGGGCCTTCTGTAAGCTGCAATGCTCAGAAGATGAATATTATGGTAATTGGTAATTGTACAAGCACTTTGCAAACATCAAGTGCTTCATAAAGTTGAAATGATACTAAATTCAGTGACAGGTTTACAGGCCTGAAGGCCCGAAGACTCTCTATGCAGATAGAAACAAAGAATTTTATTGCATTTTTATTATTTTGAATTTGTAGCTGATTTCCCTCTATATTCAAGATTATGATGAGCATGTAAGTTTCCACTCTGGCTTCAGACACATCTTATTGAGACATCATTCTCCCCGCATCTTTGGTTCCCACAAAGCTCACTTCTCGAAAATGCGACATTTTGACATGTCCACCTTTGACCTTCCTGAAAGGAGCTGATGTCCCTTGGCTGGCTAAGGCCTTTCCTTCCTGACGCAGTCTTGACAGATCTGTTTTTTGTTCCCAGGAAGAACTGTACTTCAATCCCTGCTAAAAGGTGTCTCTCTTGCAAGTCCAGTCTGTTGCAGACCTCTAAAAATATCCAGGAGTTGTTAGAAGATTTCAGTTCGAGATTTTCAAGCTGTAGTTCAGAATTCAGTAGTAGGTCTCAAAATCAGCTTAGTGGGTTCCTAGCCGAAGCATTTAACATACCAGAAGAGCACACTGCATTTTGAAATCTTGACCTCTGTTGGCACTGTGCCCTTCCATGCCCTTGCACAGGAATTCTCAGGATTTTCACCCAATTGTTTTAAGTAGTCAGCAAGTGTGACAAGTTGCTATATGAACCCAGAAGAGTGCCTCATTCCTTGGTTTCAGAAAAGTACAGAATTAATGCATTCGAGCTGGACTTAGGTAGGATTTGATAGACAGGATGAGGATGGTGGCTTCTTAGGTATGAAATCTCAGGCTCATGGCCCCCTCTGAGCCATAGCGTTTTAAATCCACTGAATGAGTACAGTCACATTTGCCCTGAAGACAAACTGTTGGGTTCAAATGGGGGGAGTAAGAAATAACAAGTCAAGTAATCACTAGGTGTATTTGCTGTCTCCAGGCAAAGCTCCATTCAGAGAGAAAGCAAGAAAGGAAAGCATTACGCGGTCTTGGGAGTGGTGGTTGCGAGTTGTGGCCTGACACGTTGAGGACTAGCTGTTAGAAGAAGAGAGACCAAGAAGCCTCATGAAGGGAAATTTGTAAAGATTTTGAGTGCTAGGGGGACTTCTTGTCTGGATGTGATTTGGGAGACAATGAAGAATCAGGTAGTGTGTAGACCCAGGAGTGATACTGGCTGCTTTTAGAAAGATTGATCTAACAGCATTGATTCAGAAGTCACAGGGTATCTAATTATGGTAGTTACAATGGGAATAGATAGGAAAAGGGCAAGGACTAGGAAACTCTTGCTCCAATTCCTCAGAATCGGGTGTGGTATTATTGAGGACATCAGATCTGCAGAGATAAAGGGCTAGGTTATAGGAAGTAGGGATCCAGGTGTCCATAGGTGTCCACCCTGATGACCCTAAGCTGGATCATGTAGTCACAGTAGACAGACTAGAGGGGGGTAAATAGGAAGCGCATCCTCTCCTGCCCAGGTATTTGATGAGTTCATGCTTAACCAGATCTTGGGGATAAGCAATCCACTTGCCTCACAGATGGCATTCTTCAGACCTCTGAGTGAACTTTGCGTTTTCTCTCTGAGCAGCTAGCTCTCTTACAGGGGAACACACCACAGTTAACACCCTGTGCAAAGAGAGACGGAACATTTATTTCAGTATTTTGTGCTAATTTGGTCTCATCAACTTGTCTTCTGTCTGTAGACCTCACTGAAATTCACCTCAGGCTAACTTGTGTTATGAACAAGCAAGGCTGTGCCACATCCTACCAAGTCAAGTTCAGACTCATTAGCCCCAGGCAGCACAGCATGAGTCAAATGGCCCAGTTCACAGCATTGTCACTTACCAGCTATGTGACATAGGGATAACTACTGGAACTCTCTGGACCTTGATCTGAAACATTAGGATGGTGACAATAACAACCTCTACATTGCATGATCTGGGTTAGATTCCCACAGCTGTACACAGAATATGTAAAAAATGGGCATGAATTTTATATTGTTTTGCCATAACCACCCCGTAGCCTTTCCTGTTTCCATAGAAGGGTTTACCTAAATTCTGCCCAAGCAGAAGCTCCGCCAGTGCTGGCCTGGCCAATCCTGTCCCTTTAGAAGCAAGCTGTTCTCATTGTTCCTCTGATGTCTGGATACCTTAAAGCCCAGCTACAGACCATCCCAATAAAATAACTATGTTCCAATCCAGCAGTCTGGAAATGCCAAGTATCACTTACTGAAGATAGATATTCAGAGCTGAGACTATGTGCTCTTGTCTTGAAGGGTTGAGGACAGAGTACTGGGGAGACAGGGGCCATGGTCTCTTTGGCTACAGACAGCAGAGTCCTGGGGTCTCTAGCTTCCTCCTGCCTCACCACCAGTACAATAGTTTCTATGTGATCCTGAAAATAAATTACCCATTTTGCCTATCATAAATGGTGACTGTAAGCATTATATATGCAAGTGTTTTCAAATGAATAGAGTGTTCACTAGGAAAAGTCAGGTGACCCAAACTTATATTCACAGACCATGCAGTTAGGTTCCAGAAGTCACCAGCTGTAAGATATGGATCCGACTTGCACCTTAGGCTTGCTGACCATGTGAGCTTGAACCAGTCCTTCAAGGGTCTGTTTCTTTTTCTGTCAGCTTAAGGAAACTCTCTCCCTGTTCTTTTGCCACAAAGGCAACTTTTATAACCCTATGCAGTCTGCATGTATCCAAGTCTATATAAGAACCCACACATCGTGGAACCCATGTTTTCACGTGCCATTCTCCATGGTTTCAGAAAGCTTGGTTATTAGAAATGGTTTTACAGGTTTTCATCCAAAACCATACTACAGAGTGGAAGTGGGGTTTTTTTGTTTTTTGTTTTTTGTTTGTTTTGTGAGAATCTGGCCCTTTGTTAGCCAAATTAAGGTTATTTACATCTAAAGGAATAAGTATTTCTTTGTGTTTTTGTCCAAGGAAAGAAAGAAGGCTCTCAGTTCTCCTTTATGAGTTTGAAATCTGTCTTCCAGAGCTAGGGTACATTTGTCACGTGTTTATCCTTACAAATTCAATAAAATGTGATAAGTCTGTCTGGTGGCATGAAGTGAGCAGGTATGCTTTCTTAAGTCCCCAGGAGGTGATTGACACCTTTACTTGATGTGACTTGGTCACAGAAAACATGCATGGATATAAAAGATACAATATAGAGGCTAGTATGTGGTTATAAATAACTGCTTCGCTTCAGATATAGCTTCCAACATGACCTACTTTTACCTTCCTCCTCAGAGTTGCCTCACTCCTGACAGACACAAACTCATCTATTCTCTCAGACTCTTTCAATTGTCACCTTACAGATGTACTTTTTCCCAACTTCGCCCCATTCATCATCTTGGCTTTGGAATAAACTTTTCAAGGACAAACAATTACAAAGAGCTGTTCACTCTAAGTTGTCCAGGGGCATATTTTCAGCATTTGGAAAAAGGACAACCATCCTCCGTCCATCAAGATGACCGAGGATGGGAGACGGCAAGAGACAATGCTGATGGCCTTTTCTTTCTGTTCATAGCACCGAGCAGGAGCAACATTTAATCCCTAGAGGTAGGGAAACTGAGGCTTGGAAAAGCTAAGGTTAAACTCCAGAGCCAGACCTCCCTTGTCGAAGAACCATTTCCCTGTCCGGTGCTTTGTGACCCTGGACCTCAAGGACACATAGATTCATTTGACTTCTGCTTCCTTTGAATAATCTTCATCTTGGCTTCCCTTCTTTCTTTTTAATTGCCCCATTTGTTGACGCAAATAAAACCGTGCTGCTTCCTTTCCTGGTCTTCCTGGTCTCTTAAGCCAGTCAGAGAGCCCTTCTGCATGGAAGCCCTCGAGATCTGGCAGTCATGCTTGTAGAAATGGACGCAAGCTCACAGACAAGGCAGAAAAATTGCCTGCTGTTCCCTGCAGTGGGGAGCTAGATCCATTATCTCAACCCACACAGCATGTGCTAGGATTTCAGCCTCTGCCTCAGGTTCATGGTTCACTCCAGGTTGGTCTTTGAACAGTGAGATTATGTTTTTGTTTATTTGTTTGTTTTCAAGACAGTGTCTCTCTATGTAGCCCTCGCTGTCCTGGAACTAGCTTTGTAGACCAGGCTTGCCTTGGACTCAAGAGACCCACCTGCCTCTGCCTCCTGAGTTCTGGGATTATTGTCTCTTTTTATTTGAGGTTTGGTTGGTGAGTGGAAAAGTCCACTTCCCTATCGGAAATTACTGGTTTCTTGCCCTTCTAAGGATAAGAATGTTACCCTAGCTATCACTCATCATTTGGGGAAGAAAACTGGGAAGCCCGCTAAGAAATGATCTGGTCTGACTATAAATCATTTCATTACTGTTTCCTTATCTACTTTCTACATAGCAAATGTTTCATTACTTTTCTATGTCATCTTATCTACAAGTTTTTATAAAAATAATACCAAAAGGCTACATAGTACAGAAAAAGGAATGGCACTCTGAAATGAGTGAAATTTCTGTTTGTTGGCCTCATGGATCACTTTTCTTAAGCACATTTCCTTTCACAGGAGTGATGGACAGTTAGATGAGGGTCCAGTTTGAGTAAGATTTTGATATTCCTCCTTTCCCTCTTCTTTTTCCTCACCTGGAGGGCAATTCTTGGCATACAATGACCCTCTTTTACCTAAGCCAAAGGAAAAGGAGAGAATGACTTTTTCTATAAGCTCCTTATCCTGAGAGAGTTGCCTCTGGCAAAGCAGAAAATTATATTCACATATGAACATGCATTATCATGGACTCATCTGAGGTCTGTTTTTCTGTAGCTGACCTCCTACAAACCTGATAGGAAAGAGAACTGTTAAAAGTTAGACCTAGTTCTATTTCTCCTCTATTTTAATCAAAAGGAAAGTCTTTACATTCAGAGCCTTAAAAAAAAATACAGCTTTCAAAGGAACACATGCTTTCCCTCCTTCTGTGGAATAGCTGTGTTAAAGGTGGCCTATCAGTGAATGAGGTCCTTCTTCGAGCTGATGAGACACTGGCTCAAACCCTTCCTTCATGTTCCTCTTTGCCCAGGTGGGAGCCATGCTTCACCATTTTCACCACAGCCCTGCAAACGCTCCAGACTCTGCTACCTCCCTTATGCCACTGATCTGAAAAAAAAGTCCCAAGCAGTAAAAATTCCTACCCTTTGCTTCCAAAGCAACCACGGCTCAGTTGAGTTAATGTCAGTTGAGTTAACTCAATCTGAATGGTTGTGTTTCAGAGAGCTGCATACCTGTAAAGACTGGTTTCTGCCTTCCTTATAAATGTTTGACCATCAGCTTCTAACAGACCTGCACTACCCAACATCCCCACTGCACATCTCTCTTCATTTTGTCTTCAATGACTTCATAGTCTACCCCTACTTTCCCCAGATCTCCAGCCCTCTGACTCCTCACTCTGAACAATTAATTGATCTTGCTTCCTTCCTCACAAAGAATGCGGAAGACACATTGGGTGGGAACTGTTCCCATCAACCTGTCAAACATCAAAAACAATCCATTCCTACAACGTCTCCTTTCTTGTGTAGTCAACCTTCCAACCAAATCCTTTGAGATGACTTTTAAATGCATAAGTCCTGACCGCTTAACAACAATGACATGAATAGAAACCCTCCAGTGACTTAACAGCTCCTCATGCATCACCATCCCCTCCTGGTTAAATTCCTCAGAACACTGATCTTGCCAGCTATTCATTTTTCTTAGCTTTTCAGCTGCTGCCTGGTTTCCCCTAGTTCCCAGTGCAGCTTGTCAGTCCCCGGGGATCACCCCATCACCAAGCAGTGGGTAATGTCAGCTCTGTTCTGACCTGTCTTTCAACAGCAGCTAATACTGTTGACCATTGACCACTGTCTTGATATTGTCATGTTCTTATCCATGCTCTCCTTAGCTCTGCGCTGTTTGGGTGTTTCCCACCACTCTTATGGGCAGGCATTTTCATGCTCATCATCTTTTTTAAAAGTGATCTTTTTTTTTAAGTGTGTGTGTGTGTGTGTGTGTGTGTGTGTGTGTGTGTGTGTGTGTGTGTGTTCTGAAGCTTGTATACCCCACTGAACATGTGGAGGTTAGAGAACAACTCTTAAGAATCTGTTCTCTCCTGAGTCTGCACTCTCCTTCCACCATATGGGTCCTTGAATTGAATCTAGGTTATCAAGCTTGGTGGCAAGCACTTTTATCCACTGAGTCATCTCACTGACCCAGGCTGACCTTTCTTTTTTTGTCCATTAAATGTTATCATTAACTGTGGTGCTACAAGATCATCCTTTCTTATTTCTAAAGTCTCTGTCTTTTTCTTTCTATTCTGGGACAACATGGATACCAAGATGAGTCCTAAATGCATCCCCCCTCCAGGTTCTGCCTCGTAGTGCCCTCACTCACTGTTGCCTTTGTGTGCCCCACAGATGCAGCAGCCATTTCCGCAGCTGACCTTGGGAGTCCTCTTTCAAGCCTAATCCACATCCATTCTTCCCTCCATCCTAATACTGAAACAGATGTTCGTGAGCTTTCTGGATACTCTTCCTCTCATCCAGCTGTTATACAAATTGTCATTTACCCTTGCTATTGCTTTCAGGACAAATACTTCTCAATGCTATCATTACTATTGTCTAGTTGGCTTTCTTTTTAAAAACAATGCAATACTCCCCCAACCCTCCACCCCACATTGCACTAAAACAAGAAAGAATTTAGAATGGGGAAATTATGTAACTATAAAATTCTGTTCAGGACCAGACACATTTTGCAAAAAGAAGAAAATCACATGCCAGGAAACACTTCATTTTGGTTTTGTTGCTACTGCTGTTTTTCAGAGAGAATGTTAGTAGAGAGTTACCCCCCTAAAGGTCACAGTCACTAAATTACACAGAAGCACCCAAAAGACTCCAACCTGTATCAAAAATTCCAAAAAGATGAAATGGATTACTGCCTCACCATCATAGATGTGTGTGTGTGTGTGTGTGTGTGTGTGTGGGTACATATACATACATACATACATACATACATACATACATACATACATATCCCTTATATTTGGTGGCATTGTAAATGAATTAAAAATTAATATTTTGATCATTAAATCTTGTAAATGAGCATGTTCACATTGGATTTATTGAATGATCCATAGTATGGCCTATAAAAGCAGACCCCCTAATGAATTTTAAAATACACTTTCCTTTAGCAAAGAGCATTACACAGCTAGAATAAATATTTTGTCCTAGTCTCTTTTAGTCATGACTGTTTGTACACTAGTAAAGAAAACATTCTCCTCCACAAAAGCCCCACAAGAATGAAGAGTTACAGTTGCTGAGGAAATGAACGTTGCATTTTTGAAAGTAATCTCTTGTACCCTTTTTGAAAGCTCAGCATTCATAGGCACTTTCCCAAATAATATGCTTCCCTCTGCCAGTATACAAAGCCCCCCTCGGTTAATACAGACCATGACTAATTGTGACCTGAACAACATATGACATCAGAGAAAACTAGCATACATTATCCCAACGTGAAGAGTAAATGGATCTATCCATTGAGTGAAGCCAATTTGCATGGTCCTTCTTCCCGCTGTCATTTCTGTAAGTAATCATTCATTTAAATAGTGGCCAGCACAAAGGCTGGAATCATAATTATTCTGGGAGTTCTATGAGTTTGATGGGTGAGCCATTCTGTCAGCCATAGTTTGCAAGCTGAGCCAGCCACCGATCACTCACCTGACTGTACATTTATCTAGAATACCATTTGGATAGTTAGATTCATGCTCCAGTCTCTGCTCACAGACAGAAGAAAGTCCCTGGGTCGTAGAACTGCAGCATGGGCAGGTGAAGACAAATCTCTCTCATTTTAAACGTTCAGCAAGGAAACAAAAAGTGCTTCCCATTTTAGGTAACTGCGAATCTCCTTTGACACCAGCGGAATCAGTGGCAGACAAGATCACCTGCACACCCCAGGTTCCAGCAGAATGTCTCATTCATCATGAAGGGACATAATAGGGACTCCTGCAGCTTTTTCTCTAGTATTTCCTTGCTGCAGCCAACACCACATTATGAAGCCATGTCATTGATTTGATCGACTCCCACTCATGGCAGCTCTCGCCTAGCTATTGAAAATTACTTTTGCCCACCCCACCCCCTTTATGTCTTTGTAGAACATCTTATTCTGAGAATTGACTTATTCTCACCCTTTGTTCCCACACTTTTCTTAGGAAAAGAATTTTTTAAAAGAATGCCCCTCTGCTCTCCCAGCACCCCCTCCAAAAAAACTCAAAAAGAATTCAGCAATTCCTGTCACACACGTGTTCATGAGCTTGTGACCACACACACTTAGTCTCCTGAACAATAGAGAGGGTGAGGCAGGAGAAAAGTATCTGTAATTTATCATGTTGAGTCTATGGAATATGCTACACAGTGAAATGATCTATTAAGGTTAAAAAAAAAAAAAACTTTACCTCCTCTGCTGGATGTCTAAACTGCCCATATCAGTCATTTTGGTGAATAAAAGAATAAAGATTAGAAAATAGGATAGTTGCAGATTTGAGCACTCAAAGTGCCAGTGCCATGGACAGCCATGACATCACTTGTATTATTACAGTAATTTTTATATTACTAGCATTTGAGGATTCTATTACCTGGCAGCTGAGGGTTGCTTTGACAGTTTGCTCACAGACAGGCAAGACAGGAAGAGGGCGTGATTCTTTCGAGAACAGACAGATGTACTCGTATGTTTGCACATGCATGTGTGGCCTGCCTTATGTGACTCAGCCTGACTACATGGCAGACATGCTATACCTAGCCCAACTGACTAAATATAGATCTCTCAGTAGGAGAGATCAGTAGTTTTGCAGCTCATCTTCATCTTTACTCATCTCTTGAAGTAAGGTGATGTTTTATGATGGAGTGTGCACTTTTTTTTTTAAAACATCGCCTGATTTTGTTAACGTGCTCTAGTTAGTCTTACTAACTCTGGTTCTGGGCATCTATTTGTCTTTGAAGGTTGTTTTAGTTGTGGATCTTGTTGCCCCAAGGGCAGTGGCGCTGAGCATGGTGCTTTCTATCAAAGGTAGTCAAATAACAGCCTGGGAGGGTCAGCAATGCACTTTGTAAGCTTCTGCCCAGCAATCAGAAACTGCTGGCCCATAAGATGGAAGTCCTAGTGTTTGCTCCACTGATGTATTCCCTCCAAAGGGTTCCAATCAGCGCCTTCTGAGGTGCTCAGCAGATGGTTAAGAAAGATTACTAAGGGTGAGCCATAGACCTCCATTGTCTTTGCCTGCCTCCTAGGTGCAAGGAGAGCTGGGTCCACACACAGCATAGTGTTTCTGTAACACAGCCTTCCCTGCAGAGGTAGATTTCCCAGGATCCAAAGCAGCTCGGCTTTTAGGACCCTTCCGTTATATGGGCCTCTTTTAAGGTGCCTGTGCTTATTTTATATTCAAAAGTTCGTATTATTTTCGTTAAGAGGAAACCCATAAATTGGGTAGTCCTCAGGCTCTACTGTATTCCTGTCCGTGTGAGGAAATGCTGGAAGAAAAATAAGGTAATTTACAGTCTACAACATTAATTCTTCTAATAAATAACAATTGTAAAAGATCTCAATCCCTACATAGCATCATTTTCTGCACTTGCCTGTCAGTGCACTTTTGGTGGATGAATAAAATTTCAGTGTGTTCGAGCAAGGTTCAGAAATTCTTTGAGTCTAATTCTCAGTGTTGTTTCTAGTGTTAACCCTCTCCACATCTCTGCACAGCCATTCTGCACAGCTTTCCCTATTCGGCGCTAAGGCAAGCAACATGTCACCTTCTGAAGTGTGTGTTTAAACTCATAGCCAGGAAATAGTAATCATTCCCGTACCTCCCATTCTCCCATCAAACTGTGCACTATACAGTCATGGCCTGGCATGCATTTTCTACTCTCCTTTGCAACTCAGTCTGCTAAATTGATTATTACTTCTATAAAATTCTCTCGAGCACCCCAGACTTGAGGCATCAGAGGCTCCAGAACTGATCCCATCTCAGGTACGCATGACCAAGACCAAAGTTTGCAGGAGACAACCCCACTGCTCCAAAGAAGCTTCTCGACAGAGGCTCCAAAGAACAGTGGGAAGGATCCTAATTAAAGCAAATTGCCTCCCAATCATACCAGATTAATGCTGCCCTGAGACACTCTCAGAGAAAAGAATTTATTATATTTACTGGAAGTGCCAAAAGGTATTTGGACAGACTATTCAGCCTTCGGGTTAATGAGAGAGACAGTCTTCAGAATTCTGTTAAGGATTTCTTCAAGAATTTCCTTAGAATTAAGGGTCCTTTTCAGCTTTAATTATGATTCGGTTTACTAGCAAAAGTGCTTAAGTTCAGATGATTCTTACAGAGGAAACTATGGTTAGATGAATAAAGCTATTCCTGATGTTGCCTGACACTGACATGTCTCAATACATTTTCAGTTTCTCTTCTCTGCATTCCTCGAACTAGCCCATGTAGACTAGAGCAAATGAGACGGTCCTGGTAATGGTTTCAAGGCCTCAGGAGAATCTTAACTGAGAGCAGATAGACCAGAGCAGAAGACCTTTCCTGAGACAGAGTGGTGAATACAGTGGGGTGAATAATTAATGCTAGCAACATCTGAGAAAGGGTAGGGAGTCAATGCCACATCGACAGCAGGAATCCCCCAAAAGGTATAGGAAACCCACCACAGACCCAACTGGTACCCCCATGAGTCTCTCTAGAACCCTCCTGGCCTCAGAGTGCCTGAAGAGTGCACCATCTGGTTTTCTATTGAGAAATTGCAAGTGTGTGTTTGCATCTGTTTCCTCCCAGTTCCTGCTGACAGACCCACTGCGGTTGGCCATGACAGGTGCACCAGAAATTCCTTAGTATTTAATCTGCAGGGAATGAAAAGAGTCCTTCGGTTCAATGATAGCAGGAACTCTGGGATATTCCAAGGAGAGACTTGCTGTGTTTCAGGTTGGTAGTGGGCACCGTCTTTTGACTGCTATTCATTCTTTTACTGACTTATTTGTTTGGCACTAACCTCTGTGACTTGGCCTGGTTGTGAACAGAATCTGGAGCCTAGGGTTGTATTAAGCTGGTCAAGCATGAAATTACAGTGTGTTAGCTGCTGGCAATGCACAAGGATGCACAGGAGACTAAGCATGACCCAACAGTATCAGGGACTTCCAACATGGATTCCCAAGGCACTTGTTATCATTTTGTTCACAATGTCACTGTGCAACAAGTTTGCATTTTGTATCCTCAGTGCTTTTGAGATTTCAACTTTGTAATAGTCTTTGCCTTTTAATCATGTTGGTTAACACCCTTTGGAAGCTATGGTTGTGGATAGCTCAGCCCACCATTTAGACAGCACTATCCTTTTCCAGCATTTGTTGCATCAGAGTGCTATTAATAATTAGAAGAACACAGTGAATTGAGCAACAGTTGTTAACAGGAAGCCGGGATGGGAACTGAAGGCAGCCAGGCACTGCTTTGCAGCAGGGAAGACAAACATCACCATATCTGTGTTGAGAACTCCAGAGAACAGCCCAGCAGTCTGCTCTCACTAACTATTGTTCACCAGACTCAACACCTTCTTAAATGATGTGGCAATATGGTGTGATGAAGGCCTCAAGAAGCAAAAGCAAAACAAAGAATGTTAGTGTGAAGGATCTGGAGAGTAATTTATTCATTTTAAGAAGCAAAGTAGGTGTCAGTGCAGAGGGGGTTGGGGCATGATAGAGAGACCTAGAAGAAAAGGTTTGCTCAAGCAGAGAGACCCCCAGTCCCAGCCCTGAGCTGCCACTGGTGATGAGCTAGCTGGGAGCTGCGGTTCTTCAACCTCTCACTTCACAGGAATTCACAACCTCTCACTTCACAGGAAGCTGTGCAAATTGCAAATAATTACTCAAGAAAAGGATGCCAGACAATGCTTACTAGCAGAGGAGGCTGGAGGGCCCCTCTCCAAGGAATGTCCACCTCAGGAGTGTGTGCTAATGAGGAGACTGAGACAGGGTAAGGTGGAATTCCTGGGGACTCACAAATAATTACCGGCGATGACTGAGAGGGAAAACTATGGTAGTAGTATAAGCAAACCAAAATACCATGCCTCGGGCTGTCAGTTGACAGGGTGTTCTGTGGGGGAGGCATCAATACGATTTAAATATGGCATCTGAAAGATCCCAGATCTCTCAACTTCTTCTTGTCTATAATTCATCAGCAAACTAGCAAAGCTCGACAGAGCAGATGCTGAGCCAGGCTCAGTCTACAAGCTTTTCTTTCAGGATGTAGAGGGTACAGACATGTGCCCTCGCAGAAGCAGGACCTGAACCCCTGGTTCTTTCACTTAACACCTGAGGGACCTGAGCAAGCTGTGTTTTCAAATCTCTAGTTTCAATTAATTAAAATGGGGGCCGTGTGATTTCACAGTGGGGCAGTGCGGCTCACTAGGCTACCCATAATTCACTCATGTGATCCTCAGGCCGCTCTGGCTTGTTTTTAGCATAAAAGTTGCCTGTCTGTTCTGATTCTTTTCCTCTGTCCAGTAACTGCTGTGAGTCTAAACCTCTTGCAGGCATAGGGTACAGCCAGCTGTGTCATTATTTTAAACAAATTATTTTAAGATGTGTGTATGTATGTCCCAAGATCTGTGCATCTATCTGATTTTTGTTTGAGGTAATCAGAATATATGATTAAACTGAGCTGACTGGTGGCCATCCTGTTCACTCCTCTTTCTCTCTCCTGGCCTCTCTTCTCCCTCCCCATTGTCTCTCCCTGGGATCCACAGAAGTGTTTTTCAAATATGGCACTGCCCCATCTGCGAATTAATCTGACAGAATAACATGAAGACCAAATTGGGCTCAAACAGTTATCAATGGCTTCCTGTTTGAGTCGCAAGCTTTGTGCAAACGGAAACATTACAAAAAGAAGAATCTAGTTTTAATTACAACAAAGGAGTTAGGTCTGCCCAGGTGACTTAACTCACCTGGTGGCCATAAAACTTTGACATTGCAATTTTTCTTTCTTAAAACTCCCGAGGAACCTGGTGGTCCAGTGGGGGTAAAGAAGTGTGATACCACACACACACACACACACACACACACACACACACACACACACGTAATTAATTATATTAATTGTGTTTTAAAAGGAATTTTTATTTATTACATATTACTCTCAAGTTTAAAAAATCACTTACATGGTGTTCAAGGATCCCTCCCTTCACCCTCCAGTACAGACCATCTGGAACCATGTGACTTTGCATCAGGGGGACACCGATGGTTGCATGGTGTCTATGACGTTCAAAGCTTCTCCTACACTGACAGAGAAAGCACAGGTCAGGAAAGAAAATGATGTGAGAGGGCAAAGCCCCCGTCGGCTGTGCTGGCCCTCCCATTCTGTAGCTTCCAAGAACCTTTCTCGGCTTCCCAGAGCTGCCTGTCAGGGCTTCCAAAGAAGGAAGGTTCCAGCAGCCTGGTCACACGCTTAGAGCCAGCTTGTCTTACATTTAAACACTGGGGTTCAGGCTGTCTAGAAGTAGGGCCAAGAGGCCTGTGTTGCTTAACCTGTGCCAGGGGGAGGGTTCTGCTATAAAATCTACCAGAAAGCCCAGGAAAAATCCAGACCCGAGGAAGGGGGTGCCTTGACACATTCAGGCAGAGCCTACTTGACCAGATCAGGTAAATCAGTTTTCAGCCTGTGGGTCATGACCCCTATGGGGGTCAACGACCTTTTCATATGAATATCAGATACCCTGCAGATCAGATGTTTCCCTTAAATTCATAACAGTGGCAAAATTACAGTTGTTCAGTAGCAACGAAAATAATTTTATGATTGTGGGGTCACCACAACATGAAAAACTGTATTAAAGGGTACAGCATTAGGAAGGTTGAGAACCACTGAGGTAAATGAGCAGACAAGGGGAGGAGTTTTTGAAGCAGGCTTCCCACTGGGTGTGAGCTGGGTGTGAGCTCTCTGTTCTGCAGTACACTGACCACCCTTTCCTGAGCTCACATAACTTCTGGGAACAAGTGTCCCACCAGGTCCTCTGTCCATTGTTTCAACTGGGTTGTTTACCTCTGTCGTCCATTTGTGAGAACTCTTTATATGCCCCGAACACTAGCTCTGCTCTGATGGGTGGTTTACAAGTGTTTTCTCCCATTCTGTAGGATGTTTTTTCCGTTTTGTTGATTGTTTCGTGTGCTGTGAAGTTTTATGATTTGATGCCACCATAGTTGATCTATTTTTCCTTTAATTGTTCTTGATGTCATAGCAAAATATAGTTTCCAGGCCCAATGTCTCGAAGCCTTCCCTCTTTGTTTTCTTTCATGAGTGTTATACTTCTAGGCCTTCGTTCATTTTCAGTTTGCTTTTCTTTGCAATGTAAGATTATGTTCCAACTTCACTGTTTTACACAGATTCCCAGTTTTCCAAAGTCATTCATTTGAGAAATTATCCATTTCATATTATGTGTTCCTGGCACTTCATGGAAAATAATCTGACCACATACACAAGGTTATGCATGCATGCATGCATACATACATACATACATACATACATACATACATACATACATAATTTCTGGTCTCTTTACTTCCTTGATCTATATTTCTGTCTGTACGGCAGTCCCGCACTGTTTTAATCATTATTGTTTTGCAATATGTTTTGAAATAAGGAAGCATAAATTCTCCAACTACTTCCAATTACTTGTGTCTGTTTATATTCGGTTCTTGGTCCTTCTCTGGGTTTATTACTACTGTCTTTATTCCTTTCAAAACCTTTTATCAATGGGACTGAGTTCTTAATTTCCTTCCTGTCTTACTTACTGTTGATGTATGGAAAGTTAACTAATTCTTTTTTTAAAACTAATTCTTTCATGTAGGTTTTGTATGCTGCAACTTTCTGATTTAATGGTTAGTTTGAACAGTCTTTTGTGGATTTTTTTATTTAAGATTTTCAATATGTAAAAGTTGATCATTTTATTCTTTTCAAGACGAATCACTTTTATTTCTTTTTTCTTACTTAATTGACCTGGCTAGGCCTTCCATTGTTACCCTGTTGAATGTAAGTGGCACAAGTAAGCAAGTTTGCCTTAATCTTGAAAGCTTATTTGGTTTTACACATGAGGTTGTTCATGAACTTTTCTGAAATGTATGTCCTCTTGTGTTCCTAGCCCCAGCCTAGCAAACTGGTGGGTTTTTTGTTTTTGTTTTTGTTTTTCAGATGGAAAAGAAAAGATAACCACAAGTTCATCTCACTAAAATGTATTTTAGTTATAAAATCTAAAGGAAACTATTCAATTCCTTTAAGAAAAAGACTCTTTTAGAAATCAAGATTTTATGTCTTGACTTCGAAGCATCAGATTAGAGAACTGAACAAAGGTAGATTTGATAGATACCAAATTAGAATTTAAATTAAAAATATTTAATTCACATAGAGAAATGCTAGTTAAACAAAAATTGAAAGCACAGAAAATGAAATTTTTATTATATTCACTGTGAAAACACATTTTTCTATAAACTTTAGCTCTTCATTTACTAAATATCATAAACATAGTAATTCAGATTTTTACTTTATAATAAACAAATATTTTGCCCTTAAATACTTTAAAAATTATGAGAAAATCATGAAAACATGTTCATAATTCTTCAATTGATGATTTCATTGGAATATGATAACATATTTGTCAGAAAAATTCAATCTCCATATAATGCTTTGTCTTATCTGAGATTATTCAATCAATAAATAGCAATCCATATGTGTGAAAATATAGAAAAAGTAGAATGTTTTATTAACAAAGGTTATAACTTCTTTTTTCTTTTGGTAATTTTTTTTATTTAAATTTGAAACAAGCTTGTTTTACATGTCAATCCCAGTTTCTGCACCCTCCCATCCTCCCCTGCTCCCCCACCAACCTCCATCCCATCCTTTTTCTGCTCCCCAGGGAGGGTCAGGCCTTCCGTGGGGAGTCTTCAAAGTCTGTCTTATCATTTGGAATAGAACCTAGGCCCTCCCCCATAAAATCTTTTTATTTAATGTATAATTATATAAACCTAAGGATGCCATTGTGAATTAATATGTAAGTTAAAGTGCTGTTGTGACCTCAAGAGGTTTTGACTTCTAAAGAAAATGGCTTGGGTCACTTCCTAACACAGCCATTGTTACTGTGTCCTTTGTGACCGTTGTACATAGGACTGCTTCAGTCCACACAAACATTAGAAGTAGGTATTACAATTCAGCCCACTTCATAGGAGGGAACACTGAGACCTGACATCACAAAGAAAGTTGAGGAGCAAACTGCATTGTGAACCAAAATCTGTCAGACTCCAGAGTCCATACTGGCTTTCTAGGAGAAATCCCAGTTCTCAGTGCGGATCGTTGCCTCACTTCTGGCTGTCCCAACTTTTCAGCGTGTTGGTTCCGAACCACATTTACTAATGATGTTTCCTGAAACCTGGTAACCAAGACTATTAATTTAGCAATGGCATCTTTACGCCAGCTGACTGCTGGTTACAGTAAAAGAACCACGTGTAGACCTGCACCTCACCTGAGAGTCAAGTCTGTGGTCTGCGAGACAACTTTGTTCATGTCAGTTTTTGAGAACGTGTCCAGGATCGAGATTGAATTCCCACATGAATAAATTAATAAATTCAACTGATTGACATACACAAACACTTTACCCAGAGGTTTCCCCTCTCCAGGGCAGCATGTCTTGCAGCAACTGTAACAAATTATTTCTTTAATATAGGATCAATGAGAAGAGGTGGGAGGGAAATGTTGCTTCTCCTCTACTTTCCTTTCTTCCTATAACATCTGCTAAGGTCCTCTCCCACACTGTGGAATCCTGGAAAGAGCCCAGCTGGAAGGGCTGGGTTCTCATCCCCATGATAATTTTAGAAGCAGAAGTTAAGGAAATGCATGGAGTTTTGTCAAGAGAGTGAATGATAACAAATATGTTAAATGCCCCTTGCTAGTGTCCTTTGTTAGGGCTTGCTGTGATCTGATGACTGAGGGCAGCTGATTCAGAGTTCAAAACTTGGCGCTCTACTGAGAGTCATACTTCCAGCATCCTTCATCACTAGACAGCCATGAAGCACACTAGCTATGGACTCAGGTCAGGAAGCAGCCTGTGACCTTATACATGGGATCCAGATTGCCAATTAGATTCACATCTTGGGTGATGGCTGTTTGTGTAGAGATTCCAGATGTTTCCTAAAAAGTAAGAACCCAGCGTGCACAGGGAATATGCTAGCTACCAACAATGTCCTGCTTATCAGTTCTGATAATTAGGCAGCCATGGAGAATTTTTTGGTTAACAAGTGACATGTGGCAAAACAAATAAAAACTTACAGACATCTGTGAAAGACTAAACAGAGTGAAGGTGTCCTTGATTTGAGGGTACTGTTGTTTTGTACAGTAGACAGGAATCACAGTAGAGAAAACATACCTCTCAGGACTGTAGTATAGTGTGTGCATTGGATTTGAGACAATCAGAAAACATTTTGTTGTGAAAGCACAAGATGGGCAACAATGATTTAGTCTAATCCTAAAAGAAATGCTCATGGAGCTCATCGGTCCTCTCAAAAATCCGACAGTTTGTTGGCAGTTGTAATTCATGCCTTATGAGCTTGGGTAAGGTCTCCAGGTTTCCAAGCTTTGGTTACTTCATCTGTTTGCTGGGGATAATAAATATATACTCAAAGGGTAAATGTGAGAAAGTAAACGAAATCATAATATATATATATTTATATGTCATATACATATATGTATATGTTATATACATACATACATATATATATATATATATATATATATGCCAGTAGGCACATGGCACATGGTTAGATAAGCATCAAAACATTTGGTTCCAGTATCCCCCCAATCTTGGCAAGTCCTTCCTCATCTTTTCAACTCATTTTTTCTCATCTTTGAATCTATACTGAAGGAGGTAAAAACTTCTATTAAGTACCTACATAAATAAATGTCATGAACAGAGACCTACAAAAATAGATCGCAATGCTTGAACACACAGAATCACCTGGTTTGGGTTTTATTTGGAATAAATTTGGGTGACTTGGCCTGAGATGGAACGAACCCTGGTTTGGAGTTTTTAAAAATATCTCAGGGGATTCAATATGCACCCAAACTGAGAACCAATGGCTCAAGTTCTCTTCTAGTTTTCCTGATTCGGCATTCTCTCCACTCAGTTTCTTCTCTATGACACTGCTTCCAGAATAATCCCAGCTGTCAGATCTGACAAAGACACCGGCCTGCCGAAAACTTTAGATTCCTTTGCTTATAGCAAACATGCTAAATAGACTTCTAGTAAGTTGATTGTGGCATCTCAAAACCTAGTGTGTAAGATTCTAGAAGTTGACTGGGCCTGACAGGAAAGGACACCATTAGGGAAAGAACTGAGTCAGCCTCTTCCAGCACAGACAGTGAAGCCAGCACTTAACACAGCCAAGGAGCTGCACAAGGTACTTGTCTTTCAGCCAAAAGTTACATCCACCATTGGTTTCTTATGGTTCCTACCAGGCAGAAAGCCTGAGTTCCATGCTGTCACCTACTACAGACAGCTCCTTGCTACAGTGGCCCCACCCTTTCTTCCTCCCACTAACCCCTAATTCCCATTCCAAGATTCAAGCTGAATGTCACCTTTACCCCCTTAACGTAATTAGTCTGTCTCCACTTCTAAGCTGTGTAGTATTTTTTCTCTTATTTCTAATTGATTTTGTTGTGCTGTGTAGTAATACACGCTATATTTACATGTGTGTAGCCCTCCTAATACCCTGAGCATCTCTGATAGTGAGTGAGTGAATGAGTGAATGAGTGAATGAGTGAATGAGTGAATGAATGAAGGAGGGATCAAGGGAGGGAGAGAGTTAGTGGAGTCCTTAAGTGCATAAGCTTACACTTACTCATCTTGTTTCCTAGGGAGTAACTAACACATAGTAGGAGTTCGGGGTGGGGGCCTGCTGAGTGAAGAGCTGTGTCTGTGGGCCCTGCTGCCACCCATCTGCTGCAATAATCTGGGCTCATTCTGAGTCATAAAGCACAATCTGCCAGAAAGCTTCCATCTGGAGAGACCTCTCCCCACAGCAGCCTTTGCTTTCCATCTTTAGGCCTGTGTTGTTTCTTATTCAACAGGAAATAATTGAATGCTAGTACTGACGCAAAAATAACTCGGAAGCTATAAAAATCGTAAACTGTCTATTAGTAATATTACACAGGATGCTGTAGGGCAGAGCTGTTCAGCACCACACGTTTAGCATCCAGGGTCTCCATGCATCATGTGTGCATGCTCCTCTGGCTGTGTCATGGCGCCAGCAGACCTTCTCTCCTGTGCACATCAGGCTCAAGCCTGTTCAAACTCAGCCGTGCCCTGTGCATGGAGAGGAGATATACTCCATCGTCCCAAATTAGTTGATGTATGCAGGAGAAAGCTGCAGCCTCAAGTTCTCACTCCACCCACTTGAATCCCTGGTATTGGACTTTATGAAATACAGAGGGAATTCTGGCCCAAAGAACTGCATATAAGCACAACAACTCTGAAATTCAAAAAGAGTTAAGCTGGTGATTGACTCATTTAAGTCAGCATCACTGCAGACTAGAAACTATTTCAGCTCCGTGCACAAGTGGAATATCTAATAGAGAATTACATTATAATGAAATATGCATTAATACAAGCTTCATAAAGTACTTCTCATGTTCTGTGGGCATCCAAAAGTTTCAAATGCACATAATTTTATTTTAGTTGCTGTTCAAATGATGGTACATTGGGTTAATGTGCTTAATTAAAAGTCACATTTGAAGCATGCAGCAGAGTAGTTAATTCACTATTGACATTTACTGTAACATAGTTAAGCATGTGGAAACAAGACACTGTGGGATATGTCACTGCTTGAGGATGGGGGGACTAGTGGGACAGAAGGAGGAGGATTTAAAATGTTCAGGTGCTTGACACTCAGGAAAATGCAGCAAGCTTGCCCTAAGACACTGGCCACTAATGGTACATTTTTGCATAAAGAGATGCTTTCAGAATGCCATGCACTCTACTGCCTCTGTTTATGAAGGTTAGTTGTTTGGATGTTTCCAGGGCTCTGAAACCACAGTTCAGATGCCCTGTGGGGCTCACTGTTTGAAGGGTTCATGGGCTGTCTCCCAGCTTTTTAGGAACGCTGTCTTAAGTTCGGTCCTCCTGTCCTAAGGTACATGCTCAGTGTAACTGCCATACCTACTCCATTGCTCCTGCACACTGGGCACCCTGGTTGTGAATGAGCAGGATCTATTCCCCCTCATTCTCATCCTCCACCCAAATCAAAGCCTGACAGAAGCTCCGGGCTAGCCCAGATTATACTTCATCCCACTTTGCAATCAGCATCCTCTAGTACTTTAAACGTTCTCTCTGGTCTCCTGCTGGCTACTTTCCCTCAAAAACCTCAGCTCCAAACGTAGAACCAGCCCAAGTGAAACAAGTAGAAAGGTTCAGGAAGACCTGCCACCTAGGATACCTCAGCCCCTAGCTGAGGTGAGAACTTACAGACCTAACAGGGATGACACCTGGGAGAGGAGTGGAAGGGAAGCCAGAGAAGCCCAGCCTCTCCACCAATACCAGGAGCCTGAGACCACAGGAGCCACAGAATCAGGCTGTCAGTGGACAGCTGTGAGCCTTGTTGGGAATGGCGGCGTGGTACCAATCCCCACTTTTCCAACAACAACTAGATGAAAAGGCCTGATTGCTTTACTGGACGATAATCTCCAACTTCATGTCAGTAAGGATAGAATGGTACCAAGACAGAGGGGTTTCCCGGACATCTCCAAAGTGGTCACTCAGCATCCTGTCTGGGTCTCTCTCTCTCTCTCTCTCTCTCTCTCTCTCTCTCTCTCTCTCTCTCTCTCTCTCTCTCTCTCTCTCTCTCTCTCTCTCTCTCTCTCTCACACACACACACACACACACACGTCCCAACCAACTTCTTTCCTGATACCTCCACCCTAATCTACTTTCCCATTTTTTCTTTCCTCTTTTCCTCTGCCCTCCCGCTCTCATTCCCTTCAAAAGACAGTGAATGAGAAGATTTCTAAGTTGCCCTGACAGGAGAGTCTCCTCTGCCAAGTGCAGCATTTTCTGTGAGAAGGGAAGCAAAGCATCGCAGCTTGACTCTCTCAGGCTTGGGCAGCAGCTTCCTGTCAACTGGAGGGTTCTTCAAAGCTGGTCTTCTGACTCCGTGATCTTTTTTGAACAAGTACCACTCTCAAAGGTCAGCATAAGTGGAAAGTCCAAGACCCACAGCTGGCAGCAGGTTACATGTCTAGTGCCCTTTGGCCTGATTTTTACATGAATGGAACATGTCCAGGGAAAATTAACAGCAGAATGTAAGCACTGAGACTGGCAGACAGGCAAGCAGAGGAAGGCAGTGCCCTGAGATAGATCTATGAGATTACTGAGCATTGAGTCAAACTAGTCAGGAACAGCAAACTAGACACCTAGCAACTAAATAAACCGAATGTCTGTGTCCATGTGTAGAACCTGGGAAAGTCCAAGAAGTTCCAAGTGAGGCTCTAGAATGACAGAAATGACTTCCAAGTGGAGACTGGACATTCTGAGACAGCAGACTGCCCTGATCTGGGCTTCCAGCACTACGTGGTGCTGAATCAAGATGATGAGGTTCAGGGGTTGGTTCTAGGGGGTCAAGGGCCTTCCAAACTTCACTGTTACATGGGAACATGGGTAGAATGGTGGAAGAAATTAATATTGCTCCACAAGATACCTCTTGATGCCTTGAGATCTGGCCTTGGAGTAGAATCACAGGACTCTGTATGCACCGAGTGTGGGAAAGGGCTGGAAAGAGCTGGAAAGGGCTAGAAAGGGGAGGTCAAGGCTGGTTCCTCAGCATCCTGCCTCACACAGTCCTGTGGATGATTGATTGTGAGGGGTGTGTGTGTGTGTGTGTGTGTGTGTGTGTGTGTGTGGTGATTACACTTGACTGTCAACTTGACTAGATTGAGAGACAAACACCTAGATACCTCTGCTCACAGCTGTGAAGATGTTTCTAGTAGTGACTAGATCCTGAGGGCTGGGATCTACTGAACGATTAAATTCATTCAGGGATCCAAACATTGAACAGACTCCTAGGGGCAGTGAAACTGTGGAAAGTGGGCCCTTGCTGGAAGAAGCCAGTCACTGGGGGGCATGCCTTTGAAGGGCCTGACTTGGCCCTGGTTCCTTCTTGTCACTCTTCCTCTCTCCACTCCCCCACTACCTGGGTGGGTGAGCAGTCTCCAGCCCAGAAACAACAGCACCAACCGTTGACTAACAACTCTGACACCCAGTCACCAATCACTACTAACCATTCTGAAGTCTTGATTCCAAGTAAACCCTTCCTACCTTTTCTCAAATACTTTGTTGCAATAATAAGAAACAGATTAGGGACAGGGAAGGCTTAAACATGTCTGTCTGTCTATTCATCTTTCTTCCTTTTCTTCTTTTCTTTTCACTGGACCGGACACAAGAGATCCTTCTTTGGGTGCCATAGTCCAATGACCATGGCTCAGGAACACAGATTTAAGCTACCCCAAATCCTGTGTTCCTGGAGTATCTTAAATTTGAGGTTTGCCAAAGGTGATGATGAGTAGCCATCCAGTAGATCTAGGCAAGCCTGGTGAAACCTCTAAGCCTCTCCGACTCCTTTTCCACTGCCCAGCTGGGACCATGAGCTTCTCAGGCTTCAACTGCAATGGAACCTTCCTCTGCCTGGGGTGTGACTTGGGACATTGCTGAAAACAAAGCGTGTCTGTGCCCAGACCGGGCCAGCCTGTCACTTTGGAGCACTCCCCGATGCCTCCCCACACAGCTCCCACTTGTTTGGGAAAGCCAGCACAGTCCTCCTGCCCTCATGGCTTCAACAAAATGGGCAGCCTGTGAAAAACCATTGTGCCCAGGGTGTGATACAGGTGGGCTCCGCTGAAAATCAGATATCCAGGTCAGGGATGCCGTGGTTCAGGCAGAGGGACTGATGGACCCCACACATTGCCCTCCCGAGTGTCTTCACATCTGTCATCACCAACAAGTCACCAGACTATGACTGAAAGCCTGCAGCCTTGGTCTGCAGCAGAGACCACAGTAGACTGAGCTTCTAGCAATTGAGCAGGGGCTTGCCACGCTTGCCCTCTGCTAGGCTCTGGTTAAGCTGTGTGATGTCCGGGATTCATTTTCAAGGGTGGCTCTAACAAAGTACCCCAAGCTGGGAATGACTTTAATTACAGTTTAGCCCTCATAGCCCTGAAGGGTGCCTGCTGAAAATGTACGTGTTATCAGTCCATACACCTTCCAGTGGCTTCTGGGAGGCATGTCTCCTGATCTCTTCTTGCTTGTCATGGTGGCAGACATCCTCAACACCCCTTGGCTTACAGTGTCTGTCCTGCCTCTGCTTTGTCCTCTTGGCTGTGTTTCTGTCTTCATACACATATTCCCTTCTTATATAAGGGACCAGTCATATAAAGGAACCCTATTGTAATAAATACTGAGCTTCCCTGTATAACAGAAGACTCTCTTCTCTTCCAGTGTGCCACATGTTTCAAGGTTGGGATCGAAATGTATGTTTTGGGGGAATACCACTTACCTCACAGGGCTTCATAGAGCTTCCTCCCTTTCCAGACAGTGCTAAGGAATGTAACCCGGGTTTTGCTCATCCTCTGCCCTACAGGAGAGTATGCTGTCACTGTGGCATGCTCAGTGAAGTAGATAGCTGAGCCACCCGCTCTCAGAAGCTCACTTAGGCATGGAGAGGGGGCAGACTTGGAACAAAGGAGCATACCAAATAGAAGAAGAGAGGTAGGAACTCATCCATGTTAAGGCGAAGGAGACCATTCAGGTAGAGAAGCTCAAAGCGATCCCCCACAAATAGGTGACTCATGTTTATGGGCAGATGATGACCCTGACACAGCAGTCACCATGCTGTGGAGGGAAGACAGAGGCAGAGACAAAAGGACAGGCACGGGCTATCACTCTCATCTCAGAGCCAGGAAATAGAAGGCATTACTCCCAGAGCTCAGGCCTGTGCTCCCTACTCCCTCTTTGCCCTGATCATTTTGACATGATTCTTAGGAAGCTCTCAATTTCAATTTCAGCTGAAATCCTAGATGACCTTGTGACTTCCCCTTTAGCTGCTCCACCCACCTATCCCTGGCAATTTATTCTGTAGGATTTGTGTCTTGCAACAGATTGCAAATGCCAGTGAGGGGAAAGACAAATGTCAATAATAGCCCAGGAGTTGCTGCCTCTTTCCTATTCACAGAGGCAGCCTCTGGAAAAACCTTGCCTGATAATTAAATAAACCTTTCCCCTGACAGATGAGGACATGGGGGAGATCTTATCCCAGCACTAGAGAGCAGTAACTGCCCTGAGATGCAGCCTCTCTTCCAAGGGAACTGACTTTTCAAACAAGCAGAGAGCGCTGGTTTTCAAAGGGCTTAACAGATGCATGAGCCCATCCCCCAAGCCACCACCCTCATGCCCAGGGGTCACTTGTGGCCTACTGCTTGCCAGGAGAAAGCAATGCAGTGTAGCCCTTGGGCCCTGGTCCTAGGACTCGAGGAGACAGTGGAGGAAGCCTTGGTCCTCGGTGGCTTCAGGTGGCCACAGCTACTCCACTGAGGACTTTGGTGGTGTGAGTCATAGATGACACCACTCCCTGACACCAGTTGTAGAGTTTCTGAGGTCTTTGCATACCAGGTAGAGGTTTGGGAAGTTATTTGAATCTTGGGTGTAGTTTTTAAAAGTATTTTGTGTGAGAGGTTGTAAGACTAAAAAGTAGTTTTCGTGTCCAACACCCAGGTTGGTGGGTGGAATAACCTTTTAGAAATCTCACTGTGTGGTGAAGGCCTGCAAACAGACAGATGACAGGCGACAGGAAAACAGAACAGTGAGCACTTCAGGCCTTAAGTAAATAATAAAATTTGTGGCACTGTTCGGCTTGTCTCGTAGGCAGATGGTCCACATCTGGCAAACACTGGGAAAGTTTTGGCCCCTAGATTTCATTGTTGCACTCCGGGATGACCTCACAGCCTCCTGCTAGTTGGAGCATCAGAACTGTAAGGGAAATGCTTCATTCCAGGAGACCCTGAGATACCAATCTCGACAGAGACAATCAGGGATGGGATTGGGACTAACACAACAGGTTCCTCCTTGGCTGGTCCCTGCTGGGCATGAGGCTTGGCTGAAGGGAAAGGACAACTGGCTTGCCTGGCTTCCTCTTGCCTTTAATCATCGGAGGGTCTATGTTGGGTTGGATATTTGGGTGGGTGGGGGAATCATCTGTTTTTCCCTTGGAAAAGAACTGTCTATCTCTGTGTCTCTGTGTCTCCCCCCTCTCTCTCTCTCTCTCTCTCTCTCTCTCTCTCTCTCTCTCTCTCTCTGTGTGTGTGTGTGTGTGTGTGTGTGTGTGTGTGTGTGTGTGTGATGGTGGTTAACAACTATTGAGTGCTGACTGTATTCCAGGCCATATTTCTAGCACACACAAAGGCATATGGCTAGGATAGAAAGTGAGATCCAGTGTTGTGCTTACTACTTAGTACCTCGGTACAGGGCAAGCACTGTACTTTGACTCCTCCCTACCTCAGTGTACTCATCCTACAGATAAAAATAATGGTATCATCTCCCTATGAGTCTTGTTGAGAGACTTACATGCAGGGATACTTATAAAATATTTTAAGTACTCATCATGCCTTTGCATCAGCCATATCATCCTCCTCCACTCCTTCCCAGAAGGGCCAGTTTTCCCACTGTCCTATTTTGGGTCCATGTCAGAGTCAGGGTTTATTGAATGTCCAGAATGCAATAGCTTCTATATACATACATGATGTGGGTTCAACAAGGCATTCTCTTAATAGAACTGAGATGTGTCAATGTCAACACAACCTTACAGGCATGTCCATTATGCAATTCACTGAATTCATTATCATGGTCTGCTGGTCACTGCTGCAGCCAGTACTTCTGCAAAGGACTATAATATGGTAGAGGTACTCTTGCCATCACGTTTGTTATAAGACCCACTCCTGTCACTTCCAGAGACTCCCATCCCATGTCTCTCGGGTCACTGAGCACGGAAATTGAAGTCTCTGCTTATTTTCCTTGCCCTTACGGAGATAGAAACAAATTTGAAGACAGAGAGTATGTCTTAAGGATGGTTGTTATTGTTCTCATTGGCTGGTAAAGTCTGATATGCTAGATATAGAAATTATGATTGGACCTGTAATTGCCCTTGGAGAAATAAAGACCTTCAAAAGAGGCATGTGTGTCTCTCCATCTGACTATCAGGGTACTGAAACAATGGACCCCAAAGAAAGAGTAGGGGTCTTAGTCCAGGGTTGAGCTGTGTCTGAGGAAAGGTAACTGCCCTTTCCCAGCCACCCAGAATCCAGGAGACAATCAGATGCAGCAGGGAGGCCACTCAAGCAGGAACTCTTTTATTGCTCCGTAGCAGGCATCTTTTAAAGCAAAGAACCGCAGAGCAGGAAGACAGGCAGCCAATGGTTTTAAAGGTCAGCCTATCACACGCCTAGGTGCCCTAGCTTTACCTACTGAACACGAGCTGTTCGTACAGTGACTTCATCTGGTTCCATCTATGCAACCAATCATCTCTTTTGTAAATGACTCAGGACTCACCCATCTCACTTCCCCTCAGCGCTATCTTTGACTGGCTAGTGTGCCCTACAGAAAGGAGATTTCTCCCAAGAATCTCATGCTGAAAAAGTGGAAAGGCACCAGTCAAAGAGGGGACTTGTCTCCTGGAAAGGGATTTCACACAGTTCTAGCACCTTGTCAGACACCCTTGCAGGATGAAATTGAAACCAAATAATAATGAGTCAGTGATGGGTGCAACCACAACTTGACCAGGACTGCTGAGACGTGCATATCCTTGGCCTTCTGTTTAAACTTTGATCTTACTTCAGGACACCAAAGATAGACTCGGTGATGTCACTGGATCTCTTTACCTCTTCCCAATGTGGCCCCATTGAATCTATCTTTTTTCTGCTTTCACTATTCCTTTGACTCTTTGAATTGGCTTACTGGGGATGGGTGGCTGGACTTGATTGAGACACTTGATTATGACCCCCGAGGTTGATAATTGATCTGATACCATGAAATAAAACTGGCAAACCCACCCTTCCCATATAGCCAACTTTGGGGCCTTGTGAGTAGTGGGTAGCTAAAGATCGGGGGAATGTTTTTACAATACAGCCTTCCTTCTTCCTGTCTTAGATTCCAGTGTCCTAACTCTATCCATCCCCAACAACCATCAACCCCAACTGCCTCAGCCAAGTATAATTCACCCACCTGCTCAGAAACCAGTATAAGGAACATAGCCCAGGCAAGAAAACTAGGGATTTTTTTAAGCCACTCCATCCCTCCATCCAGATCAGCCTCCATTTTCTCTCTTCACAGCATACAGCCAAGGGATGGTGCTCACTGCACCATTGCACATTAATATACATTTAAACACTACTCCAGGGCAACATTAGACAGTGTCTATTTTTAACTCTGCCCAGTGGAAATTCTTAACATTAAAGAAATAAAAAAAAAAATACTGAAGTTGGTATAGACTAAAAGTATCATTAGATTTCTGTCACAAAAGGACAAGCCACCCCTGGGTCTCTGTGACCTGTCTATGGTTGTGACCCATGAGCCTAACACATGATTTTTAACTTACAAAAATTGCATAGTGGCAACTTTCAGTTCCTGTTGAGGTGTGGGGATTTTTGGCTGAGAGCAGTCAAGGCCCTCTTCTTTGTTCAAAACCACAGAGGGGAAAGCAGGGGACCGTGCTGAGCTTTTTTTTTTGCAATGCCATGTGGTGACCTCATGAGCCCTGGAGACACAGAGGATGCAAGAGGGAGCGGAGCAGCATAGTCTGGCTAGATGGAGCCTGTTGCCAGCAGAGACTCTCCCACCACTGGGCTTGTCAGGAGGAACCAACTATATTTTTGCAAAGATCTAATTTTAGAGAACAGAGCTTGGTAATGTGCACCCAATGTAACAGGAATAAAGTGTGACTTCCATTAGTTAGATGACCAGAAGATGGACTATGCCTTGTCTTTGCTGGGGCCCTGCAGCTGGAGCATTTTAAATTTCATTTATTCTCCAAAATTGATTTTCTTTATTCGATTTACCTCCTCATCAGCCTTTCTACTAAGACTGCCCCATTGTACCGCCGTTAATAACCACAGGGCACTCTGAAATTTCCTTGAGTGTCACACCTGGGGGGTATTTGTTTCTGTGAATTAGGCTCTTAACTCTAATGAGAACATTCAAAAAACCAAACAGTATTTTCTGTTTAACATCCTAGATGGGGAAGGGCTGAGCACTGTCCACCGGGCCAATAGCTGTTCACTGAGCGGTACAGTGATGGACCCGTTCTAAGAGTCCCTGGAGCAGTTCTGAGGTTAGTCTCCTGCAGGGTGGCTCTTGCCCAAAGCACTGTAAGGCTGCCTGGGCTACCTCTGTCACAAGTGATATTTTACCTCCTGCTTTGCAGGCAGAGCCAGGGCATTTGTTGGGGCCAATTTACAGTCCTGATGCCAAGCAGCCAGCAGGGAGGAACTGGGCTTCGGTGCATGTCTGTGACACAGCCCCAAGGAGAGCTTGTCCGTGGGGAGAAAGTGGGTTAAAGATCTTGTGGCTCATCAGTTGGAGAAACTTCTTTCCTTTGGGCCATTTTGGAGTGATCGCGAATGATTTGTTTCCATGGAGTTTTGTTTTAAATTCTGAGTTCATTATAGTGATACTTGTTAATCAATTTTAAGTGGAAACAGCTGCTGTGTGTCACTCCCACGGTCCCCCTGAAAACCCTAGAAAACCATAATTCAAACCATCCTCTCGATGTCCTCAGTCCCACTCAGAATGCTTACTGGCTCTATGGGCCAGGTTTTTTAGGCTCTTTCCTGGGATCAGCCCTTGGCGTAGAGGGCTAAGGGTGAGCAAGGTGGATGAAGGCCCACAAGCAGGCAGGAGTTCAGGCTTCAGCAGCCATCTGATGAGATGTATCAGTGAGCCATCTTAACGGCACAAACCAGGATCCATGGGAGACTCGTGTTTCTCTCCTCATTGGTCCAGAACACTCTCATTGAAAAGTTACCATAAGCAAGCAAACAGCTGCCTGCTGGGTTTGTAAAATAGAAAATGCAGCTCCCAAGGAGCTCACAGCCCAGTAGGGGGAAGAGAACTTAAAAAAAAAAAAATCATAGCACAGAGAACTAAATGAGAAAGCTGTGGTGACTGGTAAACAGGAGACCACTGAGGGGCTGCTGAACTCTTCTGTCCCATTTACATCCAGCATCTAGCAACCCCCACCCCCTAGAGAGGCAGGGGTGGCGGGCATGACCAGCTCCATGCTTGCTGTAGTATGGCTCCTCTGGAGATGGGTTCTACCTAATAAAGATAGGACCAGGTGCACCGTACTCTTATCTACCTCCCTGTTCTATGTAGCTCTGCCTGTGAATGGTCAGGCTGCTTCCAAAGCCAGCATCACAGCCAAGATGGACCCCAGTAATGCTAGCAAGTGTTCTCTCTAAAGGCCATAAGGTTAAGAATGTTCATTCCTCTATTGCGCATGGGCACGATGATGGTGTCCCTGCCAAGTAGGAATGATGCCTAGAATATGCTAGGACTGTGGTTCTCAACATGTGGGTCCAGACCCCTTTGGCAAACCTCTACCTTCAAAAAGTATTCATATTATGATTTATAACACTAGCAAGATTACAGTTACAAAGTAGCAATGAAAATAATTTTGTGGTTGGAGGTAACCAAAACATGAGGAGCTATATTGAAGGGTCTCAGCATTAGGAAGGCTGAGGACGACTGCACTAGCAGGATGCAAGGGGAAATGGGATTGTTGATGAGAGAAAAGAGAAAACCTGTCTCTGCGGGTGTGGCTTTCAGCCTCTGAACTACCAGAGCCCTCCATGCATCTTCCGAGTTAAGGTTACTCATGAAACTGTTTTCCTGTGGCTACAGGAAGAAAAAAAAGGAGGCTAGGCTGTAAGGGGATTTAATCTGTGGGATACAGTACACCCCCATCATTTGCCCTCCTTCTGTGAGTAGCTGTATGGCTGAGAACAGCTTTAGAAACAGCAAGATACTGTTCTCCCACTGATAGCTGAATACAGGCTCCATTTCCACAGCCACTAAAGTAGCAGCAGCCATCACTACCTGGCAGGACCCCTGTGGGGGACAGTGGTGGGCCTTGTGAAAGCCCATGGTATGCTGTGTTGTCTCCAGCAGGAAACTAATTAATTCCAGCTTTTTGTGGTTGCTTTCCTAACTCCCTGAGTCCATGTCCAGTAAAACAGAGCCTCGTAAAGTCTCCAGAAGGAACGGGTTCAGTGTTACCCAGGCAGCAGTCTGAAGGAAGATGTTTGAAAGGAGAAGAGCTGTGTGTCTGAAGAAGAGCATGTTCTCTGGGGTGGAAGGCTGACTGAGGAATCCCCTGGGTCCCCATTGTAAGGTGGTGGGGTTGTCATGAGGCAGGGGGCGCCATCTTGGTCTGAGCAATGGTTAGAGGTGTGAGGGACAACTTCAGTCCTCAAATGTCTGACACCATCAGAGACAGTGAGGATAATCTCTTGTCAGGATCCATCACTGCAACTGGGGGGACTCAGGTACAAAGAAAGATGATGACCTTCTGGGTAGCTTTGGGAAAAGGGTACCCGAGGAAGGTGTAGAAAATTGCTTCTCAGTCAGTCATGCAAGGAGGGTGAGTTTTCCGTTTGCTAGATAGAAAGGTAGGGTGATTAAACAGCTGGTTTGCCTGGGGTGGGGCCATGCTGATGCCCTGGTGGGTGACAAGCAAATCACCTACTCATCAAGTCTGGAAGAGAGACAGAACAGTCAGGATGGAGGTTTGAGCAACAACCAGTCTCTCTAATAACGATGTTCATACTTCTATAAACAGACATTTTACTGAGGGCTGCTGTGACTTTGCAGTTAGGCCAACTGTCTGAAAGCCATGTCTGTTTTTCCCCCAGAGTCTCTCCCTGCTCCTTTGGACCTGCTATTGTTTTTATCTGGTGGTGGTGCCGTTTACCACCCACACACTAAATGACACAAGAGGATCTTACTCTGTCCTCTGACACCATGACAGAGAGACCGATTATTTTCCTGAGATGTTTCAATTCCCTGTATCTTAAAAATCACTTAACAGACAAAATGTCATAATTCAGGCTTTGTTCCCCGTGAAAGTGGAGCTTTGCATTTTGTTTCTCCTTCTAAGAGACAAACAGAATGTTTCTGTCAACGGGACTCATGTAAAAATTTTCCCCATTGGATAGAGAAGTATGATATAGTTTCAAAATTTTTCTAAGACACATTAAAATATAGAATGGCAGTCTTGAGTCATCATTTTTGTAATATTTAGGACTAGTGTTTGGGACACACAGGTACAGGGTTAGCCAGAGCAATGAGTAGAGAAAAAATGATCACTCCCAATACTTTTCCTGTCTCTTCTCCTGTGGTACAATTGGATGAACATCCTAAGAAAACATGTCCTCATCATTTCTATTTTATGTCATGAGACTGACATTTCACCTGTTTTTAATAGAACTGTACTTGGGCCTAATTCTCTCGGTCACTGTCCCTTTGTTCTCAAGGTCAAAAGTGTAGTTATTGAGGGTAGAAGCACCCAGCCTGCCCAGGAGGAAGTCTGCTTTTACCTGGTAAGTAATGCGGACTATCTCATGACTTAGGACAGTTAAATTCTCATGTGGTACATAGAGTTTTGAATTGGAGTAAGAAGCTCAGGTTTGAGCCCCACACCTGTCACTTTAATTTCATTCTTGTTAATAAATCATTTCCCATATTTTTATATCCCTATCTGTAAAAATATGACACACACACACACACACACACACACACACACACACACACACACACACACACACACACCTGGAAAACATGAGAGGATGTATGTGAAAGGTCGAATAAACTGTTAAATCCTACCCTACACTGCACAGCACTCTGACATTTAAATGTCTGTATGCAATTGATTTCCCACCTAGCCAGAGGAGAGGGTCATAACCAACAGGGAAAGCAGGCGTGTTAGTGTATTAATAAAGACCATTTCTGACCCCATGCCAAAGTAATACACCATTTCACTCCCAAGCAGTGGGAGGTCTCTGTTTGGCTTCGGCAGAATGGAAATACTAATGTCAAACTTACAAAGTCACGCTTCTGTTGCTTCCTGGCCCTTCAGACCATTTCACTGTCTTTGCTTTCTGAGACACCCTTCTCTTTATTGCTGAAGTGCAAACCCTCCCCCATAGGAGGAGATACTGGCAGCTTGTAGGTCTCACAGCTCTGACAGTCAGCTTCTATGGGCTCACAATGGCCTTCCTCTTTACAGAGTATTGGGGATGTTGGAGATCAAACCTGGGCACCCTCATATGCTAGGCAATTGCTCTACTGTGGAGTTACATGTATACCAAGCTACCTACTCTCTGAAATAGGGTCTCACTAAATTGCCCAGGCTAGCCATGTATTTACTCTGTGACTCAGGTAGGCCTTGAATTTGTCTCATCCACCAGAGGAACGAGTCTGTACCACCAGGCCCAGCTTGAACTTGTCCATAAAGAAAAAACTACCTGGGGGTTGGAAAATTAGCTGACTGGTTAGGAACACTGGCTGTTCTTCCAGAGGACCAGAGTTCAATTCCCAGCACCCACATGGCACAGTTCTAGGGGATCCAATGTCATTTTCCTTTTCTGGTCTCATTGTCCACCAAGCACACACATAGACATTAATGCAGGAAAAAAAAAAACCATCTACTGACTTTTTGCAGCAAAGAGCCCATTTTAATCTAGTCTAAGATGGATGGCAGAAGGCTCCCTGAAAATCAAGCTGTTTAGTTATTCCTTTTTACAACCTTGGACAACCCACTTGACCTGTCTCAGAATTCATTTCCTGGTATCCAAAAGGAGAAGCCGAAGGACATCCCACATCCTCCCAGATAAACAATCCGGTTTAACTTAGAGACATTCTTTAGCTTTGGATGATTGGAGGCCCAGAAGATTTTTCTAGAACTTAAATATTATTTTCTATTTATGAACATTACAACTACCTGTGATTGTCAGTGTCTACACAGCCAAACGAGTATGTGAAAGCCCTGGAGCTCAAATTCTTCTAGATGCCCCAGCCCTCATCAGCACCCTCTCTACACACAGGACACAGCACCCCCACTGTTCTCTGGAGCTCTAGCATAGGCACTATCTACCTACGCATTCTTTTCAATGGTCGCACAAAAGTTCTCCATACAGAGAGCATCTCTTATGTCATAAGAGTGGACAGGAAACTGAAAGCATCCACCTCTGATATCAGTGCAGGTTTAGATCCTAAATTTGCGTCTACAAAAAAAAAATGTTAGATGATCTGGTTTTGTTTTATAAAGGCCACCCCCACACTTCACTGCAAGCCCCTCAGCACTCGTTGGCTTGATACCAATTATAAATTCATAGCAGCCTTCTAGAAAGATCATTCCTCAGCCCTGTGGAAAAGGAAGAAAGCACCCACCAGAAATGGCTCCCAGTCTACAACCTCACTCATGGTCCCACACTGGCTCTGTGATCATGATGCCTCAGAATCTGAGACTTTACACTTCGTTATGAAACTTGAAAAATGGAGAAAGTGGCATGTGGTCCTGGACATCCTGAATATTTTGGAGACCCCCCTCAGGCTAACTGGAGCTCTGCCATCAACATTTCTGTGGTAGGAGAAGGTGGCATACAGCTCAGAAGAAAGCAAGCCTAAAAGAAAAAATGAGAAAACAAAACAAAATACCATCTTCCCCAACAAGGAATATGCATCTGGCCCTGAGCCAGTTTGTGTTGAAAATGAAACTTTCAATTTTTATGGATTGCCTGAAAAAGGAGCCAGACCTATTTCACAGCCAGGGCTCAGCTGAGGGAAGACCAGAACACATGGGGTGGGCATGATTTGGGGGGCAAGGTTTCCAGGGCTAGACTGTTTTCCCTTCACTCTTCACCCCTGGGAAAAGCTCAAAATGCTCCAGCCACCAAGCACATGGCCAGATGTCCATGGGTTCATGTGGCCCAGTGCCAGGACTGAAAACAGTCTCTCCTTCCAACCTTCTCTCGGAAGGGAATGACAAGATAGCCCCAACACAGAAAGCTCTTAGGTAGAGGGAGCTGAAAGGTTAGCAAAGGCTCCTGTGATGCAGACAGCATCCATTTACTCAGCAGAGAACACAAGAAAGAGTCTGGAACTTCCACTCTGAATGCAAATGGACTACAGAGAAACCAGGAAGTCTATTCTATGTCAGGCATCCAGGCTTTGAGAAAACAGGAATAGTCAGTTAAAAACAAAATCATGTAGAAAGCCTAAATGAAAAGTAATGTTTTTTGGTTTTGTTTTTCTTGTTTGTTTTCTATTTATTCTCATGAGAAATTATTCCAGAAAGAATAATTGCGAAGTACAATGCTAGATAGAGGCACCCTGATGTTCCCTTAGCCCACAGGTAAATAATGTAACATTGCAGAGGACTGGCTTAGACTCCCACATTCCCCATCGCATCATATGGCCCTCTAAGTCTGTTCACGTCCGTAAGCCTCCAGCTGCTCATGTATGGGGGGTCTTTGAAGGAATTTTGGAAATAATGTGGGAGCCTCTCATGTATGTATTCAGAAGGTAGAAACGTCTTTAGGGGAATGGACCTTGAATCCAAAGAGAATTTCTGCAAGCCCAAGGAGGGAGGAAGTGCTTCCAGAGGAACATTAAGACCCTGCTCTTATGTAAAGGTGCCAAGGAGCTGACCAAGACGGACTTGGAGCTGATAAGCTTTTTGGAGATTCCTACAATCCCCTGTGTGATACACAGGGGGAGAAATCTGATCCTAGAGAATCTGAAGTGACTTTTGGAAGATCACCCAATTCTGTCAGTGTCAAGGTAAAAATTTAGGCCAGACAAGCTGGTGAAGCGAAGCTGGACTTCAGTGAAGCAATCACGACTGCATCCCATTTACCCAAGTCACGGATGTACTCAGTGCAGTAAACGTTTGGAGCCATTTAACCCCCACAGCCCTGGTTTTGGACCTTCTCATATCCAGAGCCAGGTTCACAGACACCAGACCCGTTCAGTTACTGATGTCACCACTCAGAAGGACCGTGCACTTGGTTTCATGTTCCACCCAACCACTGGCTTGAAATCTTTTGTTGTTATTGTTGTTTTTAACATTTTTCAATTTGCATGGATCACCACAAGTTAAGCAGAGAGTCCTCATTATTTCCATTTTGTAGATGTGTTGATAGACTCTTGAGGAAACTCAGTTGTTTGTTCTTGACCTGACTGCAGACACCTCAGCAAGGGGAAGCAGGGACAGATGCCGCTGAGCTGTGGGAGAAGCTCGGAGGGTAGTATGGTTCCAGAGCCCTTTGGGAATCCCCTGCTATCGATGACCTAAAGTCTCTTTGCTCTGAATCTATGTGGTCAAATACAGTTATCACGCATTCCAGCTTACCGTAAACCAATTCTGTTTTATGCTAGCATCAGGAGAGTCCCTAAAAAACTGGGGTGAATTGGGTATTCTACTGAGGTATCCAAGTAAAGCTTTCCAGAAGGGCCCCAGAGCGTGTCTGTTATGCTGGTCTCTGTGCCTGGTAGGCCACAGATATGACCTCCAAAGATGGGACTTATCCAGATAACACGCTAAAGAGCCTGACCCAGGCAGAGATAGGCAGCTGACTGTCACTGAAAGGCTGGGAGCCAGGCACATAAGCACAGAGGGATGAGTTAGCTTGGGAACTAGCCTGCTGTGGGTGATACCCAGAGACCAGAGCAGACTGCCAACAGTATGGCGTCCTTAAGACAGCGGGATGGACTGACCTGTGTGCAGCCTCAGGAGATCTCCATCATGTCTACTCTGTGACCCAGCCAAATGATTTCCCTTTAATAAGCCTGAATTTCATAGTTTGGAAAGTGGAGAAGTAGAATTAAACTCATGAGTGAGTGCTGAGGTCGAAGAGCAGATATACAGAGAGCACAGTTCACCGTGGCCGTACTAAAAAGCTTAACTTCCATTTATTCAACTCTTTAAATATTTCCAGAGCCCTAACAGGAGCCAGGCTCTGTGGGACAGACTGGGATCTACGGAATCACCCAGTAGCATGCTCATAGATGTTTAAAAACCAGTTATCCGGAGGAAAAGTAAAGACTACTTTACGGCATATGCCAGTTTCCATGGTGTAATTACTGCCCCTGTGGCACCATCTGTCACTGGATGCAGAAGTAGGAGGAGATGTCCATTATCTGTGGATCCTACACCAGCTGACCACTGAGAGCAGACAGACCGTGGGTGCCACAGCAAGGAACAAACTCAATACAATGGGGCAGAATGGGAAGGGCCACCCGAAAAGGACAGGGCTCTACTAGACTTGGCAAATGTCTGGATAGGGCAGCAGGGAAGGGGGTGAAAGATGAAAGCTATCTGAGGAAAGCCTGGAACGGGGGAAAGACCAGGCTGAGGAAAAGCAGAGAGCAGAGGAGCCAGTGGCAGCATTTGACAAGATGCAGAGATGGGTTCTGTACAGAGGCATGCACGGCACTTACTCCACAGTTTCGATCATTCTGGCTGCAGTGTAAATAATGCATACTGAGACAAAAGCTAAGCAGGGATAGCAGGTCAGGTAGTAGCCCAAGCAGAAGAGGCTGATGCCTTGGGCTGGATTTATAGTCAGCTGTTCCTCAGTCTCCCAGCACACCCCCCCACACACACACACAAGGATAATCAAATCCATAAATACTCAAGTCCCTTATATAGAATGGCACAGTATTTTCTGAGAACCTACACAAATCCTTGAATGTTTTTTTTTCTTTTCTTTTTGCAATGCTAGGGATGGTACCTAAAGGGTTATACATACAAACATCTTACTTCTGAGCTACACCCCACCCCGTTCCTAACATCATCTCTAGAGAACTGACACAACCAACCACCATGAAACTGCCTTGTAGACAGTTGTTTGCAATGTATTTTTGGGAAATATGGCAAGGAAAACTGTCTGGATATGTGCACTATGCTATATCCTTTCCAGAATCCTTGGATATACAAGATATAGTTGTATATTTATTGAACAAGAATTCACTGTTTGTGCCAGGCACCTATTACTGTGCTAGGCCCTGGTAGCACACCAAAGAGAGCACTACAATAGCCTTTATGAAACTCATGGACAAGTAGAAATGCCTTAAAAATTATAAAAATGGCTAGATCTTTGGAGCTCAGTGCATGCCAAGCATAGCACTAAATACTCGGTATATGCTATTCCATTGAACCCTCACACACTTGTAGGGATAGATACAAGTGTTGCCTTTGCTAGAGATACTGAGTAGGAGCCTGGTAGGGCTGCAGTTCAGATGTCTACAGTCTATCCAGGATTTTAGCTGTCATCTCCAAGGTGAGCCCATTGAAGGTAGAAGGCATAGGAATGCTGTAAGAAGGGCAGAAGGGAGCTAGGCCCCCTGGGAAACGCCTAGCCTTTTGTCAGTAAGCCCCAGGCTTCCTGTGGCCCCCTCTCCTCAGCTCCTTTGCCCCCCCCCATGACACCTCCATGGTGCTCAACAATTTTGGTCCAGGAAGGAGCCAGGTTGGCCTTAGACAAGCAGAAGAATGATACCTATGTTTTCTAAGGTCTACCAGTTTAAATATATTTTTTGAGGAAATCCATTTTATGATTTGTAGACTATACACCAAAAGGACCAAGCAAATGATTACAGTCCGATCAAATTGCCCATTAGAACACACAACGAAAGAGCATTTGCTTCACTATTTTGTCATATTCTGCAATAAATCTGACAAGTGACAAGCATTGTCCTCCATCACAAACTATAAAAGAAACTGTAGAGACAGGGCTGTGGCCATGTCCTGCTGTCAGCCAGACCCTAGCCAGTGATACACTTCTATCTTCAGTCATTCCTTTTTATATGAGGTGACAGGCAGTTGGTTTTGATCATGGGCTTTAAAGAGAAATGACCTCTACTAACAACATCTGCCATATTTCCCAAAAGATTTCCTTGAGACCATTCCACTCTAATATTTATATTTGTGTAGACAGCCTTTTTCCAAGGTTTTCTCTTCCTAGCAATGTATTTTCCCTCAGCAACCCTTCATAAACACACAAAGACCCAACTGGATGGGAATTTGTGTAAAAGAAAATTCTTTCTGTACTTTAAGGTCAGACAGAAACAGTCCAAGCCTTCAAGTCCCAGTTTCTAACCACTTATGAGCCATGTAACTCTAAGAAATTTACATACTTTATCTGGGCCTGTTTCTTAGTGAAAATGTAATTTCTTGACTTTCTGCAGTTCTCAAGAAAGAGAAATGAGATAAATACTTAAAGGGTTCAACACTAAAACATATATTGCTTCTGTGAGAAAAATGACATACCAGCAGTCTACCAAAGTGACTACAACTTCTGGGAGAGAGTTAGGAGGGATGTGGACTATCCACCAGAACATGGGGGAAAGCAGCAGTAGAAATGGCTGATAGAACTTCCCAGAAATCTACTCACAGCCTACCCAAACATCTCAAGTCAGTTTTGGTTTAGGGTTCTAAAGATAACAGTGATAGAAAAGTGAGTTCTTGTGCCTTACTGATTTTGAGTTAATTAAAAGGTTTCTTCATACTGGTAATTAGTAGTATTGTGATTTCTTGTTCATGATCAGATATCAAAATATCTGATCTCCACAGCTGACATCCATAGACCCAAATCCATTGGTTGGTGTAAGTTACATGCAGAGTAAGCAGTCACCAGGAAGAGGCCACTAAAGAGTGTGTGGAGCCTGGGCTGGAGATCTGATAATGGATGTTTTCCTTCTCTGAGCTTTCAAGAGAAGGGTCCACCTCTGGGATGCTGGGTGTGACTTCACCCTGTTGATCCAGGACTTCTGTTCTGCTAACAAGACTCTAAAAGGAAGGAGGGATGTTAAACCAGACTTTCAAACTGTTATTAATAGAAGGCAGATGTCTTGGGGAACACTTTGGAAAGAGTCATTATTCATATTATCTTCCTTGAGAGAAACTTCAAGGAGACTCAGCCTTATCAGCAGAGATAATAATAATGTATTGGCTTCTCCAAAGATAGATCTTGAGTGTCCCATGGATGAGTCAAACTTGGCTGGACTCCTATGAGATCTGAGAACTTCAAACCAAGTTCCCCACAGCCTTGAGCCAAGATGAAGAAAGGTCCAAGGCAGATAATTGCCCCCTCTTCTCCCAATGTCTCTGTGGAAAGCTTTTCCCTCAGTGCTGTCTCAGCCTTGGGAAACATTCTCCAGTCCTTCCAGTATTCACTGCTGCTGTAGTCTAATGGAGGTGTGTCCCAGACAGAGCCATCAAGCCATGTATTTCCTGATGGTGCAGCCAGTAAGCGCTCCAGAAGGGTATGTCTACAGTGTGGATTTTCCCATCTCTCATCTCCCCAAGGCCATCTCTAGGAGTAGCCTTACCTAGCTAAGAAACAGGAAACGTGGGGAAACACATTTCCTTTCTCTGTCCTAAGCAAGCCTGCTATGGAGTCAAATGGACGTGCAGACAGGTTCATTGGCAATAATTGGGCTGACTCCTCATGCCAGCTGGTGACTAAGAACTGAGCAGAGTTATCATTTCCCACAAAAGCCCAAGGATCTTCATCCTCCTTTTCCACTTCTTCCAGTATACATGTTTTCTGGAAATCCCTGTCAGACGACAGCCAATGGGGCATTTGGGTTTAGCATTTTAAATAGTGACCTGGTCGCCTGTGACGACTTGGAGGAAAGAGAAATGCTTAAGCCATCTCTTTCTTTAAAGGACCAACGGCAATACCTGTACTGACCCAAACTTAGTCCTTTCTGTCTTTAGCAGGTGGGGAGAAATGATTCGAGTTCTCCAAGGAAAATCTCACAAACCAGACTGAAGTGTGGGTAGAACTCCTAGGCTAGCATGGCGCACAGCACAATCTGGTCAAGTTCTGGTCCTGTTTTTGAGACAGGGAACAGGTCATTTACAAATGCCTCATTGAAGCCTAATTTTCTCCCAGTATAAAACAGTCTCGCCTTCCTGGCATGACAGTTCACACGGGCACACTTCACTCTGCTTTGTCCCTGCCTGAAACCAAAAGCTTGACCCCTTCCTGTCTCTTCATGCCTCACGCCCACACTTGGCTCCAATACTGACCTCAGAAAAACACAGTACTGAGAGCCTCCCTCTTCCCTCCCCTGCTCCTGTTCAAGCCCCTGGAAAGACCTCTCCTTCCACCAGCCTTCCTCCAAAATGCAAGCCTGGAGCACGGGAATATCTGTGCTGACCCAAACCTTCCAGAGGCACTTGGATAACGTACTCAGTTCAGATATTCCTGTGAGGAATTTCCCTGGAGTCCCTGAGGCTGCTCCACACACTACACCGAACGCCTTCCTGGCTAAGTTTGATTGGCTTCTTTGTTGTTGTTTTAGTTTGCTTTATCACCTACAGTCTTCCCTGTGTCATCTGCCCAGGACCCAATCCAGCTCCTTTCCCTAATGTATACAAAAGTTGTTTGTAAACTAGCTGTTGCCCTGGAAGAGTGAGGGTCTGCAGGATAAGGAGGCTGAGTCTGCAATTGGAAGGGAAATGCCTAGAGGTCGGTCCAGTTGTGTCTCCGTGGAGGTGGGGGTGGGGGCAGGATGTGGTGGGTGGGAAGGCTGCCAAAAAGTTTTCTGTGGTATTAGAAGAGGATGCCTGGTGTTCAGCTGAGGTGGATTTGTCATATGGGAGGGACTCTTGTAGAGGATAATTGAGAATGAGGAGGATTGTGCAATTTGTAAACTTGCAGTTCCAGATACCATGAGAATCCTGACCATTCACCTACCTTGGTTCTGCCCTGCTCAGGCCTAAGTCCCTGCACAAACATGCCCCCCCTCATGACAGCTCTAGCCTCCTTCCCCGGCCCCTTCTCTCTGGATCTTTTCTTCCTTTCATCTGCCTTCTCCCTTCAGCCCCTCATCACTGCCCCTATGGTCTTCTCTCCTGTCATTTTTCACTTTTTACCTGTCTGTCTCAGGGCCTCTACTGCTCCCCAATTCTACTCAAGCTTCGTGGGCCCCAAGTCATTCCTGCAGGGCTCTCCCAGACATCTGCTTCATTCTCCTCGCTGTGTATCCACACCGTCCCCTCATGTTCGCCTACCTCCCTCCTTTGACATTGCGCCGGTTCTGTTTTCTCGTGCCTTGGACTCCCCTGTGCTTCCCCCCTCCCCCCTTGCTACTTTGTTCATTTCTTGCACTGACAAACATTTTACACTTTAGTGGAGGTCAGAGGACAACTTTCTGAGGTCCTAAAGACTGAACTCAGGTCATCGGGCTGGGGGCAAGCTCTCTTTGCTGCTGAGCCATCTCACTGGCCCTCATTGGATTCCTTGCGTTATTTCTTGCAGTATTCTGGCAGCATGCTCCACCTACTGAAACAAAGATGTATGCCCCTTTTTGCAAAGCCATGGTGCAAAAATCGGCTCTCAAAGCCCACACTCCCTACACCCCATCTCTAGGCCCCTCAGCTCACCACGGCCACACCAAATTTCAAGGGGATCCTGGCAAGCCAGGCCAAAAGTGAGAGCGTCACAACACCTAAAACCCATGTCTTCCAGCGTTTTATGCTGGAATGAGCCTTTTGGCCTTGAATGCACTTGAGAATATGTCCAGGGAGACACTACCTGAAAGCACTAAGGGGCAGCTAATGCTAAACAGAAGTCTCAACTTTGGATCAGTATGAGAATAACCGGGGGGGTGGGGGGGAGAACCTGGCAAAACAAGGGCCAGACCCTCTCTTGCCTGGGTGCCCCACGTCTCCGTGGGCTCTCCTCTCTTGCCTGGGTGCCCAACTTTTTTTTTGTTTTTGTTTTTTGGTTTTTAAGTCATTGCTGGCCTTTTGCTGATTCTCTGCACCTGCCCCCCACCCCCACCCCAGTGTGTTCATCCTGAACTCTGCATGAGAAGAGCAGGAAGCATTTGACACCATTAAAGGAGTCAGAGGACTGCAGTTTAAAATGCAACTGATTCTCAAGACTTACAAACTGCATTTTTACTTAACTGCAGCATTCAGTCCGGAAATCTGAGTGTTGAGGGGGACCTGTGGCTAGGGTGTTTTAGAGCTGCATCTGAGGGTGTGTGTGTGTGTGTGTGTGTGTGTTTGTCTATCTTGAGATCATTTTATGTGATTATCCAAGTTTTGCAAATGAGAAAATATAGAAGTATAAACATGACGGGATTCTCCCAAGGTCACCTGAAGTCAGTGGTAAAGAGGATTAGGGTTTCAGCCAAGGGAATCTTTCTCTTGGGCCTATTAGCTACTGAATAGCAGAGCATCCCCCAATACAGATGTTAAGTGGGATTTTGCCTATAAATAAGGGTTGTTGTTTTTTGTTGTTGTTGTTTTTAAGTTCTTACTTGGCTATATTTCAATGCAAATGCCCTATGGGCTAAGGGTCCATCTGAAGAGAAATTAATTACTTGAGTGCAAGATGATTTGATGTCTCTCCATGTCTACTAAGAACTACTTTAGGCTTTAGCAAGTGGTTTCCAAACTTGCTTCAGGAAGAGCCTAAAGGACCCTGATGCTCAGGCCTGAATGGGAGTCTTTGGGAATAGGGCTGAACTGTCATTCACTTTGACTCCAGTGTGCAGCCAACTCAGAGTGGTGGTCCTGTCTGGGCATGCTCAGAAGCCCCTAAGGGGCTGCAACTGAGAGACTCTATCCTGTCCCAAAACATGGCAGTCTAAAGTGGGGGGCGTGGCGGGACTTGTTAAAGGCCTCACATAACACCAGTATCACAGACAATGAGATCCACAATTAATAAATGGGACCTCCTCAAACTGAAAAGCTTCTTTAAGGCAAAGGACACAGTTAACTAGACCAAATGGCAGCCTACAGACTGGGAAAAGATCTTCAATTGACAAAGGGCCGATCTCCAAAATACACAAAGAACTCAAGAAACTAGTCACCAAAACACCAAAAACCCTATTTAAAAATGGGGTACAGAACTGAAGAGAGAATTTTCAATAAAGGAAATCAAAAAGGCTGAAAGACACTTAAGAAAGTGCTCAACAGCCTTAGCTATCAGGGAAATGCAAATCAAAACAAAGGCTATGCACCTGACTCCAAAACCACTGCCTAAAACCTGGCAGTTCAGAGTGTAGTTCTGTGCACCAGGAGCCTGGACAATGCCCAAGAGCTGCTTAGCGTCCCAGGCCGAGCAGACCTAGGAGCCGGATCTGCATTTGAACAATATCTTCAGGTAATTTGAATGCATTTAAAGATTGGGAAGCACATTCTAAAGGACCTATTTTTACACTGAAGAGGCTTACAGAGGATAATCAGCTTCCAATTAGATCCCGGATAAGCACAGAGTGAACCAAAGAATTTTAGAATGACAATAATAACAGCTAATGAATAATAGACACACCGAGGACTCTTCTCAAATTATTTAATTGGATGTTCGTCATGACCCTGGATATGGATATAAGCTCTGTGCCCATTTCATAGGCAAGCAGACTGAGGTTCGGCCCTGGGTAAACAGCAAAAACCACCCAGATAGTGCGGTGAGGACACACCTAGAGTTTCCAGGATACAGGACAGAAATGCTCTTTCTTTAGCAGCTTAGTCAGTGTGTCAAACCCATGTGACAAATGTCTAAATGGGTTCCAGATGTACCCAGGTACTGATCCTCAGCACCTGGAACAGAAGAAATGACTAGCAAGTTCTTCCTGAGTCCACCTTAAGGGAGACTTTTTGTCAAATCATCCTTTCCACCATCACTAGGCAGAGAGGGAGCTGTGCCTCCTGGGGTCAAGGTCCCATTCTGTCACCCAATGCCTTAAAACTAAGATGGGCTCAGAGTGCAGGAGTCCCAGCTTCCTGCACACATCTTCCCACCAGGCAATGATCTTCAGTGCTCTCCAAGTGAAAGCATCTTCTCATTGGGGAACTTTAAGGCCCCATTGCCATCCTAGATCTTCCTAGGGTGTCCCTGGTGGTCCTGATGTTGTTCAGTCTGAGAACTGATTACTAGGGCCAGCTGCCCCAAAGGCTGGCCTGGAGGCCAGCCCTGAGCCCCTGCCCCTGGTTCAGCTTCTCTGCAGAGAGAGGTTTCTTAAGGGGCTTAGCTTTAAACTAAGCTGAAATTTACATGCTGCTTTAATCTTCTTAGGGCCTTCTTTACCCCTTAGGGGAGAAAAAAAAATAGCTGTAATGCTTTAGAATGGAGAAAGTAAGTGGTGGCTCCAGATGAAATATTAATGTTCTTTCTGTGTTTTAACCCACTTTCTGCTAAGGTCATAAAGAGTTGGACATCACCAGGAGAGAAGAGAACCGGCAGTTATGAGCACAAGCTCTATGCCCATCATCAGGAGCACAGGTCAATGGGCGTATCTATCATCTCATTTAACATAGTCTGAGGAAACTAAGGTTAGAGACAGGTTGACTTGCTTAAGGTCACAAAGTGACAACGGTGGCCTCGGGATTTGTTTTATCACCTGTGATCCTCTGTTCTTCTACCTCCAACAGAAGAAAAATAAAATGGACCTTTTCAGGGTCTGGAACATTTGGATTCTAGAAAGCCTAGAACAAGTCTCTAGATCAGAGCTGTCCATTCATAGCCTACTCGGTGCTCTGTTCCTGAGTCTGCACTCACACTGTGCTGGGGAAGCTCTCCTCAGGGCGAGCATAAGCCAGTTGTGAAAAGGGAAGTAGCTCATCTGTGCACATCCTGCAGCATTCTAGAGTCTCTTCTCCCTGACAGCACCTGTTCCAAGGCAGCAAGAATGGCATTTCAGTGCCCTGTAAGTAGCCCCGAGCCTTGCTCTTTGTATGGCCACACCGACAGATTGAGACAGGAAATCTCAAAAGATGAGGCAGGATGACAATGGTGCAGGGACGTGCATCTCCCCTGTGCCCCAGTAAGAGCATCTTGTTCACTAAATGCAAAGAACCAAGAGGGCAATGACTGACTCAGAGAGCCATGGCAGAGCAGGCTAGAGGAAGGAGTGTCTTTAAAGGTTATGTGGTCAGTGTAGGCTTCCATCCCTGCCTGTGTTCCCAGAACATCTTCTAAATACTCAGTTCCTAGACATCACATCCCTCCCCAGGATGGGCACACACAGGTTCCACAGAGCATCAAGACAAGGGAAGCTCTTCCAACTTGTGGTCCAAATGGCTAAAGTCATTTTCAGAGCTCACCAGGCAAAATAAACATCATACTCAGGCTTTCTCATTCATACAAAGAAAACTCATTCTCTGCCCCGAGTGAAGTTATTTGACTTTTACACTTTGTCAAATGCAGATTGCCTACTTTTGTTAGTGTCTTTGTTGGAGATTGTCCAGGCCTGAGATTCCTCAAAACCTGTGCCCAGCCCAAAGGTGACTACTTACCATTTGAACTCAGTTCTGAGCCCACTGAATCTCTTCTGTCTGTATGTCACCACCATGCATGACTGCTGTCCTCAAGTCAAGACTGGGCTCAGCTACAGAACGTAAACCAATATACAAACACTAACAGCAAGCTATCTAAAAAAGAAGCTAAAAAAGCAAGCTATCTAAAAAAGAAGCTAAAACAAACAAACAAACAAACAAAACAAAACAAAAACCCATTACAATAGCCTCAAAAAGGAAAAAATACTAGAAATAAACTTGACCAAGGTAGTGACAGATTTGCACACTGATAACTAAAAACACTGGCAATATAAATTAATGAGAAGATATTGTATGTTAATTCCACCTAGTGCCCACCAAAATTCCAATGGTATTTTATTCACACAATAGAAAAGGAAATCCTAAGATTCATATAGAGCAGTGGTTCTCAATCTTTGGGTCATGACCCCTTCAGGGACAAATGACCCTTTCATGGTAGTCACGTATCAAATACCCTGCATATCAAATATTTACATTACAATTCATAACAGCAAAATTACAGTTATGCAGTAGCAATGAAATACTTTTATGGTTGGGGGTCACCACAACGTGAGGAACTCTATAAAAGGATTGCAACATTAGAAAGGTGGAGAACCATTGATGTTCTCAGAAGACCAAAAGTGTCCAAAGCAGTCTTGAGAAAGTAGAGTCATATCGGAGAATCTACATTTTCTGATTTCAAAACTTATTGCAAGGCTATAATGAAGTAGTTAAAACAGTATATCACTACATAAAATTGGTATGTTAAGTCAAAAGACTAAGAAAGAAAGCTCTCAGTTATCAGTCTGTGTTGATGCAATAAAGCTATGCATATTCAGCTTCTCAGCAAGAGCACAAAGAACACAATGGGAAGAGGAGAATTCCTTAGAATAAATAGTGCTAGCGAGATGGCATGTCTCTACACCAACCAGTGACATTGGACCCTGATGTCACACCACCCACAACAATCAACTTATAGAGCTAAATATGGCATTTGTCTGGGCAATGATTTCTTGGCTATGACACCAATGACACAAACAAAAGACCAAAGCCAGACAAGGCAGGCCAGGGGAACTAAAAGCTTCTTCACCATCAAGGAGTGAAAAGGCAACCTACAGAATGGGAGAAAGGTTTGAGAGCAGTGGACCTGTGAGGATCAATAGCCAAAGCATCCGAGGGATTTCTACTACTCAATGGCAAAAATAACCTGATTTTAAAGTGGTAGAAGACTTGAATTGGCATTTCTCTTCGTAGACATTTATAACTAGTGCACTGAAAATGCTTGAAATGCTAGTAAGCAGGAACACATAAGTCTAATTTTTTTTTGCTTTTTTTTTGAGTTTTATTTTATTAGCATTGCTTTACATTTATTTTACATGATGACAAGTAATCCCTTCTTCCCTCCCATTCCCTACCCCCACAAGTCTAAATTCTAATGAATTCTTGTCTAGGCAGTTAAGGTGGCTGTGATGCTACGTTTTATTTTGCCTTTTTTTAAAATCAAACATTGTGAGACTGTGAAGAAAATGGATTGTGGTTATATGCCTTGAGTGCGAGCACAAACTCATGCAGCTGTTATAGAAGACAGAATGGAACTGCCTAAAATCCTGAAGTTTAGCAGGACTCAATAATATATGCCTGTAATCTCAGGACCTGAGAAAACTGAGGCAGAAATACTGTAGTTTTGAGGCCATCCTGGTCTGTGTAGTAAAGGTTGAGGCCAGCTTAGGCTACGTGACAAAATTCTTTTCAAAAACTTAAAAATAGAACCATCATATGAACTAGAACCCAAACTTCTGAGTACATCTTCAAATCAACTAAAAGCCAAGCCTCCAAGAGTATTTGTAATCTTTCACAGCTGCTAGGATGTGCAACCAACCTGTCAATCAATGTTTGGAGGGAGAAAATGCAGCATGTACATACAAAGCATATTACCTAACCTTTGAAAGGACAGTGACCTACAGGACACAATGTTACGTGGGAAAATCCAGGCACACAAGGGCAAATGCTGCATAGGTTGCACTCATATATGGTATCTAAAAGCAAATGCAATGGTGCTTTCCAGGGCCTGGGAGAGGGAGAAGTGGGACATACTGCTCAGTGCTGCCTGCAGTCTAGGACAACGGCGCTGTGTCTACCATACAGAGGTCAATGTTGAACTTTCAGTGACGCAATTACAGTTGACAGAACTGTTGCCATGTGCATAAAAACTTGCTCAGAGCATAGCTGTCATTTCAGAATTCATACCACAATTAGTGCATCAATTTCCAGAAATTATTCAGCTCTACTGGGTATTTCATACTATTGGCTACTACAGGGCCTTGAAATAGAATAATAGAGAGTTACCTAGTGCCACAAAGTGGGGCCCTTCTTTCTCAATAGGGAAGGCCTGAAAGGTAGAGTAGAAGGCAAGAACCTTTTGTATTTCTGTGTTTTTATTCCATTTAGTTTTATGTTATCATTTAATTACATGAATTCTGAAAATGGTCTGATAGCACAACAATAAGTCAGTTGACTAGAGAGAGAATGAAAGAGGGGGGCAGATAAGGCTTAAAGGTATGAGTAATTGGTAACTAGGTTGGCTGTGGGAATAGGTAGGAGAGGGTATGTGTTATTCGTTGTCAGGTAAAGCATCCTCTGTGGCTTGGAGGTAGGAAAATATGTTTTTAAAAATGTTTCTTTGAGCTGTTTAATATCCATTGAGATTTTCTCCAAACCAACCAACATCCCACAGAATTGAGAGTAACATGAACTTCGAAGGGGTTAATGGGGATAACAAGTCATAGACTTGTTATCATGGTAGCTTCTTGCACACAAGTATCTCTTGTAGCTTTTGATCCTTCTCAGCCCTTCATGTCAGGAAAGCCCTCAACATGCCTATAGAACATGGCAGCAGTGCAAATGAAAGAGGCTTCCAGATTGGAAGAAGCAAAATCTGGAGATTGTTTGCTTTCCAGGATAGGGGGAGAATAAAGTTCTGTGGGGTCTGATTCAGGAAGAGGAACTACAGACAATCCTATGTGATCAGCTTCCCCTTGGAGCTAATTCTATCACAAAGGGGTCCAGTGAGCATCTATTGGTGAGCACCTACCAATGCCTTCAGTTTTTAGACAGATGTTCACATCATAAATCCCAGTCTAGATTATAATAGTAATCTTTGTGTAAATGGTACTCTTGACTTATAACAGTTGTCCTGCACAGAACAAACATGTATGTTGACATGCAAGCCTGCTAAGTGGGAGATGTGTGATGTCTGAACATTCTACAAAATAGAGACATTCGCAATTGAGTTGGAGTTGAGATAAGACTGATATGAGGAAAGGAACTGTCAGATGTTACTGTGTACCAGACCTGTCAGAAGGAGCTTGTGAAGCCCTGGGCTATCTTCATGATCCTCTACTCCTCAGCCTCCCCTGACCTGTGAATTGTTGGTTTCTTAGTCTGAGGCACCTGTTTAGAATCTAGTGGATTTTCCTCACATAGTTAGAATAGCAAGTGTGGCTTCTCTCTTGCACATCAATCTTCTGCTACATTTCTTGGCTGGCTGGTTGATCACTTGCTGGATCCTTGATCAAGATTTTTTTTTAATGCAACAAGATCTTGAGTCCCCAAAGTTGTCATAGGGGTGCCCATCAGTGGTTCTTGGAAACTTGGAAGGTAGAGGCAGGAGGATTAAGAGTTCAAAGTCATCCTTGGCTGTGGAGCAAGTCCCAGGCTAGATAGGGCTACCTGAATCAGTCTTTAAAAGAAAAAAATGAAAAAGTATCTTGAGCTTGTCCTGAAATTATCAGAATTCTGTTAGTCAAAATCACAAACAGCAAAGGCTCCCAAATTCCTCCTCCTCATGTCTCTGGTGTATGAATTTAGTGTGTTCTCTCCCACTGTGAAACCAGCATCTGGGAGAAAGTGGGCAATTTGGACTTAGTTTTGCTTAGTTTTATTTGAGGCTAAGTGAGTCCCACAGCAATGAAAAATCAATCCTATATTTGGCCAGATAGACATTATTAAGACACCTGGATTAAACGAAACATAAATAATAGTTCATTGATTTTTTTTTATCCAACTTGTTGTAATTTAGTGTACAAGAAACAGAATAATTCTCAGCCCTCCAAGACCGTGAGGAGACTGAGCATGCCTACAAGCAGCTGTAGGCATCTGTGTTGCAACACCCATCATGTTTGTTCTAGTTGATTTTATAAACATGGACAAGACTAGAGATGTATATGTTTTCCTTCTCCAGTTTTTCAGATCTGGCTCTAGCTAAATGTTCCATTTAACAATGAATGTCCCCTGCAATAACTGCAATGTTCAAAGTCCTGACTTTTGCAAAAAGTATGAGAAAAAAAATCAAAGAACTTTCTTAAGATATAATCGTGGTGATTAAACCAACTTCTGACTTGGAGACTAGCCTTGCCTGGGTTATTATTCAAAAATTATTTAATAATGTCCAATTCTTTCTGGGCCAAATGAGGCTCAGATATGCTGCTGTGATTGGCAGGTACCAATTGGAACTCACAGTCACCAACCTCAGTTGTCAGGTCCCTTCCCACACCTCAGCTCCGCACAGTTAAGACTCAGTCCTCGGGTGAGTTCCGGTTTGAAGGTCCTCCCTTCCAGAAGCAGTGGATCCTGAGGGCTGTTAGAGGGAGGATGTCAATTATGGTCAGAGTGAGCAGCGCTAGAATGCTCAATAGTGTAACCTGGTCTTCATCCCCTGCCTCTCCCAGATGCATCGCTACTGTCAGCTGCTCATGTAAAGAGTTTGCACAGCTACCTTCATGCACACAGTATTGATCTGGGGAAGAAGGGTAAAATACTAAAATGAGTGTGTGGAATCTGTACAGATGCACAGCTCCCTGCTAAGTGAGGCTCAGACTGCTACATACAAGTAGGTCATCCAAAGTCACCACAAACCAGGGCAGCTCCCCTGGCAGGAAGCATTAACCTACAGAAGGGAGCTTGGCAGCAGGTGATACATTTCAACCAGGCAGCTGTATATTTTATTTATGAACTGACATGAGTGTATAGATACATGAGGAGAAGAATGTACAGAAAATGTACATTCCTTAAAGAGTCCACTGTAAAGGCAGATGGAAAAAGATGAATACCTGTGAATTTTCTAATTTACCCAACCACCACCACCAAAGAGAAGTGGAAGCTAATGCTACAACTCTGGGGTCCTTGTTACTTCTCCTTTGTCCCTCAACAAGGAAAACATTAACACACCAGGCTCCTGGCACAACCATGAAGGCCTTACAGTTTGGAAGATGTCTCAAGAGGACAAATGTATCTTCATAGTGTCTATCAGGTGTGAGCCCATCTTAGACACGGGACGTGTCAGAGAAAGGTCACAATCATGGAGCTCACACACCTGGTTTGACAGCTTTGGAATATTCCTAGCCACAGGGTCTGCACATCCAACACAGCGAAGCTGGGGACTGAGGTGTGGTCCAGGAAGTGGAAGGCGATAGGTTCTGTTGAAAGTAGTCTGAAATAGTTTCGGGTCTTAAGTGTATGAACTGAGGCACCCTTAAACATTCTGACCCCTGCTTCACCCATTTGAACAATGGATATAATACCATGAATTCATGGGTTATTGTCTGCAAACTTAATGTTTCATGATTCATTTGGTGGTAAATCTGACTAGAACTGAACTGACTTGGAGGCAAACCCTCCTTAAAGTAACATGGGGCTGAATGTTACCACTCTTCATCCCATGGTGTAGCACCAATTCTAACTGGTTTTTATAATAAAAACCCAGAGTCAGATACAGGGGTTAATGCAGAAAGATCAGAGCAGCAGAGCAGCCAGGCACAAGTTCTTACCTCTCCTGAATCCTCAGCTCCAAAGGGCAATCCTGTCACTATGAATCCTCACACTAAATGAAATGAGCTCCTGTCTCCTTCCACCTTATATTTCTCTCTCTGCCCAGCCATATCCCTTCCTGATTCCACCTCCCTAATTCTGGAATTAAAGGCATGTGGCTCCAAAGTACTGGGGTTAAAGGCGTAAGCTCTGTTTGTCTTTTAGACTGGATCAATCTCCTGTAGCTCATGATGGCCTTGAACTTACAAAGATCCATCTGCCTCTGTCTCCTGAGTACTGGGATTAAAGGTATGTACCACCACTGCCTAGCCTTTATGGTTAACCAGTGGTTAGCTCTGCACTCTGATCTTTAGGCAAGCTTTAGTTGTTAAATCACAAACAAAATATCACCACACCATAGCAGCTAAGTGCTGGCCACACACCTGGTAAGGCCTCCTCTGTTATGAGTAAGGTATTTCTGCCAGTCTCTCTGGTCCCACTGCCATACCAGCCCCAAATAATACACAGAGACACTACACTGTATTTGATATAAAGCTGTAGACCAGTTATAGTTTCTCATTGGCTAGCTCTGTCTTAAATATTAACCCATTTCTATCAATCTAAGTATTTCCATGTGGTCTCATCTTACCGGAGAAAGGGCCGGGACCTCTGTTCTCTCCAGTCTCTCCATCTTGAATCTCCTCCCTACTACTTCCCCTCTCCTCCTAGTCTCCTAGTCCCACTTATCTTGCTTTCCTATTGGCCAACAGTGCTTCATTAACCAATACAAGAAACATATTTACAGAATGACATCTCCTATCACTCCTCCATCCCTGTGTCTTCCTTGTGCTGACCACATAGCTGGTAAGGCCTCCTGCATCCCTGTATCTTCCTTTTGATGGCCACACAGCTGGCTCATGTCTGCTTCAGTCAGGTAGCAGTTCAACCAGGAAGAGCCTGAAGACGGGATCTTCTTTGACACAAATGTAGAATGTTTGGACTCCCCTCAGCACTGACCTTGCCTCCTAGAGCAAAGGAAGGACAAGCCCCCAGATGTACTCACTTGAAGTTCACAACAGAATTGCACTGGGACATTTCCTGCATCTTTTCTCTCCCATTTTAAGCTAGAAAAGAGACATAGGAAAAGGAAGAGAAATGTGTGGTGATGCATCCCTTTCCTCCTAGCATTTGGAGAGTGGAAGGCAAGAGAATTGCCTCAAGGTTTCAGAACAGTCTGGGCCTCAGAGTAAGTTCCAGGACAGTTTGAGCTACATTTGCAAGGAATGTAGCTCATTGCAAGAAAGAACAAGGCAGGGATGGAGATTCCACTAAAATCTTAGGGGGATCCCATCATTCTGTAACATAGAATACTGTCTCAGAAGAAACAATCAGCTGGCACTTCAACAACCCCTCGGGTCACACGTTTTGCTCAATGAGCACTGGTTCATTTTACATGCCATAGCCATCCCTGCAGATGGGTAGAGTAATAAATATGTGTGGAGTAGGCCCTGGTCAAAATAAGCCCTACCAGCTGGGCCTCTGCCACACAGTGTTTTTTTTCTTGAGGGTCAGAAAAGTTTTATCCAACAGGAAGCATTGGAGGCAAGTGAGCCTGACTGGCGATAGGCAAGTCTCATCAGTATGGCACTACTGATGCTGGGAAGGTGTAGATGGAGACAGGGTGATGCTCACAGGGTAGGTCTGCTCGGGTGACCTTACTATTCCTGGGCCATTCTCAAGCAAGTCTGGATCCTTCTTTGTCCTGCCCCACCGGCAGTGCTGGCCTTACTGATGCCATGACCTCCCCAATCTCAAACTCTCTATCTTGAGTCAAATGCAGATTTCCAGACTGCATGAAGCAAGAATCTTTTGAGCCCTGGCTATGAGCCAGGTCCTGGGCAAGGCACTAAGAAGAGGAACAAAGCATAGCTCTGCTTCTGACAGATGTAAAGCTTCCAGCTACCCATGGTTGCCTGAGCCACAGCTCTGTGTTGGTTTCAAAGAAGGTTCTGTAGACAGGAAACCTGAGTGAGAAATAAAGCAAAGGGGATGATTCCAGGGCTATTGGAATCTGAAAAATGTTGCTTAGAAATGGTCTGAATCTACATGGCTGTTTGGGGTCCTGAGTTCATTTGTCATATAACACCAGTGATCCAAGTCACTTGTCTTGAAACATACTTTGTGATCTACCCTTGTACTTCATATCAAAAAATATTCCTTGATATTCAAAATGTTGATGTTGTTAGCAAGGCCATCTGGTATGTCCATTTCTGTGCTGTGTCAGACAGCCAAGGACTTTGTCAGAGATAGAACAGGAAAGATTTAGGTCCATGGGGTATCCAAGCCCACTGTCAGTGTGCAGAGGCAGACCTTCTCCTGGACCATGGAATCTAAGACCAAATACTCAAACTGTTATTTCCTGCTGTCATGTTCATCCCTTAAACACTTACAAATCTGTACCAAACACTTACTATGGAAGTAACTCTTCAGTGTCAGGTCTCTGAGATGCTTTTCTTGCCCCTCCTTCCTCTGGACTCCTGTGGCCTGCAATATTAGAACCTGACATTTGAGTTTCATTCCTGGTAAGTGAAGAGGTGGTAGCCATGACAGAGGTGGAGTCCAAAGGAGGCCTATAAACAATGCTCAGGACATGCAGCTTCACGGGAGGAGGCTGGCCTCCAAGGCAAGCTGTGTTAGACTCTTTCTAAGGACCAGCGGAGCTGCCAGTGTTTTGTTTTGCTATCAGGGAAGCCATTGGGCAAATCAGCACAGCATAACTACAACTCTGAGGAGAGGTGCCAACACCTTGGGTGGAGGAGTTAGTTATGGGCTGAAGAAGAAGAAAGAATGTCAGGATGGATGGACTGACAGACACATGAATACAAGGATGATAGGAATATCTGAGGAAGGTGGACCATACAGAGCCTGATGGTTGATTTGACATAATGGAGACAAGAGGAGAAAGACTGGTAGGTTAGGCCCATGTCGTTCCATGAAAGGACAAGAGGCTTTAACAATGAGTAGAGGGGCACAAAGGGAAAAATGGGTCCAGGGAATGGAGAGATGATACATTCAGAATAAGTGTAAAATGCCTTGCTATATCTCTGAGAGTCTATGGCTTTTTGCAAAGCTTCAGTACTGAATGGGTAAAGGCAACGGGACATTTGGGGGCAGGAAAAAAAAAAAGATTCAGAAATAGTCTTGAAACTGAATGAAACAAAAAGCCAAGTCAAAGTGTACCAGGGCAGCCTTGTTACTGGTGCGGTGAATCACTGCTGCTGTTGTTCAGGAGGCAGTGAATTGAACCTCCAATGCCAAGATCTTCTATTTAGTCTCCTCTGTTGTGGGACTAGAGCCAATATGAACAAGGATCCTGTAAGCATCTCGCCTACCCACCATGAGCACAGAGCCTTAGACTCCAGTCTGACAGCCCAGCCAGGTGGTGACCAGTTATCAAATGGGATGATCTCAGGTTTAAATATGGATGCTCTGGAAGCTGTATAATCTCCCTTGTCACTACTTTTCTATGTCCCAACCATCCCTGGGTCACTGTGAACATAGAAAGAGAATTGGGGCAGTGGGATTTTTGTTGTTCTTGACCAGAGAAGATGGGACATTTAGTTCACCATTGTTGTTCTTAGGTCTGTCAATGTCATTTAAAATCCTGTTGTTGGTTCTCTAGCCATTTTTGACTTAGAGCTTCAAGGCATATTAACATTTTTCACATTGACCTTAATCTAAAATATTATTATTATTATTATTATTATTATTATTATTATTATTATTATTATTATTTCTGAGCCAACCCCATCAATGGAGCTCTGCTCAATAGACAGCACTGCAGTGGGCGGCATCCTCTCTGTGGCAGTCATAAAGTCACCTTCTCTAAACCCAGCTGCGGCACTGGCAGCTGGAGTCCAATTTCTCGAACTCAGAGGCATCTGAAGATGTATTATTCACCCTACAAAGCCTGGCACTGTAGTCCAGAGGGCCAAGCTTTGCAGACTAAACAAGAAAATTCATATATCCCTTCATGGTGTGTTGTAGTGACCCAAAGTGAATCTTTTAACGAGGCCTAGAAAGAACCCTGAGCCCCAAATGTAGATCCTGAGTCCTGTGTTTGTTTACTTGGCAGTCCCTGGAAACCTACAGACACTTGGTCTTTAAAACAACGTGTGAGGTGTCCTTTGATTTATTTTTTCATTGTTGTTATAATGGAAGTCCAGGCTTAGCTTCTTTTTCATGCTTTCTCTGAGTATAGCTGGAATTGCAATCCTCATAGCCAAGCATTTGAACAAACAAAAATAATCACTTGAAAGCTATTTCCCATACACTCTAGTTCTCAGTTCACCACAGTCCCGTTAGAAGGAAATGTTCCATTTTTGTCCATTGTAGTCCTGTGAACCACAGAAGCAATGACCAGCTCTCAACATAGAAAATTAACTGCACTCCAGTTTTTCTGAATAAAAACAAATCAATCAAAAGCCTGAGTCCTTTTCCAGGAAAAGGCTTTTTGATAAAGACCAGCACTTACCAGGGAATGCCATTCTTGTCATAAAGTTACTTAAAGTAAGCAATTGGTATAACTTAGGGTCTGTTTAAAAAAAGAAAAAAAAAAACTCGAGTAATTTATCTCTAGGAAATGTTCTTAGTCTTCCATATGCTCTTTGGAGGCCATTTTATGTGAGTGATCCTCTTCCCCTAAGTCATTCCTAATTGAAGAGCAAAGGTGTGAAGGCTGATGAAGAACGGGATGCAGAGAGAGAGAGAGAGAGAGAGAGAGAGAGAGAGAGAGAGGGTGCTCGCGCTGGCCTGCATGAGCAGCAGCATTGGGAATTCTCCCAGACCGGGAGGCAGCAGCTATACACTCAGCCCCTGCATTGTGTGAGCATGGAGAGAATTCATGGAGCCTCCTGGAAGCTGTGGCTGATCTGTCCCAGAGTCTTCTTCCAACTCCAGGACCTCGCGAACCACAAGAGCAGCCAGTGATGGCAAGCATGACAGAGAAGCTTCCAGAACACCAGGAAAGACCAAAGTAGCAATTTCCCCTTTAGATCATAGCATCTTTGCTGCCTACCTGTGGCAGGCTATTATTTGACTCATCATATAAATCCCAGCATGCTTTGCTAGTGCACATCTACGTCCACAAAGTGAAAACCATGCCCAGGCTGCCAAACTGACCGAGCCAGAGACTGAACACAAAATTGAAAACGTTACCAGCCCTGCCATCTTTTCTCACTCAGTGCTCACAGGCCATCTAGAAGTGCTGCAGTGGTCGTTTCCCCCTCCTCCCTGCTTACCAGCTAGTGTCCTCCAGCGCACTAACCCAAGCAGCAGGGCGAGGGAGGGCTTAGGAAATCCCACCCATAAACACCTCATGAAATCAAGAAAAGCGAGGCTTTTGCTTCAGGGTTTCTGGAAATGTGGACTCTGCATCGGCATGTGTCTCACGGTCTCTTGGGAATGCAGAAATAATCTCCCGGAGAGTTCAGACTTGATCTGCATTGTCTGAGCCTTGGAAAAGACAAGAAGACACCATTCAGATGGCTGCCTGGAGACTCTGAGATCTGTCCATTCTGGTTGCTTTCCAGGTGTGTATTATTTCAGAGCTGTATCCATGACCTGGGGAGAAAAATCAATGGGAAAGACAGACTTTCACCCCATGGCACAGAACAATGGCTGCTTTAGCTTGAGCAGGAAGACTACAAGGAGCACCAGCCGAACTAAAGATTAGAGCTAAAAGGGATGTCACCAGGCAGTAAACACCAGTGATTTACCAAGAGCCTGGCTACTGCCTGTACTAAAAATTACATTGGACTCCTTTCAAAATGTCAAATTACTCCAATGATTCTGATGGCATCGGGCTTCTGGGGTCCTGAGGAAGCCAGCAGAAGGATGGCTGGGCTGTCTGCTTGGCCTCTTCCAAATGTTCTGAAGGGTCATAGGCCCTGTCTGCATCAGCACTGTGCTTGTGGCCAAGCCATTGCCAGAGCTCTCAGGTAGATCCAGGAAGGCTGATGGAGAACACTTCAGCCCTGCCCACCCCGCTTACCTGAAGAGAATGCACATGCCCTTGTTGGCAATCACTCCTACGCTCCGCTACAGAACAAAAAACAAAAAAAAAAAGCTCAATTAGGAGAAAATGGTAACAACTACCATTCAGTCAGCAGATGGCAGATGGAATATGGAATTTCCGGCTTCTGAAATCATCAACTTTTAGATGCCCTTGACCTCCCTCTATCTGGTTAAAAGAGAAAAGGACTCTTCAGTTCTGTGTGTGTTACTAACCCTGCTACCCCAGCCTCTCTTGGGGGCTGGGTTATAAGCATCTCCTTGGCTGTTTAACTTCTGGAATTCCAAATTCTCAAAGCACAGCTCCTGGATATGACCTTGTAATGAGAGAGAGAGAGAGAGAGAGAGAGAGAGAGAGAGAGAGAGAGAGAGAGAGAGAGAGAGAGAGAGAGAGGGAGGGAGAATATTCCCTCTTCCTTTCTTTTTCTGCTTTGTCCTCCAAGAACCCAGATCCAATAAGACAAAAATACTAAAGCTTCTGTCTTCGCAAGTGTTAGTTTCCAGTAAATTTTCAGTGGGGAAAAAAATCTTTGCCTAACCGTCTGTGTGTGGTTCGTTCCCCTACCATGACTCAGCAGAGGTCTCAGATTCCTTTCACCTGCTAGGTTGATAGCCCTGGGTGTGACGGATGCCAAGCATCAGAGTGATACTGTTTTCCTAGGAGACGCCTCCCATGACTCAGCCTGAGCTAAGGAAGATGTTGTACTGCATCACACTCCAGAGACAAGGAAGGGGGTGGGGGGAGTCCCATCCAGTATTCCCGTATTCTGACTACATGGCCATGGAGTGGCCTCTTGTTCCCCAGTGCTCTGATATCCTCGGCCTTAAGATGAGAATAATGATAAACAGATTAAAGAGGATTTTTCATATGAAAATCTGTCATGGAGCTTCCAGGGTACTTCCTGTCTACTAGACAGGAGGCATCAAGAATATTTCTATTCTAAGCTGAAAGGTCAGAGAGCCAGGATTTTGCTGCTTGCGATTCTTATATTAGAAACTCAGTGATATTGCACAGAATTGGGGAAAGCACATAGCATGTCTACATCCATAACTTGGACAGGGCCACTGGTATCAGTATGTGTGCCTACCCTGTGCAAGCAGGACAGCCCCGGAAATGGTTATTCAATAGGAAGTCTAAAGGTGTTTGAAACATTATGTAGATCCAGAGCAGTCAGCTGTCTGTATCATGCATTTTGCTAACAGAAACCCTTGGGCTTTGTAAGATGACCCACAAATAATGCAGAGCCCCTCCCATCATCGGTGATGCTGCCAGGAGGGTGCAAATTTACCGGAGACGAGTTCAAATGTTACAAGAGTGCCTGGGCACCAAAGTCCTGTGGGGCTGAGGTGGAAACGTTTTAAGATCCAATTTTCTGTACCAAATTCCAGCTGGCTAAGGCTCAGGTTGAGCTGCAGATATCCACACCATAATCATATGCCTGGACAACTACCAGTACTCTCTTCCTTACCACTGGTGAGCAGTACCCAGATGAATGTGAGGAGAAGCTCACTGTCCTTCTGAAACATTAAAGAGAAATTGCACCTCAAGGTTACAAGCCATTCAGCTTCCCATCTTCTGAGGTGATTTCCAAAACAGACTTCAAAGCTGGGACAAGAGGTAAAGCCCGTTGGCATTCCTAGAGCTAGCATTAAGGGAGTCTTCTCTCCCGCGTCTCCTAGCAGCTATTGGATATAAACAAGGAGAAAAGAGTTATTTATCATTTGGGACTCCAACTACCGCCACTTTATATCTTCTTAAAGAATGAATAGACCTCCAGTTCCACTCAGTTCTGTGAGTCTGCTCGCAATTGTAAAGGAATGGAAAGTGATTGGAGAGAGTAAGGCTGCCCGTGGGCTAGGTGCCTTCTCCATCTCTTCTGCGACATAGCAAGCAGAACAGCCCCCGCCACTGCTTTGGCTGAAGTCCCTATCTGTACCTTCCCAGAAAGGGCCCTAGAACTAACTGTTTGTTAAAGTGAGCACACAAACACCCACAGCCAACCTACCAAAACAATTTCTATTATTTTTTACAAGGACAGAATAATCATATTATGAGTCACAGTTTAATTTGCTCTCCAGTGGTTTTATTTAGCCAAAGGATCAATTTTGTTCATGCCAAACAACATTTCGAGTGGTTTTAATAAAATGTGTGCTTTCCATTTTCTCAGCACATTGGTTCCCTGGTAGCCATGACCTCTACTCCCCAGAAAAATTGTTGGTACAGCAGATACAGGCTATGCTGTCCTTGGCAGCCCTGATCTACCAGGAGGGCAAAGCTGGTTTTGTACTTGTGTTGAAAGGGGTATAGACCCCCACACACACCATGGAGAAAACTTTGATCTGGAGCCTAAAAGCATTTTATCCAAACATACATTCATTTAATCTTGCAACTCAATCATGAAGGACCCTCCCAGAGTGCCTTGGGAGGGCCAAGGGGACAGGGCTGGGACTTGCAGAGGAGCCGGGCAGCCGTGCCCAAGGAGCCAGTTATCTCTGATCCCCAGTCCCAGGGGAAAGGCTAGAGCAGCCTGATGAGGCATTCTTACTGGTCAGGCTGCTTCAGGGCTTTCCAGAGACACAGATTTTATGGCAGGAAAAAATGTGACAGCAAATAAGAACTTCCCTGGGAGAATCTATAGCTGAACTCATAGCTACACTTTTTTTTTCTTTCCATCCAATAATGGGTTTAAAGGGCCCCCATCGGTGCCCTACCCCAAGATTTCATGATTTTACCAGTGAAATCCCAAATAAGATCCCAAGGGAATTTGCATTCCAAATCTCTCTCAGGTCTCGATTTGATCCATCAAGCATCACTTGGAAGGATTTATTTCTGGTCACTGGGCACTAAGCACTTGTGGGCACAAAGAGGAGTGAGGGACAGTGTTCCTCCCTCAAGATGCACGCAGCCTAATAGGAGGTAAAATGTGCTCCAATAATTTTGGTGTAGTGAGTGTAATCAGAATGGTCTGGGTAGAAGCTTGTGGAAACCTTGGTGATGAAGTTCTCTGTGGGCACAGAGACCTCAGCAAACAAGCATAACCTGAGTTGGACCCCAGCTCTGCTCCATTGCTTTTGGCTTAGGGTATTAATTACTTTTGTCATTACTGCAACAAAATGCCTGACAGAGGCCACCGGCAGGAGGAGAGGTTGATTTTTGGCTCACAGATTCAGAGATCCCGGTCCATCATAGCAGGTAAGCATGGCAAAGTGGCTCTGCCCTGATGGTAGAATGTGAGGGAGAAGACAGCAGGCAGAGAAAGCAGGCCTCGTTAGAGAAATCTGGCTGTAGGTTAATGGTGGCAGGTAACAGAGCTCAGTGATGTCACTGATATCACTGCCATCCCATCATTTTTTCTTTATGCCAGTGTTAATGTATGCTTTATATCTATCCCCTAGTTTACTCTTGAACTCAAAATAGCTTCTGGAGTTCTAGAAAGTGCATTCAAGTCCTAAACAAGAAGAGGAAGGGGACAAGATTGTTGCTTTAAAGTAGTTAGAGCCCCTATCCATTAATTTCTTCCATTTTGTTGACTACCAAATCTGTTGAGGAAGTATACTACTTCAAAAAGTCAAGGCTTTTAAAGAAGGGAGACTAGGCTTTGGGAAGGCAAATGCCACCCCACCCTACATGCTTTAAAGCAAGACCTAAGAGTGTGCAAAGGTAAATATAATAAGTACATGATGGAGATGGGGCAACATGGGTACCACAGAACAGCCTCTCACGTCCATCTTCATAAATCAATCTTGTCTTTGAAGTATGTGGCATTTCTAACCTTAGCATAGGCATTGAGGTTGCTGTCATTCATAAAACCCTTATGTTTGGATGGGATTTCATGTGACCCCTGCAAAATGAAAAGCTAAAAGTGAAACATCTTTGGTTTAAGGTGTGGTAGGAGGAAGAGCACCATCCATGCTTTAATGATGAACCTGTATAAGTCAGGGAGTGAGAGATCCTGGGAGAGTGGAACATAAAACATCAAAGGCTCATTATTCAGAGATCTAAGATCTGCATGTGAATGAAAGGGTAAAGGACTCCCATATGCCATGGTGTGCAATGTTTAGACCCAGAGAGACAGAACACATAAAAAGGATCAAGCTTAATCTCAGGAAAGCTTGTGAAAGAGCATGGCCATTGAGACTAGAAGGAAACGTACAGAGGGTCACCCTGCGGGTGTAGTGTCTTAAGGGCCCAGCCATGATGGCAGCCGTCAAGCCCATCTTTGACAGTTCAGTACAGCCATTTATTTTAGTGATCAGCAGGATACACTGTAGTCTGGATGTTCAGTTCACACAGGCCAGTACTTCAAGCACGGAGTTGGCAAGACATGATTCTGGATCCTTGGACATTTGAGAGGTAGAATCCCACAGAAAAGGTGACTCCGTTGAGCAAGTGAACTTATCCCAGACATTCTGGTAGGGGCTGAATGGAGTGGGCTCTTCCTCCTCCCTGGACCACTACCCTTCACTCTGAAGCAAGAGATGGGCCGGATAAGCCCATAAAATGATTTGCAAACTACATGTGACTAGTCATCGTGGGTTGTGGAATCATTTCAATAGCTCAGAATTAGCATTTTAATAAAATAGTATTAATTTAATAAATTAGCATTTTAATAAAAATAAAATAGAGAGTACAATAGAGATCTTGTACCCTGAATCTGAAAATCCAAATCTGAAAATTCAAAATTCAAATCTGAAACCCTTTCAGCACCAACACGAAGCCACCAGTAGAATATTCCACTCAATGCCCAGCTCCATGAGATGGGTGGGTCAAAACACAAGTATACACAAAAATAATAAAATTATCAGTAGAATTCTGAATAACTACATATGTAACAAAAATGAATTTTGTATTTAGACATAACATCATCTCTAAGATATCTCATTATGGGTATATAAATGTACCTAACCAACCCTGAGATCCCAAACGTCTCTGATAAGACATAGTAAAAGCATAGAAGGCATATTATTATAGACAGGCTGAGTTGTACCAAATGTTTCTAAATCTCAGTGGTTCATCCAGCCGTTTTGTTTCTCTCTCATTTAAAGACTTTGAAAGAGGTGGATGAAGTCTGTAGGCACAGGTGCTCCCCATTTATTAACAGGGTAATCTGAACACAGATATGTGGCTATACTCTCTCACCCTTGGGTCACTATAGCAAAGAGTCAGACAGAGGGTCACCCTGCCCATGTTTCCATATATAAGTGATACTTGTGCTGGATGGCAGTGATGGCCCACACCTTTAATCCCAGTACTCGGGAGACAGAGGCAGGAGGATTTCTGAGTTTGAACAAAGCTTGGTTTACAGAGCTAGTTTCAGGACAACCAAGTAGAAAGTAGGTCTATTTTTATCTCATCCTGTCCATTATGAGATCACTATGGTAAGTTATTTCCATTTTATAAAGTTCAAAGATGTCAAAAATAAATAAATAAATACATAAATACATAAATAAATAAATAAATAAATAAATAAGCCACTCATGGATAATCAGTAGCAAAGCTGTTATTCAAGCCTAGTCTGTCCTTTTACTTTAAAAAAAAAAATGTGAATAAATAAATACCAAACTTTGACAGACCTAAAGTAGTTAGGTCTTATAGATTGAATTCCATCCCCATCCCCCAACCTCACCCCACCCTCACCCCCTTGCCAAGAAAGATGTGTGTAAGCTCTAACTTCAGGATCTCAAAACAAAACCTCATTTGTAAACAGCTTGGTTAAGAAGAGCTGAGATCATACTGGAACAGAGTCCAGTATCACAGGTCTCACAGACATGAGAGGGTCAACTTAAAGGGCCAGGAGATTTCATTTTAATAAACAGAGGAGGAGCTTCTGAAGCAGTCAGATGATCAGCTAGCAGAGACTGGGTGTAGACTTTCTTCTGAAGATCCAAGGACATTGATTAGATGAATGCTAAGCTTTCCTCCTGGTTCCAGTATGTCTACTGGTTTATCCTGAGTCCATTTGCCCTGCTTACACTGGTGCTTTAGTATCTTAAAACTCTCGTCTTTCCTTTAAGCTTTCCAACAAACATCGATGCCCTTTCTCTGTCCCTGGATTGTCTGGATCTAAGGAGCCAAATAGATTTTTCTTAGCAAGTGATAAGTAGATCCTATGGCTATCACTGATAAAGCTAACCCTGGTTCAAACAGGATCATCAGCATTCTACTTTATCAGTCCTTGATCTGCCCTTGTTCTTAATCATTCCTGGGGTTTCCAAACTCAAGCCTTTGGAGGAAATGGGAGGAGTTTCAAAGCATCTGGGAGCTCTGTAATGTCCTACAAAATTGCATACAGATGATGAGCATGTTGGCACATTTTCAGAGATAAAACCTCTGTGATGGAAGATGGAGAACCATGGCTCCAGGCATCATGTGACTACCCAAATCACCTGACTGTGGCCCCCAATGTTCATTTTGATAATTCTAAGGAACACTGTTTGATCACAGGCAGGTCTCAAGCAGCTTGAGTGGCTCTGTGGGACTCTGGGAAGGCAGCAGGGGCATTAACACTACAGTCTTTGGATCTCTACAAACCCCTATATAAAAATGGGTGGAACAGTTAGATAACAAAATCAAACACCCATGGACACATTTCCAACCCAAATTAGGGTCCAGTTGTTTCGCAAGACCCATATGACAAGTGGGTAGAGACACAAGCATCTGGACAGAAGGAAAAAGAAAACAACTAAGCAGTTGTTCTAGGAGAAGCTGGAAGCAGAAGCCCCTATGAGCAGACAGCATCTCTAGGAAGTTGTGATGCCTTTGAAACGAACACAAGCATGAAAGGTGTTCAGGGTGTGGAGAGTACCACCATCTCTATCAGGAGAAGTAAAGAAGTCTCAGTAAGGGATGCTGAAGGGGTTAGAGCAGACAAGAAGGCTGCAAGCTCTCAGGATGGATCCGCCAAGGCAAGGTGAGAAATTGCACTCAGTGGAATCAAAATATGAATGAGGTTCAGGTTAGCTTGGGTAGTAAACAGGCAGGAAGGTTCAGAATACAAGCCACCGTGTTTAATGCCATGCTTAATTCAACAGAAGAGGGACTCTGGAATTGGAAATAATTTCCTGAAACCTTAGTCTTTCCATAAGTTCAAGAAAAATAATTTCATGTAAAAATAAATACAAAACAAAAAAATGGAAGCCAGGTCCTAGGTAGCTCTTACAAGAAAAAAATAAAACAGAAATAGCATACACAAGGAATGTATGTTCAAAAATACAGTCATAAAGTAAATCAGAACTATACCATCACTCATTAGCTAAGTTAGAAAACAATGTGCAAATAATACAAAACACAAAACAACATTAATCAGAATCATAAAAACTTGAACTCCAAAAATGATTTAAAAGAAAAAGTCATTTTAGAAATCATGGCTAAATTACAAATAAGCACAATGAATAATACCTTCAGAAAAATACAGCTGCTCCAAATGACTTGACAGATTTTGTTGAACCCTCCTGGAAGACATTACCCTCCCTGTGGAGTGGGGGAGAATAGGATGGAAGGGTGGTTGGGGTGAATGGGAGGGAGAAAGAGGGGGGTAGGGAGAGGGAACTGGAATCAATATGTAAAATAAGAAAAATTAAAAACTAAAAAAAAAACAACTGATGAGAAGGATAATTAAATAAGAAAGAAAGAAGACTATAAAGAGAATGTGAGAGAAAATAATGAATATCAAAGATGAGCAAAGAAAGTTTAACATCTGGGAAACAGGAGCCCCTAAAGAAGAAAGGCAAAACACATGTATTACCTTCCTCTTGCTGTGACAAAAGAACTGAGGAAGACAGCTTACAGGAGGAAAAGGTTTTCTGGCTCGTGATTGCAGTTTTCAGCCTGTGGTTAGCTGACTGCCCTGCTTTAGCTTAAGGTGAAACAGAAAATCACAGCAGCAAGTGCACGCTTCAGAGCCCTTCCCAATGTGTCTAGGCTGAGAGAGTATCCCTCTATGTGGAAAGGGCTCCCAAAGTCCATTTGTACAGTAGGGATAAATTCTGATCCATTACCAAAGGACCCATAGACTGCCCAGTCCTCCTAACTGACACCCATATTCAGGGAGTCTGGGTCGGTCCTGATAGTTGGTTTCCCAGCTATCAGAATAGGGTCCATGAGCTCCCCCTTATTCAGGTGAGCTGTTTCTGTGGGTTTCTCCAGCCTGGTCATTTCTCCCTCTCTGCAACTGGATTCCAGGAGTTCAGCTTAGTGTTTAGCTGTGGGTGTCTTCTGCTTCCATCAGTTACTGGATGAAGGCTCTAGGATGGCATATAAGGTAGTCATGAATCTCATTATCGGGGAAGGGAATTTAAGGTAGCTTCTCCACTATTGCTTAGATTGTTAGTTGGGGTCATCCTTGTAGGTCTCTAAATATTTCCCTAGGGCCAGATTTCTCTTTAAACCTATAATGGCTCCCTCTATTATGCTATATCTTTTCTTGCTCTCCTCTATACTACTCTTTTCAACCATGAATTCACCCATAGATTTCTAACCCATTCATCAGGATAGCATGATCCAGCCACCCCTTGATGCCCCACCTTTGCTTAGGATCAAGCATAAGTTTGGGGTTAACAAGTCATATTCCAACCACAAGAGCAAGGAAACAGCAAATTCTAAGTCAAGAGGCCTTTCCTGAAATAACAGGTTTGGAACTGCTTATAGAGCATGCCACATGCCTACAGCCATCAGGCTAGAACAGACAGCACCAGACAAATGCTAGTAATATTAATAAATTCTAAGGAAAAAGCCCTTTGAGCATCAAGTAGAAAAGCACATGATTTACATTTTCATTATACTTTCAGGAGCAACTTCTTGTGTCAAAAGAAATAGAGTGATATATTTAAGATACTCAAAGAAAATAAGTCAATGATTTTATTTCCAGAAAAAAATTGACTTTCAAAATATAATGGGTACTGACTGTTATCAATATACAAGAACTCAGAGAATATTGATCCCATGAGCCTTTCCTGAGAAATCTATTGAATAACAAGTTTCAATCTAGATGACTTGTGAGAGAGACATTGACAGACGATCTGATGGTGGGCATTTGATGCACAGTATTTGTACAGCTGGAACTAGGAAAATGTTAATAGCCACACATACAGGCAATATAAATAAGAGGCTGCTATCTATAGTTGCTATAGGGTTTTGTAAATGAGAAGCTAGAATACAAAAGAAGTGTTAATGTAAAAATTAACATTTTTGGTAATTATTATGGTGGCAATAGTAATATACTGTGTCTGCTCTGTGTGCAATATGGGAGATAACAAATGAATAATTATGAAAAATTCTAATTATTTTTGTCATGTCCTGAATAATTAGAAACTTGAACTTCAGGTGGAAATATCTGTAGGGAGCCATGAGCTATTGAACCTGAAATACACAGGGTAGCTGATAAAGCATACTGCACACAACTTTCCCCAGCTCCACATTCAATCATGTTACAGAAGTATCCTATAATTAGCTATGAGGAAAGTACTTGCCCCATAGTTATGAAGAATTACAAATTAGCCTGCATGTGTGTATATGTATACATGTATGTATGTACATATGTATGTGTTTATTACTCATTTTACTTAAATAGAAGTCTTGATACCATTTACTTCTATTCCACAGTACGTAGCAATCCTTTGTGACCAGAGTCCAGCTATGAAATGCCACTTTCTACTAAAAGAAAGCAGAAAATTCCAGAGAAATCTTTGATCCAGGGTATAAGCCAAGATATATATAAGAAGAGCCTGTAAACAATAGTCATGTAGATGATAAGAATGAAATCAAGCCAGGCGGTGGTGACCCACACCTATACTCCCAGCACTCGGGAGGCAGAGGCGGGCAGATCTCTCTGAATTTGAGATCAACCTGGTCTACAGGAGCTAGTTCCAAAGCTACACAGGAAAACCATAAATAAATAAACAAACAAATAAATAAATAAATAAATAAATAACAAAAATTATAGCAAAGATAGTAAAATTGGAAATAGAGGCAAACAGATCACTATGAATTTGAGGTCAATTCATATCACTATGAGTGGCAGTCAGGGACTTTTGGGAGCCATCAAAGTCCAGCTCTGCTGACTTCCTCTCAAGGTTTGGGTCAGTTGCCACAATGCACCAAAGGGAACTTAGAAGACTTCTAGTCCAAGAGGTTGTGGAATGAGCTCATATAGGTGCTGTTTGAGCCATGTTCTTTATTCTTCTGCCTCTCTAATTCTCTTGTCATGATTGTCTATAATTCCTTACTTCTAATTCTTTATTTCCAATTCTGTAGTTCTAAATCTTTTTCTAATCCTCTGTTTCAATTCTTTCTTCCAATTCTGTCAACTTCTCTGTTCCTCTAGCCTAAATTCATTTTGTTTAAAAAAAAAAAAAACAGGAATCTGAAACAATAAGAAATTACAGGAGTTATATCTCATTGATAAAAGCGCATTCTTTTGGCAAGCAATAATGGCAGAGCCCTTTACCAATGGCAATGCAAAGATTCAAGATTCCTGGAGTAAGATTGTGACCAGAAGGTGGGGGCACAATGCCCAGTGAGATAAGCTTTGAGGCATAGGTTTGACTAGACAAGCTGATGAAGGATTGACATATTTTTAGGCCCCTTTGTGTTACTAACTTTGGATAGACACCTGCAACTCTGACCTTGTGCATAACTGTAAAGTTTTAAACTTATGATCCATTTACAAAAACCTTTATTCTAGTTTGAGCTTGCTCTGAGATTAAAAATGAGCTAATTGTGTGCAGTTTGCCTTAGACCAAGGAAAAAAATGTTGTTTTCTGATATTAGTCTGAGTAAAAGGAACTTTAGAGTGCCTCACAGTGCTCGTGGGACAATAGATCTAATTATGAAGCATATGCTAATATATTTTCTATAGATCAAAATTACACAGCACAATGAGAAATGATCTTCCTGATCATCCACAGATGTGTGTGCCCAGTAGCTGGTGTAGTTCCATGAGATAAACACACAAGCAGAGGGAAAACAGCCAAAGCTATTCTTAGAGAAGAAATGAAGTTCTTAGGGGAGAAACAAAATGGCTCATGAGAGAAATTACAGACAGAGACAAACACAGCCAGTGACCCCCACAGCTGTACCAAGTGGGGTTCCCCAACAGAATCACTCATCCGGCAGGTCAGTCTGTTGAACACTAGTTGTCACCTGCTGTGCACTCCCATGGTCTGCAAGGGACACTTAGTGAGACCTTGTCTCAAAAAAGGAAAAAGACTGGAATCATGTCACTGAGACTCAGGAGGTGTCTTAGAAAGACTATCACTAACCAAAGATGGGTCAATTTGAACATCAGCAAAAATAACTATAATCAAATAACTTAAGCTTACCACTTCACTATGATGTTTAACCAAAAATTGTAATAATGCTCACTTTTAGAAAGACTGAAGAAATGAATCATCATAGTAAATGCTGACAAATACATGGAATGACTCAGGCACTGTCTTCCATATCAAATGTACCAAATATACCAAATGAATAAATGATGTGCCTCTTTAAAATACTCTACCTCGCAAAGTCATTCTAGAGACAGAATTTCATTATTTTGCAACTCCCACTGAGCAAATAGATGATCTGTGTTTTACTTGTCAGCCAATGGCTGCTTGGACCACACCAAGGGCGACAATATCATATGAACATATATGATCCAACTGGAAATAAGCAGGAAGTGCTCAAGGCAGAAGAAAGTTGACTTTTCCTTGAGCACCAGTGAGAAAAATGCAGACTGAGAAATACCCAAGTCAACTGGATTATCAACAGATAGACTGGGGCGGGGGAATATGAAAGAGCCCAAGAATCAGAAGACATATACCCTTTTCTTAGTGGGCAAGACAAGCTGTAGTGTGCAAGAATTCACTTACCGGTGATAAAAACTATGGTGCAAGTTCAAGGACATCAAGTTCAAGGACATGGTTAATATAAAAACCAGAATGTCAAGTCCCTGTGGGAGGAGGGGGACACTTTGATGAGGATGAAACAGGGTTAAGGAATTTTGCAGGTAGATGATCAAGTTGTATTTGCAAGCAACTGTGGTTTCTCTTTTACGAAGATTTATTAACTTATGTGTTAGATTGATACGGTTTGCCAATTCCCTCTTCCCCTCTCTAATGAAAATCCTTTTAAAATATAATCAAGTGTGCTCACCTGGTAAATTCAAGGCCCTGAGTTCAATCCCCATCACTAGGAGGGAAAAAACTAAATATAATAAAGTTCTTTCCATCAAGGAGATCAGAGTCTAGAGTGGGGAATCATGTTGTAAATAGTTAGTTTTAATATGATATGATAAATATTTTCAGACAGATGTGTACACATTGTTGTCAAAGCAGTGTGGACCTGAAACAGTTCAGCTGGGCAGGTCCAAGAAGGCTACCAGGAGCAGAAAACACACCGCCTGGACTTCAAGGGATAACCTTCCCCATAAGGGCATGTGAGGGACAGAGCCCAGAGACTATAGACTAGAGGGGTCTCAGCAGAAGAACATGTGAGGAACAGAGCTCAGGGACTAGACTAGAGGGGTGTCCACTCACCTGGCTCTGACTTCCTCTAGGCAATCCAGTACCCTTGGATACTGGATACTGGATTATTCTGGAATGTGTTTCTTCCTTTGTGGCCCTGCATTTATTTGTCAGGGCAGTTTTCTCTAAGAGAATGAAGTGTATAATTAATTGTTGATTGAAAGAGCATGTTATTATGTGATTATGTGAATGAAAGTGTACCTACCTTTCCATTGTTTTAAAACCAGAACATCACATATGATCTTCGAAAAGAGAGATTGGGGGGGGGGTTTATCCTCTTCTTTTTCTTCAGAGCAACTGCTGTGAAGGTGGATCCCACCCAGCCATGGTTTCTGTAAGCACCCTGCAGAGCTAGAATTCCTCCTTCAGCCAGAGAGCTGAGGGATGGAGGAGTTTGTAGAAGCCTTCCTGCCATTTGAATCCCACATGCCAACTCTACAGAATGGGCCATTGCATGCTTGAGCAGCAAGGCAAGACAGTGAACATCAGATGATACAATCTGACATATCCAAAGGGAAGAGGAAGGACACACTTTGTTAGGCAACATTTCCCGAGAACCCAACAAAAAGGGTGTGATTTGTATATTGAAATCAAAGAACAATTGAGTGTGTATAAGTCTGGGTGTCCTCTGCTAGCCCTGTGCCTGGATGCTCTGTAAATAACCCTGTGGGGCCCAGAAAAGCACGAGCCAGAGCATGTGGGACCCAGATATTCTGCAGGAACCCAAGGGCTGAAAGTCAATTTGGCCTCCAGTCCAGCATGCACTTACCTTTCTCACCCACCTGCCATTCATCCCTCGCTATCTCTGCTGGCAAGCTGGCATTAGAAGCTAAAAGTACTCAGGAAATGCAGTTAAGAATGGGTTTGAAAAGACTGGAACTCAAAAAGTTGTCTGCTTCTAGGTTTATTGATTTATAAAATGGGGCTACAGCACCTGCCTCTACTGTTAAGGAGAAAACAAGATAAATGGGAATACTTAGAAATGAGTGGAGTAGAGTGTTCCCGAGGACCCTGACCTAGAGACACACACTTTCCTTCTATATGCCACTAGGTACTGGCAAGTATGGCATCCTTACAAAACCCATTTACCAAGACAGTACACTGCAGGCTCATAGGAGTGCTCCCAGAATGGACACATTTTTCCTCTACAAGCCAAGACCCGCTGCTTTGATAATCCAAGATCAATATCAAGCATTCATCATCTCAGACTAAGTATCTGTGCTGTCACTTAGACAAGATAAAACCACTGTCAGAGGCCATTGCACACATGTGGGTCAGGGCCAAGAAGGCTTTCCTTTTTCCTGTCCTCATCCTAAACTTGGTAAATTTATGGATCTGAAAAGGCAGTCTCGTTGCCTTCCCTGTTACCCTGCTTCTGTGTCCCTGTCTTGCTCTAGCCTGGCACATACAACAACAACAAAAACATATGATAAGAAACAATCTTGCAAGGGACTCAAAACCAGACTCAAGGCTGGAAATAAGGATGTCTTACTCTGCTGTGGCTTCAATAACTGAGATTTTAAGAGTAGATGCTAACATGGGTCAAGTTTTGGTGAAGCCTCTCCTCCTGATAGACAGAATGCAAGTTTCTTCTGAGACACTAATCATACCATGGGAGACAGAACACTGATGACCCCATGACACACACTGATGACCTCCTAACATCCCGCTTACCCCTCAGAGGCTCTGCCTCCACTGAACATCCCATTGAAGCAAAGGCTTTATCCAACACAGGACTCTGAGAAAGAAAACAAATCTTGAGTCCATACAAAGGAGTGGTGGGGCTTTAAGCGGGGAAGATGAGCCAGGTTTTGCTTCTCACCAGTCTGTGAAAAATCACTTAGACAAGGTGCACACACCAACAAACTATACATCCATGGCTTGGAGCAACTTAAAATGAATGAAGCGTGATGATCCAGTAACCCAAACCTCAACACAAAACAGAGATGAAAGGTGTTCTGGTGGGCAGGGTACTTCGTTGTTCATGTGCATGGGTTCTAAATTTTGCTCTAGTATCTCGGGCCAAAGGAGAAAATGCATTTGCTAATGGCTTCTCCTATTTCTCATGTGTTAAACCTCAGGCTGGTTTCCAGCTTCCTCTCATTCCTGACCAAACAACCAGCCCCTTTAAAAATGATAAAAAGCCACTGTATTCCCCCAAGAGCTTATCATTTTTGTCTCAGTGCATTTCTAGCTTACTAGGGAAGCAAAGCTAGCAATGGCCGAATGCCCCTTGAGGAATCTCCCTCCCCAAACACATACTGGAGCCCTAATGAGAAAAATAACACATTTTGCAAAATCTGCTGTTGAGGATTTTTTTGTAGATCAAAAGATTTTTCTTACTTTTTAATAATTCAGGTAACCTTGGAGATCCAGCTGCTTTTCAGATATTGCTTAGCAATGAAGAACCAGAAAGTTGCTGCTTCCCCTGCTTCCACTCAATCATCTTACTAGGCAGGTCCACTTAGTCTGTCTCTATGACAGGACAGAAAGCTACGTGAAAAGAGCCCATAGTTTCAGGCCAGTCTGCTGGCTTCCACTGAGCCTTTATTTGTCCTCGCTTAGCTGGCATCCTTATTGATTAGATCAGGATGTGGAACTCTCAGCTCCTTCTCCATCACCATGTCTGCCTGTATGCCACCATGCTCCCTGCCATGACAGACTTAGGCAGGAAAACCACTAGTTCAAAGCCAGCATAGGCAACTTATATAAAGAACACTCCATCTCAAAATAAAAGTAAAAAGAGGGCCAAGGGTAAAACTCGATGGCAGAGTGCCTGCCTAGCATGACAGAAAGTTTAGGCTTAATCTTCAATGCCATAAGAATAGCACCTGAAAGGCAAGTCAAAGTTTAAACCTTTCTATTTATGTTATTTTTGTGATTATGTATAACAAACCTGAGGTTCAGAATGGGTTAATAACTGGACCATCAGTTGTACAATACAGCTGGTGTTCATATTCATGTCTTCTTTGTATAATTTGCAGAGCCCACCCAGGAGGAGTTAAATGGTTCTGTTTGGTTTGAGTTCTAATATTCACAAAAAAAAAGAAAAAAGAAAAACCCTAAAATTCAGTCTTTGAGGGTTTGCTGTATTGTGCATAATTTTAAAAAGTACTTCATCAGGATTAGAAGTATATTCTTAAAGCAAGTCTAAATTTATTCTTTACTTAAATAACCCTGTTTTGTCATCTTTACTCCTGAGCACACTGAGAAGCCTGATAGAGGTCCCCTGGGCCTCTCTCACACTCTCACAGTCCTGACCACAGTGGCATCCCTAGGACATTGTTGACATGCCACTACGTAGGCCTCAAGAAACCAAGTTGGCTAGGTTTCCCTTGCTCTTCAGCTGGTCACTGAAAAGCCTTTGCACAGATTTCCATGGGTCTGTGCATATGGTAAACCCTGACAGCTGAGCCTCTCCTGTCCTGATCCAGGAGCAACTCAGCTCACCAGCAGAAAGAGACTCCAAAAGACACTTTTAGGGAACTCTGCAGACCATCTGCCATGCCTGATTCTACCTTGATAAATTCCCTTCTTAAGGAGACGCGGTGAGTTTGAATAGGAAGGGCCCCATGGACTCGTGTGTTTGAATGCTTGGTCCATAAGAAGTGGCATCACAGGAGCTGTGGCCTTGTTGGAGTAGGTATATTCTTGTTGGAGGAAGTGTTGCTGGGGGGCAGGCCTTGAGGTTTCACAAGCTCAAGCAAGGCCTAGTGTCTCCATTCTTTTTCTGCTGCCCTTGGATCAAGATGTGAAATCTCAGCTCCTTCTCCATCACCATGTCTGCCTGTGTGCTACCATGCTCCCCACCATGGCAATAATGGACTAAACCTCTGAACTGTAAGTCAGCTCCAATTAAATGTTTTCCTTTATAAAAATCACCATGGTCATGATGTCTCTTCACAGCAATAAAAACGTAAATAAGACAGAGATAATGGTGGTGGATTCAAAATTGCAGGGGTAGGGGGTTGCATGGAGGAATGGCTCAGACATTAAGGGCTAGGCTCACAACCAAAATTTCAAAGGGAGACTTTAGGTTATATAAAATCATAATATCTCCAGGCCTTGATTCCTTCATCCAGAAAATGAAGGAAATAACACTCTAATGAAAATTAATAGGATATCATTGAGGGCTTTCAGATTTGTCTGTGTACTTATACGATGTGACAGTAAAGCCAGTCTCTGAAGGATAATGTCTTCCCTGGTCTTCATCTGGCCTTACCAGCCACTCATCTTAAAGGAGCCAACCTTCTTTCCCACTTGCACATGATACTGCAGACTGGCTTGCAAATCTTATCAGCCATTTTCCTCCCAGCATACCTAAGCCGTGTTCACAGGCATCCCCCTCTTCATGCTGCTGTACTGTCAAGTGATGTTCACCCAGAGGGGTTCAGTGGGTAGCACAGGAGTGAAAGAGGTGTTCTCCAGCTATAGATGGTCCCTATCGGCATCTCCTGGATCTTCCCGCATCCCCAGTGCCTGTGGATGCTATCGATCTTCACAAGCCAACCAGTGTCAAGTGCTCCCCCCGTTTCTCCTTTCCTTTTTTATCATCACTGTGCAGAGAGTTGATGAGGTGAAATACACTCCAGCAGAGGAAATAATATAAACTTAAAAGTTATTTCTAATAGAATGGTGGAAGAATTCCACTACTTTCAGATAATAATAATAATAATAATAATAATAATAATAATAATAATGCCACATGAGGCTCCCTTTGGGGGTTTCATTATTGATAGGTTGGAGGTATGCACAATGGCTTCAGATGAACAGGTTTCCTTTTAACTGGTTGGAACATTTTGGGATGAAGAGATGAGGAAGACAGGTGCTAGACAATAGAACAAACCTAGCAGCAGCTTATTTGCATAATTTTGTATAGAAGTGCACTGATGTATGAAGTATAAAGTGACTGTATTGAATACTGAAAATGAAGAATCTTGGAAAACACCCCGTGTTGGCTACCCGGCTCTGAAACAGCTGAACATTTTTATGAAATAACTCCTGCTTCTTTACGGAAATGGCTAGTGTTTTACTCTTGCTCTCTCTACCCTTTGCTGTATGTGTGTGCGCATGCATGTACACACGTGTGTTGGTGTACAATCTTTAAGAAACACACATTTTATACTATTGTTCTAGATAATTTCTTCAAAATGTACCCTCTAAGCAGATTAGCCATGGTGTGGGGACTAGAGGAGTCAGGGGTAAGGGGGAGATATTTGCATGTGCTTCTAATACTGTGTGACCCCTTCTCCATCTCTGCATGATGGAAGGCTGTCTGGAGGGCCACACAGTGTATAGAGCAAAGATTACAAACAGCAATTCTTACAAGCCAAATCGCTTCCTAAATGAAGGAGCAGAAGATTTAAAGGTGAGCATAATGTCTGTTGGGGCAGTCTAACTTCTTTTTGACAAGTATTCCTTAACAGCCCTCACCCCAGATATCTGAAGCCCATCTTAACCCACTCGGGTCCTCCACTGACCACCACATTGCCTGCATGGTGTGGCCCCGTCTCCAGGCTGCTTACCAGTCCTCAGGCCTATGGGGTGCATGAACAGTCAGGTGGGGCAAGCCTGGTGAGTATTGATGAACTAGAGACCTCAGGCCTTCCTCCTCAGCTTGAGGAGGAGGCAGCTCTGACACTTACTGCACCAAGAAGTATTTCTCTGCTCAGTTGTTGCTGATGCTGACTTATTCTTTAAAAGAATTTTTTTTTTATTTTTGCCAGTATCTTTAATCATAAAATGAACTTAGAAAATGTAAAAGTGATGTGTCTTCACAAACTACTATATTTTGAAGTTTTGAATATTAGGTCTGTGCTTTATAGCTCAGGGGAGTAGAAAAAAAACAACTGAGAAGCAATTAGAGTCATTACCAGCAAATCAGAGTGTCAGGCAACTGGAGAAGCGAGTCTGGAGCTAAGCATGGCGTAAGGAGCCGTCAGCCAGCACCTCTTACAGAAGGAGGCTCTTTCTCTCAGATAACCTCAGCAGCTGGGGGCTTCCCAGAGGAACATGGCAGAAAGAATCCTCATGCAACAGATCTGTTTTAAATAGCTCTCAGATGCTCCCAGAGTTGACTAAAGGTGGAACTCTGTCCTAAGCTGACCCAGCCAGCCCTCGCTGTGCAGTGATTTGGTGTCATCCTCCCTAACCAATGGAAGAGCTGAGATGCCACTCCCTTTGATGGAACTTCTGGATGAGGTGACCATTCCTGGTCAGATGTATTCATGTATGACATTATACCATCCTTTAGGGTCAATGCCAGTCACTTCCAGTCTTGTGACACTAGTCTCAAGAAATAGCCTAGAGCCCCATTTAAAGTGAAATGTGACATCTTCAGCTCCAAGGGTTTGGGGGAAGGCAGGTAGATGCCTTTCAAACTGGGATGGGGCTTCTTTAAGGACACAGGGTTTGGCTATCTTGATTCTGGTCCAGCATCTTGGGTACTAGTGAAGAAAAATCTACCAAATCCCATTTTTCTCCCTTCAGCCCAGGGAGATGGGTCACAGGCTTGAAGGTTGTATAGAGAGCTAGGTTTTCATGCTGGTGCAGAGAATGCTATGCCATGAACAAGCACAGGTGGACCACAGTGAAAGTGGCCATTAATTCAAAGAAAAGGGGGTCTCCAGTCCTGGAGAGATGGCCTGGGCAGGAAAGTGTGTGTGCTGTGAAAACATGAAGACCTGAATTGGGATCCCCAGCACAGAACATGCACCAGTCATCCCAGAGATAGAGACTGGTAGATGCTTAGAGCTAGCACACTAGCCAGCTAGTCTACTGGTGAGTCCCAGGTTTAGTGAAAGGACCTTACTCTAAATAAATAAATAAATAAATAAATAAATAAATAAATAAATAAATAACAAATAAAATTTAAAAATAGAGGGGTGGGGGACAAAGACAAAGTAGAAAAAACACCTGATGTCATCCTCTGGCCTCCACCCACATGCATGCATATCACGCACATAAACACACACACACACACACACACACACACACACACACACACACACACACGCACGCACGCACGCACACAAACCTATTTTCTTACATAATGGAGATGCTTCTGTTTTCTACCTTCATTGTGAAGTGACCTCTCTCTCTCTCTCTCTCTCTCTCTCTCTCTCTCTCTCTCTCTCTCTCTCTCTCTCTCTCTCTCTCTCTCTCCAGGAACAACTGAAAGAGGATGATATGGAATGTATTGTAAACCAAGATGAACTCGCCATGAATTACCAGGAGTCGGGCTCATCACCGAGCAGTCCTGTCTCAAAGCTAGCCCTAGACCAGAAGCCTTCACTCCAGACTCCAGGCAAAGAAAACATCTATGAAGGAGACCTCGGCCTGGGCAGCTATGAACTCAAACTGGAGCAGACTCGGGGTCAACCCCAGATGGACTAATTGGCAAGATGAGTGCAGATGTAATCACAAGTAATGCAAGACCACTGAGGAATGCCAACAGCCTCGGAGGCGGTGCAGAGAGAGGCAGAAAGAGTATTAAGGACATAAATTGGACAGAATCAAAGCTTTGTCGCATGTATCCTCCCGTGCCTTCAGAAATGAGAATTCATTACCTTCCCTCTGTATTATGCAACCTCATTTAATTATCTGACAGCCATTTTTACTGCCAGATTAGGGGCCAGACGAGTCAGGTCTGGCTGCCTTTGGGATGAACCAAGTGTATCGGGTCTGCAGGGGGCTCCTGCTCCTCTTCCTCAGATGGCTCTCCAGGCCCTTCACGTGTGTAGTCCCTTAAGTATGGAGCATTAATAACATGAAAAAAAAAGAGCCCCTGAGCATAGCCACAATTCTTGTCTCTAAGGACTTGGCTGCACTTGTTCTAACTGATTCTAAGGCCCTGTGCAGAGCCAAGTGAGTGTTCAGTGCCCACTATTGATGGCCCCCGGGTATTTCCATGAGTTAGGAGCCCTGTTCTCGCTGGCATTCTCTCCATACTGCTCTTCCCACTACTCCAAGGAGCTGCTAGCCTCTATGTGTGTCTATGTCAAGCACAGGGCCTCTTGCCAGCCTACGGAGACTCTTTCCAGGGAAAGCTGATTTTTATTCCACATTCTGTGTTTTACCCAAATGATGAGCCTCCCTTCCTTGTGCACTGGAGCAACTTCTTGGCTCTTGAGGCAGATTCCCTCTGCGTGCTGGGAAGTCATATTTTGCAGCATGACCCTTCCACATGGGGGAGATTGTGCAGAGCCCTGGCCTTTTCCAATTCCAATGTTGGTGACTGATAGGCAGCAAAAAGGCAAAAATAATAGGGCTGGTGCCATTTAGGCCATACCGAGGCACCGAGGACAAGCGCCAATCTGGACTCACCCCTTCCCAGCCTGACTCAAGGCTGCATTGGAGAGACCAACACAATAGTTTGAATTCAGCTGCATGACCTGTGCCTTTGAAGCCATAAGATACCTCAAGCCTAGCTTCTCTTGAAATGCAGATGTTGCTATTAGGCTCCAAAGAGCAGGCTTCAGACTTAGGAGCCCAAGACATGGTGGACTTGCTTTTGAGGGAGATGGAGAACGGTGTCTTTCTCAGGCCCAAAGCTTAAAACTAATGCATGTTTTTGCTGACCACTTCTTAGGCCTTAGACCTGTGGGATCAGGTATACTGCTCTGCATGTCAGTTTCCTTGCTTCCAAATAGTAGAAACTGGGGGGAACTTTTATATTCAACTGAGCAAAACCTTGTCATCTGGGGTAAATATGGCAAGTAGAGAAGTTTTCTAATTTGACATCATCTTAATAAAATTTTGTTATGGAGTATGATTGTTCTGGCTATAGGTTCATTTCAAGACCTCTCCTCTGACCAGGCTAATGGAGAGCGCTCCTCTTCTGTCTTTAGAGCTCTGGGTGCAGCAGATTCTAAATGTTAACATAAGGGAGGTGCATGGGTCCTCCGACCCATGAACAGCCAAAGCGGATAGCACAACTGGGAGGATGTCCCAAATGAGGGAAACTGAGTCAAGCAAAGTGGCACAACCTCCTTTCATCCCACCAGAGGTGACAAGAATTTATGAAGAGCTATAAAAGTAGAGAAGACACCAAAGGAGAAAGGAAAGAGGGCCAAAAGATAATGATTGATCTTATATCTGCCTATACGAAGTAGAAGGGGGAGCTGAAGATTTGGTGTTTGCTTTGTGTTGAGGGGAGGGGACTTCCCAATAAAGTCAAATAGTAATGAGAACAGAGCACAGAGTAAATGGAAGGAAGAATTTGACTACCAGATACCAGATGAAATAAGTAGGGTGTGGAGGGGTGGGAGCAGACTAAAGCCAGCACGAGTCACGAAGAATGAGTTAGAACAGACCTAGTCTCTGCCTCCCCAATGGCTTCTTGCTTAGAAACAATCTCCTTTTCCAACCCACCATCATGCATTACTGCTGACACAGACAATGGGAATAACCCTAACTACACTGAATCCTGGAGTAGGATCCCAATCATAGCCCATCCTATATGTGAGACAGTGTTTTCATCTTGCTATGTGATACCAGTCTTCCTCCCTCTGAACCAGTCCAAGAGCCTAGCAGAGGCTAGTTCCCAGTTAGCAATTCAAAAAGGCAAGCCCTGTTATGCTGCTGCTGGGAAGGATAATGAATTATGATCTCAAGCAATGCCCTGTGCTTTGATTAGCAGCCTCATGGCTGTGAAATACAAGCCTATTATTTACTGCCAGGTTCTAATGAATAATAAAGGCACAAGTTCTTTATTCAAGCTACTAATATTTTCATTCATTTTTAGAGCTTTAACCAGAATTCTTGCTAATTAGATGACTGGATCTTCCTTGAACGTTTTAACTTGGGTACATCACATGCATGCACATTCATATACATAGAGTTTGACTCACTATCTGGGCCCCATCCAGAGCCCCTATGGTACGTCCCATAATATTTGGATATGTCTGAGCAGGTCTGAAGCCCAGTATCAAATGCTAGTCGGGTCTTCATTCATCATAAAAGTTCTCAAAACTTCTTAGAGATCAACCTAACAACATAAATCAAAACTGAAAATTTAAGTACTCCCTGTACCACTAATGTCATGTGCAGAGCTGTTGTTTACAGTAAAAATCACTAGTGGACCCCAAGCCTAACTTAGAATCCTAAAACGAGAAGGCAAGAAATATACAGAACCAAACTGTCTGGCCAAGGTCCTGCCCACCATTGTCTCTGCTCCAGGCTCTCCTGTAAGGCTGTCTGACAAGTAACAAATCTGTCTCCAAGAGAGACTACATTCCTCCTCTGGTGAACAAATTTCCCCTCCCATTGTCTCCAGGGCTTCCATATTTTCTTCTCAAAGCAGGAGATTCCTGGGAAAATTCTAATTTGTTTGTGTACATTGTATGAATAGCATAAAAGCCCAAGAGAAAGACATAAGTGTCTCTCTAGAATTGTATTCATTTCTGCCAGGCATGCTGGTTACATTTCCCTACTCTGTGTTTGTTGTTTGTTTTGTTTTAGAGACATGGACTTTTTACAGACCTGGTTGTCCTAGAACTCTTATAGACCAAGCTGGCCTTGAAATCACAGAGATATGACACTCTTTCTTTTAACCCCAGCAAAGTATACCTGCATCTAAAACAAATACACAGAAAACAAATGGAGCCAAGGTTAGAGCACACTCAGTCAGTATCCAGTACACACGAACCATTTCTACATACCCTCTTAGCATTAGTTGCTTTTGGAAGGTCTGGCATAAGGAACTCCATCTTGGTGGTTTGAGACAAAAATCTCACTATAAAGTCTAAAACTTACAGTATCTTCAACTTCCCAAGTGCTGAGATCACCAGCTAACACTACCATGTCCAACATGACTTCATTTTGGTTCTGACAACTCTCTCTCTCTTGTCTATGAACAATATATTCTTTGAAGAATGAGTTAGAACAGACCTAGTCTCTGCCTCCCCAATGGCTTCTTGCTTAGAAACAATCTCCCTTTCCAACCCACCATCATGCAGTACTGCTGACATGGACAATGGGAATAACTCTAACTACACTGAATCCTGGAGTAGGATCCCAATCATAGCCAACTAGCCTGACTAACCAGCAGGTTTGTTCTCTCTTATGTCTCATTGCCAAGATAAGTTTTGCAGTTGGTTGGTCTGATCTGAGCCTGCATTGGGAGTGTAAGTGACAGATGTCAGGAAATTAGTGCCAGAAAGCTTTTGTGGCCAATTTTGAGCAACTAAGAAGTCTAGAAGGAATGGTTCATGGGTTAAGCATTTCTGGAGTCCATTCTGTTTATTACATGGGTAGTGTCCTGACAGCTCAAAAATATTGTTCAGGTTCCTTTGTCAGAAGTTGTACTTCTGCAGAATGTTCCCAAACAACAGTTTCATAAACCTTAACAACTATACAGCTATCAAGAGCAAACACTGTTGAGGAATGCTGACAGAAAATAGTTACAAAGCTTCACAAAAGCTATAATCAACCAGAGTAGGACTGATTTCAAACCTATGTACAAATTTCCAATGCCTATTTATTCTTAGAAGGCTTATATAGTATAAGAGGCACATGTCCATATAAAAGACCCCCCTAAAAAATTAAGCATCATTATACTGAACTATATAAAAGTCCTGGATATCTTAATTTAGCTTCTACTCTTAAAACAACATTTAGAATCCTTGGTTCAGCAGGATAAGACTACAGGATTGACAATCAAAATTTTAGACCTCTCACACAGTCAAGGAGCTGCTCCAATTACTACAAAAAGATTATATACAAATAGACCTCATATGTATAGTCACACAACAAAGAGATACAGACCAGATTTTCAAATAACAAAATTGTTCAAATGTCAGGTTTTCCATTTGACAATATTGAAAACAAAAATTTTTATTCTGGATATGTGAGAAATTGCACATATTGAAAGCATTTACTAAAACAACTTGGTTGTCATTCTGAATAATAAATCATGGTACATCCATTTCATAAAACAGAATCGTATATGTTCATGTAGACTGTGTTTTGAGATACTGTGTTAGGGCAACAAAGTTCAGGCCAGAATGCATGCTGGACTACCATGAAGAAACTGATGGAAATGGTTGGCTGTTAAAACTAGGAGGAGTCCATTTTCATTTTTGTTGCTCTTGAGTTATACATACTGCAGACATATTATTTATTCAAAATAATAATTAGGCTCTTACAAAATAATCCAAAGCAGAAAGCTAAGCTGCAGTAGGAAGTAGAGTGGAAAGTTAGAAGCATTGTCATTTTCAGCACCATCTTTTGGAGACCTAAGAATAACGTAGTACAGACCCAGAGCACCGAGCACTGACTCATCCATCACTCGCAGGTGCCAGTGCCCCTCTGCAAAAGCTCTGAGTCAATGACTACTGAAACTGTCCCCACCTCTCAAATAATTAGCACTTTTTTAAAAAGTGTTTCCTATCAGATAGGAAAACACAGGAAAAAGAGACTGTAACTAGAACAATGTGCCGCTGACCCAGAAACAAGCAAGATCAGGAAAATCAGTACAAAGCCCAGAAACAGACCTGTGTGTGGATATATTTAGAAGTCTAGTTTAGGAAAATGTGGCGTTTCAATTTGGGCTGGGGATAAGTGGACTAATTGCTTTTCAATTTAGAAAATGAAAGCAAGTTAGATACTGTCCTCTAATGCTTGTGAAACCAAATCCCAAGTGCTTGAAATTACTAAATATGAAAAGCAAGACAACAGGACATTTCAAAGTAAATAATCCTGTAAAACATACAAGTGATCTTGTCACGTAGTCTTCCTGAGACAGAAACTAAAAACAAAAAGAAATATGACTTAAAATTCTGAAACTTCCTTTGTTAAATCAATCCAAATTAGAAAGCAAAAACCAAGCTTGGAAATACACGTATGTATGTATGTATGTACGTATGTATGTATGTATGTATGTATGTATGTATGTGTTGTGTGTTATCTGTATAGATTGAGGGTTATTCCCCAGAATATACAATTCTGTTTTGTTTTGTTTTTTGAGATAGGGTTCTCTGTGTAGTCCTGGCTAGCCTGTAACTCATTTTGTAGACCAATGAGGCTGGTCTTTAACTCAGAGATCTTCCTGCCTCTGCCTCCTGAGTGCTGGGAATAAAGGTGAGAGCTATGACCTCCAGGTATAAATAATTCTTACCAATATATGAGAAAAATATTTAAAAGACTACCAAATTTAAAAGAAAAAAATGATGTCAAGGCTTATAGGATTAACTGTTGTGAACTTTCAGAATTCCTACTTTAAGGTAAATATACAGAAAAACAATAATTGACATTTACACATAAGAAAATGTACAGGACAGTCTTTAGTGCAACACTATTTGTTGCTACAAAACGTTGGGGGAAAACCCAGAATGTCCATCAATAACACAAGAGTCACCTAAACTCTTCCATTCTGTGGAACGCTGCAGCAATCCCACGCTGTGATTAGTCCATCTGCATGCACTCAAATGGAAATATTTCTAGAATCTGATCAGTAGGGTTTAAATATATAATATCCCCATAGAATCTTATATTGATCATGTATTGTAACCATCTGGTGGTGCTCTTTCAAGATGGAGAAAAATGTCGGGAAGTAGCTAGGGTATGTCCTTGTTCATTTTCTCTCCTTCCTTCCCTTCCTCACTCCCCTTCCCTCCCTCCTTCCCTCACCTTCCCTCCCTCCCTTACTCATGGCTAGGAAGCAAACAAATGCGTTCCTCCATACCATTGGGTCTTGATGTTGGGTCTCCTCAAGGCTCAGCAACGAGGCTGAAATCGCACAAGTCCTGAGCTGAAATAAATCCTCCCTCCTTCTAGAATGTTTCTTCTCAGATGTTGCTCACAGCAACAAAGAAACATGAATAACACAGTCTTGTTTGTGAAGAGCAGTGTGGAGTGACAACAGACTAAAAGGGATTTAGGAGGAAGAACTACATGGAGTGAGGTTTTGGGTTTGTGTTATTGTTTAATTTTTTATGATGATACTATAATCACGGTTTCTCCATTAAAATCATTTGAGAAGTTTAGGAAAAGCTGAGGAAAGTGACATAAACTTGAGTTCTGTGTAAAATAGGGGATAACCATAAAAAGCATGTGAGATTTGTCCTGAGAATGGCCTTGGCTTGGAGATGGGGGAGGGGAGGGGAGCTTGAGAAAGAAGACCTCAAAGCTTTCCTTTGAGTGAGATCCTGAAAGATGAGAGGCTTTCCAAATCTCTTGAGCTCTGTCCCATGAAAAGAAAGAGCAGCTTTATAAGAATACTGTGAAGAGGAGATGTGGACGGGGGGAGGGGTAATTCCACATGGTTACCACATGGGTTGCTCTGTGTTTGAAGGTGAGAAATGGAGGAACAGGAGACAATTCTGGGGGTGTGGGACTAAGGAGCACCACAAGCCTGCATGAACAGTGAAATACTTCAGGCAGGGAACATCATCGCCTGGGCCTGGTAGAGATGGAATACAAAAGACAGAGACAGTGAATGGCTTAGTGTTCCTCCACATGGGTGTTATTTTACTAGCTGAGAAGGAAGATATATCAGGCACTTTTCTGTTGATGTAATAAAACACCATGAGTACAAGCAACTTGAAGAAGGAAGATTTCTAGAGGGAGAGTCCACACTGGTGGGTGAGGCATGGTAGGAGGTAGCTGGAGAGGGAGGTTGAGAGTTCATACCTTTAATCAAAACATAAAGCAGAGACTAAATCAGAAGTTTGGTGAGTCTATCAACCCTCAAAGTCGCCTTCAGTGACATACTATCTCCAGCAAGCCTCCTCCTCCTCAATGGTCCATAATATCCCCAGTGACCAGTTGAGGACCAAGTGTTCAAATACCTGAGCGTATGAGTAACATTTCTCATTAAAATCGTCATGGACAATGGGGCAACCAATGCAGTGTCAGGAGGATGGAGAGGAAGACAGGATCCAGATAAAGCTCTGAGGTAAAATACACACAGTTATAACTGAAGGGATGTGGAAGGGGAGTACAGACACCAAAATGACCCCCAGTCTAAGGCTTACACAGACTGATGATTCCATCCTTTGTGGGGGAGCTGAGAAGAAGAATGGGTTCACAGAAAAGCTAGTCAACCTCGTTCCGAACAAGATGAAACTGAGGCTCCCAGACAGTGCCTCTAGAGATATGGAGGTGCTGTTTAAGAGATTTAAAGTTTGAGTAGGGGGCTAGAATATAGCTTAGTGGCATGGCACTTGTCCAGCACTAGCAAGACTGTGGTTATAAACCTCAGCTTTTTGCCATACCAATAATAATAATAGTGATAAAATTTAGGTCAAGTTTCTTGGTTGGAGATGTGGGTTTGGAGGGATGAGATGTACATCCTGGGTTCATGGAGGAGTTTTTCAGGTGCCATCTGACTCTTGTACTTCTCTAACTCCTGTAAAGGAATTTTGCTATGTTCTCTGTGCAAGGAGACCATAGACTCTGTGAGGGAAAGCATGACTGTGTCCAGAAGAAACCACAGTATTGAGGGGCACCATGGGAGAACTACAGACAAGAAAGGAACAAGATGGAGAGCTGAGGAATGGTAGACAGCATAGTTAGACAGACTATGCACCTGTGAAACGCCCGCTGCAGGATCCCTTACTATGAAACCAAGATGTGACATTTGCATGCCGTAGAGAATTGAACACAGAGCGATGTTGATTTCTGTGTCTCTGTATCTGTGGGCTCACACCTGCTCTACCTCTCCCCAGCTGTGACAGTCAGCCTAGCATATTATCACTTCCCCAGTACCCATTGATCTGACAAATGCTTTGCTCTTGATAACTCTTAGAAACCGCCAGAAGTAGTTTTCTTTCAGGTGGCAAGGCCAGAAGAGCCACTTCACAGTCCTATGTCAGTGGCATGTCAGCTCTTTTAATCTGGTCATAATTTAATCCTTGGTGACCCAGATTGTATTTCCCTTCCCCCAAGGCATCATACTGGTCTATTACATTGATGACATTTGGACCCAGTGAGCAAGGGGTAGCTATTATTCTGAACATAATAGCAAGACATTTGCCTGTCAGAGCTCAGAAATAAACCTGACAAAAATGCCAGAAATTTGAACCTTGGAGAAATTACCCAGTCTGGTAATGTACGGCATATTGAGCTATATCCTCTTGACGATGAAGGTGAGCTGTTGCATATAGCCTCTTCTGAGACTACAAAAGATGTAATATACACTGGCCATAGACTGTAGAGAGAATACATTCTTCATCTGCTGAACCAGCTCATTTACCAAGGTTGAATTATAAACCCCTCAAAAGGTATGGTACCCAGGAATGTAGCTTTACTTGATAATAGGATCTTTGCAGGTATAATCAAGTTAAGATGGAATCATATGAGGATTCGAGCAAGCCATAATTTGAACAACTACTGTCTTTATATGCAAATAGAGTCACTCAGGGCTGATAGCATGTGACAGTGAAGGCAGACAATGGAGTGATGCCAGATATAAGTCGATGAAAGTCAAGGATTACTGTAAAGGCCAGAAGCAAGGAAACTGGCAGCATTTTTCTTTCAAAGCTTACAGTTGGGACCTGTAAGACCTAGAGTGCAAACTCCTGGCCTCTGGACCTATACGAGAATAAATGTCCACGTTTTTAAGCCATCACTGTGTGTTAATGTTAAAACAGCCCTAAGAAAGTTGTATACAAATGACCTAAAGAGCTGTGAGTTTGAGAGAAACATTGAACAAGAGAAGGCTTTGTAATTGATCCAAGATATAGTGCAAATGTCTCTGACACTTGGGCCCCAAGACCCACTGGCCCTGGAAAGTCCTTGTAGAAGAATCACCATTCAGAGCCTTAGGATTTCAGAGCAAAGTCCTACTGTCCTTTGTAGATAACTACCTACAGCTGAAAAATAATTTGGTCTGTTGCTGGACCTTAGCAGAGACTGACACTTACCCATGAACCACCAAGGTGGGACGTGACCAGAGCTGCCACCATGAACACGGTGCTCTACAACCCACCAAGACATGAAGCTGAGGGAAGTGGTATATAAAACGACCAGGCAGGTATTAAAGGTACATTTTAATTTGTGTGAGGATATGTCCAAATGTGTGTAGTTCCCTTCCACTATTTACTATCTCTTCCCCAGCCTCACACAGAATGGAATGCCATATAAACAGCGGCCTGAGGCAGGCCTGGTTTCGCAGAGGGTTTTTCATGATAATGCAGAGCTCCAGTGTGGACAAGGGCAGTGCTATGGTCCTTTTCCCTAGTGTCTCTGAGGGACAGAGATGCCAGGAAATTCTCACAGTGAGCAGAACACGATGCCATCCCCTTTGTTTGGAAAAGAAGTAGCCAAAGATGAAGATCTTTGCTGCCATGGGATACAGCAGAGCTTTGGCCAGATGGTTTGAAGTTGAAAATAACATGATTGGAAAATTGGAGGCAAGAAGTCTGACAAAGAGGAGTGTGCAGAGACATCTCTGGGTGTGCAAGGAATGTGAAAGACTGTGTTTGTGCTTCATGTCCATGCTCACAAATAATAATGATCTCATCAGTGATAGATTTCAATAAGCAAGTCAAAAGTCAAGAGAATGGCCCAATACGTGGGTACTGGCGACTCCCTTTGTCCAGCCACTGGCCTACCCGATGATCTCATAAACAGTGTCCACTGTGGCAGGGATGCGGGTATGTGTAAGCTTAGCAACACTCCTCAAAGCCAATGTGGCCACAACCACTCCTGAGTGCCAGTCTGCCACTAGCAGGGACCAACCTGAGTCCCCAGCATAGCTCTATTTATCCAGGTAATGAAGCAGCCACCTGGTGGCAGACTGATTCCACTGGGCCACTTCCATTGTGGGAGAGATGGCACTTTGCTTCTATTGGAATACACATTTGGGTATTAATTTGACTTCCCTGACACAGTGCTTCTCCCTTGCAAAAAAGTAAGGAAAATAAACACCCACATAACCCTGTCCTGTTAGTCTAGAAGTCTAAGAAAAGATGACTTCCACCCAGAAGCCACAATGTCCTGCCTGGCCATTCCAGTCTTAGAAATAGAACTGAATTTTGTGGAGAAAAGAAGTTTTACTGGGGTCAGTAGTATCCACATTCACCAGAAGGTTCTAGTGACCAAGTGATGGCCTGCCATCCATGTGCTACATCTCGTTAGAGAACCTCACAATCCTGCAACAATATCACTGTTCTTCCCGCCAGACTACATTCAGAAAGTCATCGGCAGTAAGAATGTCCACAAGAATCGATGAAGCACATAGACATCTGAAGGAATCAGATGTTTTCAAAGGGTATTTCTTTCTGGAAAAAAAAAGAAAAGCAAAACAACAACCAAAAAGCCACTGTTAGTGTTAAACTCACCCTCCTCTGTCTGCAGTGTAGTTAGAGGGGACCTGATGTTCATGAAGATGGTCCTGAAGCAAACCCTTAAATTGCCTGAGACCAACAAAGAAGCAGGGAGTGTCTCCATTGTTTGTGTCAGTGCAGTTGTTAGGCTTGGGTATGGGGGATTGTTTGAGGGTATAAGAAGCTCAGCTATTTAACATAGAAGGTTCCATGTGCTTCGTAAATATGTCCCATCAACCTGTCATTCAACTGTGTTCAACAAACAATTACTAAACCCTTTTCAATAGACTACGAGTAATCACAGTTAGGCACTGCCAATGTGAGAGTCATTCATGGGATAACTATGGCTGGGGAGAAGAAGCAACAGTGGAGGCCAGAAAGTGCATTGATTTGGAAACATGGCCACCTGGTTCATCACCTCATCACACTGACTTCTGTAGCAATGCATGGGGAAGAGTGGAGATCTCCCCCAATCTGAGGTAGGGAAGCATGGAGCAGCTATCTGCCACACTACAATGGTCAGCTTCTGTGTATATCAGTATCTACCTCCACTCCTGTCCCCACTGAGCAATAGGTGGAGAGTGTCTCAGTGTGAACTTAACACCAAAATCAGACTCAAGCACCTCCTACCTCCTAACAAGGCCCAAAGCAATACAAAACCATCCATTCTGGACACTCACTTAACCCATGCCTGGTCTAAAGGAACTCTCAGTTAGTAGAAACCACCAAATAACCTTTCTCGAAAGCACATTTTCCGCCCACATCTAGCAGATGGCAAGCGTGAAAACATGTCGATTAAGCAGAATTAAACTGAATTAAATTTTGGCTCCCTTGTACCTGGCACTATCTCCTGAGTAAAGAAAGAGAAAATGACAGCAGGAGGGAAAGGAAACAAATATGGATGAGCCTTTATATTGGCCTTGCTTTCCTACACATGCTATCTCATTTCATCCTTTGTGCCTGGAAACAGCATCTTAAGATCCTCACCTTATGCAAATGGTCCAAGGAGACAAGGGTCTAAGATTGCATGGGTGACTAATGGAAGAAGCAAATTTTGTACCCAGAATAATACAGCTCCATGGACATTGCCCTGCTATATCAGGCTACTGGGAAAAAGTATTGTATACAACAAGGACATTTCATACACTAGCATTGAATAAAGCACTGGACAGATGCAACCCAGCAGTGTGAGGTTTATGGCACTCAGACCAGACACAGGGTAAATGGCCATGCAGAGTAGAGGGCAGTGCCAATGGGTGAGCTAGAAGACCCGAGGGCCTGAACTAGTCAAATCTTAGTTGGTAAACTAAGTGGTTGCCTTAAATCCAGCAGTGGAAAGGAAAATCTCTCTTGTATAACTTAAAAATCAGTGAGCTAACTTGGTACAGGTAAGGACCCAAACCTGGGGCTTTATGATGCTGACTTCTCTACTTTCTATTCTGCCCTTCAGCTTGACCTCATTCTCAGCAGGCCCAAGACATGGCAAAGATACCCATCAGCACTCATGGGCTTTAGTCATTCTTATGGCCTGTAATTCCTAAATCCTCAAGGTGACTTTTTCCAAATTACACTAGTAAAATCCTAAGGATGCTGTTATTGGCATCTTGTGTCTCCTGTTCACTTCTGGGTAGTTACTGAGTCAGCTAGCCCATGTTACACGCCCATCTTGTAGAGCCTCAAACACAAGTATTTAGTGGACAGCTCCTGCCAGAAACAAAAATTAAGTTCTGTTGAGGGATATTAGTATACTGTGTGAAGATGTATTGCTGTGTTTTGGTGTAATAAAATACGGGATGGCCAATATCTAGGCAGGAGAGTATAGACAGCAGAGAAAATTCTGGGAAGAAGAAAGGCCAGCCAGATACAGAGGAAGCAGGATGAACAGATGAGAGATGAGGTAACCTCAAGGAAGAATGTAGATTTAAAAATATGGGTTAACTTAATTTATAAGAGCTAGTTAGGAAAAAGCCTAAGCTAAGGCTGAGCTTTTATATTTAATAATATTATGTATTAAGTCTCCACATCATTATTTACAAGCTAGTGGTCCCAAAGAGGAAGTACTACTACAAAGTTCTTGTGTTGTATTGTATCTGCCTAAAGTAACCTGCATAGCCAACAGGAGATTATGCAGATAATAATTCATAAACACAAAGCATTTCAGCTTCTTCCAGGTGATCTTGAATCTTAACACTGTGAGAAATCAATTGTCACATAAAGACAGTCATGTGGAGAAGTTTATGTTGCATGGAAATGTGGCTAATTGCCAGTGTTCAACACAACTCTTCACCTTATGCATGAGCCAGCTTGGAAGGGATCTCCTTCAAATATGACATTTGACCACAACCTATGAAAGCCATTGAGCCCGAGTCGCCCAGTGTGGCTGTTCCCTGGTTCCCAACCCACAGAAACTGTAGAAAAGTAAATACTTACTATTGTAAATAGTAAATAAAACTGTATGTCACCAGTTTTGAGGCTTGTTATGCAATACACAGCTCCTGGATGTACAAAAAGAGCTCTGTGGCCATGCATGCCATTAAGCACTTCTTACAGAAAAAGCAAATCTTATGTTTAATGATAAAGACTGCATCTCCCCATCTCAGTACATACATGCCTGATTTCCCCACTCTCTGATCCTGAATTCACGAATGGAAGGCAGTGACAGTGCCAAAGTGGCAGCAGGCACACGCCCTCTGAACAGAGTCACACGAGGGTTCCAGCAGAGTTAGAAAGAGAGACAGTATAGGCTCACTGAACTGCTAATTGCTGTAAGGGAATGGAGAGAGGAAAATTGTTTGATCTGGGTATGGCAAAGAAGTGAAAATGGCATTCTTTCTGTAATCCATAGAAGCATTAGGCATAAGGAGAGCAGCCAGAGAAGGAAAGCATCATGGTCCTGGGTTACCAATAATCTTGCACATTGAACCAACCAGGAGAGCTTCTGAGACTATTAAAGCATGATTGTCATCCCTGGACCTTCAATATCAAGCCAGACTGTGGCCCAAATCCAGGAATATATTTCAAAGCTCTCCAGGTTATTCTACTGTGCAGATAACATTGAGAACCAGGGGTTTTGGGATATTGGATCAAACTGTGAAACCCAAGACTATGTTAATAAAATCAACCTTGGAGCCAGGGGGCAGGGCCAGCAATTATTTGATAGGAATTAGCCATAGAGAGTACGGAGGGGCCAGAAAAATGTATAAGGAGACAAACAGGAAGGACTAAGAAGGGATTTGAAGTTTCAAGGCTTTTTTTTTTTTTTTTTTTTTTTTTTGGTTTGGGACAGCTAGAGAGATGCTCTTTTATTGGGTATCTAGCCAAAAAAATAAAAATCGTTGTTTCTTCTTGGCCTCTCTGAGCTAGCAAGTTTTCACCCCAACATCTAACCCTCAAGTCTTTTTTTGATAAACAGAACAATAGTTAAAAAACAACAACAACCAGGAGCTGATAGGGGTCTCCAGAGTCAGAGGCATCAACCGTTTGCAGAAAAAGCATCAGATGCTTCCTAGAGCAATTGGGAGTCAGCATGTGAAAGATTCCAAAACCTGAGAGGATAGTTCAGGAGAAGAGAAGAATCTGAGCAAGTCATCACAGCATGATCATGTGACCTGGGGCTGTGGGGAGCATCCGAGTAAAAAGCCATCGCAGGTTGATGAGGACGCTGCTGAAGCTTCCATTCTAATTCCAAACCTCAGCTGTTAACTCCAGAACCAAAAGCTCCAATTCACAAAACCTGTGAGTCATCAACTTCTAAATCCTTGGCATGCAACACACTTGGGATATCATTCTAGGGAGCCACAGCTGCTGCCTGGACAAAAGAAGAAAGAAAAAGAACTGCTCCCTTTGAGGCCCCATGACTGAACAACAATGTCACCCGACATACCACTTCAAATGGTGTCCTTTCATTAGTACCAGAGAGGAAGCTGAAAACTGCATCCAACTTTGGCTCAACTCTGGCTCGGTCCGCCTTGGATATATGTTTTCTAAGTATGGTTTATTCCCCCATTCAAATCTTCAGTGAGAACTGTCCCCTCTCTCACCCTACAGCTCACACCATGCAAAAGTGGAGAGATGACTGTTGGTCATGACAGGACTTGCCCATTCTAAGTATTGATTTCCTTTCCTCAAAAGTCTGCTGTTGCTCTTTCTGAGGTGAACATGCTAGCCCTGCTCCTGCCCATCTTATTGCGAAGAGGTGTGTGGAGTGGGGCTTCTTACATTTTAGTATGCCCTTGGATACACTAACGATCTCATCAAAAACAGGCAGGAAGTCTGGATGGGACCTAAGGGTCTGTGTTCCTAGAGGGCTCCCAGATGACACTTCCCAATGGCCAGAGCAATGTCCGTCAGGCTTGAGACTTCTTTGTCTACGGGCAATCTGGAACTTTTAGCTCTACAGCAGCCACAACATCTTCACCAGTTTAACTACATTACCCATTTAACATGTATTGATGGAGTTTTTCACAGAAACTCTTGTATCCTTAAAGTATTTCTCCATATGATAAAGACGGGTTTGTGGTTTACACCAGCTAACCCTCCAGATAATATAGGGCAAAGTTGGTCCTAATATATTTCACTTTATTTGGGTGTAATGTTTATGCTTAACAAATACCCATTTTAGCTGTTAGCATTGTATCGTCAGAATTCACAAACCTCTACCAATCACTCAATGTAATTTGCTAGGACATAAAAGCAGATATGGCAGGAACAATGAGAGCACCAAATTCAGCATGGCATCCACGGAGGTTGAAAGGGGACTCCCTAAGAGCATAGGTCCTGATTCTGGAGGCTGGGCATGTGACTCTGCAGAAATGACACATACACCGAGAAACATGCTCTTAGCAGTTCACCCCTCAGGACTCACCCTGTAGGAGGCTTACTAGAGGTAGACATGCCATTGAAATTTTCAAAACAGGAAGCCAACCCTTGAATACTTCCTATACACATAAAAATAATGTTTTTTTTAGTACAAAAATCCACAAATTTCACCCCAATTGAAGTAGACTCCAAAGCCACAGGGATGTCATTCAAAGCTATATACCTAGTAGCAAAAAATGTGCCAAGCTATAGTTTTGCCAAAGTATTTCTTAAAGCAGTTTAATTGAAAAGAATGAAATCATCAGGGTGGTAGCATGAACCACTAAACCCAGCTCTAAGAGATGAAGGCAAAATGAAAATGAGTTTAAGATCAACTTAAGCCACACAGAAAAACCCTATTTCAGAACACCAGAAGATTAGGGAGGAGGAGGAGAAGTTAGGGAGAAGAAAGAGGAGGAGTCAGGAAGGAGAAGAATGGACTCTAGGACGTTCTAGAGGTGAAATCCTTTCTGATCACATGTTTGCTAGTTAACATTTCACTTTTCAGTGAGTGAGTCCATGTTCAGTTAAACTCAGTTGTCAACTTGGTTAAATCTAGAACCATTGGGGAGACAGTATCTGGGCATGCCCATGGGGAGCATATCTTGATTAAACTAATTGTGGCGAAAAGACCTCCCCTAGCTGTGTGGGGCACCATTGCCTGGGTTGGCACTGTTACCTAGATCAGCACCATTGCCTGAATCAATACCATTGCCTGGGCTGGAATCCCTGACTCTATAAAGCAGGAGAAAGCCAACTGAACACAAACATCGTCATTCTCTGCTCCCCAACAGCAGATGCAATAGGGCCTCAAGCTCCTCCCGCAGAGTGTCCCAACATGATGGGCTTTACTCTTCAGAACCAAGCCAAATGAACCCTTTCTCTCTTAAGCTGTTTGTGTCAGGTTTCTTTTTCTTTGTTTCTTCTTCCTTTTTAAACCACAGCAACAGGAAAGCAGCTAAGACTGACAGTACTATCAATGTGTACAGAATACAAAACAGCTCTTAGCTGATGTGAGAGATGGGTGAAACTGAAAGCTCTCATCCTGTTTGTGAAATCCTTGCTGCAGGAAGACTTTGCATCTTGAAAATGCTTGTTCTGTGCCTGATGGAACAGACTGGGGAAGAAGTGTTAGGTCGTATAGTCAAAATCCTGTTAGAGCGACCAGGAAGGCTTAGCTAGGAAATTAAACGTGTCTGCCCCCACATTGCTTTAACAGAGAGAACCAAGATGGTCACCAATACACTCCCTGATCTCTATTCAGTGAGTATCTAATGAGAGCCTGTAGTATGTCTGGCATTGTCCTTACCCATGGAAGCCTTGAAGTAAAGCAGGAGGCAGATGTAGCTATGTTATGTGTATCACCAAGCCCCATGGCCCCACAGGGTTTGAGAACAGGGACAAACAAGTGGAGCATATAGACTGGGTGTTGACTTGCATGTTGGAGCTTACCTAGAGGGTACGGCTCTATGAGAAGATGGCATTTGAGACTTGACAAAGATGATGAGTTGAGTGAGATACATCTGTTAAGGAGAGGTGTCCACCCTTGCTAGAACCTTCCAGAACAGCCAGGAAACAAGGTAAGCAAGAACTGTAGAATACAAGGTCAGATTGGGAGGATTCAGGGCAGTGTAGTTCCAGTGACCGTCATAAAGACTGGTTTCCTTCTCAGTGACAGGAGAACCAGTGGCAGCCGATCTTGGGGGCTGTCAGCAAATGGCAAATCTAACTTCTAAAAGAATCACTCGGCATTTTGTGAAAATAAACTCGAGGCAAGTAATAAAGAATATTGGTCCGACATTGCTTCATAACAATGTTAAAAGCTCAGCCACATGAGCAGTAGGGTTTCTTTAGATAAGACATGTGTGTGGTATTTGGGGTCAGCTGGGCTAGACTGAGTCCCTGGGTTCCCTCTACTCCCTTTCCATCATACAACAAAGCCAGCTAGCAAGACCTGGAGATCTCTCTCTCTCTCTTCCTCCCTCCTTCCCTCTCTCCCTCCTTCCCTCCCTCCCTCCTTCCCTCCTTCTCTCTCCCTCCCTTCCTCTCTCTCCCTCCCTTCCTCACTCCCTCCCCTCCCTCCCTCTTTTTCTTTCTTTCTAAATTAGTTAATACAAATGTATCTTGACCTTATTCACCTCTCCTCCAACTCCTCCCAGATCCTCCCCCCTCCACCCAATTTTGTGTTATTTTTTCTTTGATGTCCATCAAGGCTGGGCAGTGGTGGCACATGCCTTTAATCCCGTGAGGCAGAGGCAGGAGGAGCCTTGTGAGTTCAAGGCCATCCTGGCCTACAAGAGCTAGTTCTAGGATAGCTAGGGCTTCACAGAGAAACCCCGTCTTAAAAAAAAGTTCGTCAAGTCTAATTTGTACTGTCTATATACTCTTGGATATATTGCCTTCCACTGAACTGTGATCAGTCTATCAAGGGCTACATATACTCTTAAAGAAAATGAACCCACCTTCTCCAGCACTTGGAGAATATCCACCAGTCAATGGTGGATATTCCTCCTCATCTAGGGATAGGACTTTGTCTCACACACACACACACACACACACACACACACACACACACACACACGCTCATGCACACACACTCCAACACTCCATCTCAGGATTTGTAGAGCTAGAAATTCCTTTTCACGGCCATTATTTCAGGCATTTCAGGTAACCTTTTATGTGTGGTCTTAATTTAACACTAATGTTACACATTAAATAAAAACTACATTCCTTGTAGTCTTGTTTATTTGTTTAGTTTGGGTTTTTAGCGTGCCTTGTAGAACATGCAGAGAATTCACTTCCAAGTGTTCTAAGTGTATGGCATGGTGGGGCTTGCTAGGGTTTGGTTTATAGAGAAAAGATTTCTTTCCTCCATGACAGTGACTGCCAGCAGAAGTCTTTATAATGCATCATTCCAACTTTGCTCCTCACGTTACATCTCACAGTAATGTGTTCAGTTCCTGAACAGCTTGACTCTATCTCTACAAACTGAAATACCACACTTCCAATGTTGAGGATAAGGCATCAAGATTTAAAAAAAATAAATGTCTACAACTCCCTTATCTGGAAGTGGCAATTTCTCTAAGACTTATGTTTTTCTCCTCTGAGATAAAGATACACATAGTTTATTAATAGGCATCCTTTAAAGCCACATCTAAATATTATGACAGAATTAAAAGAAACTTACTAATATAGCCAAATAGTAAATAAGGAATCCATTTACCATTGGCTTCTTTGCTAATATATATAAATTTCCACAGAAGTATCAGAAGCACCAAGGACAATTGTACCATCCTGAGTCCCTGAAGGTTCATTCATTCTCATTGGACTAACCTCTCTCTGGACTTGTGGAGACAGAGACTGAGAAAATGCCATGAAATTTGGGTTCATTTTCCACCAGGTAGCCTGAACTCCCTGACCCATCCCTTCATCACCAACCACTTATAATTATGAATTAAGCCTTTTAAGTTCAGAAAGGATATTAAAGAGGAAAATCAATGAGCTCTGTACAGATGCTCTTCTGTAGCCCACGCTCCATCATTGTACCAGATGTGGTTGCTTTGCAATGGATCACCTTGGACTACAGATTATCATGAGACAAAATGGGGCAAAATTATTACTGTTTTTTGAGCTATGAGAAACATCATTGAATCTTTTCTCCATGAAAGTGGTGGGGCACTGATGGGAGATGTTATTCTGTAAATATGCTTCTCATACTGGTTAATAAATGAAGCCCTGTTGGCCAATGGGAAAACAAGATAGGCGGGGCTAGGAGACAAGGAGAAAAGCGGAAGTAGGAAGGAGGAGTCAACATGGAGAGCCCGGAGAGTAGCATGCCAGCTACTCTGGCCGGTAAGATGAGCCACCTGGAAATACTTAGAATAGTAGAAATGGGTTAATCATTAAGACAGAGCTAACCAGTAACAAACTACTACCTGGCCAACAGTCTTATATATAATACAGAGTCTCTGTGTGTTATTGGGGGCTGGCGTGGCAGCGGGACCAGGCAGGCTGGTGAAAACATACTAACTACAGGGCACTAGTATACCACATGCCCACTGGGTAGCTAGCTCATGAATTGCTCATATTTTGAGAAGCAGGCCAAGAAGTGACAAGCAAATCCAGCCTGTTCCCTTGCCTACCACAAATCAGGTTATACTGAGTACCGCTGACAGATAGCCTGGGATAAAGTATATGAGACAATCCATTTGAAGGGAAAATACTCCTAATAATTTTCAGTCTGTAACACCCAGTTGTGCCAACAAGCCAAGAGAGTTATAAGAATGATGAAACAAGTACGGCCATAAAAACAGTGACCTAGCCACATTAAAAAGAGAAAAGACTCACGACTCCATTTGGCACTGGATGAAAATGACCTCTAGTTATCACACTGTCACAGTGACGGCTCCTCCCTCTCACACCCACTGGACATGGGAAACGGGGCAATTACTAGCTCATTCTCTGCAGACAGCACTTCTCAAGCATCCACAGTAGCCCTAACCTCAAGAGAGCTTGCTCTGAGGGGTAAACTTCCCTCCCTCCTAAGCAATTAGCCCATCCATGTATCTCCCACGCTGAGCTGATCTTCTGAAGGGCAGCCCAACAGGTCACGTTCAAGTGCTGAAAGCAGATAGCACAGATGAGTAAGATTACAGGGAACCCTCAGTGGGGAGCAGGCTGGGCCTGAAGGCCTCTGAGCAAACATGGATACCATTTTGGCCAAGTGGCTTGTAATAAAGAGTGTGTGTACACAGATAGATAAGTCTGACGCAGGTGAGGAAGAAAAGTGAGCAGAGCAAAAGCTCAGACACTGTAATGTGTGCAGTCCCTGAAGGACAGGGAAGACTGTTATTTCAACATGGTTTTCCATTCAATACAATCACGAGAAAAAAAGTGACCACTAACAAGCTAAATGGCACTTGGTTAAGATATAAGAAGAAATGTGGACACTAAGCCAAGCAAAGCTGAGTTAGCACAACGCCAGGAAGACAGAGATGTGAAGTTGTCCCTGAGTATTTGTCTTAGACACTGTTCTATTGCTGTGAAGAGACACCATGACCATGACAACTCTTACAAAAGAAAACATTTACAGTTTTAGAGGGTTAGTGTTGTAATTTAAAGAGCAGCACAGAAGAGAAAGATACCACATGACAGAGCTTGGGTGGAGAGGTTTTTTTTTAATAACTGGAGGAAAATGAATAGGAAAGGGGGAAAGGTAAGAGAGGAGATCAGCCTCTGGGGACAGGAATGGCAAAAGAAAAGATAAATGTGAAGTGGGATGGGGGGAGACAAAGACAGGCAAGGAAGCCGAAAGAGAGAAAGGAGAAGACAGAGGGAGAGAGAAAGAGAAAGGTTGGAGGTGGGCAGGGCCCTTTCTTACAAAGGGAACGTAGTGAATGTGCACAGGTGGTGCTCTTAGTGGCTACAGCTGAAGGTGTATCCTGTCAGAACCCCAAGAGCAGGCCAGTACAGATGCCTGAATACTAACAGTTAGCCCATGATCATCATGTCAGGAAGCAGACAGGCATGGCATTAAAGCAGTAGCTGAAAGCTTTACATCCTGACCTGAAGGGAGCAGGCAAAGAGAGAAAGAGAGATTATCCCTGGCATGGGCTTTTGAAACCTCAAAGCCCTCCTCCTCTAGCAAGACCACACTTGCTAATCCTTCTCAAATAGTCCAGATAACTGGAAACCAAGCATTCAAATATAAAAGCCTATAGGGGCTATTCTCCTTTAAACCACCAGTGTCCAAATTGTTTCTTTGTTCGTTTGCACCTGAGTTAACAAAGGAGGGTAGAGATGTGCATTCTTCATGAGCCGGGTCTCCTGCCTCTGTATGCTTCAGGTACTTCTGGCCCAATTCCCACTGAGAATACCTTCTCCTTTCAGGGTTACGGGGGAAATGTGAAAGCATATTTTGCCTGTCCCTCTCTTGTGGTGGTATAGTATGTTTCCCGTGAAGACAGCAGGTATTCCTGCTCCAAGGTAAGATTGCCACCACACATGGAGAAAACATGTCAGTGACAGTGGCACCCAGAGCCACTCAGAAGCACATCTGCCTGGCAGGATACCACCAGTAAAGCCATCAATATGCGTGAATTAAGCCATCTGAAAATAACCAAAAGATTGCAGATGTGTGACTGAAGGGACTGGGAACACTCAAAACTCCAATCAAGGGGACCAGAGTATAATTTCTAAGAAACAAGACTCAACTGTGATTGTAATTGAGATAAATAAATCCTAATCAATTGCATTGTACCCAGTTTAAGAACGAATTCTGGGATGCAAGGCAGAGGGGTTGGCATGAAGCACAAAGAGAGAGAGGAGCCAACCCAGCTGTGAGTGACAGCACTGGCCCAGCAGTGGAGAGTCCTCAGGCCAGGTATCATCCGCAAGGTAGCCCAACCTGCCATAGGACAAGAGTGGCACATCTGCCTCCTCAGGACCACTGCAGATGAGGAGGAGCCCAGCTGCTGTGATCTCAACTCCTAACCCCGAAGCACCCAGAGCAGCCCCAGCACCCATAAATCCCACACACTAATCTCCATTAAACACGGCCTTCCACAAGAAGAAACAACAGGAATAATGGTTGATGGGCTAGCTAATTCAATAAAAATGCTTGCCAGGCAAACATGAGGACCCGAATTTGATCCCAAAATTCTTGTTTTAAACAAAAAGTGGGATTGCATTCCCATAACCCAAGTGCTGTGACAGAGGAATTAAGCAGGAGGACCCCTGTGGTTCTCTGGCTAGTTAGCCTCCTCTAATCAGTGAACTCCAGGCTAATGAGAGGCTCTGTTTCAAAAGCCAAGATAGATGGTTCCTGGTGCCTGAAAAGTAGTGACATCAGGTTGACCTCTGACCTCCACATACACACACTCACACATGAGAACATGCACACATACATGCAGAAAGTATACAGGCATAAATATAAGTAAATAAATGACAAGAGCCTTCATTGGAAAACAGCTGTCCTTCCTTAACTAAATGCCTATTAGACTGTCTGATAATACTGTTCTTTCCCCTTGAGATGACCTCATAGCTACAAAGCAACCTTACAATGATAATTTTTCTTCCCCTGCTGGAGAGAAAAAGGGGGGCTCCCAAATAGCAATATAAATATGAGCCACCGGCATTACATGTGCCTGATAACAGGTGTGTAAATTCTAATATAATCATCAGACTCTTGTGACATTAATTGTTCGTAGTAACACATAAGTCAAGTCACCCTCCCATCTGGCTGTGACCAGGTCTCTAGTGAATTCACCACCCTCAAGGCTCTCTGGGACCCATGAGCTGGCCCTTCCACCTTCACACGACAGCGTAGAAATCTGAATTAGATGTTTAAACTTTGAGTCTGTCAGCCAAGGAAAACTCTTCTATCACCACAAAACCCAATGAATGAACAAGTGGACAGATTTAACCATCACCTGTAGTGGGTGGGCATATGCTCCCATACTAGAGGGGTGGGGTAAGGGCCTCATAAATAAAGGTCGGGGTCTTTGAGAGTCTGCCCGAGCCAAAAATGATTCTTTCCTCTTCTAAAACTGGGTTCATGAAGTCCATCCACACAGCAGGGCAAGGCAGCTGCACACCTTTGCAATCACACAACCAAAGCACTTCGTAGAAGAAGGAAGTCATTGGAAGAAAAGGATTTGAGGCAACCCAAGCCTTGACCTGGAGCAACACGTCTTAGTTTCTCATCCCTATTGCGAATACTTGCATCAATTTTAGTTGCTTCAAACACACAACTTATTGCCTGATAGCACCAGAAGTCAGAGGACCAGCTGCACTAGTCCAGAGCTCAGACTTAGAGCAGGACTGGTTCCACTGGAGCCTTCTGAGTGTATCTGCTATCTTTTGGCCCTTTTTGCTTCTAAAAGATGCCAGAATCTGTGACTTGTGACTCTCCCTTGGATCATTCAACTTCTTATGTCCAATTCTTATCTTCCTAGTCCCTATTTGTTTAAGAATCTTAGATTAAAATGGGTCCTCCTGGATAGTCTAGCAATTCCCTCTCTCACACCCCTACTCACACCTACAGAGCACCTTCACCATGGAAGAGGGCACTGGCAAGCTCCAGGGACTAGGAAGTGACATCTCAGAAAGCTATTATCCAGCTTAGCACAAGCATCATAATTGTGGGTTAGAAACAAGAGTGATGGCATGACTGAATGTTCCTAGGACTGATTCTGAGCAACTGCACTGTAAAGCAGACTTGAATTCATCTGAAATGGGCTGGCATGATTCCCTAGGAGCCACAGGCTGCCAGAGGACTATCCCAGGCAATACCCAGGACTGGGCAATGCCCAAGGACAATTCCAGGCAAAGCAATATAAGAAGAAAACACTGATAAAAACCCAACAAACACCCTGGTCCTAGCCAGGTCTACAATTTGTGAGCTACGGATTGAAGAGATTGAAGGTGTGTTCATTATGCTTAGGACTTCTGTATCTTTATGTATTATATATAGAGAGGGTGGGAGTTATATTTTACTCTGTGTATTTAATTGCCACTTTTTGTTGTCTTTATAAAGCCTAGGGCAGATAATTACTTTAAATCTTATTAAGCAAGTAACCTGAGCAGAGGTCCTAATATAGGTGGTCACTACGGCCTGAGGTGGGGAGCTCAGAGTGAATATCATGTGTGAAAGCAGTTCTCCCTCCTGTGCCAGGCATGCAGACACAGGCTCCCATTAGCCCAATTGTCTTTCCCAGGCCCTGTAACAAGCCTAGAAAGTAGGATCTGCTTATTATCCAGCTTGGCTTCCAACCTAGGTCTATCTGTGTCTTCCTGAGTACCTATAAATGTTAGCCACCAGTGTTACAAATATCTAGTTACAAATACATAAAATATATCACAAGACTCTTCAACGCTTGGCTGATCCTGATGCCCAGGTTGTATTCCAACCAGTCACTGTCCTGTATGGCTGAGACCCAATCCTCAATGAAGCCACCACTCTTGTGGTCATATTGTCTGTGTGGGCATGATAAATTTACATAATGTTTCTGAACCTTGATTTTATTATCTATGAAATATTGATTAAGAACTACTTATAAGTTATGAGCGTAATGGCTAAAATAGAATTATAAAAGTGTTGGAGCACAGTGCTTGATAGACAGCTACTGGTATGGTACTGGTATGGTTTTCTGGCCTATAATATAGTCCAGGCTTTTGTAAGACTCAAAGCAGGTACCACACACTGAGCTTAAGACACAATACCAAATGCAGAGAAGATACTTGTTGCCAATCTCCCCTTCACCTAAGCTCTCCAAATCACTCTACTGAGTTAACTGTAGATGGAGAACTATTGTCTCCAGAAAACTGATGTTCAAAATCAAGCCTTAACTTTCACCCTTTCTGTCCTCATTCATCAGCTTCTAGGCGCAGAATCATTTTTCATATGAACTTAGCACACACTTGCTAACCAAGACCCAATCCTTAAGAATATGGGAGAGCCTGTCTGCAGTGAACTGGGTTACTGTGGTATGTAGGAATCTACTAGAGACTTTTCACAAAAAGATGGTCAGCAACAGAGTTACAGCTTTGCCAAGCTTAAGGGAAACAAGGATGAAGGCTTTCTTGGCAAGCATCACTGAAAAGTCTAGTCGGCATGTCTGGTAGATGTTACCGGCTCCATCTCTTGCCTTGGCTTTCTTATGTTCTTTCTTCCTTTCTCAAAAAACTACATCCTGAAGACAGCCTCTAGTCACCATCTTAGCAAACCCACCAGACAAGAGTGTCTTTCTCCATAGTTTCAACAAAACTCCTGTGCTAAATTTCACTAGACCACACTGAGCACAGTAACCATCCCTGTACTAGTCAGTGTACCAAAGGGATAGCTCATGTTAACTGGTCAGGCCTGCCTAGTCCTTGGATCTCAGGTGTGCTTATGGCATAGGAAGGGCAGTGAGTGGCAGCTTCCACATGAATCCAGGCACTGGAATCAGGTGGCAAGTAATTTGCCAAAAAGAAACCACAGTGCTTGGATTAGAACAAACTGGAAAAGAAACATCTCAGGTCTCCAAACCAAGCTACAGGCTCTGGAAGAATGGGAGGAGACATGTTAGGTCTACACAGCAATGTATGTTGTAGTTACTGTGCAGTCTGCCTATTGTTAGATAAAGGATCATATCTCATCTGCCTGCAGAGCCGTCCCTAGTGTGCCCATGACTCATTTTCCTTATGACTCTGCTTAGGACATTCTATTATCTCAAGTATATTACCTGAAGTTACAGCCACTTGACCCACTGCCTGGACATGGGCAAGAGATAGGTCTAACCTGAGATAGAAGGAAAGGAGAAAGGTGGGGTGGGTGGCCTAACAACCCTTTAGCTTGAGATGCTTCTTTCTCAGACAGCATCCTGCGATGCAATTGGGTGACAAAAATAAGAGAAGAATTCTTAACACCAAAGTCCATTACTGGACCATTGGGTAAAAGCCCTGACCAAAGCCTGCCAAAGTTGAAAATGACTAGTGGTTCCTGGTCCAAGGTGTTAACCTCCTCATCAGTCCATGGCCCCTAATAGTTACCACACACACACACACACACACACACACACACACACACACACACACACACACACACACACACACACCACATGGCTATCTAGTTGATTTACTATGTACTAACTTTACCAAAGGCTTCTGAAAAGGCTAAACAAATTATACCTACTAGTCTCTTTTATCCACCTCTTCATTGTAAGGTTTCTGACAGGGTCAAGAGGCTTAATGTCCCCCACTTCAGAGGCTCATTCTGCTCAAATCCCACCCTTCCATTGCTTTGTGTGACTCTCATATGATTCCCTTTACCTTTTGCAATTCCCTTTGCCATGTGCATCTCAGCCTCTACACTCAGGAGTTTTATCTTCTGTCAACAATTCCCAAGGCTGAGTGACCTTTGCTTCGGCATCTGCAGAGATTAGTAAACGAGGCGTACCTGAGAAGACATTTCCAACACATTTGGCCATGTCTGCAAAATCAGCTTTTCAGGATCAAGCGGTTTCATACCAAAGAGACAAAATAGCAAGGATGTAGGTTCTTTATTCTGACCATCCATTAAGATCATCCAAGGAGTATTTTAGAACAGCCATGCCTCAGCCTTAAACACAAACCTCTTTTGAACGTGCAGCCAAGGTGTGAACAACTACACAGAAGATGCTGGGACCCTCGGAGCATTGGATCAGATGGCTAATTCATCTTCAGGCTGCTGACACCTGCGGGAAGATGTCTGCCGCACTCTGAGGGAGTGTGTACCCCATTCACTGCGTCTTTTGTACCTGAAGATGGTGAGCTTGTAAACTGAAAGCTCCCAATGTTGGCTTCAAGGAGGTCAAATCTCTGGTGTTTGTGAGGAGAAAAAAAGGAGCCTGGTTAGTCACAAAGGAGGACAATGACGATAAAGTATGATGGAAGCAAAGGAGAGAAATAAAGATCAGACCATGCTAAACAGCCAAACCTTGAAGTAACAACAAGAGAGAGTACTACTGGCCATGCTTCTGCTCCTTACCTGCATGCCCTGGGCAATTCTGTTACCCCCCCCCCCCTTGTCAACTTCACTCACTTAAAGAGTGACATATGCTTCTTGGCACTTAAGAGATCTTTTATAGAAACAATGGGCACGAGGCAGCCCATAAACCTAATTGATGATACAATAACCAAATGCCCAAACAGCCAGCCTCCTGCTGCTTGCTGCCTTTACTTTCCTCTTGGCCATTTTAATTCTGTCATTTCAGGAAACAAAAGACAAAATCCTGAAAATGTACCTGGCTGGGTAAAGGATAAGTTATGACTCCCCTTGTGTGCTGAAGATAAATGCTTTGGAAAGTAAGTCGATCAGAGCTGTTCAGAACTGAAATGTGTTCAGCATAAACTAGAGACCCAGAAGTCTTCATGAGCTGTTTTTAAAAGGGGGTAAAAGCCCACAAGCTCTCAAACATCACTCTAGAGTTACAAATATACTTGTGTTTTCTGCCAACATTTCTTTTTTGGCATGCAGAACAAGAAAATAACAAGAGAAAATGAGGTGCAAGGCTGGGGGAGGGTGTTAACCATTGCGAAGATCCTCAGCTATGCAAACTAGCCCATAAAAACTGGACAGTTCCCATGAGGGGACAAGTCAGAGCTAGCATTCAATGCAGCTTGGCAGTTATTCTCCTGCATTCCCTATTAGTCCTAGAACAAGGTGACTTAAGCCACCAGATGACCTCACCTGTTTCAGAAAGACAGAACCTAGGAGGCAGGCCACTTAGCTTCTGTGAGCCTAGGAGCTGGCCAGAAACCACAATTGTATTTTGATTCTTGAGAGTACAATGAACCATGGCAAGATCTCTATGCGAGGACAACAGAGATGGAGCCCAGCAGTGCATTGCATAAAGTTACCTGGGCAGATAACAATGTCTGGGGGATGTCTCACAGGAAGACCTCCCCCTTATATTTATTCCCATAAAGATGACCATTATCGTCTTTTTTCCTGTTCTTTCCTTCATTCACTATTTCAGGAAATACATCCCATGTCTATCTTATGCCAGTCTTTCTGCTAAGTGTAACATAGCATTCAAGCAACAACAGTGAACCCTTTTCATACATGGAGTGTGACTAAAACTTGGATTTAGAAAGGTCTTGAATACAAGGGGAGAGAAGTTTGTCCCGTATCTAAGGGAAAAGTTGGGAATACTTTCTGGAAGTGTCAACTGAGCTGAATAGAAGAAATAACTAACCCAGGGGTAAAATAGAGTAAGTGTGTTCCAGAGGGAAGAGCGTACAAACTAGAGTCCATCTGACCCAGAAGATCATTCGCTGTGGCTAGAGTATGAGCTCAGACAGAGAAACAGCAGAGTGTGAGGGCTGTGAGACATGGTCATCATGATGGGGAGCAGGGCAGCAGGCAAGGCACAGAGATGGAGTAGTAGCTGAGAGCTTACATCAGAGAAAGCACTGGGAATCCCATGAATCATTTGAAACCTCAAACCCACCCCAGTGACAGTCCTTCTCCAACAAGACCACACCTAATCCCCAAACAATTCCACCAACTCTGGACCATGCCATTCACATTCCGACCACCACAGCAGCTTTAAAGCAACATGAATAGCGAAGAGGAACCAAGTGAAAGATAGAATGGAAAACAACATGGAAACAAGGATGCTAATTAGGAATACCATACAGAAGTTATGGGACCTTAGGACAGAACATAAGAGAATAGAGTAGAGGATCCAGGAGACACCTGGTGAATCACTGAACACAGACAGACAGGGTGAAATGGGACTGAGCTGAGCCAAATTTCCCTACCGAAAGACAGGAAGGTGGTGTTGAAAGAGAGTCATCCTGGAGAAAGAGCTCTTTCTGTGCCCAGAGAACAGAGATTTCAGTCTTTGTATTAGCCATAGGCTGCCATCCACAGACAGGTAAATTTAAAGACCTGGGTGGGAAAACAAGCTTAAGAAAGACAAGCAGAAGCCCGGAGAGCCAGATGGAGCCAGATGAAGATTTGTGAAATAATACCCTTACCAAAGCCAGAAACCTAGCTGTAGGACGAGAGGGCTTAGGGAGATGGAATCTGAATGCTGGATAAGAAAGTGAGAGAAAGCCTGTCAAAAGTCTACACATGCCAGGGTGGTTACTGCTCACTGGATACAGACTGGGCTCCAAGTCAGTGATGTCTCCCACGACTATCCTCGTTTCTCAAATGAGCAGATTCATAGGACCTGGAGAACTGGCTCAAGGCAAAAAAGCTCAGTCAGTAAAGGAGACAAGTTTTATCATCCTTTTATCTGACTAGAGAGTGCTCACTCTTAACTAATGTGTTCTAATATCAAGTACTGTTTTCAATAAAGAAAACCCTTTCTTGTCTTCTGCTCTATGCCCATAAAGGAGGTGAATTTTCAATCACAAACAATAAAAGAAGAAACTCAATAATTTGGGGACCGAGGAAGCAAAAAACATTAAAATCACAGCAGAAAAGGCACCACCTCGGCTATCTGTGCCAGGACATCAAGGGCAGCATTGTGATCTAATGCCAGGCAGTCCAGTCCTTCCTTTCAAGATCTGACAAGCCAGCCGACACTGGCACTTTATACTAGTCCATGCCACATGAAAAAGATTTGAGCGGGCTGGGTGGTCCAGGGACTGAGGTGCCTAAAGTTGAAGGTCAGATGGAACCTTGTGGAAACCAGCTTGTTTTCTGCAGTAAACCATTGAAAACAGAATGGACCCTTTCAAGTCTTTCACATGACACACAAAGGGTTTCATGTCATCACGTACCCAATGGAAATCTATGTCTCAGCAGGGGGTCTGGTCTGAGACCACAGTCTTCAGTGTTCAGATACAGCCTTAGTGGGAGGGGTCCTTCTAAGGGGACCACGATGATGCACTCTTCGGCAGCATACAGGAAGAACTGTTTCCTCCTGGATTCTACACAGCTCCCTGGATCCTATCATCTCAGGAACGAATATATCCCCCTCCCCACCCCACTCCATCCCTCCCTCCAACTGTCTCCCTCCACTACCCCCCCACACAAAGAAAGAGGGAGAGAGAGAGAGAGAGAGAGAGAGAGAGAGAGAGAGAGAGAGAGAGAGCTTTCTAGCAGAACCATATTGCCTTGTTGAAGAATGCAGTGAAGCAGAAAGTGACAAACAACACATGCATGTATCCAATTAGCAATAAGAAAATTATAAGCCCCAATGGTGACCACTCATGTTGAACCACCTGCTCAGCAAAGAGCCTTGTCCATGTCTCTCTGATCTGGGAGCTGTCCATGCCCTCACTGACTGACCTGACTCCCCCTGAATTTTAATACCAGGGCCCTACTCCCGTTAATTCAGGGCATGGAGCCATTGATAGTTTTGATCCAGTCACAAACTATTAAGCTATTCAGAAGTAGCCCATGCTCTGTTTTAATATTGTTTAAATCTAGATATGCCTTAGAATCAAGGTAACTGGCAACTATTATAGCATTTACATGGTCTCTGAATGGCAAGGAGTTCATGGCTGTTCATACTGTCATCACTTCAACTGAATTAAATACATGTTTTCAAGATGGGCATTGTGGTTCAATGATGCCATAAAGGTTATCAAAATGTTTTCCTGAATATTGACATTCAATGAGCTATTTTGTCTACCAAAAAAAACCCACCACCAACAACAACATAGGAATAGAGGACGAGGTATAAATCTAAGGACTTAGCATCACGCTAAGGCAACCATTATCTCTAGAGTAAATAAGAGGCGAGAAGAAAGGAAAGGGCAGGTATATGATGAAATCACCCCCACCTAAAGCATGTTGGGACCATTACAATTTTAGTTTTACTTTAAATACAATGGAAAGATGTGTTCTTAAGTCTTAATAAATAGTCACAAAAGTCAAATTAAAAAAGAAATTCAGTGACTACTTGTGACCTGTGCTAAGACGGTGTTGTTGTAGCTCCAGGGTTGTTGGTGCAAGGTTGGGCTAGAGATGGAGGCAAGAGGCTACATCTGAGACATGTTTTATTAAGCTAGAATACATTGGGTTTGTGGGTAGAGGTATGGAGAATGTGTGAAAACAAGAAACTAGGGGTGATCCCCCTACATTTGGGTTACAACAAAGGACCCAAGAGGACCTTGGGCAGGTGAGCTTGGAGGAACACACTGAAGGATTGGTGGATTTAGGAGGCAGCAGTCTATGGCTGCTATTTAACAGCACTGATTTAGAAATCATGTAAGACAAGGTTACATATAGATCTATGGTGCTGTACATCTGTTATCAGTGACTCGTGCTTTGAAACTAAGTGTGTAAGTCAGGCAAAAGCTCAAGTACCCAGAGTCCTTGCCTTCTGATGAGAATGTAGCTGCACAGCCATCTTGCCTTGAATGCTGTTGAGCCCTGTGACTTATCTCTAAGCCACAGAATATGTCACCCTCATGATTACATTACATTGTAAGTTAATAGTGAGGTCACTTCTGTATTATATTTCATTATCCAGCATTCACTGCCCTTAGCTGTCTTGCCACCTCTGTTGATTTTACAGTCACGGGGATAGAGTTTACTGACAGTCTGAAGAAGTTTAGAAGTTCTAATCTCACAGTTGAGCTTCCAGACAAGTACCCATCTCTGACACTTCGATCACAGCTTTTTTGAGGATCTGGCTCTGCCATTCCTGGCTTCTTGACCTACAGAAACTGTGCGATAGTAAATGTGTATTTTTTTTTTAAGTTGATAACTTTGTTACACAGCATAGAAAACTTATATATGAAACTTATACATTATATAATATTCACCAAATTTCTGTAAATTTAGTGATATCATAAATAATCTCTACTATTCTGGGCTCTTACAGGGATTCGAGATTACTGATTATTTCTAGTAGGTGCTAGAATAAGTTGGTTACTTATTTTAATTGATGTTATTCTTTTCTTCTTGCATGTTCTGAGTGTCTTTCTAGCCAATGACATGCCAGCATTGTCTACACATACTATCTTCATTTCGTTGTGGCTTTGTCCTTGGTCAGCCAGACCCCATCTGGTTCTTACCCATACCAGATTACTGAAGAGGCTCTTGTCATGGTGACTAAGGACAATGCCAGCTTCATCCTGTCAGCAGGGTCACACATAAAATGTTAGTGTTCAGTTCCTTTTCTCCTTTGTATTCAGTCCAGGACCCAGGTTCACTGAATGGTACCACCCACAGTTAAAGTGGGTCTTCCCTCCTCAGTAAGCCCCTAGATAATCTCCCATAGGCAAGCCCAGAAGCTAACCTAAACTAGAAAAATCCCTCACGGGCGTGCCAAGAGACTAACCTAATCTAGATAATCCCTCAGAGCCATGCCCAAAGGCTTATCACTTAAGTGATTCCGGAGCCTGTCAAATTGCCAGGCAGTATTCACCACTGTGTGCCCCTGTAATAAAATTTTGTTGAAAACACCCCAGCTATGGAGCAGCCTCCGGAAGGGGTACCAGTTGGAAGGGCAGATGCAGAGTCTAATCAGAACAGTAGACACGCTGGGCTTTAATACCCAGTCCAGGGCTGCTTGAGCCTTTAATCCCCACACATTCAGCCTGGAGCTGTTAAAGTGCAGTTGCTCCTTGGGAAGGTCTGGATGGATCCCGAATCCCTACACTTCTAACCTCATTCTCAGCCCTCATCTGAGTCTCAAGGATCTAACGGTGCAATTACATAAACATGTTTTCCAGTGCCAGCCCTTTTTCTCTCCTCCACCTTAGTCTGTCATTTTCTCTGTACACTAGAGACCCAGAAAGCCAGTGTCGGGATGACAACTTCTGGGTTGTTAGTCTCTTCTGTCACAAGCGCATCATGTTGCCTGGGAAGTTAAGATGCCTTTGAGTTGCCCCTGAAGAATTAACCTACTATTCCTTACCTTCAACTCACTCACTAACCTCTCTTTGTAAGGAAACAAAAATGATTTCACCCACACCTGCAAGAATTGAATAATAGAGGTCAGTGTGTCTTATTAACCCAGAACTGTGGCCTCGGTACGTATAATACAGCAGGACTGGTCTTGATACTGAAGATAGCAAAGTAGTATGCAAGGAAGAAGCTAACAGAAGAAGGAACAGGGATGAAGAGAGTAAAGGCAAGAGTTAGGAAAGTATCCTAAAATGTCCTTGCTCCTTCAAGGCAGCAACCAGACCCACTCTAGATAAGAATAAGTCACCAGCCTGCTAAATCAGAGTCTGTCAAAAGCATTTTATCAATCAATCTATACATCCTCACTGTTGATCTGTGTGAGTCCTTCTGGAACTTCAAAATTGTTGGAGGCCAGGATATAATGCCACTGTCTCCCAAATATGAAGAAAAAACTAACAAAATACAAATTAAAAGATATTTATTGCCAAAAATGTAACAGCATTTTAACCCCACTAACTGTTTAGCTTTGTTTTCCTAAGAATTTCATTACATCTGAACTCTATTTGTAGCTTTTGCTCACCTTGCAAAATCCCCTGAGCAAACAGGATGATTGCCAAGAAATCATAGCAAATTGCCAATTAAGTAAGTTTCCAGTGGCCAGTTATTTCTAAAGGATTCTACAAGACCTTTTTCCCTACTTTATGGGAAAATAAGATTTTAATGTGGGCTTCAGGTGCATATTAACACAAATAGCGCCATGATGTGAGAACTGAAAGCTGTTAGTGGCCTCACAATATGGCAAGCCTTTGTGGAAAACTATAAACTGACAAGAAAAGAAGACTCAAATGACTGTAAGTGTTAGGTGCCAACTGCACCATCTAACGGTTTACTCAAAATAGTCTGCTGATAAGTGATTCATTTATTCTGTAGCACTGAGAGGTCCTGTGTGAGTCGGGTACCACTCCTGACAAAGCAACAGAGGGCAAAGTCATAACCATAGCTTGAACTACAGCTTGCTAATCTCCTTTTATCCCATCCAGTGGAACGGGGCCAGATAGGCCCAACTGAACATGGATGGAACCTCAAAAGCTTGGGAAAGCCATTCTTGCTATCTCCCATGGAATGAGGGAATCTCACTTTGACTAAGTACCATCATCTGTTCCAAGCTCATGATCTCATCCTCCAGCAACCCAACTAGATCTTGTTATTTTCATATTAGCCATAACATAACTCTGGGAGGGGTGCTGTTGGGTCCCCAAGTTCAGCCAGATGGCTAGCTGGTGGCAAGTTAGAATCCAAACACATGCCTGTCTAACATCTTACTGTGGTTCTTAATTCTGTGTTTTAGTTATCCGTGTATTAATGTGAAGAGACTCCATGGCCAAGCCCACATTAAGTAAAGCATTTCATTTGAGGCTCACAGTTTGAGAGGGTAATGGAGTCCATGACCATCATGACAGGGAGAATTGCAGTAGGCAGATGTGGTGTTGGAGAAGCATCTGAGAACTTACAACTTATCCACAGGTTGGAGGCAGAGACACTAAACCTGATGTGGGCTTTTGAAACCTCAAAGCCCAACCCCTGTGGCACATGTCCTCCTCCAAGGCCACATCTCCTAATCATTCAAATAAATATATGAGCCCATGGGAGGCATTCTCACTCAAGGCACCACATTCTGAATGGCTTTCTGAGGGCAGCCTGGTGTACTCTTGGGAGTTCTGTGAACTGGCACAGTTGGTGACAGTGCTGATCCTCTTTGTCACCAACCAGGATGGTAGTTCTCTGGGTCTATGAGAGAAGCCAGATGGTGATTTTAAAGGTTCTAGATGTACTTTGTCCATGTCTCCACAATTTCCTTAAATATCTCTCTGTCTGTGTCATCTGACAGCTTGACAGCTACCCACCACTGCCCTTTCTAGCACTCATTAGCCCTTCAGATACCCAACCTCACAATTTCTACAACAAGGCATTACCTTGGGCTCTGAGCTTAAATACCCCTACCCCATCTAGGGTTCTTTCCTCTCCCAGGACCTCAGTTCATATCCGTCACTCATCCCATCCCCAAGCAGAGCTCAGTAGAATGGCTTCTCCAGTTAGGCTGCTTATCCCTCAACACCCATGATTTGCCCCAACCAACCTCTAGAAACTCAAGCGCAACTACTCATCAACAAAATGTATTTGAAGACTCTCCATGGACCATGATACCCAATCCCCATACCTATCTCTAATGACCAGGTTTCAGGGGGATCTGAGAACACAGAGTTTTGGCTTAGTTTTCTAATACAATAATTGACATTTTCTTCCTCAGTACCTAAAATGAAATCAGCATCCCTGCTCTCAAAAAGAATGCTGGAAGACCAGTAGATGGCTGGCCAGAAGCCAAAGCAAATGAAAGCAAGTAGGAAAGCCATCCTGTCTTGTAGTAACAGCAGACGGTCCTAGCTGATGATAAACCTACAATTATGTGTCCCTTAGCAGGGTTACATTCTGAGAAACACATCTTTAGTGCCTCTCCTTACACAAACATCATTGTTGTAACCAACAGCTTGTGGCAGCTCCTGGAGCCATCAGGGAGTCAAATAACATGAGATGTGAATGATGGTTACCAGCATGATGGTTACTCCCTGCTTCTCTAAAATGATGGCTTAAGTGTAGGATGCTAATTGTACAAATCAGTAGCAGATTCTTTAAAGATTCATTTTTATTTTGTGGGTTTGAGTGTTTTGCCTGTATGTATGTATGTGTGCCATGTGTGTGCAGTTCTGAAAGAGTCTAGAAGGGTGCATCAGATCCTTTGGGACTGGAGTTACAGCAGTTGCGAGCCACCATGTGGGTGCTGAAAACAAAACCTAGGTCGTCTGGGAAAGCATCCAGTGCTATCAACTGCTGAGCCATCTCTTCAGCCTGCAATAACAGAATGTTATCATGTCTTATGGACTGTATGTATGTATGTATGTATGTATGTATTATAGCAGTGACTAGATTTGTCTTGGTCAGCATATTACCCTAAACACTAGAGAGATGCCTCATGCATCAATGCCACTAGGTGATGTGGATGTTTAGCTCCATTATGATCTTTCCATTGCATTTATTTATTTATCCAGTGAGTGAGTGAGTGCGTGCGTGCGTGCGTGCATGTGTGCGTGCGTGCGTGCGTGCGTGTGTGTGTGTACTCTCACACGTGCATGGGCCATCATGCATGTATGGAGATCAGACGACAACTTACGGAAGCAGCTTCTCTTCTCTCCTTCCATCATGTGGGACCACACACCTTCAACAACTAAGCCATCTCATGGTCTTCCATCATAATCTCATTATACTACATTGCATATATTGACTGTTGTTATTACACCAGCGTGTGTCTTTCTGTCCATCTGTCCCTCTCTTTCCCTTCCTCCCTCCCTTCCCTTTCTCCTTTTCCACTGCCCCTCCCCCGCTGCCACCTTCCCACTAGCTTTCTTTAGCAGACACTTCAGTTGCAGGCTCCCCCTGTCTTCACTGGGTTTGAAACCTTCATTTCTAAGCTTCCTTTCTACTGTGCTGACTTGACTGGCCTCATCCTCTGCTCTTCAACTTGCCCTTCCCCATACTGAGAGGAGTTGGGACAGGCTGGAGTTAGGAGGAGCTAGGTGGCAAAATCAACCTTCAAATCATGGCCTCTCTCCACAAGTCTCATTCTTTTAATTTCTTGTGGTTTATTCGTGTAAACTATCCTAGATACGAGGAAACTAATTTTCTTCCAGATGGAGAGCCTGTCGTACTCACAGATTATTAAATAAACCATTCTTCTGCTACTGAAAAAACACATTTTCATATACAAAATTCTCCATGTAGAACGGGATCTATTTGTGAATTGTCCATCTGTGCTCTGATCTATACAGCTACCCTCTGCCTCTACACAGAGATTTACTATGGTGTTTACTATCTTAATATTCACCCAAGCAGCTGCCTCTTCACTGCGTGGCTTCTTCATATTTACTGGCTGTCCATGGTCACTGTTCCTTCATATGAACTGCAAGATTCCATTTGTTACTACACCAAAACATCGGCATTAGAACCCCAGGTATTTCATTAATATTCTAAGATTGATAAGATTTGTTGCAATATTAGCACTGCCCACCCAAAGTTTTAAGTTTTCCACTCAATTTACATTCTTCCATTACTTCATATAGGTTCTATACTTTCAAATATTTAAAATTTAGTTGGCATTACAAAAAGAACATTTTCCTAGTTCTATTTCTATAACTATTTTTAGAATATTTGTATTTATTTATTTAAAACTACATTTTAAAAATATTTCATTTACTCATTGAGAGGCTCATACAATATATTTTGACCATATTATTTCCGCTCCTCAACTCCTCCCAGATTCATCCTCACCTCCCTACCCACTCAATTTTATGTCTTTTCTTTCTCTTAAACGCATGCGAGTGTGGGCACGCGCGCGCGCGCACACACACACACACACACACACACACACACACACACACAGGGGATGGGGGAGTCAAATTCCTATGGGCATAGAGCCTGCCCTGGAATGTGGTTGATATATCTGGTGTCACTTCATTGAGGAAAACTGATTTTTCTCTCTGCTATGAATTATCAACTTCCAATGGCTTCTCATGTAATGAAACATTGTGTTCACTTCCCCTCCCACATGCTAGGATTTTGTCTGACTTGAATTTGTGTAGGTCTTGTGCATGCTTTCACAGTATCTGTAAGTTCATATTGCAGCTGCCCTGTTGTGTCTGGAAGATTCTATTTCTTTAAAGCCATCCAACACCCTTGACTCTTATAATCTTTCCACCTCCCTATTGCATAGATTCTTGATCCTTGAGGGAAAGAGTTTGAGAAGTATCCCATTTAAAACTGAGCATTCCAAAGTCTTCCACTCTGCATGTTGTCCAGTTGTTGGTATCTTATGTTAATAATCATCTACTACTATAAGAATAAGCTTCTCTAACATGGGTTTAGAGATGCTGTGATATATGGGTATAGAAATAATTAAGTCATTAGGAGTCATTTTATTGCTATATTCATTTGGCAGAATAGTTGTAATAGGTTTTCTCCTAGGGCCCAATACTAGGCTAATCTCAGGTTCTTGGGCTAATTAACAGTGCCGGGTATGGGTTCCATCTCATGGAGTGGGCCTTAAATCCAAGCAAGGGGTTACTGCCACAGCATTTTTGCCACTATTGTACCGATTGATTTATCTTGTTTGATAGATCATTATCATAGCTCAAAGGCTTTGCAGTTGGGTGGACCTGGTGATTACGTTGCCCCTCTGGTAGCATATATAGCACCTTCCAGTACTATGAACACTAGCCAATGGAGGTGAAGCTTTCAGCTGACAACCAGCTAGGTTTGTTCTATGACGTAAGTTTGTAGTGTCTTCAGCAACAGCGTCTTACTGTCAGATTGTGGAGGGTAACCAGTAACATTGACAATATCCTGTAATGTTTGGGGTGATCTACAGAAACTATTGGCCAATGACTCAAAAAGGTGTAACCCATTCCTGGTACATGGGGTTTAATTTGGAAGTATATGATGTCTGATTGGGCACATTACATGGTGACTCCATTTAAATTTCTGTAGTAGTAGTTTTCCATCAGGCTTTACAAAAGGCCTTTAGGGGTAATTGTCCATTCCCGTATTCCTTCCCCTTCCTTGCTCTCCCATCCCCACCCCATTTAATCCCCCCACTCCAACTTTCCATTTCTTTCTTTATAACACTATATTCTATTCTCCCTTTCTTAGAAGATCTTCTTCTCCCACATACCCCACTACCCCTTATTAGCTGCCCTCCTCTGTAGGTAGTCTAAACAAAATACATGTCTTTAAAGCGTAAAGCTTATAGCCACATACAAAAGAAAAGTTTCTCATTTTGAAGTTCTTATTCCTAAGAAAAAAACTATTTCTGCCATTACCAAATTATCTTAATTGTTCTAGAAATGCTTAAAACTAGACTTTCTTTGCTCTTATAGACATAGAGTCACATAATAAATCTAGCTTTTCCCCCTGTGTTCATACAAATTATTTTATTATTTTCCTTTGTACATTCACTAAAACCTCCAAACAATATTGAACAACAGAGGTAATTATTTGCATCACTGTTACATTCATTGATTTTGACTTCTCTTTAACATTTTAGTATCAGAGTACTTATTTCAATACTTCTCTGATCACATGATTTCTCTCTTAATTTGTTATCTGATAATTAATACTAATAAATTTCCACATATACAATCCCCCTGCTTTTCCTATTAGTTCTAATATGCAGTTGATGTGTTGAGTTTTTCGTAACATTTTGTATCAGTTGCTTTGCTCATCACTGTGATTAAACTCCTAATGGAAACAGTTCAAAGGGGAAATTGATTTGGGTTGCTTGTTTCAGAGAAGTTGGAGCTCTGGCAGCTGTCCCTACTTTTCCTTTTATTTCCCTAGGACTCTTCACCCATGGTAAGTCTTTTCCACTGTTAATTCTCTCTGGAAGCATGCCCACAGACATACCCAGAGATGTGCCACCCCGTCTCCTAGGAGATTCCAGTTCTAGTAAAGATGACTTGGAGATTAGCATCAGGTTTCTATGTTGTCCTATGTTTGCACTACTTGGGTAATAACTGGTGTTGGTGTCGTTGTTACACTCACTTTAGTAAATGAATTTGAGAGATTTTTAATCTTTTTCTATGATCTTTAATAGTTTTCTGGTGTTATTTTTGTTTTAATCTTAGACAAAAGTCCAAGAAGTGATTTTTATCTAAACACAACCTATTAACTTGTGAAATTATCCGACTTCGGTCTTTCAGGCCACACAACCTTTTTAAGTCTTCCACAGTATTTTTTCTATTGAAATTGTCCATTAGGTCGTCTTTGGCAAACTTATTTTTCTAGAAGATTATTATTTCCTCTGAATCAAGTCAACAAACAGTGGCCTCCAGGCCAAGCCTGGCCCAACATCTCATTTTCTACTGTTACTGAGCAAAATATAATTCATAAATTTTTTAATGTTTGAATTTGAAATGGCACTTAAATGCCAGCATAATGTCCTTTAGTTCAAAATGTCTAAAATATTTATTATACAAGTTGGCCAACCCATATTCTTAATTTTTGAAAAGCTTGCCAATGATTTGTATGAGATGTTCTTTTGTGGTTTTTAACCTCTGCATTATCTGTTATTTCTTTTTCTTACCCCTGATCTTGTACATGTTTCCCTCACTCTCTTTTTACATGCTCAGGAAGAGTTTAAAAAGCTTACTAGCTTTGGCAAGAAGCTAGTTTTAGAGTTACTTATACATTTTACTCTCACTTCTCACTCTTATTAACTCTAGCATTTGGCTAGAGTTAATTACTTTGGACCATTTTGAAAAACAAAACCCTTTCACATAATCTACAACATAAGGCCTTCTTATCACTTTGTTTACTTGCTATTTTTCGGGAGAATGGTTTCAGATTTATTTAGACCTAAGTTTTGGTCTTATTTCCCTGACGCATCCATAAAAGGAAAAAGTGAAACTTCCCCAGCTGTCTATAAATTGTCTTCTTCTGATGGGGAGACCAACTCTTTGAAGTCACAATGGACCTCGCCATCAGTCTTCCTATCTGGCCACAGTATTGGTCCTCATTGAAGCAAGACAATGCTTGTTTCTTAGAAGAGTGTCATACTATGCACTTCAAGTTTGTTCCACAAAAATGTCCTTGCTCTTTCTGCAGTCTTCCACACTGCTTATTTCTTCTTGGCACTTGAGTGGTTCAGACATCAGCCTGCACTCGTAATGCTGATGAGAGAGTGCTTAAATGGCTTTTTGACTGACATCCTGAGGGATTGCATTCATGTCACCAAAAGAACAGTCAAGTTCTTACGTGCATGGACAACAACAACTAGGCCATGCCACTACATGGCCAATAAAAATTGAGGACACATCCCAATTGCAGAGATGTCAAAGTGAAAAGTGAAGACCTTTACATTGATGAAATATGATAACCCTACTTTCTGTTTATTTTCCCTTATTCAATATTTTTTTTGCTGTTTTTAAGATGATGTTTGTGTAGTCTCCCTCCTGTACTGATGAGAGTATTTAAGGCTATAACAACAACTCCTGCAGTAATTGAGGGGGTTATTTTGTACAAATTATTATTCTATTCATTGTATTTCAATAGATTTCAAACTCAGTCTTAATTTCCATTATACCAAGCATTATCCATTTATTCTTCTTCACCTTCAGCTGCTGTTTCTGGGACTTTCCAGTTTGAGCTTATTATCAGGTTGTGTTATGCTGTATGATTCACCTTGTAAAAGTTTCACCACAAAAAGATAAGATCATCCCAGATAGATGAGATTAGCTCAGTGGTTTAAAAAAAAAAAAAAAACTGTTTAGCACACAGAGAACCCTGAGCTTGCATTTGAGCCTAGCACCAACCTTTCTTTAAAGTGGTAATGGTAAGACACTCACTGTAGTAACATGCATCACTAATTTTAAGGATTTTTGTTGACATAAAATATGTGTAGTATTTATTCAAGAAAAATGAAGTAGATCAAAACTGAATAGGCTAAAATGTTCAATCAGCTCAATAATGGCTTCATCCAGTTCCTCCCCATCTTGCTGTGTTTCTTCTAGTTATGAGAAAGTGGTCAAGGAGGCAAGCTGCCAGTGTAGAGCTCTGATAACATAGAGGCTTTAGAGGAGCCACAGAGGCCAGCCCAGGTCCCTGTGAAGTCCCGGGATGCTGGGTCCTCTGATGGGAGTGGCCAGGAATTCACACTGTTCTTTTCCTCCTGTGCTGGAGACGCGTTGCATGCAGTTTGTGAATATTCTATGACTGTTGTACATCTTGATAAGCACGGTTTTTCTTCTTTTTATAGTTTTTTAATGCAGCTGCAAGGTCCAGTTATTCGGGGCTGTTTCTTTTCTCTTTCACTATTGCCTTTCTCACTCACAGGCATTGATCTAAAGCAAATATTGATTCCACCTTTAGCCCTGCCTGTGGAAACTGCTTCATGTCCCTGCTCCTGCTCTTCTGTTTTCGCGGAGGCTGCTTTAAGCAACAGTTTAATCTAGCAGAGCCTTGGATTAACACGCTCACGGAGAGCCCAGAGCAGGTCAGTACAGGTCCGGAAGACTTCCTCCTCGTAGCTACTCGCCCTAGAAAGTGTGACCTTTAAATGTCACAGTGGCAGAGAAAGAAGAATCTAGACGCCCACGCAGGAGGCTTTAAGAGCCATGACTGGCTAACTGTACTTCTGCCTATATCTAACAGCAAGTGTGGGTCTCAGGCTGAACCACTCATTGATTGACCACTCCCACAATCTCTACACCACCCTTACACCAGCACATCCCATAGGCAGGACAGACTGTAGGTCGAACAAAGGTTATATGGCTGAGTTAGTGTCCCAATCTCTCCACTGGAAGCCTTGCCTGGTCACTGGAGATGGACAGTTAAGGCTACATGTCCACTGTTGTGGAAGTCTTAACTGGGGTCATCCTTATGGAATCCTGGGAGTTTCCTTGCACCAGGTTTCAGCCTGACCTCGAAATGATGCTGATATCTTAACCCTTGTTCTTTGTGAGGAAACATGTATATGTGTGTGCAGATGGATGGATGGATGGATGGATGGATGGATGGATGGATGGATGGATGGATGGATACAACGGCTAAGACATGGAAACAACCTAAGTGATTTAATTACTTTTCTTATAATTATGACAACATATATGTCAAAGAGCAATGTAAAGGAGGATTTCTTTTAGCTCCCAGTTTCATGGTAGGGTAGGCATAGCAGCAGGCTTGGAGGCAGGCACAGTAGTTTTGGGTTCATGGCTCACATCTAGGCACCTGACACAAAGCAGAGGGCTTGGTGTTGGAACTATAACCCACAAGGACCACCCCCAGTAGTTACTCACTTTCTCTGCTGAGTCTCACTCCCACCACTTAAAGGTCTGACAGTGTCCCACAGCAGTGCTAACAGCTTGGACCCACAGTTCAAACGCATTTGCCTATAGGAACATTTCATCAAAAGGATAACATTAGGTGTCCATCAGCTGGTGAACAAGTAAAGAAAGTGTGTACATACCCAGTGGAACATAATTCGTCTGTTTTTAAAAGATAAAATATTTTCATATGTAACACCATGGATGGGACTGGAGGTAGCTGTATTAAATAAAATAATCTGGACACCAATGACAGGCTCTGCATACTCTCAGTCATTTGTATAATAGGTGTAAAAGTCAACCTCATAGAGGCTCAGAGTAGAAGGATGACTGTCAGAGATTTGGGAACATGGGACAAGGGAGACATGGGAAGGTTAATCAGTGGGCGCAAAATTACTGTTAGGTAGGAGTGGGAAGTGCTGATATGCCAGTGTGAGTGACTATGAATAGCAATTATCTGCCACACATCATCTTAAGGCCCTAGGCAAATGGGTTTTGAAAGTTTTTTTACCACAAAGAAAGAACAAATTTTGAGGAGATAGACATGTTTGTTATGATTTTAACTTGATACAAAATGTTTGCATGTGTTGAAACATGACGTGGTACCCCACTAGTGTGTATAATTTTATAGGATTATACGTCTCTATTTTAAAAGAAACATATCATTTTTTAAGAGATAAAGGAAAAAGATTCCAGTGCCTGTTTTCAGTGAGTTTTGAAAGTAGAAAATGGAAAAAAAAATGTAGAGTTTTACTTATCCAATTATTTGTTTGGCTGTTAAGTACTCTGATTTTTCTCGAACATTCCTCAGCAATGTCCAGTACTAGCTTGGATATCTCATATTCACAGTATACCATCAACTCAGGCTATCCATTGGTTCTGCATACACAGATTCAACCCACCTGAGTCAGAGATATTCTGAGAAAATAGTGTTATGCAGTTCCTGGTGTGGCTGTGTAGCTGGGAGTCTTGATGTTCTTTCTATTACCATAATAAAGCACCAAGACAGAAAGAAACTTAGAGAAGAACGGGTTTATTTGGCTTATACATCCCAATCATAGTCCATTATGAAGGGAGTCAAGCCAGGAGCTCAAGGCAGGAACCTGGAAGCAGAAATTGAATCTGGCCATGGGGGGACCGGGGCAGGGGGACTGCTTACTGGCTCACTCTCCCTCGCTTGCTCAGTTACTTTTTTCATACAAACTGGGACCACCTTTCCAGAGTGACACTATCTTCAGTAGGCTAGGCCTTCTCATATCAATCATTAATCTGATGGGGACATTTTCTCAACTGAGGTTTCTTTCCTCTTTTCTGATGCCCCTCACTTGTACCAAGTTGACAAAAAGCTAACCAGCACAGTGATGGTTGCTCTATATTGAACATGTACACTTTCCCTCATCATTGTACCCTAATCAGTACCATATAATGACAACTTCATAGCATTTACATTGTATTAGATACTCAAAATGATGGAGAAATAATACAAAGAATACAGAAGACTATGCACAGGTTATTCGCAAATACTACAGCATTTTGTGTAAAGGGTTCCACCTTCTCTGCTGCGGTCCCTCTGCTCTTCCAGTTTTCTTGGTTACTATCTTAGATGCTTTTCTATGTAATACTGCCCATGACCAAGGCAGCTTATAAGAGAAAGCATTTAACTTGGTTATGGTTCCAGAGGGTCCATGATGGCAGAGTGAAAAAAAGCTGAGAGCTCACATCTTGACACAGGCAGAGAAGATCTCACGAGGCAGAGAAGATCGCCAGAAATCCCATGAGTCTATTGGAACCTCAGAGAATTTCCTCCAGTGACACACCCCTTCCAACAAAGCCATGCTTCTCAATCCTTCCCAAACAGTTCCTCCAAGTGGGAATCAAGTATTCAAACATAAGGGGCCTCTGGCACCCTTTCTCATCCAAGGCACCACTGTTGGAGTCTGGATAACTTCACAGCAGTTTCCTCACACTCACCAGTTCATCTAAAAGAACTGGTTTCTCGTCTCATTGTGTGACTGGAAGTCCTTCCTTTGTTGTGACAGAAGTGAAGCAGCCTTTCCTTTTCTGTCCTTCAGTGTGACTCAGACACTTGTCTACTGGGACACGTATCAGGCTCACTGGTGGCTCCATCAAAGACTTTTTCCCAAACTTGAAAGGAAAGAAAACAATGTTCCAACCTTCCAAATAAAACCATCTCTGATTCTATTTAGTCTTCTCATTACCTCAGTAGCTGAGGGATATGAGAACCCCAAAAAGACTGTGAGCAAATCATTTGCCAATCCTGCCTGGTGAGCCCAGACTCCCCTTTCTAACAAAAGTTAGTCTTGAGGCTCTGGCCAAAAGTGACACTAAAGAGGGCATGTGTTCTCATCCTATTACACTAATCTAATGGAAATATTGGAGATCTGAACACAGATACATCTGATCCCCAAGTCATTCTCTTCCTACAAAGCCAGAACACTATTACCTATGTCCGCTTGGAATATCCCTTCAAATGCATTTACTACTTTGTTTATGTCTTGTGTAAAGCTCTGGAAAACATGTCTTTCAAAATGTGTCTCTGTCACGTTCTTCTACTCATGCATCTTTTCCACCTTATGGAAGAATTAGCAAAAGAGAAAAAAAAAAACCCACTGGCTTCCATTTCTTGAGAATGGTGGAGAAAAGTCAATTGGCTCCTGTTCTTAATAAACAGTGTAATTTTAACTATTGTCAGTTATTTCTTTCCTTAGAGAAATGAAGAAGTAGAATAGAGTACTGTATTAGTACTGTATTATGCAAAGATAGATGATAGATAGATGATAGACAGACAGACAGACAGACAGACAGACAGACAGACAGACAGACAGATAGATAGATAGATAGATAGATAGATAGATAGATAGATAGATAGATAGAGATAGACACAGATGCAGCTATACATCTATAGATATAGGTACGTGTAGCTGTATAGATGTAGATATCCCCCAAACATCATGGAAAAGGCATTTACAAGCTTTTGTTACTGTGATTTGACTTTGTAGAAGAACCCTGGTGTTTCCAAATTTGCACTTTTAGATGAGCAACTGTAGACCAATATGTAGACTTCTCTGCATGCTATAGACGATACTGTAGTAGCCCTGTGGGTCAGCTACTACCCCTCACCCTGAGCTCTGACCCTATGGTCAGCTGAGGAGTCCCTTAGGACAAGTCTTCCCATACCTAAATAACTTCCCCATCTAATCTACTTCTTTTCGTTCCGCCATGAAAGTACATCTCAGGTTTTATGGGAAGCATAGTAGCCATCCCCTTTTACTACAAAAAATAAAGACTTCTCCAGAAGCACATATTTAGCCACAAGGATAACCCAGCAGGATCTCTCTATGTGGAAGCAAGTTTTGAGAATGACTTCACAGACCTGAAACTCTCTGGCAGATGAAATTCCTGCCAGCAGAACAATGGGAAACATTTCTACTCTTGAACTTGAACCCAAAGCATTTGATTATATTTGCTGTTTGAACAAACAATTGACTTGCATCGAGAGGACTCAAATTGTTTGTGTGTTTGATTCTGTAAATCAAGGAACTATTGCTAGAATTTCAATAAATGATGTTGAAGAGAAGCATGAACACCTCCTCATCCCACCCTTCGGGAATTGAAGTTACGAGCTTGATCATACATTTCCCTAACCATCTTAAAATTATTGAAATATGAGTATATAAAAGTAGATCCTATCACAGGTAATTGAAGTGTTTTATTTTTGAGAATTTCGTCCATGAGTATTGTCTTTATGTCATCCCCATCCCTCTATCACCCCCTGTAATTCCTCCAATGCCTCCTCCACCATTTCCTTTCATATTCATGACCCCTTCTATAATTCTTATTCACACATACAGAGAGAGAGAGAGAGAGAGAGAGAGAGAGAGAGAGAGAGAGAGAGAGAGAGAATCTCCTGTGTTCATTCAATGTTGTTTTTATGTACCTGTGTTTAGGACTGACTACTTGGATGAGATGGGTAAATACCAAGCTGGTAGGCTTAGCTCTGGACAGAGCCCTTGGTGTAATCTGTTTGTTCTGAATCTTTTCATTTTAATAACCGCTAACCTCTCTAAAGTGCTGCTATCTCACAGTTTACTCAAGCAATATTTTTATATCTGAAATAGGGGGTTATTTCCAGATCCTCAATGTTTTCCTTTTGCCACAGCAAGAAGGATATTGAATTTGAGTGATCTTTTTCAAACAAGCCCACTGTGTTTTAACTCTCCTTGACTGACAGGTGCAGAGATGACAATTAAGTCTTTCTTCTTCAATATTAAAGAATCTTGAAGCTGGCTGAAAACATGCACATGGAAGGCCACAGTACCCCCTTGTTTCCTGCTTCTTCTGGGTGCTTGTTCCTTTCTTGGCAAAAGAAGCTGGTGACAGTCAGATAAATCGAACTAGATGCATGTGCTTAAGGAAGAGAATGGCTGCCTTTGGAGAAGAGTGGTGACTCAGAAGACTTCTCCAGACCACAGGTTGTGGGCTACACTATGACAGGTATACCCTTTGGCTTAACTTCTCCTCCAAAGATGAGAGTTTGTTGCTACTTGTTGCTATGTGATTCCTGGCCCAAAAAAAAAAAAATGGTTTAGTGTTAAAACAGGGATTCTTTGTAACTTAATGCACGATCATAATGTAGTCTTGGGGGAAAAATAATAGAGGTGGGCAGAAAGAAGGAGGAGAAAGGGAAGTAAGGAGGGGAGGAGAGAGGCAAAGCTGTACAGTAGTGTAGGCATGGGGGGATGGTCAAGCAAATGAAACTGTGTTTTAAGTTAAGTCTCTTTGGTTCTGATAATAGGTAGGAACTCATTTGTTTAAAGCTAAGAGGCATCTCAGAAAGCAAAAGACAGCTGGGTTCAGGGAAAGGCAGAAGCAAAAAAGGAAAGAAAGTTCTCTGGCAATCAGTTTCTCTCCTCCCATGTCACATCCCAAGACTCTATCCTTTTCTTTTAGAAGACCAGCCTAAGAGAAACGGGTTATACTGTTAATTTACATTTCATTGAGAGAAAAAAAAATATGCTATTCCATCCATCCTGGGATGATAAACTGTGGCTAAAGAGGCCAAGTCTACTAGTAAACAAAAACCTAGCCAAGACTCCTCCCCATGGTACAAGTGCAGACCTCCAGGCATAAAGTCGCTGAGAGCTGAGAAGGCCCTCAGACAAAGTGATCATTGAGTCTCTAAATAGAAGAGATTGCCCTTCAAATCATATGAACTCCCAGATGTTACTGACCATTTTAGAAGTGTTGCCTGGTTTAGAGATTCCATCACACAGGCAAGGCCATTCTAGTAGATTCGGCAACTCTGGTTAACAGTGTTATAGAATCTCAACTTTTAAACCTGTAAATCAGGGGGAGGTCAAGTATTGCTTTCCACCACCAAAACATTATCCTAGTCAATGGGAAGGGAGGTTTAAGGATTTCTCACCTTGCCCAGACCCAACTGTCGGGACACCCCAACATATGTAATGACTTTCTTGTACCTAGGAAAGTGTAAAGCAGGAACAAACACCAGCTTAAAAGATAAGAAACAAGAGGAATATAGGGTTGATACTTCGGATATCCAGCATGGAGGAAGACTCTGGAAGAGAGAAGTCGATGTGTTCTAACATCCATTGGGCACATCTCAAAAAGAGTAAATCAGTGTCACGTGTTATGAATTGCAACATCTGCTATGACAGTGTGCAAGAAGCCAGTGGGACCAGTGTGATTTTCACACCGCCAGCACCCACTTCTGCCCAGCAATCATTTGCTTCTCTGGACTTTATGCAAGGCTACTGACTCGTGGGTCTTTATTTTGGTCACTTAACTAGAATAATTTTAGTTAGTCATCATAAAAAGTGTGTAAGTCCATCAGTGCTGTGGAATTTTAGACCAGTGGAACTGTGGCCGAAGTCCAATGTGAAATGTCTAATTGCAAATATTGGGCTGAGATCACGGTTTATCATCTCCAACTGTGTATATGGCATCCAAAAGCAGACTGGCAGCAATAGCTACACCTTGCAAACAGCTAACTTAGATGTTACCCTAGCAATCAAATCTTGTTCTACAGGATGAACCAGGATCCTTGATGTGTGGATGTTTTTTATTCTTTCTGGGGAAGAAATTTAGGTCGAGAAGGATTCTTTTAAAAGACAGAGGGCCAGTTTTTTTGTTTGTTTGTTTGTTGAGGTAGAAAGGCAATTTTATTTTTTTCATTACAACTAATCATTGTAGAAACATAACTTGTGCCAAGTGCCCCAGCAACTACATGTTGTTTACTTTTTTTATTTTACATATTGATTCCAGTTCCCTCTCTTCCTCTTCCTCTCTTCTCTTCCTCCCTGCCTCCCTCCCTCCCTCTTTCCCTCTCTCCCCACCTCACATGCACCCTTCAAATCGTATGAATTTCCAGATGTTACTGACCATTTTAGAAATGTCACCTGGTTTAGAGATTCCAATCACACAGGCAAAGCCATTCTAATAGATTTGGCAACTCTGGTTAAAAGTGTTATAGAATCCCACACACACACTTCACATGTAGGGTGATGCCACCCGGGAGGGGTCATCTAAATCTGTCAAGTCATTTGAAGTAGGGACTAGAACTTCTTTCCTGTCTCTAGGTGAAGGGAGTATCCCTCCATGGGGGATGTGCCTGCAAGGTCCTTTTGTGCACCAGGGATACATCCTGGTTCCACTGTCTGAGGTTCCTTAGACTGCTCAGGCCTTCTAGCTGAGACTCGTGTTCAGAGGGTCTGAGTCAGTTCCGTGCTGGATTCCCAGCTATCAATCTGGGACCCCCGTTAGCTCCTCCTTGTTCTGATCAGCTGTCTCTGTGGGTTTCTGCAGCCCGGTCTTGTCCTCCCTCTCTGCATCTGGATTCCAGTTTGGCTCATTGTTTAGTTGTGGGTGTTTGCTTCTGTTTCCATCAGCTACTAGATGAAGGCTCTATGATTGTGGATAAGTTAGTCCTTGATCTCATTATCAGGGAAGGGCATTTGTGGTAGCCTTTCCACTGTTGCTCAAATTATCAGTTGGGGTCAGTCTCTAGGCTCAGTTTTCTTTTCAAACCTATAATGGAGACCAGTTCAAACTGGTTCAGACCAGTTCAGATCAGTTCAAGCCAGTTCAGGCCTGTTTAAACCAGTTCAGAATAGCTCAAACCAGTTCAAGATGGTTCAGACCAGTTCAAACCAGTTCAAGCTGGTTCAGACTGGTTCAAATGGGAATAAACCAGTACAGACAGGCGCAAACCAGTTCGAATCAGATTTAACCAGTTCAGACCAGTTCAAACCAGATTAGGCCGGTTTAGACTGGCTCGTTCTGTTTGAAACCAGATTATATCGGTTCAGAGAGGTTCAAACCGGTTCAGACTGGTTTAAAACAGTTTAAACTGTTCAAAACTGGATTAGACTGGTTCAGACCGGTTCAGACCAGTTTAAACTGGTTAAGAGCGGTTCAAACAGGCTCAGACTGGCTCAAACTGGATTAGACCAGTTCAGACAGGTTCATACCAGATTAAACTGGTTCAGATCAGATTAAACCAGTTCGAACCAGAGATCTACAAGACTGACTCCAAGTAACAATTTGGGCAATAGTGGAAAGGCTACCATAAATGCCCTTCCCTGATAATGAGATCCACAAATAACTTATCCACCATCATGGAGCCCTTATTTAGTATCTGTTGGAAACAGAAGTAAACATCCACAACTAAACACTGAGTAGAACTAGAATCCAGATGCAGAGAGAGAGGATAAGACCAGGTTGCAGAAACACATAGAAACAGCTGACCAGAACCAGGAGGAGCTAATGGGCCCCCAGACTGATAGCTGGTTTGAACCGGTCTGAACCAGAAGGCCAGTTCTAAGAGCAAAAGGAAGCTGTGTGAAGAGCCCCCAGTTGATGAAGATGTGGTCCTTTGAGAACAGGATGCTGGTGGCTTACTTCATGGTTGATTGAAATACGTTTTTATATTTGTATGAAAAACCATGACTTCTCAATAACACTCAGAACCAAACTGGTACTATAAGTAATATTCAAAATATGTCTGAAAGCAGAATGTAAACATGATTAAGTTATGCTCAATATATATGGAATGTAAGCATTACTGTTTGGGGTTTTTTTAAAGTTATATGAACTGGGTTTATAAACAAATATTTACATATACATATATTCATACATTGCATAGGCATAGAAGAGTAAACATTAAAAAGTTTTGCTTAAGCCAAAAACTCATGGGGAAATTAGAAAGTAAATCAGGATCAGGAGTGATACAGCAGCACCAACAGCCTCAGGCAGTAGGAGCATTGAACCCAGGACCCACAGCAATCACACACAATGACTCATTCCAGAGTCCAACCGCAGGAGCCGCACCAAAGGAATGGTGATAATTGTGTAGTGTTGGAGGGAAGAATTGCCACACAGAGTAAAGGAAATCAGGCCTAAGGAGAAGAGGTGAGCTCCAGCTACAAGAGTGTCCTTAGCTAACCCCTTGGAGAATCCTGAAGTTAGGATGACCCTTCAGGGAGATGCAACTTGAGGCAACCAGTCACACTTTCCTTCCCCGCCTTGGCCAGAAGCAAGAGAAGCCAAGGTCTGGAATAGACCTCAGGCAAGGTGTCTTCTCTTTGCTAAAGGCAATTTCCCAGGAACAACTCAGCTGGAGACCAGCCGCAGGAAACCTGAGGTGGGGTGGGGGGCAATTCCTTCACTCTGAGGCAGGGGTCAGGGTGCTCTGACATTCGAGGCAGTCCCCTCTACCCTCCCACCTCCCACCTCCCAGGGTATCTGCTTAACTTCTGTGAGTCACCACACTTAGAAAGAACACCTCCAGAAACCTGGTGGTTTGTTTTTCTGAAGAAATTTGCAAGAAAAATGGCTAGTGGGGCACAGGCCAGCCCCTGCCACTGCTGCAGGTTTCCAAGGACACACTACACAGTGACCCTGCTTCACCCAGGAAGTGAGATTTTCAGTGGTTAAACCAGGATAGCTCAGGGCAAGCTAGAAAGGCCAGTTATCTTGACGGCATCTACAGCCCCCACCCATGTCTCCTCTGCAACTACTTATTCTAGATGCCTCAGTTTGCAACTCTGTTGAAAATTTCTCCACTCTTGACAGAGCTAATTTCTCACATATCCTAAAATACTTAGGTCATCATGTTCCATGCGACTGTTTCCCTCAGAATCGTCAGAGGAGAGTCACCTAACTTGGTGTGCAGGGATGGTCTCTCCTGCCTCACCGTGCCACATCAATCCATCTCCTGGTTATCATGGCCAATCAGCTATGCCAAACTGATGGCTTATTCTTCTTTGATGCTCTCCTGGCACACAGACTCCAAAGAAACTTGCTATTACCACAGCTTGAAGTTTGCTGGTACTCACGGTATTCCTTGATGGAAATACCTTGAACCTATAAATCTAGAGTTGTGGAGAAGGAAGTAAAAACTCTCCAAATGGGCCTCCAGTACGTCAACCCAATCCTACTTGTACCCTCTCCTTCCAAGATTCACATGTGTCATCGAAATGTTGGCTTAGGATATATGCTCAATTCTGGAGGGTGCCACCATTTCTTTTCAAGGTATCATCTCTAAGATGGGACCTCAGTTGTACTGTCAAGAGGCTCTTTTCTGTCTCTATAGAAACAAAAGCGTCTGTGGAACCGGTAGGTCCCATGCTACAGGTGACCTCTATCAAATGCCTTCTGCTGCAAATGGAATATTCACTCCAATGAAATGTTCTGTCAAGTTCCATCTCAGCAGACAAAACACTCAGTAAGTGGGGGTTGGAGAGGTGGCTCAGTAGTTAAGAGTACTGGCTAGTCTTCTGGAAGACCTGCCTTTGATTCTCAGCACTTAAACAGCAGCTCACATCTCTAATCTTGTCCTAAGGAGATGTGATACCCTCTTCTAGACTCCTATGGACATCAGGAATGCATATGGGGTACAGATGTACATGCAAGCAAAATATACATATGCATTAAAATAAATAAAAGTTTTTTTTTTAAAAAAAAAAAAAGACCTTAGCAAGTGCCTGAATGGTCTGCCTATGAAATGTGCTGACTCTACACACAATGAATTGCTTCCACACCTCTCAGAAGGGAAGTGACCCAATATGGTCATCTTGCCTCCAAGGGGTAGAGTCTACATTTAGATTTATTGTTGGTCTTTGTTGCTGTCAAATCAACTCATTGGTGTTGGCAGCAACTATACCAGTCACAGTAAAGGGCTCCATAAGTAGCCTCCAACTCAGTAACAATGGCAACTTAATTTTTGTGCCAGCATTGATATGGCTGATGACAACAGACCAAGTCATTCTATCTTCTTGTCAACGAGTGCCAGCCACAGCTGAAAGAGTATGAATGGAATATGAGGGCCTTTGAGGCAGGGGGAGGGGAAGTTGGGTAAAAGAGACTCCATTGATATGAGAATACTCTTTCAGGACATGGGACCTAATGCTGGAAATAAAATGGCTGCACACCTTTATTTTTGGAGGCAGGAAGAAGCTGATGGCTCACACCTGGGCAAGTGTCTTTGCTTTCCCTATACTTTTCTACGCTCACTGTGTCCCATTCACCAAACTACTGTGTACTAACTCCAAAGCAGACATGAGAAATTATCTTGCTGATGATGGCATAGAAGAGCTTTATCTGCTTGGGAATGCGGGGCAAGGGGGGGCTGTATACAGGGATCCTTAGAGATCAGAAGAGGACATCAGACCCTTTGGAGTTGGAGTTATAGGCAGGCTGTTGGGAATGAAGCTCAATCCTTTGGAAGAGAAGCAAGGGCTCTTAACTACCCAGCCATCTCTCAGCCCCAATTCTTCCATCTTTCTCCCTTTCTGGAAGGCAGCAGACAGGGTCCAGTCCAGGATCCCAGTAGTTGCCAGCTGGAACTAGCTACTAATTATTGGAGATTTAACCCAAAATCATTTCCACTGAGGACTCATTTCTACTTCCAGGGTTGAAAAGGAAGAGGAGGAAGAGGATGAAGACAGAAAAACAAAACTTAGAAATATTTTTGTGTGTACAGTGGGCAGAAAAATATTCCCCTATTTATACTCCTAAGCAGGCAAAGATCCAGGATTTGGAACCAACTTCTTCCCAGATGTAATTTTCAGCATCCAGGGCTTCTGAAACACAAGTTTTATGTGCAAAGGACTCACCCGGAAGCATTCACACAAACTCCTCCAATGAGCGTCCTTTCTTTCTAAAGCATTTATGTCATGCTCATACAGGAGACGACCTCCCTGGCCCCACAGCCTCTCCTGGAAGTCTTCTACCCTCCAATGGAATCCAGGATCTGGGCTTCCTGCTCTATCCTAAAGTCCACAGAGGAGAATGCAGTGGAGCCCACTCTATTCTCCTAGGTAATTTGGTCAGATGGTTGGTTTCATTTTGGTTTTCTCATACTACTGGCTTTCTTTTCACTTTATGTTCAGGCTGTTTTTAAAATCCAGAGTACTGGGGCATCCTGTCAGCAAACTTCAGCCAAGCTGTCCTGGAGCTATCCTAGTGAGGATCCTCGGAGAACCCTATGTGCCCAGCACTCTTTAGCACTTGCTGCCTGGCAGATCCACAAAGCAGACTCATCTGAAGAAAGAATCCTCTGGCCTTCCAAGTGGCTTTTTGTGAGGCCAGTTGAAAGGACAGAAGAAAGTATCTAGTTTCCAACTAGCTATGTGACCTTTGTTAAGTCCCCTCACTTCTGCTTCTGAGCCCTTGGGAGTCATGTGAGGTCAAAATATTAAATGATGTAATAGTCTGACTCACTTGTTATCAGCATTTGGAATTGACACTTTGAACCCCCACGCCTCCCTCTTCCTCTTCTGCCCACAACTGGGAAAGTCAGGAAGACTTTCCCCCTGAGGTGTTTCAAGTCACACAAACCCTGTGGTGTCCAGGAACCTTCATGTGACCCCATACCATACCCACCAAAAAAAATTCACTATTTTCTGCTCACATGCTCAAGCCATTTTTGGCTTACTGTGTTTTCTCCAGTAAGACCATGAACAACACTTTTCATTTTCTACTGAGACGGGTAAGTAAAAAAGCAACAGAAGACAAATTCTAACAATATAGTTTGTTTAGCCCAATATGCTCAAGAAGTTCTCATTTCTACACTCAACCAACTAAAAAAAAAAAATCATTGAGTGTTCTTGTTTTTAATGCCAAATACCCAGAACTTGGTGAATGCTTACAACAAATGCCACCACAGCCTGAGCCAACCTCACTGCAAATGTTCAAAATCCGCATGCACCCATCCTCTTCCACCAGACAGGGCTGCTCTGCAAGTTCCCAGAGAAAGTGTCAGGTTCCAAAACCAGTATTGTCTACAGGGAGTTTCGTGACAGTCAGAAACTGAGAGGCTGCCCATTACAAGCCAAGTTCTTACTTAATAAGACATCTATAAAGTAAACAGCAATGCCTAGATCCCAGCTTCCATGCCTGGAGTGAGCATTGTGAACCCTGGAACTCTTTTGAATATATACATAGTAGTTTCCCCTAAGGCCCCAGGAAAGCTCTAAGGTCAAAAACCAATGTGTTTGGTGTTAGCATCCATTCTTTTCCTGCATTCTTACCTTTAATTTCTGCTAGATGGCGGAGCAGTGTCTGGACTAAATGTCTGAGCCCCACACAGTCATAGGCTGAAGTAAGGCAATGGCATTAGGATGGCTCCTCTGGGAGATGAGGAGGCCAAAAGCAGCCGAGCTTGGATTGAAACCACTGCCCTTCTCAAAAAGAACCACGTGAAGTCATAGCAAGAGTCAGCAGGCCACAATTCAGGAGAGGTCCTCAGCAGAGCCCACCTATGCTGGCACACTGGTGTCACACATCCAGCCTCCCTCCCGCGGCTTATGCCCGCTGGTGCCCGGCATTCGGTTATAGCAATGGTACGGAGCTCAGAGAGAGTCTGTGTCAATAGTACTCACGGTGTCATGGGAATCCTAGGTGTGACACTTGTCTGAAAGGACACCTAAAATGAGACTTTACTGACCACTGTGACACAGCGAAGTCTCCTAACCCCTCAACAGCCATCTGAATGAATCATCATTTTATTACCATAGACAAGCAACAGCAACAACAAATCAGACTCAGAGAGGATAAGCAAGTTGCTCAAGGTCAAACAGCATCTAAATGGCAAAGTCAACATTTTAAGCCCAAGTCTGCCTGATTCTGAGCCCATGTTTTTGATACTCAAAAGAAGGAGATATGAAAGTGATCTTATAGCTAAGATCACAGAAGGGAACTACCTACCCAAGGAGCCACGTTCGAATCTTAATTCTGCAGCCTGCAGACGTCTGAGTGGCTCTGGCGTGTTAGTTCACGTGTAAAATAAGGATGTGAATGTTTCCATCACTGTGATAAGATTACTCACTTTAAAAGCTGCCTGCTGCCCACATGCCTTGTGCTAGTCTCCATTTACAGTGCTGGGGGATAGGTCCCAATTCACATGAACTCCCAGCTCTCAAGAAGACTGGCTGTACCCAAGCAAACTAACAAGGCCATCCCCAGGGATTGGCCACTGTCAAAGCCCAACAGAGACCTGGTATAATGGAGCACATGGGAGGCAGAGACAGGGGGAGTCCTGTGAGCGAGACCCTGTATCAAAACAAAACAAACAAACAACAGAAATGGTTAAAGGAGATGGGGCATTCAAAATGCTCAGCTCTGAACTTAACACAAAGAGAGGGGATCACAAAGTGACTTAGCATGAACTGTGCTAACATGTGCCATTGACTGGGTGGTTCAACCAATATTCTGTTCTCAGTGGAGACTTGGGTGAGGTGCTGGCAGATTTAATTTCCGGTGAGGGTCCTCTTGCTGGTTCACAGGTGGCTGTCTCTGTGTTGTCCCCTCTCAAAAGAGGACAAACGAGCTCTCTGGAGGATGCTAACGCCGCTCATAAAGGTTCTACCCTCATAACCTCTCAAAGCCTCTACTGCCTACTGCTCTCACATGGTAGATTAGGATTTCAGCATGTGAAATTGGGGACTCAAACATTCAGACTAACGCGTTCTGCTCCTGACTCCCCAAAAAATCCTGTCTTTCTTTAATGTAAAAAATATTCATTCCATCTTAACAGTTCCAAATGCCTTAATTTATTCCAGCATCAACTCAAACTCTAAAGGCCAAAGTCTCATCTAAATGGCATCTAAATTAGATATGGATGAGACCCAAGGTGTGATTCATGGCAAAATTTCCCTCCAGCTGTGAGACTGTTGCATACTTCCTGAACTCAATAGCGGGATAAGCATAGGTTCGACATTTCCATTGTCAAAGGGGGAAATACAAGAGAAGAAAAAGGTATGGACCCCCACATAAGTCCAAAACCTATCAGAGGTAACAGCAGGAGACCCTAGTGCTCCAAGATAACCCTGCTTAGCTCCACAGCCCACCCTCTGGGCCCACTGGATGCTGGCCTTGTCTGTAACTGTCCTGTCATTCACACGAAAGGAGAACTGTGCCCCTGGGTATCCAGAGTTGGGGGTTAAAATAAAATGATGCCTGTTTTTTTTTTAATTAAAATTAGCAGTATTCAGATAACCATTAGGAAGGAAGTCACCAAAAGGACTCCTCCAGTGAGGTCTGATTTGAGACTCTGGGCTGAGGGAAAGGACAGCTCTTCCATCTGTAGAAGGAGGTGGCTGAAGTTCTACAGTGCACAGGATACTGAAACCCTACACACACTGAATGAGACAGTGAAAGGTCTTTGGCTGTCGTGGGATGGGTAGAGAGCCAGGGAAGGAACGAATCACCACCATATCAAGTAGGGCTTGTTAGGGGACCAATGAACCTTTTACAGTCACAGTTGTAATTCTAAACATTCCAGATACCTAGAAGGTAGGAGTGATGACAAAAATAACTGTGTGAATTTTGTTGGCAAGCCTGAGCAGGACTGCGAAGCATCTTTAAACACTCAGGAAAGCCAGTGTTGAAATATCCTGACTCAGCTCTACAAGACCGAGGGAGTTCTCCTGCCCTGTATCTAATGCCCATGCCGACACAGGATCACCGGCACTCTTTTCTATTGAAGGGCTTGACTACTCTCCCCTAGCTCACCTTTTCCATAACTAAGCTTACCAATAACTACGGCTTAAGGGCAATTCTGATGCCCCCTGTGCCGCCAGCTGAGTAGATGAAGGGTTCCTGTGTGTTTGGAATCATTGCTCGTGCTGTGTGATGCTTCGCCATGAGCACGCCGAACAACAGCGCCCCCTTTCTTGTCAGCCCTTTGCCTGGGCTGGAATTCTATCTGATCATCTTCATGGACACCTTTAGACTTAGCTGAGGTCTTCATAAAACTGTTGCCAAGCCCATAGCAAGTGAACTTGTTATAACTTTCCAGGCCTTTCTTCTGAGCTCTTGAGAACTGCAGAGGTGTAGCTGTCACAGCAGGGGTGACAAGACATGACCACCCAAACCATTGTGTGACTAACTCCAATGCTTCATCTGCAGTGCTTGTCTGTGTATTGGATCCCTTCTGTTCACTGAGGTATTCTTTGGAACTCAGGATAGAGTTTTTACAAACGGAATTGAGCATTTCAAGTCTCCTTGTGTTCTTATGTTTTTAAAAAATAAAAAAAACCTGCTTAGTCACAAGAGATGGCCAAGCACTTCAGCCAGAGCAGACATTTGATGATAGCTCTACTGGAGGAAGCTTCCCAGAGTTTCATTCTTTTGACCTTTGTCTCTATGCTCTGGGACATCAGTGGATAGCCAGGAAGCCTTGGCTTGGGAGACGTAGGGCAGGAATTGAACCTGAACTGTACTTAGTGTCATAAGGAAAAAGCTTCTCCAGTGTTTGCCATACTGTGAGGTGTGGTGCCCGTGGTTTCTCTGATAGCTCTGGAATGGGCACTCGGGCACAAGCATCATTCGTGAAGAGTAACATCCCAGAGCATTGCTGAGCTCCACTCTGTCCTGCCAGTCATATTGACATTAAAGGTCCCCAGAAGCAATCCCAGCAAACTTCTCCACTCGTCCTGCCCAGCATAGAAAACCAGGTGACCGCAGTGTCTCAGACAAAAACATTTACTCCAGGGAGTCAAGAAAAAGCTCAGCCTGTTCTCCAGGATCTAAACACTCAGAGGACAAAGAACTGAGGCTCTGTCATTGTTCTCCGTTGTATTGCTTAGAATTTTTTCTTAAACTTGCTGGCATGGAACAACAATAATTTAACCATGTTCACAGTTTGTAGAGGGCCTGGGAGGGGTGACCTGTATCTGTCCTGTGACATCTAAAGCTTTAGATGGAAAGTCTAAGATTGTTGGGAGACCAAAAGGATTGCCTGAAGACCTCTTCACCCATGCCTGGTGCTTGGGTGATTATGCCTCCCCAGGGCCTCCCTGTAGGGCTTGGGCTCCAACACAGCATCAGGCTGCAAGGAACTAGACTCCTTATCTGGCTTCCCTGGGCTCCAAATGTGAGTATTCCTGTGAACAATGAGACAGTTGGAGTGATTTCGGGTCTCAGCCTAGGAAGTACTTAGCACAACTTCTCACCATTCTCTCTTGGTTGCATCCATCCTTAGACTCCCAAGATTCAAAGGGAAAGTATAGCAACTACTTCTCAACAGAAAAAAGAAATCAAAAAATGTCCAATCATCTCTTAAAACTGCTTTTCTGCTGTTAGCAGAGAAGCAGAGTCAGGCAAACAGAAGCGTGTGTCTTGGGATCAGAAATAAGCTACATTTTCAGAAAACAATCACAGAATAATCATACTTCTGGAAAATGTCTTACAAACTTTTCCAATCGCCAAATCCCTGTTCAGCAGTGCGGCCGTAACCTGGACCACCTACTCATCGATTTCATCTATAATTTAGCAATCAGGAAGGTTGGTGCTTTTCAAAATATGTGAAGAGCAGTCTCAGCTCTCTAGGAGCTGTAAAGTTTAATGAGAAAATAATGAGCTGCCCCATGGTTCCTTTTCTATTGGTTAGAAGTTCTCCCAGCATTCTCTCCCACGAGTTCTTCATCTTAAAATGACAGGGACCCTTGTAACCCATTTGCCCCAGTTTATGCATCTGTGAAATGGACTTAGCCAGCCCTGGAAGAGAAGGCTCTTGGATTCCTTTTCTGTATTCACAGCAGACTTTGCAAGCCTCAGAGACTGTGCTGTTTAAATGCAAAATGTTATGACTATCATTTCATTATTGGAAAACCTAAACATCAGGAGGATGCTTCTGTTACCCTGTTGCTAGGTTACTGGCAGACCTCCCTGCCTGCTCTGAGATGTTGAGACTTGCTGCAGCTTTGCACCAGGGCAGTCTTCCCTGGGATGTGATGAAGGTGAGGGAGAGAGTTGGCCTAGAGTCAAATTGCTGTGGCCATCACCAGGGGGAGGAGGTATTTAACCATGGCTGTGTTTGCTTGCTCTTGGGATCCAACAACTCAACTCTGTCAGTTTTAACCAACTGGAGGCCTTAACCTGGAGAAAGTTCAGATGCCTCTTTGAAGAAGCCACACCCATAAGCACTTTATTGTCCACAGAATGAGGAAGGAGATAATCAAATATGGCAAGCAGTAATGCTTGGAACTCCTTTTAGATGATCAAGGCACGCATGCCATCATCCTTCATGTGTTTGTCACATTTCTAAGGGTGGAGAGAGAAATCTCACGCTGTACTGTGAGAACTATTTCTTTCAGGGAACGCATCATCACTTGTCGGCCTTTGTACTGTAGATGCCACTGGAATCTAAGGGATGGTAGGCATCCCAGATATGTACTTGTTGTACCACAACAAGTACACACACACACACACACACACAGAAAAAGAGAGAGATACAGAGACAGAGAGAGACAGAGAGAGAGAGAGAAAGAGAGACAGAGAGACAGAGAGACAGAGAGACAGAGAGAGAGAGAGAGAGAGAGAGAGAGAGAGAGGAAGAGAGAGAGAGAGAGAGAGAGAGAGAGAGGTCTAGTCCTGCCTTGCTTCTGGTGAGGACAGTTTACTGAACATAGTCTTCTCCCAGGGAAAGCTGTCAACAGCTTCACGCTCCTAAGCCTTTGTCTCTGTAACATTGATTGGGGAGGGGCTATCACCCTGGCTCTCAAAAAACCTGGGATATTTTTCTCCCTGACCATGTAAGTGTGAAGAATAATTTTAGCAAATTCCAAAATGATCTCATCAATGGGGAGTGATATTCAGCATTCAACAGAAATCCTCTACCCATCTGTTTGCTTCTACAGCAGCAGCATAGGAGAAGTGACAAGCAAACCAACAGAGTTGTTACAAATGAACAGGGGGAAGGGAAGAGAGCCAAAAAGGCAGATCTTGGAGTGGACAGGTAGACATCAAACCGTGGGAGAGTTCTTTCTGCACTCGGGGAGGGAAATGGAGAGCGGTGTCCCTTCAAAAGCCACAAATCCACTCATTTGTCACCAAAAACTTCCTGAACCTGTGCCAGGCCTGGCTTGGGTCTGAAAGCAGCAGGGAGCCTGGGGAGGGGACACAGAGATCAGCCAGAGAAACCAACAAGACCACCTTGGAAGCCGCCAAAGAAACCCAGGCCACTGTGAGTATAAGGACATGTAATTGAGGCGAAGGTCACAGTAGACCTCCTGAGGAGGTGGCATTCGCTCTACAGAGACACCTGGAGCCTGTGGGTGGTGGCTGGCAACAAGGTCACCCCAGAAGAGGCTTTTGGTGTGTGTTCAGCTAGGGGGACAAAGTGGGTATCGGACGTTGTCACTAACGCCTTGGCTGTGCAAGTGCAGCCAGTGGGATTCTCAGCGCCCCCACTTCTTCCCAGGGGCCCCGGAGGGGACAGCGTTCTGTCAGGGGACTGTTGCATCTTAGGACCTCTTCCTGTCTGGAATGAAGTCAAAGATAACTTCCTGGCTGCCTTTCTTTCTCACTAGGCACATTGTCCTCCTTCCAACCCTGAGGCTCATCGCTCTTGCTCATGACCTCCTTTGACCCTCCATGTGTCATCAGATGTCTCAAAGAACCCTGCAGCCAATGTGGTTTTGCAGCAACGTGGTTATGGGAAAGGATGTCCACGTGTACATAGGGTGAAGCTATGTTATTCCAACTTCTCTTTCCAAAATTAAAGGCTTCTGGGGCTGAGAGTAAACCAAATATTTCTCTTGATATTGAAAGAACTTTTCCAAGAGGATTCATCTCACAAGATAAACTCGAGCATCGCCACATTGATTTGCTGTAAAGGAAGCTGGAATTAACCAGATCTGTGGGAAAGGCCTCCTCGAAACTCTCCATCCTGAATTGCTTTCTGGGATGTGGCTCAGCTGCATCCTCTGATGCTGGAAGCCTACACAGAAAAGGGCAGCAAAATCCACAAGAGCTGGCCCGGCTTACTCTATCCAAGCCACCCTGCAATAAACATTCTATATGCAAATCGCCTCGAGGAACTCTCCAAAAATTGACTAGTTTCTTACGACGTATCTTAACAGCAAGGGAAATTGAAAACATTTTTATGGCTTATGTCCATAATCCATTCCTTCAGTGTGTGCTGTGTTTTTAGCCAATATATTAAACCCTTCTTTCAGTGCTTGCTAAGGCATCGGTTCATTTTCTTTGTGGCAGTGGTGGGGGCAGGCTTCCACACTCATCCAAATGAGAGCTATTAATGGCTACCACCAAAGTGAGCTCACACTTCCACTGTTTCTTAAGTAGAATTGTTTCGGTGAGGAAAATTGTGCAGATTAGAGTATACTTGATACAAAAATTAAGCCCCATTCTTCTGGAAATGAAGTCTTGAGTGGACATGTGCTCTTCCCTGAGTTTCTTTGCCTGGTCATGAAGCTTTGTCTACTTAGAGACTAAGCTTTACATCCAATCAAAGAGATCAAGTAAAGGCACTGTCCTCTGTGTTTTCTTTTTAAGTCTTGAGATGAAGGTGATTGTGTTTTTGTTGGGTAGGCTGCCAGGGATAGTAAATGCTTGGTCAGGCTTCGCTTTCCTCCTAATCCCATTGCTCTTAAGAAGAGCCTGGCAGGGACCTTCAAAGCCCTTGTTTCTTTTGTTCAGATTCCCTGGAGCTTTGCAAAATAGTAACAGGACCCAGGCCCCCATCCTTCATCAGAGCACCCCCACACACACAGAACTCCACTCTCACCCCTGCTTTGGAACTGACACAATGCTAGTGTGGGGAGGTCTTCGATTTGTTTTTATCACAGAGTTGAAAGCTGAAAAATATATGAAATTGAACTGACTCCAAAGTGTACTTGGTGTTGCTGGTTCCCAGTGAACGTCAGCTAAGAGCAGTGTGTGGACACATCCAAGGCTCTGTGAATGCCTGTGGCCATGGTGCCACGGGCTGTAGCAGCATCACTCCCTTTGGAGACCACTCACTATACAAATTTTATGCCATAAATAACAGACTTGAGACTATTGCTGCCAAAAGAAGTCTGAGCAAACCTAACAAGACTCCCTTATCTTACTGATGAAATGCTGAGGCCCGGGTCCCTGTGGCCAACCAGGGCAGAGCCGAGGCAGGATTCACACTTCCTGGTTCAGAACTGCTTGGATCAAAACAGTAACCTGTGTCCGTTTACAAGTTTCTCCATGATATTTGGACTTGGGATTTTTTTCACTAATGTAAAAATAAGTCATCCAGCTAGTGAAAAGATAGACTGTTTAGAAAGTGAAAAGTTCCACGTGCCAGATCCAAGGGAGATGACAGACTTATTAAGATATTTATTAGAAGTTGTTAGCAACATAGACAGACAAACGGACTGTGCACCGGGACTCTGATCAGAGTTCAGGCTCATGTGGCACAGTAAATAGCCTTCTTAGAGGGTTTAGAGAATGGGGGATGATGTACGCCACATGGTTGATGAGTGCCTGTAGCAGTTCATGCCTGTAAAGAAGCTGTCTGTGATGGGAAGCTGTGCCCTTTGAGGAGGGAAAAATGCTATCTCAGTAAGGGGGGGGGCATTTAGTTAAAGTAAATTCATCATGTGGGGTGTGTTACTCAAAGCTCTTAATAGGTGTGTTTGGAGATCAGCCATCCTAGCTACAGATGGGCAAGACCTGAGCAGTCCCAGAGTATAACATTTCCACCTTTATAGTTTATAAAAAGAAATGGGGGGTTCTGGGAAAGGAGCTATGGGGGCCTTTCAGGGTCTAGGCATCATATTCAACTTCTGGCAGCTTCCGCTGTCTGCTGAGGAAGCATGCAGTTAGAAGGCCTCCTCATCCCAGTCTGCATCAGAGACTGGTAACGATATCCAAGTACCAAGAGGGTACTGTCCACATGAGTATGCATGACATGAAGTGGTCAGAATGAATCCATAGCAGACTGATCAGAGAGGATCATAGCAGATAACCATCAAAACTGGTTCTCAAAGAAATAACCTGGGATGTAAGGAAGTCCTTGAAGAATTCCGAGGACAGCTTGAATTGCTGCTGGAGAAGACTAGTGGGTAAATAGAAGAGCTGGTAACACAACGGACACCATCAGAAGAGCGTGTGGCCATGAGATCCAAGATCTTTATTCTAGAGGCAGTTGGGGTTGAAAGCATCAGAGGGTAAAAATGGGTCTTGATAGAGTTGTTATAGATCTCCACAAGGTTAATCATTAAATATGTTTTTGAGTTTCAGCCACAAGAATGTTAAGTCATATGCAGAAGGAGGTAATAGATTGGTTATTAAAAAGAAAGAAAAGGGAAGGAGGGAGGGAGGGAAGGAGAGGAGAGGATGGGAAGAGAGAGAAAGGAAGGAAGGAAGGAAGGAAGGAAGGAAGGAAGGAAGGAAGGAAGGAAGGAAGGAAAGAAAGAAGCTAAAGTAATTGTTTTTGCTTTAGACGTGGGATGTTCTGATTCTCCATGCTCACTGCTGAAGTTCTGATGACATGGGTGCAGCTCATGGAAATTCTAAGGACACAGGCTTTGCTTTACCTAGGAACTTTACAGCTTCCCATTGGCCAAGCATAACAGATATGGGTCCATGTGACACATTGCTAATATGCTCTGTCCTAGGACCTGAGTAGGCAGGACAAAAGATTTTCAGGAGAGAGAAATGGGTGCTAAAGTCACTGAAGAAGTGTCTAGATCCTACTAACCTATGAACCATTGTAATCAGGAGTGATTTTTGTCCTGTTTCTGCATCTAATTTAACAATGATGTAACAGAGGTATTACATCTAATAAAATAATCAAAAATATAGTGTGTGTCAAAGAAGAAAAGCCACTGAATGAAGGTGACAGAGATTTCAGTTCCAATAAGAAGAGTTCACTTAAATCTTCACACCTCCCCGGCTATAGTAAATAGAAATAAAACAAGTAAATCTAACTCATTGTGGCCAGTAAAAATTCTTTTCTTTTTTCTCCTTTGTTTTGGGGGGGGGTTGTTCAAGATAGGGTTTCTTTGTCCTTTGTAGTCTTTCCTGGAATTAGCTCTTGTAGACCAGGCTGGTCTCGAATTCATAGAGATCTGCCTGCCTCTGCCTCCTGAGTGTTGGAATTAAAGGCATGCACCACTAACACCCAGATTTCTTTCTTCTTAATAGACAGACCAAAAGAAACTTTTGGGCTCTAAAAGTTCAGATTTAAAACATAAGCACCCCCCCCCAGAATTTCTTCTGAACAAATTAAATTAAGAATTCTTTTGAAATCCAAATGATACTGAATAATAAGGAAATCATTTTACCAAGATAGTGAAAACACTTGAATCAATTGAAGTGATCTTTTTCAAGTAAGATGGGAGGGAGATCTGAGTAAAGGAAGTTACACCAGAGGGACCCAATGTCATCATCACTTGCACTTATATCAGAATTGAGCTGAGAGTCATTTTTATCATTGAGGAATAATGCAGCAAATTTTTGAATATTTTAAAAATGCAACAAGATTTAAGAAATGCAAGAGCATGGTTCTTTCCCTTGAGGCTGGAGAGGGTCTTCTCCTTCTAATGAAATAATTTGGTTGTCTGTACTTTCCAGGCACTTACAGTGTAAACATTCATTTCATTAGTGCTGTTGCCCATTTCATTACCAATCCACGTGACCAAAGATCAGAGACTTGGTGAATTTTTTTCATAACAGGCCAGATTTATAGAGATTTATGTTTTTGTCCAGCAAAGTTTGGAATCATTATGCCATTTAACAGGACTGAGTCAAGTGGGAATAATTCTTCGTGACCATTTCTTTTTCCAGCTTTGAAGGCAGAATCTGTGCAGTAAGTGGAGGCTTTACACAATGGTGACACGTGTTCGGGATTTCAAGAAATCAACACATGCTTCCAGTATCACAGTAAAAAAGATAAAGCAGAATCCTTGGTTTCCTAGGCAGACTTTTGTAAACCTTTCTGTGATTGGATCAATACTTAAGAAAATTGTATTGTTGTAAACAGAATTGGGATTAATTTCATCTCAGTGCAATGGGATTCTAACCTCAGGTATTGTTATATGTCATATGCGATCTATGATATGTATAGTATATAATGTATCTAACCATCCCTTATAAATTTTTTGTATAAAATCTTTCTTTAATCCCAAAGCATTTCCCTTTCTTTAACCTTCTTTATCAGAAATAAACTTCGTGTGTGTAACTCTCCTCTCAGAAATTACATTACATCTAAAAGAGTAGTTATTAACCCAAATACATTGTAAAAGAAAAGTTGTGTTGATGATGTGGTAAAACATAAGATCATCTGTAAATTCTAAGATGTCCTGTATATATTTGAGCAAAAACCTCTTTTTCTTAAAATGTTTGTATCCATCTGCAGACCCATGCATTCACATCCCTGTGCAAATTCCCACCTTACAATCTGTGACCTTAACAGTGGCAAGGTCTAACTCAGGCTTCCTCCTCCCCTTAGGACACAGAGTGACACATAAAGACAGTTTACATGCAAGTAGCACTCATGAACAGCTGCAGCACATAAACAAAATGATGACACATTAAATACCATGATTCCATGTAACCACTGAGAGGGCAGAAGGTCACGTGAAGGCTTATAGCTGAGCAGACAGTGTTGATGACGAGTTCTGCTGCAGAGGACGTCTGTGGCTGGGAGGAGATGTAGGCAGCTTTGTGTGTGTGTGTGTGTGTGTGTGGTTTTTGAGGCAGAGTTCCTCTGTGGCTTTGGAGGCTGTCCTGGAACTAGCTCTTGTAGACCTGGCTATTCTCAAACTCACAGAGATCCGCCTGCCTCTGCCTCCCGAGTGCTGGGGTTAAAGGCATGCCCCAAAACACTTGCACACACAGTTTTATAGCTTGAGGCTGAGAACTGCAGGGCACTGAGGGGTGAGGGGTGTAGGAAGGATCAGACCTTTGTGCCTTAGGTATAGTTCCTGAGGATGAGAAGGGATAACAAGAGGCTTGGCTGGAAAGACTGGGGAGGCTACAGAAGCATTTTTTACCCTCTTGATGGAACATGGAATACCAGGTTAGCTGTCTGAGAAAGAGCAGGAAGGAGCAAGCCCGGCTCAATTTCGAAGTTACTTTGGCTGTAAGAGCCAAGTCCCTGAGAGCTTCTGCAGTGGGGGTGCATGCTCAACCTTGTTCTACAAACATGTTTGTTGTTGAGGACTGAGCTTCCTGATTGGCTAAAGTCTGTAACAGTAAGTTAACAGTAAGTTGCCTTGGTTGGCTGGGTAGGGATTGAGGTTTACCTTTATTTATTTATTGTTATTATTGTTGTTGTTGTTGTCTTATGTAGTTCAGGGGTGCGTCAGTGCACCCCTGACTGCATAAGAATAAGGGGACCCTTCGTGTCTGGCTTGTGGTGAAACCTGGTTTCACTTTAGCCATAGTCAGAAGCCGAGGGAGAGGGCAGACTTGTCCTTCAGAAGGGGCTGAGAATTTGCGGGTGACACAGTGGACTTGCGGTGGCTGCTTAGTGCATGCAGGCAGCCCTAGCCAAGTCCAGGTGGGGCACCACATGGAAGGGAAAGGCTGCGTGGTGAGTGTCGGTGCCAGGCCACGGAGAACGGAGTAAGAAGCACATGTTTTTCAGAGCGAGAGAGAGCTCAGAGAAAGAGACTCTGGGGACAGAAAAGTTTCCGTGTCTGGAAAAACTTTAGGGAGTAAGCTTTTAGTAGTAAGATTTAGCAAGCAGCATTCAACGGGCAGAAAGGAAGGTGGTTTTAAGGTAGAAAAATGCTGACACGGGAAGTCTTCAGCCATTTGCCATTTCACGGCAGGAAGTTGTCTGGGTCTGAAAGAATTCAGAGGTCAAAGGTACACATTATGAAGTATGAAGTATCGGCTGATTAGCGGGGACGAATAAGAGAGAAAAGCATCCTCAAAACTAACTCCCCTCTGGAGGGGTGACAAACATCTCAAACGGTGACCTGAGGGGGAATAAACGTCCTTGGATTCGGCTGCGTGAGGGCAATGGGATCTAACCCAAGCCGTGGAAAACTGGCCTGGTACCCAGGGTGTCATAAAATTAAACAGAAGGACACAGCTCTCAGAGGACCCAATAACTCCCGAGGGGGAAGTGGAGGTCTGTACCAGACATGGAGAAAGCGACCATACAGGAGGCCCCAAAGGACAATCCACTTCAGTGGAGCCCTCATCTGAGTCACAGCACTATAATGAACCATTTCAGGCTTGGAGACCAAGGAGGGACACCGAGACAGTTTGTCCTTTAGGATAAGAGATTTAATAGAGATATTAACACCACGGGCAGACAGACAGACACCTGCCAGGGGCTCTGAGGAGAGTTCAGATTCATGTAGCGAAGCATCAGGACCTTTGCATAGGTTCCGGAGGAGGGGAAGAGGTCACATGCCACCGTGGCAGCACATAGTGTGCGCTTGTCATCAGGCTATCTGATACCCCAGGAGCAGGGTAAAGGGAAGGGGCTCACAGATCAAAGAAGAAACCTGTGACCCTGTAGATGGGGCACGATCCATCTAGCTAATACGCAGCCATAATACAAGTTGAGTCACGAGGTAGAAGGCACAAAATCAAGAGTACAAAGTCCTTCTGTCAAGCCTTTTCCAAAGGCGCTTAATGCCACTCACTGTAAAGCCCTGTGTGCCAGCCATGTCTGAAAGGTCCCTACCCACACTGTCGCTTAGGAGATTAATCTTTGTCATGATTCTGAAAGGCAAAGGGAAATGTCCTGGAAAGTGAGGGGGGAGCTGATTAGATCACAGCACCTTGGAAAGGCTGAAGGTTTTCTTGAGAGCATAAAACTCACTCTATTTGGGCTTGTTATAAAGAAGGCAATAATGCTGGAGGGATGGACCCACTCTGTCACCTACCTTAACGGGCCGCAGTGATCAGTCTAATCCTTTTGCTAAAAATGGGAGCAAGCAGCAAACCTCCAGAGACATCTGGGGGGAATCAGAATGAAAGGGACCCAGTGTGGCAAAGAGAATAGCAGATTGCCAAGAATGCATGGATGGACTCCTTTTATTTTTTAAATTATCATACAAAGTAGCAGATATCTTGCTGGCATTTTCAAACACTATGTTTTAGGATAGTTTCCTTCCCCTCATCTCCCCTGCTCCTTCAGATCTCCCCTTGTGACACCCCTGCACACAATTTCAAATGGATTTTTTTAAAGAGGCAGGGCTACTGTCACACAATGCCACGGGCACACAGGGTGGCCTGAAACCTCCCAGGCTAGCCCTAAACTCACAGGTATCAGCCTCCCACACTGCTACAATTTCAGGCGTGCACCTCTACAACCAGCCTCCAATCAATGCATTTGTAGTAGTAATTTTTATTCTTAGACATTTCATACATTTATGCAATGTATATTGGCCATATCCATCTACCACTACTTCCCTCCAACTAGTGTCCTCTACCCAATCTCCCTCCCAACTTCCTGTCTTTTTATCTATTTACTTCTTTTTATCTATTTAATTTTCTCATTAATAACCCCCAATCCACTTAATGCTGCCCTTCTGCACAAAGAACTATGACCATCCACAGGGGCGTGAGCAATCTGCTAGCAGCCACATCCTTGAAATGAGTGACCCTACCCCCTTATTCATTGACTGCCAGTAGCTCCTTCGAAAGTGGTGGGTGCTTGGGGGCCACTCCCTATCCTTGCTGGAATTTTGAGTGGTTTGACCTTATTGCAGGTCTTATGCAGGTAACAACAGCTACTGAGAGCTGCTATGTGCAACAGTCGTGTCATGGCTAGCAACTGGCATTTCACAGCTCTTCTCCCCATCCATGGGGAGAAGAGCTGTGAAATGCCAGTGTAATTATTTCCAAGGCTCTGCTAGGTATCCAGAGCCGTGGGTGGGAGAAGGTTGATACAAATGGCCACCCATATCTGACCATGTAGTTACTTATACTCAGCACAGGAAGCAGTCATGGGTCTCCGTGCTAATCACTTTCCACTGCAAAAGAGCCTTCTCTTATCAAAGTTGAGACCGGCAAATATGTATAGCTATAAACATAAATATTTAGAATGAAGTTTGACAGCATGACCACTTAGGGAAAAAGAGAAAGGAAGGAAGGAAGGAAGAAGGGAAAGAAAGAAAGAAAGAAAGAAAGAAAGAAAGAAAGAAAGAAAGAAAGAAAGTCCTCTTTAGGATCTATGATCTGCTAGCCACAAATTTTTGAGCAGGTTTACAGTACCAGACATAAAGTCCTTCCTGTGGTTCAGGCTTCAATTCCAGTCAGATACCTCAATAACTGCCATGCCAATGCTGTGCCAGTGGGCACAATTTGCTAGCATGTCAAATTGTGGCATACAGGATTCAGAGCAGGCCATTGGTGTCCTTTCTCCCTGAGCAGCCTCCTTAACACCTTCTAATACTACATAAGCCAGACAGCAGGGGAAGTGTTTCCTGGTCAGTTTGTGTTCCAAGCAGTTCCACAGCCAAGTCAGCCACAAATAACACAGAGAGACTCTGTATTAGATATAAAGCTGTTGGCCTGTTATTAGCGTTTTTTATTGGCTAGCTCTATCTTAAATATTAACCTGTTTCTATTAATCTAAGTGTTTCAACATGGTCTTACCTCACTGGAGAGAGGGTCTAGACCTTCTCAAATCCCTACATCTTGAATCTTCTACTACCTCTTCCCAAATCTTCCCTGTCTCCTAGTACCTCCTATCTTGCTTTCCTATTGGCAAACAGGGCCTTTATTCATTAACCAATATGAGAAACATATTTATAGAATGACATCTCCCATCAAGTTTGAGGTTGATTTCTCCTACACCCTAAGTAGTGTCTTTATCAATAGAGACTTACAGTGTAGTTATGGTGAGCAACCAAAAGACATAGAAATAACCTGTATTCTTTTGGGTGACTCAGCCTTGTCCATTCATACGTGATACTACTTCTCAAACTCCCTTCTGTAAGTGTGTGTGTGTGTGTGTGTGTGTGTGTGTGTACTGCCCAGTTTTGTGTGTCAACTTAATGCAAGTTAGAGTCATCAGAGAAAGGAGCCTCACTTGAAGAGATGCCTCCATGAGATCCAGCTGTAATGCATTTTCTAATTTAGTGATCAATGGGGAGGGCCCATCCCACAGTGGGTGGTGCCATCCCTGGGCTGGTGATCCTGTGTTCTATAAGAAGGTGGGATGAGCAAGCCAGGCTAAGTGGGCCAGTAAGCAGCACTCCTCCATGACCTCTGCATCAGTTCCTGCCTCCAGGGTCCTGTGCCCTGTTTGAGTTCCTGTCTTGATTTCCTTCAGTGATGAACAGCAATGCTGAAGTATAAGTCTAATAAACCCTTTCCTCTCCAATTTGTGTTTTTGTCATGGTGTTTCTTTGCAGCAACAAAAACCCTAACTAAAACTCTGTGTGTGTGTGTGTGTGTGTGTGTGTGTGTGTGTGTGTGTGTGTGTGTGTGTGTGTATTAGCTAACAAACATGGGTTTCTATAAGACTTGCTCAAGAGTCATTAGTCTTGACTAACCTACCCTGTACCTCACCCAACTTTATCCCCACTTAAAATTAACCCCAAGTATATCACCTCCTCCTCTCCCATCACCAGTGTTCCACTATCCCCTCTAACTGAATATTTTTCGTGGGTTGAAGGATCATAAGTCTTCATGTAACTTTTACACACACCCTTCATTTTGGATAAGCCTTTGTTGGCACAGGATTTCCCCATTCCCCATGCTCCTCTGTGCATGAACCCTTCACCCCCCCCCCCACACACACACACCTTGGTCCTCTAGTCTGTTTTCATTTTACCTGTGTTATATACCCAGCTTCCCTTACAGCTTCTACCCTGAGTGGCCTGTTCCCAGTTTCCTGGCTTGTATATGTACTCTAGCTCAAAGATATAAAACAATACATATAAACCTATGATCTGCATATGATAAAAACGTGTGGCATTTGCTGAGCCTGGGTGACCTTACTCAGCATAATTTTTCCAGTTTTACCCATTTACCTGGGAAGTCCATGGTTTCCTTTTTCTTTACAGCTGAGTAATATTTCATTGTGTACATGTACCACATTTCCCTTATCTGCCCATTGGCTGATGGACATCTTGGTTGATTCTATTTCCTGGATTTTGATAACTGAGCTGAAATGAACAAGAACGTGGAAGTGCCTCTTGGAGTATGTACCCAGGAATGAGATAGCTGAATCTTGGCAGTTCTATTTCTAGTTTTTTGTTTGTTTGTTTGTTTGTTTGTTTGTTTTGAGAAACCTCCAGAATGAATCCTATGGTGGCTGCACTAGTTAACACTCCTACAAACAATATTTTAGGACTCCCTTTCCTCAACACCCATACCAGCATTTGCTTTCATTTCTATCCCGATCATGGTCATTCTGACTTGGGGGGGTGGGGGAGATAACATCTTCAAGTAGTTTTAATCTGCCTTCCTGTAATTGCTAAGGATATTAAACCCATTTTAAAGTGTTTAGGAGTCATTTGTACTTCTTGTTTTGAGAACCTTTGTTTATTTGGGTTGTTTGTTTTCTTGATTTTTAGGGTGTGTGTATGTTTTCTTTCTTTCTTTTTTTTTAGGTTCTCAGCTAAAGAAACTAGCAATCAGGGAAAGAGACATCCCAGAGAACCGGAGAACTTCGCTAGCTGTATGTCTGGCTAGTGTCTAGAATATACAAAAACAAAAGGTAACAAACTAAACATCAGGTAGATTTTAAGAGAAGCTGCACCCATGGGAACAGCGCAGGATATTGAAACATAGTTCAGAGAACAAACACACTTAGAAATACTTAAATACAATTAAAAAATAAATTCAACATACGACAAAGTCAAAGACAAGAGAATGAAGATAGAGAAGAAAAGGAAAGCAGAAGAAACCGAAAGATGAGTGGGAAAGAGCCAGGCCCAGTTTCACAAGCCTGTAATTCCAGATACTCAGGAAGCTGAGGAGGAGAATGATAAATTCACAGTGAGAGTGAGCAACTTGGAGAGGGACCTTGTCTCAAAAAGGATCGTTTAATTTAAACAAAGAACTAGGGATTTAGCTCACTGGTAGACAACTTGCCTGTCTTGAGTGAAGTCCTGGTACTCTAAGGAGACGGGGGAGAGGGAGAAAGAGAAAAAAGCACAATTTGGGAAACAAGGCTTTAATCCAAGAATTCTAATACTAATCCAACACTCGGAGAGGTGGGGAGAGACTGGAAGAAAATAATTAAATCAATCCTAACAGAAAGTCTGTTGGACAAGAGACAAGCATAAGATTCAATGCTTCAATAACTGATCACAGTGACCATACCTAAATATACTCGCCTGAAATCTAAAGCATCAAAGATAAAGAGTAGATGTAAAACTTCCACAAAAAGAAAAACAATATCTACAAACTGGATTTTCAAAGAAAGCAAAGCAAAAGCAAAACTCTCATTGATTTTTTTTCTACCTAAATTATATACCTAGCCAAACTATCAGTCTAGTGTAAGCACATCATAATAAATTTGAATTCAAGGACTTAAAAACGATAGGTCCTAATTGCCTTTCCTGGGTAACTTGTCTGTTACTGTATGCCAGAAAAAAAAATAGTAAAATGTAAGAGGGAAAACATGTAGATCAAACCAGAAATGCAACAATCATAAACAAAATCTCAAGATACCTATGCAGTAATGACAAAACTAAGAGTGCAGAATGAAACAGGAGCTCTAAAATATTTCCTATTAAGACAGCATGCTTACTTCAATGACAGAGTAATGAAGAAACATGTGAAGTTACTGAAATTCATAAGGACATCCTAACATGGTTAGAATCTCAATCTCTAGGCTGCCTGAGCCAAATCACAAATAGTAAGAACTTGGGCAATCATTTGCATCTTCTGAAGTTTGATTTTCTTGTTTGGAAAGCAGATTGAGTAAGATGAGGTGGTACACACCTACATCTCCAGATCTTGAGAAATTGAGACAGGAGCGTCATGAGTCCCAGTGTACTTACTGAGACTCTGTCTCAAAAAGAAAACTGGATGTAAAATAATTACAGGGCCGATGAGATAGTTGAGCAGATAAAAGTGTCTTCTGTGAAGCCTGGAGACCTAACTTCCATCTTTAGAGCACATAGTGAAAGCAAAGGACAGACTCCCATCAGTTGTGTTCTGTCTTCCACATGTGTGCTGTAGCATGCATGCACCCACAGGTGTGCATGTATGAGTATACACATACACTCACACACAACCACTTACATGTGATAATAATAAATTAAATAATAATTCCTACTTTGTGTCATATTGAATAGTAGATAAAATAATACATACAAAATAACTACAAAATTGCACTTAGTATTTTCCCCTAAAAGGCTTATTTTTATTATACTTTCTGTACCAAGCAAAGCAAAAAAGGAAGTCAATTAGAGATTTGGAGAAAGATTAAATGAAGCTGTAAAGAAATGTCATGTGTCAAATCAAATAAAAATACAGTGTGATTTTGAGTAACTGAAAGAATGTGAAGCTGAAACCAGAATCCATTTGCTCTGAAGATGGGGTTTTTACCTCTGCATGCCGTAGGTTTGGAGAGTTAAGATTATTTTTATTCCCCATGAGTCTAATCAAACTACTTGGTTCTTTACTGAATAATATTTACATAATCATAATTTCCAACTGCCATTTAATGGTATTCAGTTTTAAGAAACTAACCTCTCTTCAAAGCATAGAAGACTTGATTATAGCCATGGATCAGAGTACAAATGTAATAAACCTTGATCGTGGAGGGCCAGAGAAAAGTGGGAGGGGAGTGGTCCTCGTGTTCTCTCTAGATGTAATAATTATCTGAGAAACTGTAGTCACGTCTGCTGCTGTGGGCTTTAATGGTAACCCAAAGAAGACATTTTAAGCAGTGTAACTTGAAAAATGGTGCATGAGACAAGTGGTGTTAATTAATGTGCTAGATTCTGTGACTTCCAAAGCCAACTTGCCTCTCGGGATTAGAGTCTGGCAGCACAGTGCAGATGTCCTACATGTAGGCAGGAGGATAATGTCACTGTTATTTTATGCCTGGACGCTATCTGAAATTTTTCTTACATACTTGAATTTCTTATATTACTTATATTTTAGTGAATCAAAAATCTCTCATTCTCCTAGTCAATACATATTTATAGAGTGCTATTCTGCTCCATGTAGTGTCCAAGTTCTGGGCATTAATAAATATAATCCTTACGGTCAAGTAAAATTTTGAATTCTTATCAGTGAGACTGACAGTAACAAGGAAATTGTTTGATCAATAGGCTGATTTCAAGTAATTAGTTCAACCAAGATGCATTATAGAGGGGAATGTAGAATCTATCTAGGGAAATCAAGAGAAGCTTCTGGAAGGGGTGGCATTGAAACAGAGACCTGAATAAAGACAGGGAGACCATTCCAGGGTACAGAAACTAGAAGTGTGGCACACTTACAGGCTTGGAGGCAGGCCAGTTGGTCAAAATAGAATAAATGGGTAAGGGCAAACTAATGAGTCAGATCAGAAAGTGTGTGGAGGCCAGACTTGATGAGCTTTTCTGGCTCACAATTAGTAATTTGATTTTACCTAATTAAAATGCAAAGTTACAAAAGAGCATTAAATGAAGGAGTGATATCTGAATTGACTCTTACTTAATAAATTTGTCATTTGAATCAGGTAATATTATTACTCAGGCAATGATTTTAATCGCCTACCAACTAGGAAGAGAATAAGCTGTCATCCAGGAGAGGGAATGGGGAAAAGTGATGCAACAGTTTCTAAACAGGGTAATAGTAGAGATGATAAAAAATCAAAATTCAGAATACATTTAAAGAATGAAAAGTCTATGGATAGATGGATGGATGCATGAATGGATGGATGATGGATGGATGGATGGATGGATGGATGGATGGATAGATGGATGATATGGAGAAAAGCAAAGGCTCTACAGTAGCTGCCAATTTTTGTCAGGAAAAATTTTCAAAACTAGAATCAGACTTTTTCTTGGACTACCAGCTCCCAAATAATGACACAGAGATTTCTCATTAAGTATGAACGTTTGGCCTTAGCTTAGGTCTATTCCCAACTAGCTCTTATAACTCAAATTAACCTGCTTATATTAATCTACATTCTATAATAATCATTACCTCTGCTCAGCACCTTGTGTCCCACTTCCTCTGTGTCTGGCTGGCTCATTCTCCACCTCTCAGATTCTTCCCCAGAGTTCCTCTCTCTTCCTGGAAGTCCTGCCTAACCTGCCTAGCTATTGACCATTTGGTTCTTTATTAGACCAATCCAAAGGCAGAGACACGCCTTCATAAAAAGATTATCCCACAAAACAAAACTATGTGAATGGTGGAGCCCTTTGCTTAGGTGGGAATTCAAGTAGCAGCAGTCTTGCAGGAGTAGGGACTCAATTCCACCCCTGTCTTTTAGCCCTGTTAAATCTGAAGTGTCCATGAGACATTCAGGTAGCAGCAATAAGAAAGACTGACATAAGAGGAAAAACTCTACACAGTGATGGAATTTAGAAGTCACAGGAATGGACTTATTTTAAAACCATGGGATTCCATATGACCACCATGAAGAGAGCACAAACCAAAGTCATAAGAAAGTGAGACTCCCCCACTTGGTAATCCAGAAGGAAAGCCACAAAGGCTCTGAAAGGAGAGACTGCTGAGGTAGGATATCAACCAGTCAATGTGTGGTGTCACTGAAGAGAAAGAGGCACAAGTTCAGGAAAATCACAGTGGTTGACTCTGTCAGTAGCTGATGAAAGCAACGACATACAGGAGAGCTAGCATCACCTAAGGTAAGAGCAGTTCCCATGAAGTTGCAGAGACAAGCCCCAACAGTGTGACTGGAGGAGGAACAGGAGATGAAGAATCTGAATTGAAAAGTTCAGATTGTTTTTAGAGACATTCTGTCATGAAACAAAAGAAAATCTTGGTAACTGAGCAAGCTATGAAGTCAAAGTGGGGTTTTGTTTTGATTTGATTTGCTTAAAGTGGCAACATCAAAGTCTGTCCATATGCTAATTAGAATGATTAATTAAACAAACAAGTTGATATTGGAGAGGAAGGCATGCTTGCAGTGATGAAGTTATGGAGAAGACTGGAAATGATGGGAGCACCATACATGCCCACTACTTGCAATTGCAGGGGATGGGTCAGGGACCCATTGCCCACACCATCAGAGGGAAGGCAAGGTGCTCCAGGTTCAGGCACGGTGACAGGTGGTGGAAATGAAGTACGACTCACATGACTGCATCGTTGTCTTCACAGAGCCAGCCTTGATATCGAGTTAGCCAGAAGATGAGCTAGGTAACTTGTTAACTACCGTGTTCTAGAAGAGTAGAGTACTGTTTGGGAGTTAAGAAGGGATTAGTGGTGTGAAGTGAGCCTATGAGAGTGCAAAGTAAACACCCAGGAAGCTGTTAAAACTGTTCAGCTGTCTTGAGCAATTGGATGAGAGTCTGGATGATAATATAGAGCTGAGAGAGAGAGGACTTGGAATGGTTTGTGGGTTTTCTCTAGAAAGATTAATCTATTCAGCTGCAGAGTCAACTGATAATGACCATCAGGACAGGAAAAGTGCCAGGCAGGAAAGAAGGGGGAGAGGACATGGAAGACAGTGCTGCAGTGAAAAATATTATAGCATTGTGTACCAATAATATTGTGTATCCAAAGCTGCTACAACAGGAATTCCCCCATCGTCTGTACCTCTTTCCAGCATGACCTTGAGGGGTGAATTTCCCCCTCTCTTTAGATATGGGTTCACCATATGCATCATTTTGACTCACAGTATATAACAGAAATAGTATAGTTGAACTTCTGGAGTGAAACATTAAAACATCTGCAGCCACCACCTTTGCTACATAGAATGCTTACTCTTGAGATCCAGTTTGCAAGCAAGGAAGTCTAAGCGGGGCATGTGGAGGTCACTCTGATAAGCATGGAAACGGGGGAGAGAGAGACAGAGATCCCATGATCACCACCAAGGCTCCAAGTAAATGAAGCCATTTCCTCTAAGTTTGTTTAGTGTCTAACTATAGCCCCATGAGAGACTCCAACAGATGTGGGGATGAAGAGCCATCCAGCAATCGCTTCTGAATTCTGACCCACAGAATTGTAGGCAAACTGGCACTTTATTACACAGTGTCATATAACTAGTTGGAAAATACTCCTCAACCTTGTCATCAGCCACTGGAAGGAAATGAGGAGTGCTGTATGCTGAGATGTGGGGGACAGTGACAGGGCTGATACAGATGAAGGGTTTGCAGTTCCCATAAGCCTGAGGATCTTCTGAGGTAGAAGCTTTTCAATAAGGAGTTTCTAAAACTAAAGATCACACAAAATACAGAAAAATTGAAAGCAATGTTTTAAGATAATGCTGTCACAGCTGATGCAAAGATAGTTAATAGTGTGTCAGGATTGGATGGTTGTGGGATGTCAGAGGAGCCAGCAAAGTCAAGGGACAACTACACAGATGATACTGCCAGCAATACTAATAAGGAGGCAACTTACTAAGGCTGTGCTCTTGGGACCAGATTGTCGTTCTGACGCTGCTGGAACCACTGTGTATGTTATTAGGCAAAGCATGTTATCTTTTTACGCCTCACTCCACTCAGCTATGAAATGAGGGTGATACTAAAGTCTATAGTAAAGTATTGTTGGAATTAGATAAAATAATGTTTTAAGGTGCTTGGAAGGTTCCGGGAAAAGAGAAGTTCCCCCGTAAATGCTAACTCTCATTGTCACTGGCACTAAAGATAAAGGCAGGCAGCAGAGCCCGTGCTGGGGGAACCAAGGATGAAGGCCAGTGAAGGGCAGCAGCAAGGTGGGGTAGCAGGTGGCAGCATCTGATGGTGTGCTTCAAAGGGCCGTGGTCTTTGAAGTTGAAAGCGAGAGCAATGATTAATTAAAGGCTGAAAGGGGGAGTAAGGAAGACACTCCCCCTTTAAGGCACAAAAATCAAAAGTGTCTGTGTGAGAAGGCTACAGAGAGAATAATGTCCTTGTGGGCAGCCAGGTTCCATCAGGAGAAAGATGGTGAAACAACTCAACTCTGAGAAGATAAGGGTTTATGTCTGTTGGTGTCAAACTGTGAACTCCAAAGGGTTTGGACATATGAAGAGGAACAAAAGGGTCAGTATCAAAACGTATAGGACCATGTGATGTTAAGGGCCTGTCAGTGACAAGGTCTCTGGTGAAGGTTAAGGGGTGAAGCTGAAATATTCATTAAATACATGGGGCTGGTCCAGGAAGTCTCTCAGGAGGAAGTGTGGAGAGAACTGAGACCAGCTGTGTAGTCTTGGGGTCTGTAGCAGTGTATAGGGAAATGTACAGGAACCTCATCAAAACTCCCTTCCCATTGTAAGCCTTTAAAGGTACCTGGACAGGAGGAAGGGAGGGAGGCAGGGAGGCAGGGAGGCAGGGAGGCAGGGAGGCAGGGAGGCAGGGAGGCAGGGAGGCAGGGAGGCAGGGAGGCAGGGAGGCAGGGAGGCAGGGAGGCAGGGAGGCAGGGAGGCAGGGAGGCAGGGAGGCAGGGAGGCAGGGAGGCAGGGAGGCAGGGAGGCAGGGAGGCAGGGAGGAAGGAAGAGAAAATGTGTTGTATGCACACAGATGCGTGCAGCACTGAGACCAGGGCATGAGGTCAGTGTCTTCTTCTATCACTATCTACGGTATTGAATTTAGCCCAGGTCTCTCACTGAATTGATAGCTCTACATTTGACCAGGTTGAGTGGCCACAGAGCCCTCAGAATTCACCTGTCTTTGTCTCCCTGGTGCCGAGGTTACACACCGGCATGCCTGGCTTTTTATACAAGTTCTAGGCATTTGAAATCAGGTCCTCACCATTACAGAGAAAGTGATCTTACCCACTGAACGGTTTCCCCAGTTCCATGAGAATTCTTACCACAGCAAAGCAGAGCAAACAGCACTCTCCTGTATCACCACTAACCTTAAAGGAAGCACTGGACTCCCGGCTACAGAGAGCAGTGAAGCATACAAATGTCAGGGAGGCCACAGGAGATGGCGAGAGACCAAATGAGATGCAGAAATACTGAAAGTTAGGTTTACAGAGGAAGCAATAGACCCAACTTAGAACAACCAACCAGTCAGTAGGCGAAGAAGGGAAAATCCCCTGCCCTGCTCTGAGGCTGCAAACAAAGAAGTGGAAAGTCTCCAGAAATGCTGCAAAAATAAAACGAGACAAGAGATCTGTGTGTTGTGATAGAGCGATGCTGGAGAAAGAATCTGTCTGCCTAGAGAAGGGCCCTGTCCCTGGCTTGCAAGCCGGTATGAGGAATGGAGCCAATCCTCGGAGAAACACTGGAATCAAACTATTCTGCTGAAGAAAGTTAAAAATTAAATAACCCCCCCCCAAAATAAACACTGTTACCTCTGTACATACCTGCACACTCCACTGACTAAGCCAGAAACTATCCCAAGAACCATGGAAACGTGGGACTGGAGTTAAGGTGGATGCAAATACACTCAGGCAAACACCACAGGCTGCTGAAGGTAACGCTGTAGAGCGATGGTAAGAGAGCATGCCACTACAAAGGTAAACAAAGATGCATGGCCCCTTTGGAGCCTCAGTCACTGAAACGTGGGTACAGGTGGGGCAGGCATCAAGCTATGGGGCACCCATGCTGAGGGCTGGAGAGGCTTGTCCTCAGTGGGAGAAGCAAGGTAGAAGACCAGTTAAACATAGAAAGTCAACTCAGAAGCAAAACAGATCACAGCTGTCACCTAGTCACCCTAGCCTATCTTGTTTGAACACCAGGGAGATAGGTTGGCAGCTGCTTGCCCACTGGCAGAGTTCAAAGTGCAAAGATATCCCAGGAGTAGAAACCCACAGTCATCAAATGAAAGTAGAAATATTGACTGGTATCATACTATTTTCTGTTTTCATTTTGACTTTTTTTATCCTCTTCATTTTTACTTTTATTTTTCATTTTAATTTTTTTTGTTTTCAGTTTTGCCTTGCTTGCGTAGGTTTTCTTTTCTGTACTAAATTTATGTGTTCTATTATTTCTCACCCCTTCCACCTACAGTTAAGGTTTCAATGTTAAATGGCCCTCACAGCCTCATCAATCTCACCCGGCTGTGAACTCTGAAAGCTATACTAATAACTGGCCTGACAAGATATGCCCACTGGGGAAACAGTGGCATGAATGTTATAAAAGTAACCAACCACATTCTGGTTTAATCTAAGGCCTGATCCATGAGATGAAACCTATTCCCAACACTGTTAAAAAAAAGGTAAAGAACCTATGTGTAGACAGGTCAGGGGTTCTATAGGGGAACCTAATACTGTTATTTTAGTAAATGGATATCATATTAAAATGACTCCTGCTAACTTACTGCATTTTTCAACCATACTAGAGAAGCTTCTTACAGTAGATGGCAATTAATACAGAGATTTCCCTACCTGGTCAACAGGCAAAGAATAAGAAATTTCAGCACTCTCAGTCATAAATAGGATGTCTGTGTCACATGCTTTTGTCCCTAAGGCTCAGGGGTCTTCAAGGAAGAGGAGTTGCAAAGATTGAAGGAGCCAGAAGTAACACCAAAGAAACTGTTTTCCAGACACAACAGAGAAGTTGCACTCACAATGCAAGTATGTGCTCACAATGATTATGACAGTATGCATAAGACATGCACAAGTTCAAACAGACAAAACCCTAGCCTTGAGGTAGATGATAGGCATGGCAGGAGGCCCTACCACTCACTGAGGAGTTATTGGTATTTGATAGCTTCTGAGAGAGGGAGAATCCTTTTCTTCAATGCTGTGGCCCCTGGTAAATCAAGCACAGCCCAGGGAAGGCCCCACTCCCAAGATTATTTGGGTAACACAAACTTGATGTGGAGGAAGAAGAAGCACCAGTTTCATGGGGATGGAGGTCATGGTGGAGAGAGTGGTAATGGGAGAAGTTCGAGGAAGAGTGAATACATTCAACCTACATTGTATAAAATTCTCAAAACATTAACAAAAATAATTTTAGAAATATGTAATGCCTTCCAAGAAGGCTCAAACAAGCAAACGAATGATGTGAAGAAATCAACTCAGAGCCTGGATAAAGAAGTCAACTATGTGGACAAGAAAGTCTGCAACACAGATGAAAAAACTCAGTAACATTAAATAAAATCATTAAAAAATATTATTCTGAAAACAAACCAAATAGAAATGTTGGAAATGGAAAAAGTCAATCGATCAAATAAAAAAAATATGGAAAAAGCATCATCAATGGGCTAGATTAAGCAGAAGAAAGAATACCATGGATGGAAGACATAGTTAAAGAAACACCACATTCAGACATCCATAAGCAAAAAGTAATCAGGCTCAGTGGTACAGCCTGTAATCCTAACTACTAAATGACACCATGACTGTGATACCACAAGTTCTCAAGCTCACAAGGGTCACAAGCTCAAAGCTAACCTAGGTTACAGAATGAGTCCAAGACCAGCCTGAGCTACTTAATGAGATTCTGTATCAAAATAAAAATTAAAACTAAGTACTTGTGTATCAGGCAAGAAACAGCAGCCATGCATTCCCACCATCTTCTGCCACCATACATTCCATGATGGATTCTGTTTTCTAAAGCCATGAGCCAATATAATCGCCTCGTGCCCTACATTGCTTCTGGCATGTATTTTGTCAGACAAGAAAAGAAGCTGCCTTGCCCACATAATTTTCCTATTGTTTCCTATTTTGTTTTGTTTTGGGTTTTTTTTCCCCTTTTCTGATTCCTGCTTTTGAAGACCTTGGGATCAATTCTAAATTCCACAACAAAAAAAATGAAAATGATAATAGTATTATCATGACTTTCAAGAACTCTGCAAGTGTATTAAGAGACCAAACCTCATCATCTAAGGGCAGATGAGCTACCCTGTAGAAGAAGGGAAGAAGGAGCTGAGATTTAAAACCAAGAAGAAACAAATTTGTGGAAAAATCTATTCAATGACACTGTAGCCAAAATTTCCCACACCTAGAGAAAGATATGGACATACAAGTACAAGAGACATTTAGGACCCTGAGTAGACATGACCCAAAACACATAAAAAAGCTCTCCAAGCTACTTCATTGCTTGAATTGCAGAACAAATAAAATTAAACTATGGAAGGGAGGAAAACCAACTCTTACAAAGACAAATCTGCTCCCTAAGATCCAGGAAAGCATGTCATCATCGATATCAGCTTCTTGGAGTAAATAACTTCCAGACAAGATGATTCTGTCCAGCAAAGGTACCCTTTTCAGTTGATGGACACATAAGGACCTTCCCAGACAAGCACAGAACAAAGATATTTATGACTACTTGGCCAGCATCACAAAAGATGCTTAGGAAAATGATACACACAGACAAGAAAATCAGTACATGGTTGCACTGAAAAATAATAACAATTAATCTCACAAAAGAACCAGACAAATAAAGAACCAGGAAAGAATCAAATGTGTAGCTCAGTAAACCAGCAGTAAACCCTATGAAGGATACAGAAGAAAAGAAGAAACACTCTTTGAACCAAACAAGAAAACAACCAATAAGATCAACAAATGCCTCTCCACAATAACCCTAAATGTAAATTATTTCAGTTCCCCGATAAAAATGTACAAGCCTGTGCAGGAGAAATGGATCAGCAATTAAGAGTGTAGTGTATTCTGCACTTACTGAAGACCCAAATTCAGTTCCCAGCACCTACATCAGAAGTCTCATCTGGTTCCAGATTCATGGAATCTGACACCTCTGACACCTGCAGTCACATGCCTAGACCCACACACATACACATAATTAAAAGTAATAAAAATATATCTTTTTTAAAAGATACAGGCTACGTGGCTGAACCAAAACACAAAATCCAACTATTTGTTGTTTGCAAAATATGTGCAGACCAAAAGGATGGAAAGTGATATATGACAAGCTGTAGGAAGCAGGAAACAGGCAGAAAGAGCTGTTCTTATATACAACAGACTAGACTCAAGTTAAACATAGTCAGATGAAATAATGAGAGTAATTTCACAGAAGTAAAAGGAACAAGCCAACAAGATGACATAATGAGTATCAATAGTTGCACCAAATGTTGGTTCATCTGATTTCACAAACATTTCTAGACATAAAGAGGCAGATAGGTCCAGATACCATAATAGTGAATGATATATATATATACATATATATATATACACATATATATATATATATATATATATATATATATATACACACACACACATACATACTCTGGGGCCATGATAAAGGAAGACTTTTCTACCCTGTTTTACTTAAGAACAAAAACAAGATAAGGCTTTATTGAGATAACCAGTTATGAAATCATCCTTGCTTTCTAACAGCACCAACCCAGAGAGAGTCTGTATTTTCTTAAGCCTTCCCTAGCACTGTCCATCCTAAGCCACCATCCTGTAAGTCCTGTGTAGCATCCTCTTCATGGATGCCTCATGGTCTCTTCTGTGGCATGTTCCCCTCCCTGCAATAAACTAAGCATGTCAAACTATTAAACTTTTTTTTAAAAAAAGTACATGATATTCTTGAATGAAAATGTCATTATGAAGCACATAGCTCTGAACAGAGAATATACCTCAATACAATTGTTAAAGACAAAATGAACAAATAAACTGCATCTCAAGGATGGGGCGTGGATGACTTTTGGCAGTCTGCCCATTTGTTCATATGGTAGAGCAGGAACATCCATATGATCCATTCAGGAAAGCTCCAACAGTGATTACTGTTTGCCAGGGACATAAAAGCTGAGTCCCCTGACTCTGCATGATTAATGGGCACCAGGCACTTGACATCTCCCTTGGGAAAAGAATAGACCATTGTTCATCTTTACAGTACACTGGCAAAAAAAAAAAAAAAAAAAAAAAATCGGGAAATGACGCTCCTTCTGGCAAGGGAACTTCCCTGGTATGTGATGTGACGAGCACACAGGGCTTTATAGGAACAAGAAGCTCTACCCCTCTTCGTGCTCATGACCAGCATCACCAGTCTGCAGAGGATAACATCTCAATGAGGAGCCTCTTACAGTCCACACCTAAATATAGCCCATGATGGTACTGCCTAGACGTAAACTGTGCATCAACTTCCCTCAGTTCATTTTTTATGATTCTTTTTATTATTTTGTTTTGTACATCCCTACTAAAGTTTCCCCTCCCTCCTCTGCTCCCAGTCCCTCCCTCCACCATCTCCCCCTCGCCCCCAACCCCATCCATTCTTCCTCTGTTTCTATTCAGGAAAGACCAGACCTCCCATGGATATCAACCAAACATGACATACCAAGTTGCAGTAATGCTAGGCACATCACCTGGCGATCGATAGTAGCACACACCTTTAGTCCCAGCACTTTGAGTTCAAGGTCAGCCTGATCTACAGAGTGCAAGATAGTCTCCAAAGTTACACAGAGAAATCATGTCTAGGCACATTCCTCATATTAAGGCTGGACAAGGCAACCCAGTGAGGAATAGGGTCCCAAAATCAGGCAAAATAGTCAAAGACCCTGCTTCAACTTTTAGAAGTCCCAGAAGAAGACCAAGCTACACAACTGTAACATGCAGTTCAATCTCTGTGAGCCCCTATGAGTTCAGGTTAGTTTGTTTCTGTGGATTTTCTTGTGGTGCCCTTGACCCCTCTGGCTCCTACAATCCTTCCTCCCTGTCTTCTACAGGATTCCCTGAACATCGCCAATGTTTGGCTGTGGGTCTGCACCTGTGGTCCTCAGTTGCTGGATGAAGCCTCTTTGATGGCAGTTCTCATCTTGATTTTAACCTTGGATGAGTCATTCCCCTTCTCTGAGTTCATTTGTCATAGGGGTTCTCATTGGAGCCATATACCAAATGTGCAGATTAAACTAGTACAATCCATGTATGTCTCTGATGCTATTAAGTGTCTGGCATGAGTGCTAAGCACCAAATACAAAGACACAATGGGAACACATTGAGAGACAAACATAAGCAGAGGTCCCATACCTCTCCAACAGTGCAGTACAGGTGCTATGACAAAGTAAATAGGAAATTGTTGACGCTTAGAGGAACCCTTGCTGCTCTTCTGTCTCACATGTGACAAATTCTGTCCAATGGGAGGCCAATAAAAGTATATGGCTAATGAGCAGAGGCAGAGAGAAGAGTCCGCCCAAATTCTCCAAGCTCTGCTTGTCTTGGTGCAATGTTCCTGGGATGCCTTATGCTGTGGTAGTGAAGCTAGAAGAGTAAAACAGCAAGAATCCCTGGGCCAACACATGTTAGGTGGATATCTGGACCATAATGAGCTTTGAGTGAGCAATAAGTAAACCCACCCCATTAAGGTTGGGGAGGATATGTGTTACTCTAGCCTGACTGATACAAACAATATACATAACCAATGATTGGAATTGAAACTGCTAAGATGAGCAGGTATGGTTAACTTCCAGGTTTTAGACTGGTTGAGTTGATTAGAGGAAGAGAGGAAGACTGTTCCCATAGCCCTTCATCTCTACTTTTGAATTTCTTCTGCATAAATGTGGTAGAGCACATTTCAATGTTTTCCTGCAGAGACCTACCCTCCTGCATTCATATAAACTAGTTCTTGGGGAATGGCAGTCCCACACCTTCTTGGCTACAGTAATTAACAGTTGGAATGTAAAACAAGTCATCCCAGAGGATGCTCTAGGCCTATGAAGGATTTCTAGGGCATCACTGGGGAAATGCCTCTTTCTTGTTTTTGTGCATAGATGCAAGTCTGTAGCCATTGGAAAGAATCTGCCTAAAACCAAAACAACTAAGAGGAAAACGTCCCAAAGATGAGTCTAGATAGTGTTTATCCTGTCTGGGATACTCACAGATGACAACCCCTCATTCATAACTCTGGGTCATCACTTGTATCAGAGCTCCAATTAAATTCTCTCTCACCACTTCTCTAACTCCTAAAATTCTCCTGCTGTGCTCCTAAAACTCATTGTACATCCACAGATGTCTCCCCATATTTCCTAAACATTCCTGTCACCTTGGTCCAACTGAAACTACCTTCTGGACTTACATGAGCAACAGATTATTTTCTCTAACACACCACCACCATACACCAGGAATGGAGGTGAGCTGGGTAGCTTATTTGCTGGTACAACCAAAATCCGAAGCTTTGAATAATTTGTCGTTAGACTAGCCCATCTTCTTGTTGCCATCAGCTCTAGACTCTGAGTCCCATAATGTCATTTCTTTTTTCTTTTCTTTTTTTTTTCTTTTTGGTTTTTTGAGAAAGGGTTCTGTAATATCATTCTCTGTTGTTGTTTGTTTGTTTGTTTGTTTGTTTATAGCTCACAGACAATCACGTGTCTGTCTCAATACTTGACTTTGAGACCAACATGAATAAGTTGCTTAATAGTCCAGATTGTCGATCTCTAGCCCTGCTTCTTTCCCATGATCTTTTCCTCCTTTTCCTCCCACTGACCTCAACTTCTCATTCATATCACCATAGTCTTAAACCTTACCAGGTGGATCTCTGTGACATTGAGACCAGCCTGGTCTACAAGAGTTAGTTCCAGGACAGCATCCAAAGCTACACAGAGAAACCCTGTCTCAAAACAACAAAGCTCTCTGGTACCTTGATTTAAGCCTCCCACTGTTCATATGTGGTCCCTGCTAGTCCCACAATCAGAACTCTCTAATGGGAGATGTCATTCTGTAAATATGTTTCTTGTATTGGTTAATGAATAAAGCACTGTTGGCCAATAGGAAAGGAAGATAGGAGGGACTAGGAGGCGAGGATTCGAGGAAGTAGTTAGGAGGAGTCAAGATGTAGAGACTGGAGAGAACAGAGGTCTGGGCCCGTTCTCCGGTAAGATGAGACCACGTGGAAATACTTAGATTAATAGAAATGGGTTAATCATTAAGACAGAGCTAGCCGATAAGAAACTAGTAACTGACCAACCGCATTTATATCAAATACAGAGTCTCTGTGTGTTATTGGGGGCTGGTGTGGTGGTGGGCCCAGGCCGGCAGGGAAAAACCTGCACGTAACAACTTTCTGACTCCATCAGAATACAATCTACTGGCCCAGGGTCTTCTCTACCTCTTTCTCCAGAGCAGAATCTGAGATTGCTCTTGCAATCACTCCATTGCCTTTTCTTCTCACTCACCCATGAGAACCATAGCTGTAACGAAACACTTCTTGATCCATACCTGCATATTCCAACAGGAGGAAGCAAGAGTCAAAGCCTCCATCTGAAGTCCTTCCTTCCTGCTATTTTTCTACTCCCCTTTCCCTCTTCTCTCTTGTATCTCCTCCTCTGACCTCCCTCTTAGTTAATGGTTTGGCTTTCTACCTTCCTGAGTGCACAGGACCACCCAGAGAATTTCCAAAACCTCCTACCTCTACAGCGTTCAATGTTATCACCCATCCCCACATTTCTGTCCTCTCTCTCTTAAAGTGGCTAAGACACACACACACACACACACACACACACACACACACACACACACATATTAGGCAAGCTTGTTGGCTGATGCACACAACTACCTCCTCCCTGCCCACTAAGAACACCAAGCCACCTTTTGCCTCTGCCTGTTCTACATCATTTTTTTACTTCTTTGGTAGAAAATTGGTAGCATATAAACTTGTCCTAAAGGTTACACACTTAAAATATAAATACTTTAATTCCAACCCCTGCTACAACTACCACACTTCTCTCTTATCCGTGGCCAATTCCAAAAGGAATGTAAATAGCTGCTGATTTTGTTTCACTCTTGTCTTCATCTCTTCTAAGCCTGCTCTAATCCCACCACTCAATATAAATAGTATAATTTGGGATGTTGGTTGTGGGGCGGCTATTAGGGTTGTTGTTTGCTTGATTGCTTGATAGATTGATTGGCTGATAGATTTTTTTTTCTTCCCTCATACAATACATCCCAAACACAGCCTCCTCTCCCTCCACTCCTCCCAGCCTATATTCAGCATCTTTTTAAAATGTAAGATGCATCAACAACACACCTCTGCTAGAACTCTCCAGCGGTTTCCATATAGGTCTATGTAAGTACCCACTGTCCTTAGAAAGGTAATAAAAAAAAAATCTTTGCATGCCTTGTTGTTGCTTTCCCAGGCTACCTGCCTGACTTCGTCTCTTTCCTTCTACCTCTTCTCCCTGTGACTTTACCTCCTGGTGCTCTGAACCAGAGCAAGCACCCTCACACTACAGGGTGTTTCTCCTCTCTCACCTATGTACCTGGAACATAAATTTGTTAAATTATAAATAAATTTGAACCCTTGTGCTTGTCTTAGACAACACCAAGGCTGCCATAACGGAGACTGTGCACTGAGCATTTATTTCTCATCATTCTGAATACTGTAATTTGAAGATAAAAGCTCCAACAGATCTAGTGATGGGTGAGGACATGTCCCTAATATCCAGATGTTGTGTCTTCTCATAGTGGACAGTAGAGACAGAGAGCGTCATTTAGTATCTCTTCTTTGAAAGGCACTCACCTCATTCATGAGGGCTCTGGGCTCATGACCTAAGCATGACCAGGGCTCACCACACCAGGGCTTCACCTCCTAATGCCAGCTCACTGTGGGTCAGGAATTCAGCCACCCATTATGCACATGACCTCAAGCATGAGGCTTAATCAAACTGGAATCTCGTCACCCAGAACATAGCTCTAAAAGCTTGTATCATTCTGTTGTTGCTAAATTATTAACATCATATGTGTGCTGTGTCTTCCATTGTGCCAGAATGTGATAGCTAAATAGGGTTGTTGGTAATGGTTTTACCCTTCATTAATATCAATGCTGCAAAATATAGTCAGGATTGAAGTTGTGGTAATACTCCTTACGCCCTTCCAGAACCTTCATGAACAAAATTCAGTATGCTCAGTATGTATCAGGCAGGCGTGCCCTGTCCTAGTAGACTGTTGACAAGTCATCCCCGTCCCCACCCATCAGAATGAGACTCCATCAACAGCCTTGCTTGTAAGTACGCTTTGTCTAAGAGAAAAAATAGCTCACCCGTGTGACAACGATTCCATCATTCAGGACACAGGGGTGGTATTCTGTGCAATGAAAGTAATTTACTAAATGGCCCTCTAGTGCTGTGGAAGAGTGAATTCATTTTGCACAGGTCACAAGTTTACATCTAGAGAGTAGTTTCCTCTCTGCCAGAGCAGACCCAAGTCTAATGGAAAATTGAACCGCAGTACCAACAATGGTTCCCACTAGTCCTGATCCTTAGGAGCCTGGGCTGAGGGAGAGAAATGTGAGCAGCAGCTATCTATGAAAGACCCAGATGACCATCCATCGTCATTCTAAGGACTGTCCTCTCCTATGGAAGGGACCAAAAGACCGAAGCGTGAAAAGGTGAGGGAAGCATGTAGAAGTTGGAGAGAGAGAGAGAGAGAGAGAGAGAGAGAGAGAGAGAGAGAGAGAGAGAGAGAGAGAGAGAGAGAGAGAGAGAGAGAGAGAGAGAGAGAGAGAGAGAGAGAAGATGACTACCGCAGGATCTCAGGCCTGCAGACAGAAGCAGGTGGGTGGAAGTTAAGTAAGGCTAACCCTAATTCTTGTGTCAGGAGGGTGAACACTAATAGAGACTTGTGAGGGCACGTCCTTTGTGTTATCAGAATTACAGTCCCCACACACACACTCAGGTGTCCCCTCCCTGGGGCTGCTTTTCCCACATACAGCTCACTTTCTCACCAGATCTACATTTAGAATCTGCCCTTTTTGAACATTCAGAAATCACTCCAAAATGTCTCTGTGTGAAGAGACATCCTAGCACCCCCCACCAGGGCAAGTGAGGTTCACCACGACTCTTCCAAGCTTACTTTTCAGGCTGCCTAAGATCAGAAGGAAATCTAGCAAGGACAACACTATGCAATGGTGTAAAATCTCCATGGAGCAGATTTCAGACAAGCTTTCAGGGGGAATGAAAGAGGCCAGACACAAAGTCTGGATCTCTGTCTCGTCTAGGTGCTGCTTTCGGCCACACCACACTTTTCACTTGCCTGCTAGAGATATTACAGCCCGTGATTTGGTGTTAGGGAACAAGTTTAAAATCAAGTAGCCCTGGCCCTACAGGGTTTTGATGTTTTGTGGGGGGAAAAATTGAGGGGTCAAACTAACTGGATAAAATCACAGGTTTTTTGAGATGAGGACTAACATCCAGGAAACTCTTAAAAATATTAGTTAAGCATTAGCTCTCCCATCACACCCATTCATAATATGGATGTCTGAACCATGCTACAGAAGGATTATCTGAAACAAAAGTACTCACTGGTTGACAACGCCTGGCACAATGGTTTAGCTCAGACACACTGGGGCCAGATTTCTGGGTTTGAATCTTGGCTCTTCCCTTCATTAGATGATGGCCTTGTTCTAATCATGATGCCTTCTTGTCACAGCTCTCTGTTTCTCTGTGTATATAATGAAAACAATAAGAGTGGTACCTATTCATATTGTTCACATGAGATTTAATGAACTTAAAATGAATAAAGTGTTTATACAAGTAGCTACTAGTGATGGTTTTGAAGAACTGATATGAACATAAATCATTTCAGGCTCCCAGGAACAGAGTGCTGCACCCACCCTTTGGTGGAGAAGATTCTGGGGGCTGAAGACATGGTTCAGCCATTAAGACCACTGGCTGGGTGCAATTCTCAGCACCCACATAGTACCTCACAACCATCTGTAACCCCAGATCCAGGGATCCAATGCCCTCTTCTTGTCTCTGAGGGCACTGGATACATGTGGTCCATGGACATTCATGCAGGCAAGATACTCAATACTTAAGATAAAATTAAACTAAATTACTTAAAAAGTAAGAACATGGGTTTTCTTTTAAAATGAGGTGGGAGGAAGGGTAACCCATCCCTCTTTCCCTGTCTAAGAACTGGCCTAGTTTTCAGTCTGAAAAAGAAACAACAAATGCTGAAGTTAGGAATTAACCAAAAAAAAAAAAAAAATGACAGGAACGTTGTATAATATGCAGCTATAAAGAGGAGATATTCAGAATAGGAGGTTTTACAGAAAAATGCCAGATAGGGACTGAATGCAATTTAGCCTAATTGCACAAAGTCCCAGGGCCTGGGAACACTGACACTTCATACAGCTGGGTATGCAAATCAAGACATATGAGCATGTTTGTATGTGCTGAGCAGTTAAGTTTCCAGATTCTGCTATTAAATTGCTGAATTAAAAAGAAAAAAGCTACTTCTGTACCACAACACTATGATCCTATCAACATCCTAGAACTTTCTTTGGGAAATGTTTTTTTGTTTGTTTGTTTTTTGTTTGCTTTTGATGACCATATTTAAAGGAGTCTCTTGAATAACAATGATTGTGAATCCTGTGTCCCTGCAAAAGTCCTTTCTCCAACCTCTCTACTGATGTCCTTGTCTCCACTCCCTTTGCTAGTGTATCCATTTCTGCACCAACATGAATGCCATACTTTGCTTAAAATATAAGTAGCATTCACAGTCCATCCCACCAGGGCAAGTGAGGCTCTCAACTTGCTTTCTAAGCTCCCTAACATCAGAAGGAAGTCTGATGGGCAGCAACACTCAACAGCATAAAATATCTACTAAGCAAATTACAAAACTGCTTTTTTGTTGTTGTTGTTGTTGTTGTTGTTGTTGTTGTTGACAGGGTTTACTTTGTCCTGGAACTCACTCTGTAGACCAGGCTGGCCTTGAACTCACAGAAATCCACCTGTGATAGGAGATGTCATCCTGTAAATATGTTTCTCTTATTGGTTAATGAATAAAGCCCTGTTGGCCAATAGGAAAGCAAGATAGGCAGGACTATGAGATAAGGAGGATTCTGGGAGATGTAATAGAGGAGGTCAAGATGTAGGGACTTGAGAGAAGAGGTCCAGACCCTCTCTCTGGTAAGATAAGACCATGTGGAAATACTTAGATTAATAGATATGGGTTAATATTTAAGACAGAGCTAGCCAATAAGAAATACTAGTAACAGACCAACAGCTTTATATCTAATACAGTGTCTCTGTGTTATTTGGGGCTGACGCAGCTGTGGGACCAGGCTGCATGTAACACACCTGCCTCTGTGCCTCTTCCTCCCAAGTGCTGGGACTAATGGCATGTGCCATCACCACCCAGCAAAACTCTGCATTTTCTAATGTCCTTATATTTGCTCAATTTCATTACAAGTTTCCTCTGGATTTGTCTTAAGGATTTGAGAGATGATTCAAACCCTCCTGTACTGTCAGTCCTCCATGTGAAAAAGCCACTCTGTGAGATAACCTCCCAAGACTAGAACTATGGAACTTCCTGTCCTGGTCATTGTTAATCAAACCTGGACCTGGGCATATCACTAACAGTTTGCTCCCTGTCCCCAGGTCCGTTCTCTGCCCTTCTCCTTGCAGTGCTGAGATGAGCCAGAAGAAAGCATCAGCCTGGCCCGCCTGACTGAAGTTGGCTTCGGGCTCCAGGAAGAAGGAAGAGAACACAACACCTTCCCTTCCTGCCAGCTTCCTGGTTCCTTCCTGTTCATCACTCCCTGGGTGGTGTTCTCTCACAGCCACTGCATCCCTGCCTGTGTCCTCCCACTGTCGTGTGCAGCGTTCCCTGTCCCTAAAGACCTGGGGTGGGTTTATTCCCTTGATCTTGCCCACACTCTTATAATCAGCCTCTTGTTTACTGTCTCTCTGACTGTGTGAATTAGATTTATTGGCTGAGATATTGACAGATAAAAGAAACTTAGTTTCGTGTGTGTGTGTGTGTGTGTGTGTGTGTGTGTGTGTGTAAAATTTCTCAGTGTACATTTAAAGAAATATAGCCTACATATACCCTTAGTTCCATTACAGGTGAGTAGCCTTGCTGAAGGAAGTCAGGCTTACTGCAAATACTTTAACTTCTTCAGGAGCTGTAATACCCCGGTTTCTAAATGAGTTAAAGTAGAGCACATATAGCACCCACTTACAAGCCAGAGATAATTGCTTAGCCAAGATTAGAGATGTTTTGAAGTTCATAAAGTAATGTTCTCTTAAAAGGAAAAAAAAAAGCGTATGTTGGAAATTTTAATTTAGGATCTTACAACATTAATCCATTTTAGCAACCCTCTTGGGTCCCTTGCCTTTCTCCTTCCTTCCTGGGACCTAAATCTCTTCAAGGCTGAAGTATTCCTGTCATGTAAATTCCAATGATCCCCACTTAGAGAGAGTTAAGTAGCTGGCCTCCCATCTGGCATCCAGCCTGATCCTGCATGTGGTATTTTTCGTCTTAATCTTTCTTCCTCCTCACTGGCCACAGATCCACAGAACTTCGGACTCTTCCTGGATATCTTCTTAGCATGTGGTTCTATAGCAAGCCCTCAAAAAAAAACATTGTCATGAGAATTAAAGAATGGGCACAGGAGACAACTTCCTGAATAGAACACCAGTAGTACCAATACTAAGATTGACAGTTTATAAATGGGACCTCATGAAACTGAAAAGCTTCTGTAAGGCAAAGGACACTGTCAATAGGACAAAATGGCAGCCTACAGAATAGGAAAAGATCTTCACCAACCCAACATCTGACAGAGGGCTGATTTCCAAAATATATAAAGAACTCAAGAAACTAGAAATCAAAAAATAATAATAATAATAATCCAATTTTAAAATGGGGTACAGATCTAGACAGAGAATTCTCAACAGAACAATCTCAAATGACCAAGAAACACTTAAAGAAAGGCTCAACCTTTGTAGCCATCATGAAATGCAAATCAAAATGACTCTGAGATCCCATCTTACACCTGTCAGATGACTAAGATCAAAAAACACAAGTGACAGCTTATGCTGGAGGGGATGTGGAGCATTTCTGGTGGGAGTGCAAACTTGTACAGCCACTTTGGAAACCAATATGGAGGTTTCTCAGATAATTGGGCATCAATCTACCTCAAGACCCAGCTATACCACTCTTGGGCACATACCCACAGGGTGTGCAATGACACCATAAAGACACTTGCTCAACTATGCTCGTAGCAGCTTTATATCTAATAACCAGAACCTGGAAACAACCTAGATGCCCCTCAACTGATGGATGAATAAAGAAAATATGGTACATATACACAATGGAGTATTGCTCAACTGTAAAAAAAAGAAAGAAAGAAAGAAAAAAAAAACGACGACATCAGTATTTGAAGACAAATGGGTAGAACTAGAAAAAAAAATCATCCTGGGTGAGGTTACCCAGACCCAAAAAGACAAACCTGGTATAACATGGTATGCACTCACTCATAAGTGGATATTAGCTACAATCCACAGACACAAAGAGACTATGTAATAAGAGGGGGCGGGGGGCAGGGATGTCCCTGAGAAGGGGAAATAGAATAGATCTCCTGGGTGGACTGGGAGCAGGTGGGATGGAAACATGAGGAATCAGGTTGAGGGGTAGAAGGAGTGGGAGAGTATTGAAAGGGATGACTAGAAAGGAGGTTGCATTTTAGGGTCAGATAGAAACCTGGTACAAGGAAATTCTCAGGAATTTACAAGGATGACCCCAGCTAAAACTCCTAGCAATAGCAGATATGTAGCCTGTATTGGCCTGATGGGGGATGTCCTTCTGTATGCTGTGAATATATGTGTCTCTTACTGGTTGATGAATAGAGCAGTCTCAGCCAATGGACAGGAGGGACATAGTCAGGCAGGAAGTACAGGCAGGGACACCAGACTAGGAGAATGCTGGGAAGAGGACACAGAGAGAAGCCACCAGGGAGGCACCATGTAGCTACTAGGAAGGTAGGACACCTGGGCATTCTCCGGTAAGGTAAGGCCATGTAGAAACACATAGATTAATAATTGTGAATTAATAACTAAAAGAGAGCTAGCCAGTAAGAAGCCTATACCATCAGTCAAACAGTTTATAATTAATATAAGTCTCTGTGTATTTATTTGCGACTAAAGAGCTATGGGACCATGTGGGACAGAAACTCCGTCTTTACTGGCCATCTCCTGTGACCAGGAAGACTTTCAGTGGAGAAATTTGGACACCAACCAGCCACACGAACTTTGACCTACAGTCTGTCCTGCCTATGGGATGTGCTGGGGTAAGGGTGGCACAGAGACTGCGGGAGTGGCATGACTAATGCAGCCTGATACCCATGTCATGAGAGTGAATCCACCCCTGACACCGCCTAGAGTGCCAGGACCCAGAGGCTGGATGGCCCAGAAACCTAGGACAGAAGCAAACAAGGTTGAAGAGGAAAAAAAATCATCATAATGATGCCCAATGACATTCTGCTATACTCCTAGATTGGTGACTACCCCAATTGTCACTAGAGGTGTCATCCAGTAACTGATGGAAACAGGTGCAGAGACCCACAGCCACACATTAGACTGAGCTTGGGGAATACTGCTGAAGAGAGGGAGGAAGGATTGTAAGAGCAAGAAGAGTAAAGGACATCACAGGAAAACCTACAGAAACAACTAACCTGAGCTCATAGAAGCCCACAGAGTCTGAACCAACAACCACGAAGGCTGCAAGGGGCCAACCTAAGCCCCCTACATATATATGACAGTTGTGTAGCTTGGTCCACTTGTGGGGCTCATAGCAGCGAGAGCGGAGGCTGTCTCGAATGCTTTGGCTAGTTCTTAGGAATCTATTCCTCATACTGTGTTGCTTTTCCCTGTCTCAATACAAGAGAAGGAGCTTAGTCCTACCTCAACTTGTTACGTTATGCTTTGTTGATACCCATGGGAGGTCTGCCCCTTTCTGAACAGAAACAGAGGAAGAACAGATTGGGGTAGGGGAGAGGAGATATGGGGGAGAGGGGCTCAGAGGAGAGAGGAGAGGGAAAGCTGCTGTCAGAATGTAAAATAAATAAATAAATTATATTTAAAAAGAATAATTAAGAAATGAATTTCATATCATATTTTAAGTGAAACAAATTACCATTCTTCACTGTTCTTGCACTGGATAAATTAATTGGAGAAACAAACATACCTAGAAGTATACCACAATATAAAGCACCCTTTCTTCCTTCCTTCCTTCCTTCCTTCCTTCCTTCCTTCCTTCCTTCCTTTCTTCCTTTCTTCCTTCCTTTCTTTATTTTGCTCTTCCTTCTTTCCTTCCTTCCTGCCTTCCTTCCTTTCTTCCTTTCTTTCTTTTTTCTTTCTTCCTTCCTTTCTTCCTTTCTTTCTTCCTTTCTTCCTTCCTTCCTTTCTTCCTTCCTTCCTTCCTTTCTTTATTTCTTTCATAAAGCTAATTATTGCTTGCCCTCAGCCTTTCCACACATGGTGCATATGAAACAGAAAAAGGGAACTGTTGGACCCACCACAGTAGGGTTTCCTCATTAGGGGTTCCTCGTTCTGCAAATCCTGGCTCCCTCAAGAATTTCCACTGTCTTCAGCCTTTAAGTTTTAAAAGTCTTTTCATGCCTCTGTGGTATGTGTTTAGTGGATTGATTGTTCTATTATAAGAGAGTCATAAAAGAGCTAACCATCATTGGAAATGGGAATGGAAAGAAAGGAAGGAAGAAAGGACGGAGGAGAAGAGAGATACATACATACATACATACATACATACATACATACATACATACATACATACATACATTCACAGATGCATAGATATATAGAGGGATGGATGCATGGATGCATGGATGGAGAGATGGATGTAATAAACAAATGATTTGTGGATTTTTTAAACATACAGGTCTAGAAAGACAAAAAAAAAAAATAGAGTTCAGGGCCAGCGAGACTGTTCAGAACAAAAAGATCCAGAGTGTCGGGAGACAAGGGAAGGCAAGGCAGAGACAACAATCTGAGCAACACCACTCCTGCTGAAGGGCCCAGATCCTCACCCAGCCCCCTGCTTTGGCAGTCATGACAATCTGCAGAAAAGACCCAGCAAGATATAGGCCCCTGACTCAGCAAGATGTGCTGAGTCCCCATCCCTCTCCTTATCCCTCCACACACACACCTCATCCAACCTTGCCCTATCTTGCCCTAAACACTGGGGTAAACTGCCAGATATCCTCCACGTGGCAAGGAAACAATCAGAAGTTAGCTAGTGGGCTCTGGATGTGCTTCACTGATAACAGTGGAATGTAGTAGGTAGCACTGGTCCTCAGATGACCTCCAGGCATAGCAACCTTTCTGCAGCTGCAGCTGACCAATCAACTCAGGACAGGTTCCCCCATTCCAGAGTCCTGCGAATCCTGAAACTGTTACTGTGCAACCAGCAGCCCTCCAGACACCCCTCTTGCTCTGCCTTAATATATGCTCTGCCCCCACTGCTCTCTGAGTTGCTTTTGCGTCAGATCTGGTTTCTTGGTGGTTTGGGGGATCCAGAGTCTGGGCACAACACTGTGAGGCATCTATACACTCATCGGAAACACCATGTTCAGGCAGAAAGAGGCTTCTCAGGGAGAAAGAAACCAGGCAGGGCTATTGTCAGTGTTGCATAGCAGAAGAGTCTAAGGTCCCCTGGAGAAAGTATCATTCGGAACCTATATCTTTTATATACACCATTGACTAGCAATAAAATTTTATAAGGCATACCTAGAGACATGACCATGAGATGTTTTAAAAGCAACAGGAGTAGGCTCAGGGTCGGAAATGCAAGGCAGGACAAAGTCTTATCCTGGCACACAGAAAGCTATACACTGCATAACAAATAAATAAAGATAAAAGTAGAAACAGTCCCTCTAGAGACCGAGTGAGTTATTTAAATACTTTTGAACACCTAAAGTTGCTAACTTAATGAAAATCTATAAAACTGAAAATGGCACCAGGGAATTAAATCTATATAAAGTAGATAGAAATTCTAACTTGATATTAGCTTACCTAACATGCACAATGCCATGGATTTGATCAACACTACTAAAAATAAATGAATGAACCAAATGAATGGGTATTAAAATCAATTCAGTAAGTGGATTTAGCTGGAAAGGGGACTAGCAAAGTAGAAAATGGAAAAGTAGAAACTGCTCCAGAAAATTAAGATAGAAAGCACTGCAAGAGATAGAGAAATCCCTAGAAAAATCTAGCATATACGGGATTAAAGTCTCAAAAGAAAAGGATGGGAAGTGGGGCACAGAGCAACATGTGAAAAGATTTATACCAAGAACATTTAAAGTTGACAGCAGGCATCAAGCTGTAGGGTCTGGAAGCTCCTCAAGCCCCACAAAGGGAACACCAAAACCCCTTGCAGAAAATTGCTTTCAAGGACCAGGAAAGCGGCTCAGTGACAGAAACTTTGTCTGGGATGCCTGAGCCCTTGGTTTAACTCCCAGCAATAACTGACAGTAAAATAAAACTGCTGGACAGCAAGCAAAGAAAGCCTAGGAGAGACGTACAAAAAGGAGAACAGTGAACTCTGGAAGAGCAGATAAAAGATGGCAGGTGGTGGTGCACACCTTTAATCCCAGCACTCGGGAGGCAGAGGCAGGTGGATCTCTGTGAGTTGGAGACCAGCCTGGTCTACAGAGCTAGTTCCAGGACAGCCTCCAAAGCCTCAGAGAAACCCTGTCTCAAAAAAAAAAAAAAAGGAAAAGGAAAGAAAAACAAGATTCATTTACTCAAGAAGACACATGAATGTTTTTAATTTGTCATCAAGATGAGCCTTAGCAAAATCAAAGGTCCAAAAAAAAAAGCATCCTCTCATCTAGAAGCCCAATTTTAATATTAACAGAAACATAAATATAAACAGGATCTTCATAAAAACCTGCCAAGAGAGTCTTGTTAAAACATCAAACGAAGAGCATGGAAGCTATAGAACGTGTGTGTGTGGCATTGGTAGACGCACAGAAGGAAAAACCCAGGAAAGACAGGGAGAGGTGACACCAGACGAACATCCCATTGAGCAGTAAGGAGCTGTCTCTTGGGATTCCACACAGAGAGATATCAGAAAATAGAACTGAACAGCTGCAAACAGATTCCATAGGAAGTTGAGACCCACCACAAGGAATTTTTAGCAAGAAAGGATCTTAATCCAAGACATTTTATGGGTGAGCGCTCTGGGGCAACATGACCAGTGCTCACGAGAAGAAATCGGTTTCTGCTCCCAAGGCCAGCTAAACTGCTGTATTATGTCCTGCCCCAAACAAACAAGGGATGGTGTGGCATGAACTGAGGCAGCAAAAAATAGAAAAGGAAACACAAAAGTGTTCTCTTGGCAATGTTTCAAAGTCAATGGCAACAGGACCAGGCAGCCTGTTGATTGTAAGGAACAAAAACGTAAGACAAAGTTGATTGAGTGTGCAGACATTGTCACAGTGGTTTTAGTGTATGTGTTGCTTAGAGACAATATCACAAGACTTGCTGAGTTAGAAATATCCATGAAACCTCTTGGAAATGTCTGTCAAGGAGCTGGAAAGAACAGATTGGAGCTCAGGCACTCCATGGGTGGAGGGAATGAGTCAACCTAGAGAAGTTTGGCAGGGCAAGAACTGAGTAAAGACTTGTGACCTCAGAGTCAACACATCTCAGTAAGTGAAGATCTTCCCAAACAAAACACACGTGGGTTAGCCATTCTGAGACCTGAGAAAATATTTTAATTAAAAAAAAAATCATGAGGGTACACTTTAGACAAAAAAAACATTTGAAAAGCGGATCTGTTCCCCTTCAGAGTTTATGTTTTCCTGAAGCCTTTTGCTAAGTTGAATCCCATTGCTTTTCTGCTTAGACAGCAGGAACATTAATGATGTGAGCTGTAGTTAAAAAGCATTTTCCAAGCCTGCCAATTGAAAGTCTCAGTATGAATAATGCCAGAGGCACTGGAGGGGAGAGTTGAAAGGCGATGTCTGTGTTGTGTTTTAAAAATAAGGCACAACACATAAAGAGAAACATCATTTAAAATGAAAGGAGGGCCTTCATAATATTAATTTAAGCATGCATCCACATTCTCTCTGTTTGTACATGTCAGTTGGGGAGAACGGTCCTCTGTGTGGCAGTCGGCTCCCCTCGTGTCGAGTATGACTTATGGGCAGGAATATGCCATCATCAACGAGAGCAGGAGCTTTGGGCTGCCTCCCATTATTGCAGAATATGAAAGTTGGGGTCAAAAATAGCAGACTTCCTTCTGCAGCAGAAATTCTCTCCCAGGGTTACACCGGAAGTCATCTGAACTCTTGTGGTTTTTGGCCATTTGTAGTGTATTTCTTAAAAAGTCTGTTGATCTACTTCAAGCCCTTAGGCTGTTGCAGAAAGGCAATCTTAGTTCCAATTTTTATCTTTTTGCATTTAGAGTTATTAGTATTCAAGTACAAAATACTTTTCTACACCCCTAAAATTTGGCACCCTACTGAAACACTCCACAGCAGATATAACTAGTAAAATAGTTCATAATTATTCAGTCCCCCATATAGTCAATTTGGTCCCATGAGCAAGAAAAGAAATGATAGAAGGAATAAATATGAAGGCAATGGAAGACAGAGTTATATTTTAAGGAAATAACCCAAAATATCAAGATTTATTAAGTGGTATGGGATTATCTATAGAGAGAGTCTCATGAATTGTGCAAATCCAAATGTTCCACAGAGGTGAGGATACCTGTAAACACTGGTGCATATTCTTTTTAATAATTGTTGTTGTTGTTGTTGTTATGGGAAAACATTTGTCCTACATCTTGCCACCCAGCTGAGGAACAATGCCATGGGTTTGGTGTTTGGATGTAGTTGGATCCACTGGAAATCCAAAACTTCATTTTATATATGGTCAAAGCTGTAGTTCCCCTCACTCCCAAGAGCACACCTGTGCCACCTCACACACACACACACACACACACAGGGAGGAGGGTGACAGAGAGAGATGGCAAACAGAGGAAACGCAAGGGGGATTCTTTCCCTGCAAATGTGATGTCTTATATGAGGGGTCGCTTCAGCATGGTGCAAGCCCACCAGGCAAAATGGCTGCCTGATGGTCATGCTGGCACACCCAGCCCCTTGCTCACAGCTCTTCTAGCAATTTCCTTCACTTAGCCTCTCACTAGCGTTTTCTCTCTAGGATCTTACAGTTTATCAGTAATCAAACATTTATGAAGCACCTACAATGTGCAAAGCACTCTGTGGAGAAGGATGGACATCAGTGTTGGAACTTACCAAGTCAATTATGGACAGACAGTACACAGGGTCTTCTAAGTCTAGAGGGGCAAGGTGATATCCTAGAGTCGTGAATGGACAGAGCTACAGCACGTCTTAACTTTAAGTCTACAAACACTGGGACTTTTTGCAAGTGATATACTAAGTTCAGCACTGGACGGAGGTTTGGGGAATGGAGCTGCTTGCCAGCCAGTTCCTTAGTGCATAAAACTGTGAGTGGAGTCCGCCCAAGGATTGCCTTGCAATCAGCGGGGAAGGGGTGCTCATACTCAAAGAGGTAAGGAGATCTCATTAGACTCGAGAGAAGAAAAGATAAACCTTAGATCTGGGAGAAAAAAAAAAATCTGTGATGCTGATGACAAACACCTAAAAGAGGCCCTAGTTTGTTCAGAAGCTTTTCATGAGCTCTCGCTTGCTAATCTCTCCCCACCCCACCCCACCCCCCTCTAATTGCTGGCACGTAATGTCATCTTATCTTGGAGCAGCTTTCAGCACTTGGCAGTACCAAGGGAAGGAGACATCAGTTGGGGTACTTAAGGAAGACTTTATATAAGAGAGGTTATCATTAGCCAGCCTAATGGGTAAGCCTTTCTTGTTTGTTTTCAGGTGAGGTCTCACATGTAGTCCAAACTGGCCTCTAACTCGATAACCTCCTGCCTCAGCCTCTGGAGTCATTTAGATTACCATACCCAACTCCCAGTAGGTGAATGATGAAGAGGAGAGTACAATGGGAACAGGACAGAGGCTAGTCATAGATGCCTAAGACTCCTGAGAACAGGCATAGAGAATCCCACAATGGAAGAGCTGCAGGGCCCTTTCGGTGGGGCCTTGCTTGCCACATGGATTTTCCAGACCAAATCTGACGTCAGCAAGTTAACACTAAAGAATCATTAGGGTTTCTGAGCAGGAAAGGTGACTTGATCCCATCTCCTATCTGACTGCCCCCCCAAATCATACTGCTTCAACTGTTAATGCCCTGGGAATATTTCTATTTCAACTAACAACTTCCCAGAGGCAAAGGGAGGGTGTTGGTTAATCTGAGGAAAGAAGTGACGATGAGGTAATGTCTTGGGGCAGAAGCTTCCAAGCACACCTCAGAATACTAAGGAAATATTTCTTTGTTTCTCTTCTGTTTTTTCCTCCTCCTCTTCCACATCCCTGCTATCCCCACTCCACCACCCCCACCCCTGCCACCCTTCACTGACATAGGTCTTGCTATGTAACACATTCTGGCCTGGTATTCCATATTTAGCTCAGGTTGGCCTCAAACTCACAGCAAGTCTCCTATCTCAGCTTCCTGGGTACTAGGATCACAGGTATGCAACATCAGTCTTACCTCAACTAAGGCAGTATTTCCTGAGGCCCACTGCCAAGATACAAAAAGGAGCTGGGCCAATGTTTTCCTACCCATTTTCCCCCTGAGACAGCCAGGGTACTCAGCCAGTTTACTACCTAGTCTGCACCAAGCATCACTCCAATTGGGAACAACTGTATTTTTGTTCACCTGCTGACTACATATTTGCCCCATCAGATGGCCCTTCTCTGTCCCTGAACCACAACTCAAGAGATCAAAAATTGCCCAGTCCCTGTCAGCCCCACAAATAGTCTTGCTTTTAATAATGAAAGTCCATTCTCAGACTCGCATTAGTCTCCATAAAAATAATCAGTGCCATTCAAGTCAACACTCAGCTCCCTGTACTTCCAACAAACCAAGGCCCGCCCCTTCTGCTTAACCCCGGGCAAGCACAGGAAGAGGGTGGCTATACTTCCTCTGCACCTTCATGTGTAACCCTCGCCTCTTCCAGAGTTAGAGTCAGAAAGGGAAGGCCAGCACAAAGTGGATGGACATGCGTGCTACCTAGCTGATATAGATCTCTATGTCAGTGCCATGAGAAGAGCCAGCCCCAACAACAGGAAGAACAGACAAATCCTTGTCTCTCCGAGTGGGGGCTTGGTGGCCTCCATCAAGTTACTTGATCTCTATTCTGCTCTTCTTGTGTGTTGGAGGTGTTCACTGCACTCATGCTGAACAGTTTTGCTCAACTCTTAAATGTGAGCAGCACGTGTTCAGCCAAACTTCCGAGGAACGTATGATGTAATTGTTACTGGCTCTTGGGCTTCAGCAGAAGTGCCTGTGTGTGTCTGGTGCACTCACTGATTGTGACAGCACTTTTCTCTCCCACGTGCTCAGGAAACCACAACAAGTGCAAGGCAAATGGGGATGGAAGGATTGCACAGGAACCCTTCAATCTGATGGAATTTATTTTTTAATGTATTGTTAGTGAACTTGGATGCCATAAGCATAACTAATAACTGATATTTAGACACATAAGTGGAGCGTTTCCTTTGCTTGGGTGATTATGATCTACCAAATAACCAAACAGAAAAGTCTGATGATGTAGTTACATAAGCTCTACAATGTCATGCTAAGTATGACTCTGCATTGCTAAATCATACATCATGTGGGCAGGTAAGAAATCCTATCAAATTATACATGATGTCCCCATTCACACCCTGACCGAGGCAGGAAATGGTAGGGCTAAAGGGCTTTGTGAACAGCATGTGGTACAGGCTGGAAACGATGGCTTCATATGTGCAACCTCACAGCACATGTTTGCAGTACTTGTAAACACAGTCCTTGGGTTGTGAGTACCTTTGGTCTCTGTGGCCAAATATGTGCTGATGAGGGTTATTGCTACTGCTCCAAATTCACCAGTGCTGGGGCACAAACACCCACGTTCAGCCACTATTCTGTTTCAGTCAGTTCTTAGTACACACAGAAAGTTATTAAAATCCAGCAACTGCAGAGAGCATTGGTCTCTGCCTCTGCAAGAAAGAAGATGATGGAAAGTCACTACGCTTTGCCAATGTCTTACACATTTCTCGATTATACAAGATGTTTAAAATCATAGGCATGTTGCTAAGCTAACAGATATCCATAGAACACCTACTAGACTCCAGATCCTGGGGAGCCTGCCACATCTGCCAAGCAATCTCTAAGACCAGGGACACCGGGACAGCTTGCAGCATATTTGCTTGCAGAGTGAACTTCAGCAAGTGCTGTGGGTCCAGAGGGAAGGAAAGAAAGAAAATGGAAACTCATCAAGAGGAAGGAGAGATTACACATCCCTAGCAGAAAACACTGAAAGATAGAAATCAGGTAGTACAAAGAAGGGGATTCTAGGAGGATCTGGGAGGGAGGGAAGAAAAGAAAGAATATGACAAAGATATATTATATGAAAAAAAATTAAGTTCTAAGGTGGAAAAAGAATTAAATTTTCGAGAGAAGACATCTAGTGATACAGTTCTGAGATTAGGAAGTGTGACTCAGACAAGTCGGGTTTTTCCATTTGACAGATTGGGTCACACATCTTCTAAGGCTTTGCTACACAAAGCACGGCTCACAGACAAACAGCATCAGTATTGCCTGCCTTGAGAGATGCTGTAGATCCTGGCTCTTAGGCCTAACATGAGAGCTCAGTGTCTAGATTACAAAAAAAGATGTCTCCAAATGATTCGTATGTGTTTGAAAGCTTGAAAAATCTTTGGTCCAGGTGTCAAACATTAGCTGCACACAGTGTGCGTGCACACACACACACACACACACACACACACTGAAAATAAGAAATCCACTTGGGTAGGCATTTTGAGCTACAGAGAGAGGAACACTCAGCGGATGTCCCATACAAACCTAAAGGACTGTAGTCACTGGAACCTCCACTTGGCACCCATTCCCTTCTGTAGGAAGCAATGTTTGAGCAGTGGTTTTAAAATTCAAGAGGGCCCATTACAATCAGAACAATGCTAAATAGGATCTCACCCTTCCCTAGGCCAGCATTTGTAGTGTTCCATGATGTAACCACATTACTTATAGCTTCAACTTATATATTTACACTTCTGAAAAAGATCTGTGCCAAAAGAAGAGCATCCAATAAGACTATCTGAATGCCCCGCCCCCCAAAGAAATACCAGGTAGAATAAGAAGATAAAGAAGAATGTACTTCAAGCATTTTGGACATCTTGGACATTTTGACAATAGATGCAGTTCTGACTTGCAATTTAAGCAAAAAAGAGACACATGATGAGCCAATAAATGCAACTTATCACGAACATCCCTCTCAAAGAGTAGATTTTTTTTTTGTAGTGCCTACTTATTATCAGGAAGGAGAAGTTTAGTATTTAGACAAAGAATAATGAATAATAAAATCTTCAGACAACAAAAAAAATGAATTGTAACCATGTTTTGCATTGTGTAGCTGTGTATGAAAGTCTTCACGGCAGAGAATGTCTATCGGATTTTCTGTTCTCCATGGTGGGTCTAAATGCAACCTGCAAAATAAAATCTATGGTCAAATTTGTAAATATATTCTCTCTTGTTCTCTCCTTAAGAACTGAAAGTGGAAAACACAAGAAGTTTCCTGGAGTTTCCAAGCATTAGAGTTTGTCTAACATTCACAACAACTTGTGGGTGTTATATCCCTTCTTTATACTATCCAGCAAGCAAACCTTGAAAAATCAAGATACCCGCTCCATCCTATAACCTAATCTGTGTCCACTCCATAGCCCACTATGCTTGAAGCCATAGCTGCTCATTCTTGAAAGTCAGGGTTTAATTTTGGTGATCCCTCTCAAGATCTCTCATTTCCAGCTACCAAATGGCAGGTCTTGGGGGAAGTAACACCTAAGAGAAGCAGAAGATTGGTCTATAATATAAAGTAGAACATCAACTGCCTCCACTTATGAAGTTCACTCTTAGAAGGATCAGCGGGAGAGGGCTCTTGAGCTACAAACTGCCTGTGCCCGCATGCTTGACAGAGGCAGCTAAAACCTTAAGAAAGTTTAAAGACTGTGAAATAAACCTGAGATTGGGGAAGGGAAAAGCAAGTCTCCCACAATCAAAGAAAAATAGCCAAGAAGAACCAAAAAGACCTCTACTGGGACTGACCATCCAGTGACAAGTGATGGGGGGTGTCCTTCTGTATATATTTACGCTTATTGGTTGATGAATAAAACACTGTTTGGCCAATAAAAGCAGGAAGATGGGCAGAGCTAGGAGACAAGGAAAATTCTGGGAAAGACAGAGCCTGCCAGAGAAGGAAATGCCTGTCGACCACAGAGAAGCAGCCCTTCCCTGGTAAGCCAAGACCACATGGAAATACATAGATTAACAGAAATAGGTTAATAATTAAGACAGAACTAGCCAAAAAGAAGTCCTAGCCATAGTCTCTGTGTGTTCATTTGGGGCCAAAGCGGCAGGACCTGGCAGGATAAGAAAAACTACAGCAACAGACAAGTGTGTCTGGCCAGAACTCCAAAAAGGTATCACGTCAGAGATGCCTGACTATTCGGGGATGGTGGGGGAAGGGAGCAGTGTCTGCCACCTGGGTGAAACCCAGGTCCCTTGAAAATCTGGATCCCACTCCTGACACCAGATATCATGATTTAATAAGGATCAGGAGAAACAAATAGGCCAAATAGATGTTTATTCAGGGAGAAATAACTTACAACATAGACAGATGAACACTAGCAGGTTCCTAGACCCAAAGATGCCTCTGGATGCCCTCCTGTCTCCGTGCCACAAGCAAAAGAGTGTTCCCTGGGGCCTCTCCTTAGACCTAGTTCCTCCCCAGGTAACGTCTGCCCCATCTCCACCCCCAATGGGTGTGGTCAGTGCCACAGGTGCAGACAAAGTGAATATCTCACTACAAGACTGCTGAAGAGCAGTGTGAGGATGAGTATGCAATGGGAAGCAGGGCCTTGCAGCAGATGACCACCGAGACTCGGAACGCAACAGGGCCCAGAGCCAGCCACTCACTTCCAGATCTTCAGTGCTTTCCTGAAGCAAAGTTAGCCAAGAACAAAAAGATCCAGTTCCTCCCCTGCTGCCCATTAGCTCACTGCTCAAGGATGGCAGCAATCATTTCCCCTTTTTGCTGCTGTAGTAAAGGAGCCCGGAGCCTTCTCTGTAGCCTACCCACAGCAAGGGCCCAGGACCAAACCGTGTCTGTTTCTCTGCGGGTTTGCCCTCACATTTTCTACACAACTAACTATGTGTTTTTATAAGCCATATTAAATTGGCTTTGGACTAGTGGAATAAAGATGGCAGGTCAAAGTCAGGTATGATGGAGGACGCCTGTGATCCCAACATTAGGAACCAGCTGCAGAATTATGACTTCCAGGTCAGCTTGAGCCATATAAAAGACCTTATCTCTATGATTGATAGAGAGGAAAAAAAGAGGAAATAACATTAGAAAATCAAGGACTGTGTGTACTGTTTGGGGATGGAGGTGTTCCTGAACAGTTCTTCCTAAGAGCTATCCTGGTAAAATACACCATTGAGAGGAACAGAATCAGAGCATCGCATCTGTGGCCAGAGTCCCATCTGAGGGCCCACAGGAACGTGCTAGGCCAAAGAGATGGCTGATGGAACCACCAGCTTAATGGGGCAGAGTGTCCACAAGCCACCCTTGGCAGTGGAGCGTGCAATGCCCACAGCCGCCGTCGCTAAGAAGTTGGCCAGCTCTGTGCGCTCTTCCATGCTTACTGTCTTTAATTTAGTCATAGAGAAGACTGAGACGATCTGAAGTACTCAGCTCGGTGGACTTTGACAGTCTCACACTCATGTTACCTGAACAATCAAGCCAGCCCGTGTGCATCTCCCCCAGCACCCCTTTACTGTGAGTCCTCTCCTATACCCATCTCCGTCTTTTTGAAAGTGTCCATTCTCTCTGGTGTGAGACACCATCCCACTTTGGTTTTAAATTTCTCTTCCACTGGCTGAATTGTTTCCTTACTATTGAGCTGCTTGAATCACATTTTGGGTATGAATCCTTAGCAGATGTGTACTTTGTAAACATTTTCCTCATTCCGTGGATTATCTTTTCATCCTGTTCACTGTTTCCATGTCTTTCCAGAACTCTTTGGTTTGATGTAATGCCACTTGTCTATTTCTGTCTTGTTGTTTGTACCTTTCAAGTCACACCCAAAGAACTCATTGTCCCAGCCAAGTACCATGGAGACCTTCCCCCATGAGTTTTCTAGAAATTTTATAGTTTCAGTTCTTATGTTGAAATCTTTAGTCCCCTTTGAGTTATTTTTCATACATAGTGTGAGGCAAGGATCTAATTTTGTTTTTCTATACACAGCTGTACAGTTGATCACATTCCGTTTATGGAAAATACCGTCCTTTACCCTCATGTATGTTCCTGGCACCTTTACTGAAGAGTGACTGTAAATGCATGGGGTATCTGTGGACTCTGTTCTGTCCCATTGGTCTGTACATCTGCTCTTGTGCCAGGAGCATACTGTTCAGAACACTATAGCTTTGTGATGTATTTTGAAGCCCATGATTCAATGTCTCTTGTTTTGCTTGAGATTGTTATGGCTATGTTGAATCTTCTATGCTTTGATACAAACTTTAGAGATGCTGCCTTTATTTCTATGAAAAAACATCATTAGAATTCTCATGGCAATTGCACTGAAAATGAGGAGTGATAGGGTAATGTAGACATTTATCAGTATCAGGCCTCCCAGTTTATGAATACAGCGGGCAGGCCAAATTCATTTGTGTCCCTTTTAATTTCCTCCATCCATATATTTGATAGATCTCAGTATATAGGACATTCACCTCCTTGGTTAATTTTGTGGGGAGTTGTTGTTGTTGTTTTTGCTTTTTTGGTTTTGGTTTTGTTTTTTTTTTCTTTCCCAGCCCTGTGAATGAACCCAGGGCCTGGTGCGTGCTGAGCTGGCACTCTGACACTGAGTTATTCTACCAAGCAGGAATTGTTTTTCTCTCAATTTCATTTTGGATAGTTGTTATAATGATTTCTTTGGATGACAAAAGTTTATTAATTTTGAAGTAATTTGTCCACTCTCTTTTTCATGTTTAGTGCTTTTTATGCCCTGAGAGGGTTTGCTGCCCCAAGATTACTAAAACGTTTCCCTAGTTTTCTTTGAGAAACTTTACAGTTCTGATTTTAGGTAATTTGATTATAACCCATTTCACCATTTTGAAGGATCCATATTTGTGTATGGGGTGATGTGGGAGTTGAGGCTCGCTCACTCCCATGAAGTTGACCAGTTGTCTCATTGCTATTCATTAGAAAAACTGCAATAAGTTGGTCCCTGGTCAAAAAATTCCACCCATGTTAATCTTCATAACAGTCCTGTGAGGTATTTTGCTGGCTGCTTCTCATATTAGAAAACTTGTGCTCCGTGTGTGAAAGAGCTGTCCCTTAGATGAGACATGAGACTCAGACCCAGCCTCACTATCTGTAAAGGCATGCCTTTAGAAATCATGCTACAAGGTGTGGAGAAAGGGCACACCCCTCCACTGCTGGTGGGACTCCAAACTCGTACAGTCACTTTGGAAATCATTATGGTGGTTCCTCAGGAAAATGGGAATTAGTCTACCTCAAGATCCAGTAATTCCACTCTTAGGCATATACCCAAAAGATGCACATTCATACAACAAGGACATCTATTCAACTATGTTCATAGCAGCATTATTTGTAATAGCCAGAACCTGGAAGCAACCTAGATGCCCCTCACCTGAAGAATGGATGGAGAAAATGTGGTACATTTACACAATAGAGTACTGCTCAGTGGAAAAACACAACGGAATCCTGGAATTCGCAGGGAAATGGATGGAACTAGAAGAAACCATCCAGAGTGAAGTAACCCAGTCACAAAAAGACAAACATGGTATGTGCTCACTCATATATGGATTTTAGACATAGAGCAAAGGATCACCAGCCTAAAATTCACACTGCCAGAAAAGATAGGAAACAAGGAGGACCCTAAGAGAGCTGTACATGATGCCCTGGAGACAGAGAAAGAGACAAGATCACAAAAAAAAAAAAGAAAAAGAAAAAGAAAAGAAAAGAAAAGAAAAGAAAAGAAAAAGAAAGAAAGAAAGAAATCATGCTACATAAATTTAAATTTCTTCCTTTAAACACTAATCCAAACAAGCCCTTTCTCACCAGGAAGACTTTCCCAACACATGTGGTCTTCCTCAACCTCAGTTTTTTAAATTCCAGTCACACTCAGACTTCTAATTTAATGACAATGACAGTTATTGTATCAATTTGTATCATTTCCCACTGGTTCCTTTAAGTCAACCCTTGAAATTGGGTTTCCCAGTTCCAGCAATGGATCAGGAGCCAAGTCTGAATGTGATTGCCTTCTTTATCACCAGACACAGTGACAAGTGCATAGTAGATACTCGATGCAGACTGTCTCTGGGTGGGGAGTAAGTGCTCACTTACACTGAGTCATGTGCCCTCGTGCCTTGTTCAAAGAACCCACCAGATCCTGCCTCAGCCAGCCTGATAGTGACTGTTCACATAGAGAACTTCCAAAGACCCTTCCCTGCCTCAGTCTTCCTCCCCAGACATTGACAGAGGAGTGGTCAATCTTGAATCAGAAAGAAATTTACTTCAAGAGGATTATAAACTGTCAAGTGAGCAAACTAAAGTTAATCACATTGTGATAAATGCAGTGATGTTTCACCCACGACACAGCCTTTCCAAAAGCCCCTAGACCATTTACTATGTAAAGAGATTCAGTACAGAAGTCTAACACTGGGCTGATTGTGCAGGATTTTATTGGGAGAATTCCTCTACGTGTGTGCACCTTGTAAATTAAGGAATGGACTATTATAGAAGGGAAGTCTGTGGTTGAACCATTAGATCTTCTTTGTCCCCTGTGATAGCAGCAAGAGGAGACAAGTTTGAGGCCCAGCTTCACACTTCAGAGCTGTGCATCAGCCCCTTAATGTATTCACAGGCTGGAACCTCTATCACGTCTCCTGCTCTTAGGGATGCAGAAACTCCTGGACTCTTTAGACAACTCCAGCTTCGCAGGACGGTAGTATCTGTGATCACAAAGTAAAACTCTGCAGGCATATGTTCTACATATGTGTACCTCTATTGCCTGTCCTACCTACAGTACAAAATACAAAACTATACATCCAGGTCACCATCCAAAGTCATAGCTACCGATGACAAATGATATGATAGTTTCCTGCCAGAACTGGTCCCAGGTCCACGTCAGTCCCAAAATAACACACAGAGACTCTATTAGTTATAAAGCTTGGCCAATGGCTAGAGCTTCTTAGTGGATAGCTCTATCTTAAATATTAAATAATTTCTATCAATCTAGGTGTTTCCATGTTGATCTTATCTTACCAGAGAGAGGGTCTGGACCTCTTACTTCTGTCACATCATACAACTTGACTCCTCTTTACTACCTCTCCCAGAATCCTCCGTGTATCCTAGTCCCATCTACCTTGCCTTCCTATTTGCCAACAGTGCTTTATTCATTGACCAATAAGAGAGAACGTATTTACAGAATGGCACCTCCCATCATACATCTCCTACAATTCATAGGAGAGTAAGGATCTTTTGAGATGATGCTGGTTACACACTACTTTCCCCCATGAGGCTGTATCCAGAATCTGAGCCCTGTTTCCAGGACTCTACTATCCCTGATTCTACCTCTCTTGAAGCATAGGGAAGCTGCCTCTTAAATGGAAAGTTACCAGGACGCTATGGCTGTCACAAACAGGAAGTGTACAGAGCTTAGACACAGAGGGATCACAAGAGGTCTGCAGATTGGACTGGTGAGCGTTTAGGTCAGGGGTTTCCTACGGTATCCCGCAGAGCCATTCCAAAGAACTGAAATGACCCATATAGCCAGAAGATGAGGAATTACTAAGAGGCGCTGCTGCAAGGAAGCCCATCCTGGAGACTTAAAGCAAACTAAAAAACACATCTAAGAAGAAGCGACATTGGAGGAGTGATGTCTGAGGTTTTGAAAAGCCCCAGGCCTGGGGCCCACTGTAGGATGACATGATGCAGTGACAAAAGAATCCAAATGAATTCTTCAAATTTCCCTGTATTTCTGGAGAGCTGATGGAGCAATTTCTGCCTGTCCCAAGGGCACTGTCAGCAGGCAATGATGAGGTGGCTGCAGCGGACCCTGGAAGCCCCAGGACAGAGAAGTAAGATTGCCTCTGGAGAAATACGAGGTATGGGTCATGAGGACAGAAAGCAACTAAAGGATACAGAATGCAGATGGAAAAGTGAAGGTCCTGGAAAGAAGGGTACTCTGGCTGCAAAAGTCCTTTACTCTATGGGGACAGACAGTCCTGCATCCACGAACAGACCCCGGTGTCCCAAAGTTGGGGAACCTGGGGCCAACGAACTCAAACTCAGGAAAAAAAGATTGTCTACATTTTCCTTTACCTAAATTACAAGAATAAATTCTCAGCTTCAACTTTTTTTTCCTTATTTTACATATCGATCCCAGTTCCCTCTCCTTCCCTCCCTCTCTCCATCCTTCCCTCCCATACTCCCCTGACAACTCTCCCATCCCATCCGCCCCCTACTCCACAAGGAGGGTGATACCTTCCAGGAAAGATCAACAAAATCTGTCAAATCATTTGGAGTAGGAACTAGGCCCTCCCTCCTGTCTCTAGGCTAAGGGAGTATCCCTCCATGGGGAATGTGCTCCCAATGTTCTTTCCTGCACCAGGGATACATCCTGGTTCCACTGTCAGAGGTCCCTTAGACTGCCCAGGCCTTCTAACTGAGACCCATGTTCAGGGAGTCTGAGTCAGTATAATGTTGGTATCCCAGCTATCTGTCTGGGGGTACATGAGCTCCCCCTTGTTCAAGTCAGCTGTCTCTGTGGGTTTCTGTGCCTGTCTTGAGGTAACATTTACCAAACAAGTGAAAGACCTATATAGCAAGAATTTTGTGTCTTTAAAGAAAGAAATTAAAGAAGATACCAGAAAATGGAAAGATCTCCCATGTTCTTGGATAGGTAGGATAAACATAGTAAAAATGACAATCTTGCCAAAAGCAATCTACAGATTCTATGTAATACCCATCAAAATCCCAGCACAATTCTTCACTGACCTTGAAAGGATAATACTAAACTTTATATGGAAAAACAAAAGACCCGGGATAGCCAAAACAACCCTGTACAATAAAGGAACTTCAGGAGGCATCACCATCCCCAACTTCAAGCTCTACTATAGAGCTATAGCCCTGAAAACAGTTTGGTATTGGCACAAAAAATAGACAGGTATACCAATAGAATCAAATCAAAAATCCTGATATTAACCCACACACCTATGAACACCTGATTTTTGACAAAACAGCTACAAGTATACAATGGAAGGAGGAAAGCATCTTCAACAAATGGTGCTGGCACAACTGGATGCTGGTGAATAGAAGACTGCAGATAGACCCATGTCTATCGCCATGTACAAAACTCAAGTCCAAATGGATCAAAGAGCTCAACATAAATCCAGCCACACTGAACTTCTCAGCTTCAACTTTTAAAGGCAGAAAGACATCTATAATTAGGTGCGAGTCTCACCATACCAGGACCTGTGAGGAATTTATATGTTCAAATCAAATCAGTGTATAAGCATTCCTCTAAAAGTCTCCTAAGGTTGGTGCAATTTTTAGAATCAAGTGAAGAAAATAAAAGCAACGGGGAGCACTTAATGAGAACTCAATTACTCACACAAATGTAAGGAAGAACAGATAATTCACCATCATCCAAGGAATCGTATAAATCACTGCTCATCGTTTATTAGGGGATCACCACAGTGAAGGCCCTCTGCCAAGCAACTTACATACACTACTTCATTTAATTCTCCAGAAGACTATGGTAATAATAATATTGACAAGATAAACAAACTGTCTCATGCAACACTCAGATCAAGCCTTCAAAAGTTAGTGCCCATTTTGTGGATAAGGGGAGAATATAAGGGCACCAAGTGACTTCTCCGTGGTTGTATAGCTAGTGCGAACCAGAAAATCAACACAAATTTCTGGTCCCAAATCTGTGCTTTAACCCTGCCAGAACACCCACCCCTATATTGATGAGAAAACTGGGCCTCGTAGAAGTTAAATAATGTCAAGGAACACGTGGCTGGTGAGTGGAAGATCCCACTCTTCCTATACCTTAAACTTGTATTGTATCTAATCAATTCTAATAGTCTAATTTATATTGGAATTTTGCTTGAGAGCATCATAAAATTTGACATCAGGAAAATCCCAGGGCCTCAAGCCAACATTCATGGCCTCGACACAGGGATGCTGGCTCCTGGTCCTGAGTTCCCAGAGCTGCTCTGGCTCACCATTGCAAAGTGAAGCCTGGCAGTTTCCCTCCACTTCTGTGAGCTGGCTTCCTCGTCCCCTCCAACACATCCGTGTCCTGTTCAAGCTGCTTCTCAGATGGGGGTAACTCCTGTTGTATACAACCAAGACAGTCCTTCCTGAATCTTGAAGTGTCAGAGAAGATACATCATTTGATCTAGAGCTTGGCATCAGAATCTACTGCAGAGACCAAGGTGACTGGCAAGGAAGGGCTGCCGAGGAAAGCATGCTTGAAAGACAAGAAGAAAGGACAAGCTCTTGTTTTCTGTGTATCTGCAGTTCTATGCCCTGAGTCCTCTGTCCCTTGCATGGCTACACTTTTCGTAATTATTCCTCATTTAAACATACAGATTTATCATCGTGTGGTAACTAGCTTAGCTGTCTGACACAGGATGCCAGCGAAGGCAAGCCCTTCCAACTTGATCCTCATGGCTGGTTACTGTAGTTGAGAATCACTGATGTGGCGGGCACGCCAAACCAGATGGAGGCTCTCTTGACATTCCAGAGGTCGTTTGGAGAATGCTAATCAAAGGCACAAACTCGGATCCAGGTCATATGGCAGGCTCTGCACGACACTAGCTAGTACATTAGATACATCACATGCATTATCTCTTTGCTGTCAAGTAGGCACTTGTAACAAATTGATCTAGCTGTATTGAAGTGAATGATGCAGCCACACCAAAGACAGTGTGGAAGAAAAAAGAGCATCAATCCAGTCCAGCAAGACCAAAGACAAGGGTGTGCATTGAACACTGGCTGCTACTGGAAAGATCTGTTCTTTTAGGGGTATTAGCAGTTCTGAAATAACTCTGTGTGTGTGTGTGTGTGTGTGTGTGTGTGTGTGTGTGTGTGTGTGTGTGTGTGTGTGTGTGTGTGTGTGTGTGTGTGTGTGTGTGTGTGTGTGGGTGGGTGGGTGCGCGTGTGCGCGCATGTGTGTACCACATGACACATTGTTCGTGAGCACCAAGAACTCTCTATTAGAGAAAGATACTAGGATTAAGGAACAGGTGATGGTTAATGCTAGGGTGAAATCAAAGGTAGCAGTATGAACCTGTAGTTATTTTTGAGATTGTGACGAAATATACAAACATAAAACACTATCAAAGCCGTTTTTAAGGTGTGTGACTCAAAACATTCACAGCATACACCTTGAATTGTTGTGCAATCCTCATTACTGACCACTTGCAGAATTCTGTTATTCCCAACTGAAACTCTTACCTCTAATACAGGGGGTTGTATAACACATGTTCTTTATGTCTGCCTTATTTCAACTTAAATAATGTTTTCAAGGTTCATACATGTTATGGCATGTATAAGACTTTTAAACCTATGGAAAGGGCTAGTTAATACTAAAGGCCTTTCTAAAAAGATATGTAGAAACCTACTTATGTATCCCTAGAATGCATCTAAAAAGTTTAAGTTCATTTACCATATGGTGGGGGGATACTCCAACTAGACACCATATACTTTTTTGTTTCGGTTTGGTTTTTGGTTTTTGGTTTGTTTGTTTCAATTATCCCTCTTTTTTTCTTATTTTACATATTGATCCTAGTTCCCTCTTCCTCCCTCCCTCCCATGTCCCCCGAACCTCCTCTCATCCCATACCCCACACACACACACACACACACACACACTCCACAGGGAGGGTGATGCCTTCCAGGAGGGATCATCAAAATCTGCAAATCCTTTGGAGTAGGGACTAGGCCCTCCCTCCTGTCTCTATGGGGAATGTGCTCCCAAAGTCCTTTCCTGCACCAGGGATACATCCTGGTTCCACTGTCAGAGGTCTCTTAGACTGCCCAAGCCTTCTAACTAAGACCCACGTTCAGGGGATCTGAGTCAGTATAAAGACTGATTTCCCAGCTATCAGTCTGGGGATCCATGAGCTCCCCCTTGTTCAGGTCAGCTAGACACCATATCCTAACAAATAAAAATCCTAGTACCAGAAATGGATTACCCCTTTTTGAGTTGTTGGTAAATGGGATCTCATGGAGACCTCCCAAAACCTCCCAAAACAAAAATATTGCCAATTCTATTGATTACCCTCTGGGACTTGACAGTAGGACCCTAATGCTGAAAACATATTCTATGATACATACTTGAGTCATAGAACACAGTGAAATCTAGCTGGTACTCACCTGGAAGCTTCGTTCGTATTTCCTAGCTTTCATAGCACTGGAAGATGATAAACACACTACCAAAGGAGAGAAGCAATAAGCAATCTAACCCAACCGCAAACTCTGCAAGCTACAGGAATGACCTGCTTGACAAGATATGTCCACCGGTGCAATAGTAGCACAAACATTATGGGAGTAACCAACCACTCCTTTTCCTTTTTTAATTTGTGAAATTATAATTTAATTACATTTCTCTTCCCTTTCCTCCCTCCAACCTCCTTCCCCCCAATATTCCCTTCACCAATCTTTTTTAATGGATGTTAGGCCCACTGCTCAATATGGGACCTATGTGAGAGGCCAAGTCCTGTGACTCAATAGTTATGTGCCTTAGGGGAAAATCTACCACTAAATTGACATAGCATTAAAATGACTCCTAATGACTTATTGCAATATCCATAGATCTGTACATCTTTTCAACTCTCATCAAGGTAACCTCATGTAGTTGATGGCAATTAACACAGATACCCTTAACTTAATATGCAGAGAACAAGCCACTTTGGAGGGTTCAGTCTTAAATGGGACATCTGTATCACACTCCTCTGTAATTGGTTGTTTTTACTCTTTGGGGGCTTGCCACCCAGCTCCCAAATAAATACACAGAGACTTATTCTTACTTACGAATGCCCACCCTTACCTGGGCTTATTTCTAGTCAGCTTTTCTTAAATAATCCCATTTACATTTTGCCTCTGAGCTTTCTTTCCTTCTTACTGTGTGGCTAGTTTGTGGCTGGCTTATGGCTGGGTGGCTGGCCCCTGATGTCCTCTCCCTTCTCCTTTTATTGCTCCTCCCCTTCTCTTCTTCTCTTATTCGTTCTCTCTGCCTGGAAGCCCTGCCTACACCTTCCCTGCCTACCTATTGGACATTCAGTTCTTTATTAGACCAATCAGGTGTCTAATACAGGGAAATTAACACAGCTTCACAGAGTTAAACATATGCAACATAAAAGAACGCAACACATCTTTGCATCATTATACAAATATTCCACAGCATAAAAGAATGTAACATACCTTTAACTGATATTTCATAACACTCCTCCCCTCAAGACTCAGGGATCCATGTGACATGGGGGACAGAAAGACTGTGAGAGCCAGAGGTAGTGGATCAAAGAAACAATGTTTCCCAGACACAACAGGCAATTGCACATAGGAACTCAATTGTGACAGCATATATAAGCCCCATGCAAGCTCAAGCCAATAAAAATTTGAAGATGAAGGAGGGGACTCCCTGGCTAAGGAATTATTGATATTTGATTGCTGATAGGAGAGGAAAAGGCAGGTGTGTGTGAGACCTGGTATATAAAACACAACTCAGGCAGACCCCACATCCAGACAACACAAAGTGGGCTTGATAGTTCTCTAAAATGAGAGAAAGGGAAGATGAAGTTGAGTGGGTGGGGACATGGGGGAGGACCTTGGAGGAACTGAGGAAAAGCAATGGATATGATCATAATACCTTGTGTGGAATTCTCCAATATGAAAAATAAGATACTATTTTTAAAGGGTTTTATTCCTTATGGCTGATGATTATTCTGCTGTCTGTATGTGTGCTTTTGTTATTTATTCATCTACTGAAGGACATTTGAGCTGTTTCCTTATTTTGGCTGCTGTGAACAGAATAAGGCTTCTGTGAACATTTAGCTATAAATGTCCCACCGATGGCTAATGCATACACAATGGTGATGTGTATAACGTGGTGATTTTATGTATGGTGTTTTGCATGAGCCCAGAGCACTCCAACATCCCAGTATCTGCTCACCCTCCCAAATGCTTTCATTTTCAGTTTAGGTGCCCCTGGCCATCCTGCTAGGTACAATACAGAATTTCATGGAGGTCTTGGATGCATTTCTCTAACGGTTGCTGATGCTGAATATCTTTCTATACTACTTACTGTTATCCTTAGGAAAATGTATTCAGTAATGATGACCTTTGATGTACAAAATAATGATTTCAATGAAGTTCAATTTATCTTTTGTGTTAGAGCCAAGAGCATGTGAATATTCGGTTCCCCAGGAACATTTGTTGAAAAGACTGTCTTACTTCATTGAGCAGTCTGGACACCCTTGTTAAAATCATTTGGCTATACATGTGAAGGTTTATTTCTGAACTTGCTATTCTACTCCACTGGCCTATATGTCTGTCTTTATGGCAGTGCCATGTGCCATACTTTTTACTATAGCTTTGTAATGTATTCTTAAGTAAGTTAGTATGCTCCCTCCGGTTTAGTTATTCTTTCTGTGAATTAGCTATTCATAGTCTGTAATAGCTCTACATGAATTTTGAGCTCCCTTTCTAGTTCTGTAAAAAAAAATATGAGATTTTGATAGGGATTGTACTGAATCATGGATCACTTTGAACACATATGGACACCTAAATAATGAGGTCTACCAATCCCCAAAACGGAATGTCTTCCTATCTATTAATATATTCATTGATGTCTTTCAGCATCTTTTTGTAGTTTTTAGTGTAACAGTCTTTGAAACACTAGAAGAAAAGATTTTGGAAGTTTTTAACATAAGAATATGATCAATACCTGAATAGATAAGGTAGCCTGATTTAAACATTGTACAAAGTATACATGTATTGAGACATCACATTCACTCAAGTTATTAATATTTATGACTTAATAAATCATTTAAATAATAAATTTAGTTTTTAAAATATTCAAAATATATTAAAATATGCTAATACATAAAATAGTCTTTTGCTTCATTGGTAAATGTATTCTAGAGAATCTTATTCTGATACTGTTGTAAGTAAAATTTGTTTTCCAATTCTTTATTGTCAGTGTATAAAAGCATGATGCTGAATTTTTGTTCTTATCTTCAGGATTCATTGCTAGTTATTTGTCTTTTGTGCAATCTTCAGAGTGTTCCACATATAAAATCATGTTATCTGTGAATATAATTAAAATTTACTACTTCCTCTCCAACTTGAATGCCTTATATTTATTTTTCTTGCTTCATTGCTTGGGTTCCAACCTCCAATACTATTTGAAGAGAAGTACTTCATCCTAAAGAAATGTTTTCAGTTTTTCCACCAGTGAGATGGACGAGATTCTAAAATGGGAAAGGTATTTCTTTTAAAAAAATGACAAAATACTAATAATCTAATTTTGCTAATATACCAGCATTGCTTTCTTAGTTTTTGTAATTATAATTATGTAAGATTGAACATTCAGAAAGCCTGATAAAGGGTAGTTGGGAACTCTCCGCATTATTTTTGGCCTCTCCTTTGTAAGCCTACAAAGATTACAAGTGAAAGGTTGCTTTTATAACTTAGGATACTGTCATTGCTTTTGGTTGCCCACTGAAACTTGAGTGTATGACCCTTTGCTCTAGACACCACATACTTCGATCACCAGACATAGAGAAGTCAAGCTGGAACTGAACTGGAAGCTTCCTCCTTACTAGGGGATGCCTTTCTAGTGCAGGAAAGGGATCTGCAGGCTGCAGAGAGGGAGAGGGGGAGGGAGAGGGGGAGGGAAGGGGGAGGGAGGGAGGGAGGCGGAGGGGGAAGGGGAGGGAGAGGGAGAGGGAGAGGGAGAGGGAGAAAGAGAGAGAGAGAGATTAACAATCTTACCCAACTATAAACCTTGTGAGCAATAACAACCTGCAGTTCAAGATATGCCCCCAGCACAGTACTAGCACGTGTCATGGGGGTGATCAGCTGCTTTCTGGTTGGATTTGAGGTCTACTCTATAGGAGGAAACACATACCTGGTACTGGACGCACTATAAACCTGATCAACAGCCGTAGCTGAGGAAATCAGAGGCCCTGGGGTGGATTTTGATACTATAGTTTGAAAAATGGGCATGCGTTTAAGCTGCCATCTAAATATTCATATTTAAATCAATAGATTATAGCCACTCTCGTCCTTGATCAGAGAAACTTCTTACTGCCTGGGGTGGTGGTTAAGAAAGAGATTCATAAGTGGTCAAAGTGCCTAGGATAAGCGAGAGTAAAGAACTCAGCCCTATATAAGACAACAAATATCACCAAGGCTCAGGAGACACCACAGAAGAGGCAGGAAGGATGTAAGAGACAGAGGATGAGAACACACGCAACAAAAGGACATGTTGTGGGCAATGCAGCGCCATTGCACTCATGAACTCAGAGCACCTGTGGTCCCTGGCATCACGCCTTTGCAGGACTGAACAATGGGCAGGTGATGGGCCTATAAGGATCCACAGGCAGTTAGTGATTGAGGGAAAAGGGTGCCGTTTTCTTCCATGGTGAGGCCACTGATGAGCTGCCCGCTCTCCAGTCAACACTCCCAGCCATGCTCATGCAAGCATCTCTAGCTGGACTCAGTGGGTCACACACAGAAAGAGACATGAGAGCAGCATGGTGACCTGGAAAGAAGAAGAGCCCAAAAGCAAAGGGGATGATGGTGGGTACGGGTGGGGGGTGAGTAAAAGTCCTTAAATACATGTATGAAACTGTCAAAAATAAAAATAACAAAATATTGAAAGTCAAAAAATGCTTTGATATGCAAAAAAGAGAAGAGAGCACATTGTGAAGCTTTTGGGTCTTGAAGGGTCCTTGAAGGAAGACGGGTCCCCTTTTGTTCTTCGTGAATTAGGAGGTGTCCAGCAGTATGCCACTCTGCGGTTTGAAGCTCCTGAGGGCAGTTGCCCATTTGGTGTGTTGAGGAAGAACCAGGCACTGTGCTTTGGCATACCCGAGTTTTTACTGGAGGGATTTGTCAGTTGGCATAACTGAAGTTCTCAGGGGTAATTTGTTTCATAACTGAAACATGAAGATAACTTTCCAGGGTTGGTTGTGAATATTAACTAATGTTATGGTTAAGAAAGCATTTCATCCATGGTAGGTACTCAACAAACACATTTTAGAACACACAAGGAAACCAGGTGCGGTACCATTCCCACCCTAGTGCTTATCAGACCAAAATGCAGGTGTGGAAAATGCTTACCGAGAACACTGTCCATTCTGGTCTAACCGGACGCCAGATTCACTCCAGATCAAGTGTGCCCCAGAGCAAAGTGCGCACAAAGGGTTTGGGGGAGGGGGCGTGCATTGCACAGCAGCCCAGGCCAGACTTCCTGTGCACAGGGAATGCAGCAGCCAAGAGGAGAATTAGACAGCTGAAGATGGGTGTGTCTGGAGAGGTGCCACTCAGTGAGCCGGGATGAATGAGAGCAAGCTGAGGAAGCATCCTGGCCAGGTAGAGGAGAAACAGCCCTGGAGATGCGGAGAGGCGGCCGAGTCATGCCTAGCCCAAAGCAGGAGAAACGGGGCTGGCTGTGAGTAAACGTGGTACTCGGGAGGTGACTTGTGTTTCAGAGTGCACTGTATTTACCAGTCACAGAAGTGTTTTAAACAGAGAAGCCAGATGATGGGACCACAGCCCAATCCTTCAGGCTCAGTTCTGGTGGGAAAAACCGCAATCACTTTTGGCAGCTTTCGGTGGAAAGCGTGTTTAGGTGCCTATAAAATCACCAAACGGCCAGGGGACCAAACTCTGGGTTGTTCTGTTGGACCAAGGCATCAGGGAGACTAAGAACTGATGAAGCTTTTTGGCAAAGACACCGGATGGCAGCTATCAAAATTGTGAATGCATATACAGTTGACCTAGAAATCCCAGTCTAGAGAAACTATTCTATTCTAGAAAAAGAACATCTACATATGAACATGATAATGAATATGCAGGGTTTTCCAAGGGATAATTATATATTTAAATAATAGATTAAATAAAGTATAAAATAAAACATTACAGAATCAATAATGGGTTCTATGGAGGGGGCCCTGGAGAAAGTGCTTGCTGCACAAACAGAATCCTGAATCCAGATCCACAGCACCCAAGTGAAACAACTGAGCTCCTGGCTTGCCTGTCATTCCTGCACGGTGGAAGCAGACAGGTGCCCTGGGCTCTGGCCAAACTGTTGCGCTCCAGGTTCAAACGAGAGACCCTGTCTCCAAGATAACTAAGTGGAGAAGTGACTGAGGAAGATCCCGCCCATGGCCACTGGCCTGGGATTATCTGCGAGGACAGAGGCCTTTGAGCTCTGGTTTGGAATTATGGCAAATTCTACAAAGAATATATGGCATCTTTACGGAAAGATCTCCAGGACCGCTAACTGGAGGGTTGGGGGAAGGTTCTAGAAAACAATCCAGAGCCAGGTGTAGTATGCATGCCTGTAATCCCAGAACTTCAGAACCTGGAGCAGAGGGATTTAGCCAGTTTGGCACCTGCCTCGACTACATAGGGAGACCCTGTCTGAGAAAAAAAAATGAACAAACAAAAATTTGAAAACGCACCTCCACATCATGTCCCATTTCTGGGCTTTAGAGGTATATGGACTGGATAAATGAAAAGCCCTGTCCACAGTGATTTCTACTTGGGGCAGGGATCAAGAAGGTCACTTAAAGAGGCCACTGAGGAGGTCACTGCCTCTGCCTCTTCCTCTAAAAACCCTGCATCACTTGACTCTGACTTGGGAACTAAAATCATTACTGGTCACCTCCAAAGACCTTCTTAAAACGAGATAAAGAAAACAAGACTGAGCCAAGCATGGTAGCACACACCTTTAATCCCAGCACTCAGGAGGCAGACACAGACAGATCTCTGTGAGTTTGAGATCTACAAATCAAGTTTCAGACAGACAGAGCTATTACTCAGAGAAACCCTGTCTTGAATATAATACAAAAGGAAAAGAAAAAACAAAACAAACAAACAAACAAAAAACAACCCTGATCTTTGTCAGGCTCAGTAGGGATGGAGAAAGAGGAACAATCCCATCAACACTTGGAATGAGCTGGGGCTGTGTCAGGAAAAGCTGGAGCTGGCATGGACACCAGCTGGACCAGTTTCTTATGAACAACAGGGTGGACCAATGGGAAGCAGGGATTGCAGTGTCTTTGGTGTGCCTGCTATGGTTGAGGTTGTACCTAAGAATGTGGGCAGTTGATATATAGAGAGGGGTTAGAAGGCCTAGTGCAGAAAACATGAAGAAAAAGGAGAGGTTGAATACCCAGGGACATTCTCTGGTCATTCCCAAAAGAACCAATGTCACCCAGCTCTGTCCACCATAGCCCATCTCCAATGGGCTCTGTACTCCCTGGTAATTCCAAACCCTGCTAAATATCAAGGAAAGGAATGAGGAATCATCCAGGACCAGCTCTCTCTGGTATCATGACATAGATACACCACAGTAAGAAGCATGCTCTGGTGCTGAAGAGACCAACAGTGACAGTGACAACCGTGCTTGGACAATTCTGTGTGTCTCATTTGGTTGTTAAGCAGGCACCTCACACTGCCTACCCATCCGTCAAAGTCTAGCAAATTCCTTTGCCTCTGACTTTTTAAAATACATAATTATTTACCTGCATGTGAGTGTGTCTGAGTGTATTTATGAACACCACATACATGCAGGAGTTCACAGAGGTCAGAGGAGGGTTTGGGATCATCTAGAACTGGGCACCAGAAATTGAGAGCAGATGTGTAACACGCAGGAGACTCTATATTTGATACAATCCTGTTGGCCAGTTACCATTATTGTTTATGGGCTAGCTCTGTCTTAATTATTAACCCATTTCTACTTATCTAAGTATTTCCACGTGGTCATCTTATCGGGGACCCTCGGCAGGCGTCCTGCTTCTTCCCTGGGCTACATGTCGACCCCTCCCTACTACTTCCTCTTTCCTCCTCCTGGTCTCCTAGCCCCGCCTATCTTGTTTCCTATGGCCACAGGGCTTTATTAACCAGTATGAGAAACATATATACAGAATAACATCTCCCATCATCTCCTCTTTTCTGTCTAAAGTAAAAGAAGGGGTTTAACCTTAACATAGCAAAATATACCATACAACAGTTATCAAATAAGAATCACAGTTAACAATATTTAGTCCAGGCACCTCACACTGCCTACCCATCCGTCAAAGTCTAGCAAATTCCTTTGCCTCTGACTTTTTAAAATACATAATTATTTACCTGCATGTGAGTGTGTCTGAGTGTATTTATGAACACCACATACATGCAGGAGTTCACAGAGGTCAGAGGAGGGTTTGGGATCATCTAGAACTGGGCACCAGAAATTGAGAGCAGATGTGAGGGTGCAGGGAACTGAACCCAGGTCCTCTGAACAACCAGTCAGTCCTTTAAACGGCTGCACCAGCCTCTATAGCCTGGGAGTTTTGAGTACTTTGAGTCAGATCAGCACTGCAGGAGGGAGGCTCCCAGAGGGGAGACAGCTCCAAGTCACATGTCTAGGTGTTGCATGGGACCTGTCCTGGTTCCATCCAGGCAGGAGAGGAAGACAAGCAGGTGGTGGGAGAGTGTCTGTAGCTGCTTCAGTGGACCCAGGGTTATAATCCAGAAATGAGTTAAAAGACCTGGACTGAGGAGACAAAAAAGCAAATTCAATTGAGGTTCATAAAACTTATGAAGCATATGCTGAAGGTGCCTCAGCAACTGACTCCAGAGCTTTCCCATAAATAACACAAGGACAAAGAGAGGAAAATGAAAGTCAGGACCCGGAGGAAGTACAGTGGAGGATGGCCCCTGCAGTGGGCTGTGGCACTGGAAATAGGGGACAATGGGGCATCTTTGGGAGGCTTAGCTCATCTTAGTTTCTTGTACTTTTGGCTATTTGCAGGCAGGCGGTGCTGACACCGTGTGTTTAGCATCTTATTATGTTTATTGGAAAAGGCAGGGCTCAGGAGGGAGGGGTCAGTTTCCACATTGCCAGAGCAGTGCATAAACACCCCAGACCCTCTGCACCTCCCCCACACCTCTCCACCTGACCTCCTTATCAGGAAGGAATGATCTGGAACTCTTTTCTACGAGAAATCTCTAGGCAGGTGTGGACACAGTGCAGATGTCAGAGTTCCCATTTGCTGGCGACTAGAAGAGGCTAAAGGCTTTTTTCCAGGGCTCTTTCCAAGGCACACTGGGAGGTAGCAACAAGCACGCAATTCTACTGATAATTGCAAGAAATTTCGTTCCTCTCCCTGAGCCCATGTCCCACCCTGAGTCAATGCCCTTCTCTCTGAGCTCCTGTCCCTCACCCAAAGACCATATCCCCCTTCATGAGACCATGTCCCTGTCCTTGAGACCACATCCCTCTTCCAGATACCACCTCCCTCTCTGAGACCATATCCTTCCCTCTATAACCACAGTCATCTTTCTGAAGCCTTGTCCCTCTTTTGGGAGCCAGGCTCCTGTTTCTGAAACTGTCACTCTTTCTCTTCTGGGAACCAGGTCCTGCAGCAAGGAGGGGACGGAGGAAATTCAGTAACCAGGAACACTTTGGACACTCACTTCCTTCTAAAGAGCCAAGAAAAGAATTCTGACTGTCCCTGGCTTCTCTGGCCATTCTCTCCGCTTTTGATCAAGTCCCTCACTGCCCTCAAGGTGAACAATAGCTGCCTCTGAAATCACAACTGCAGGGGGATGGGTTTATATGATGAACCGTGCCAGAAGGAAGCCAGGGGATGTGACCAAAAGAAAGAGCCAGGACAAGAAATCAGGCCAAAGAAGAGGACAGAGCCCAGCCAGATCCAGACACAGTAGCATCTGCTTCCTGACAATGAATTGTTTCAATTAAATTTTTTTTTTTGAAGAATCAAAAGACACAGGAGGCCAGATGCCATAATTTAAGACAAAGTGGTAGCTGGAAAGGCCGGCTCCTTACTGAGAAAGACTGTATATTGTTTTCATTATCTGTTCATATG